>OY740766.1:111688685-112391897 GCA_963513935.1 Aphrophora alni | reverse complement strand
CAACTCTTATTCTCTTCTGACCCTGACGCTATTAGAGTATTTAGGGTTTAGGAGTTTTTATTTTATATACTTTTTTTTTATAAGGTGATGATGACAGAAATTTTTCACTTTTAATCAACAAGAAAAAAAATAAAATCTTCATAACATAAACTGTTTTTAAAAAAATTGGTAAATATACCCAAGTTTAGGATTTTCCTTATTACAACATCACTAATTGAAAGTATTTACTAAAAATCAATAAACTTTACCCACTATAAAAGAATATGCAGACTAAATTTCATCTTTATAGCTTAACCCTACAAGCGGTACTCGATTTTCAACGCATGGTTTAGTCTAACGACCGGAAAACACGTATTTTGCAATTCAACATTTCGTCCACTTAGAATCGTCCATAAATAAAATACCGTTGGAAAGCTAATGTTCCGTAGATGCTTAATCATACAAAAAAAAAAAAAAAAAAAAAAAAAAAAAAAAAAAATACCACAAATCGTTATAAATAATATTCCAAAAATTGCTTAAGTTCGCATATTTTTGATACGTAACGTCAAAGATTTGCGCTAACAAGTTGTAAACAAAACTAACATCATTTTTGTCTAATATTCCCAATTTGATATTTCTGTCAAACAGATCGAACATAACACTGTTGTGTAGATCACATCTTTCTCGTTCGATCTGTGCTTTTCAAATCCTTCTATCTGTTATAGTTTTTATTATATAAAAATTAAACAAAATCAAGAATTTTAACTCATTTTTACATGCTAAAAATTACATTTTTTTTTTAAATTCAACTTTTATCCTACTAAATATTATTTTATCGAAATGAATTATATATCACTGTGAAGATAATGTTTCAATCTTTCATAATCAAGTTTAGCAAAATCCATCACACGAAAACTCTATTTTCTAGAACTCGATAAAGTTGCTGACTTTTTCGCTAGATCGTGGCACTTGCTGTGACAGGGTTTATGTAGAAAATTCTGTTCTCTGTGTTCATATGATTTTACGAAATGGTAATACTTGTCCAAATGCCACAAGTTGACAATATTATATAGTATTTTTCTTTCTCTTTCGATCTGTGGTTTACAAATTTTTCTATCTGTCATATATTGTGAGATATATCTATTTTACCCAAGTAGTAACCAAACTGAACGAATTTCACTTGGCATTTGGTGCAGTTTACTAAATAAGATAATCGATTATTCAATCAATATTTTGTAACCGATCTTTACAGTATGTTGTAGAGAAGATTTCATTCTATCTATTGGTAGTATTTGCCACGTCCTAGAGTTTTTTATAGGTTATTGTTTCTTACTTGGAAGTTAGCGATGTTTGTGTAATAAAATGACATGTGAAAGGCATTGTGCGCGTATGTGACAGGATTATATTTCTGTTATTCTAAAGGTTTGTTTTATTTATTTATTATAAATTGTGTATTATACAAATTACAATATCTGTATTATTGTTTGTAAAATTTATTGTTTTGAATGAATGTTATTGTCAGACATCAAATATTGAGGCTGTCTAGAGATATAGGTTATGTTATAATCTGGTCCTTCGTTTATAGCAAATTTCTATGTGTTTACACATAAAAATAATTTTGTCTAATGAAAATTTTATAAATTGATTATGTTTTTACCAAAATGTATGCAAAATGTTTTTAAATTTATATAGGCCTATCTATAAATAGAGATAGGTTATGATATATCTGGTCTGACCTTTTTAGACAAGTTTCCATTTGTTTACAAATAAAAATAATTTTGTCTAATGAAAATTTTATAAATTGATTATGTTTTTACCAAAATGTATGCAAAATTGTTTTAAATTTATATAGGTCAAAATATAAAAAAATTTTAATTGGTCTATATACCTATTTCTATGGAATTTTGCCTCCGTTACTTTCCGATTTTTTGCTATTTGATAATAATAACTCCAAATTTTTTACTTCTAAAAGTTTTTGCATTGCACACATGTTTGTGAGAACATAGGTAATAAAAACTTGGGTTTTGAATAATAATTATATTTTTGGTAAATTTTTGAAAATAGTTAGCAAATATTCACTTTTTACGTAAAAATGAAACATGTCTATTGAAAATTGTATAAATTGATTTTTCTTTTTAGCAACTTTTATCCACAAATATATTACTACAAATCTCTAGTAATACTTCAAAAATTCAAAAAAAAATTGTATGGTGTACATTACCATTTCTGTGAAATTCTTGCCTCCGTTACTTTCCGATTTTTTGCTATTTGACATTATAACTCTAAATTTTTTACATCTAACATTTTTTTCCACTACACAGCTAAATTCTACGCACCTTTCTGAATATAATGATATATAGAAGTTATGTTTTCCATAAATATAACAATTTTTGGTGAATTTTTGAAAATAAGCCTAACAAAATCCCTTTTTTCGTAAAAAAATATTTTTTTTGAAAATGTAACAAATTTATTTATTTATTTTTCTAAATATATTTACAAATATTACACAAAACTTTTGTATATCTTGGAAAAAGGTGGTAAGCTATTGATTTTGGATGATACAGGTTTTTCTGAAAAATGTAACTTCATTTTTTTACATCTAACATACTTACTCCAAAACTGTTTCAAAAATTTTTTTTTATTACATAGATAAATTCTACGCATCTTTTTGAGAAAAATGATATCCTAAAAGTTAGATTTTGTATAAAAATAATATTTTTTATTAATTTTTAATCAAACAAAGTGAATTAACATGCAGCCGCTGTAGGGTTAATCAACTTAGAAAATAAATTTTAAGTACATTTTTTGTTTCCAGTGTAAAGTTTAACCTAATAGATCCCTAATTGTGAGAAATTGGTATTATTTTCTTATTATGATTAAGATGTAACTTAACATCCAATAACCTATACGTCATGTGATTTCACGATGGCTGTTTCAGCTATTTACCCATTTACAAGTGGTCATTCAGGATCATTATTCCTCATCATTAATTGTAAAAAACACGTACACATTATTTAAAAATCACACTTTTTGTACCCAAGGACACAGAAACACCAGCACTTTGAATTTATCTGTCTATTAGGCCTACTGTCTAGGACCTAGTCCGGATCAGAGTCCAGTTTTAGACATTACAATTATCCATGCTCTACTGTATTTAAATTTATTTTTCTATTTGCATTTTTATCTTTCTAAAATTTATACATTAATAGACTAGTTTTATATTGCTTTTTTTAACACATACAAATTCATAGAATGCAAATAAAATCTCCATGATGGAATGAAATTTAGTTTTTAGAAACTAAAAAAGGTAAATTTTAACTGTAAAAGGTAATTTATAATTGGGTAAAAAAATAATGGAAAATTTAGATAAATATGTAAAATACCTAGAATTTGGAGTCATTGGAATTTGTGTTTCTTACATTAAAAGTTAACAACATTGGTAATTTCAGTGTTGTTTTCAAAATATCATTGTAATTACAGATGAATCAGTGGGCTCTTTTTATAAATACGCTATAAATGGTTTGTTTTAAATATTGCATAAACTAGTATTTAATAATCGTGTTGTCAATGGTGTAGGGACATTTGAAAAAAAAAAAAGAAAAAAAAAGTGTGTATAAGGGTGTAATGAGGGAATGCCAAATTTTGACTTTAATGTTAAAATATATTGTGTATAGAAAATATATGGTTTAGTTATTAAAAGTCGATATATTGTGAGGTAATGCACAAATATAATTTAGTTTTTGTAGCTTAATATATCCTCAACATAATTGTGTCAGATCCACACAGTTAAACACAGACATTTTGTTTTACAATTCCTATTTCAAAAAAAGAAGTTTATTATGTTTATTACATCATCAATATAGACATGTATTATGGAAATAAAGTCATATAATAATGAGTGTATATTACTAAATATTGAATTCAGTTTATCTAAATTTATTTCACCAAAAAAGCTATTATGGAATTAATATTACAATTTCATCTCATTTGCAAATTTATTTTCAAACCCCATTTTGTAAATTATATTTTCCAGCTCTGTGAATGATAGTGAAGATGAAGGCATGCCTCGTGGATTTGGGCTTCACAGTTCTAGAAGACATAATCCCCAATTAGAAACAGCTGATAGTATCAGTTCTGATGAAGATGATGACAATTTTGAGATCCTCACTGCAGAAAACCTTTTCTCCACACTACTCTCCAGGGTGAGTGTCTGTATAAAATTTGTATTTAATTCAATTAATAACATTTATGCAATCTAAATACCTGACTTCAAACAATGTAATAGTTTGGAGTTTAAATATTTTAATGTAGAGTACATAAAACTACAAGTTGTGTATTGTGAATACTTTACAGAAATAGACAAAAATAACTAAAAACGTGTAACCACAAATATAAGTGGACAATCTGAGGAGAATATATTGAAGTATATTTAACATAAATTCATAAATATTTAGTATTTTATAGATGTTATTCACAACTTACATCTTATAATACAAGTAAAAGTGAATAAAAACATCCTTCTGTGTCTCTGAATACTCCATCTATCTGCCTCTCTTCAGACACGCATTCAGGTATCCCCTAGCATAGTATACTTAGGTATAGGTAGTATGCTAGGTATAACTAGCATAGTGTAAAGAGGCCATACATTTTTCAAATATGATATGTGAAATCATCATTTTGAGTAATAAAAAACAGATCACCATGATGAAAATAGTTGCGTGATGATCACAGTATCTCAAGAAATGCATAGTGAATTCTTGTGAATCTCACTCAACATACCACATTTACAGATGAATCAGTGGGCTCTTTTTATAAATACGCTATAAATGGTTTGTTTTAAATATTGCATAAACTAGTATTTAATAATCGTGTTGTCAATGGTGTAGGGACATTTGAAAAAAAAAAGAAAGAAAAAAAAAAAAAAAGTGTATAAGGGTGTAATGAGGGAATGCCAAATTTTGACTTTAATGTTAAAATATATTGTGTATAGAAAATATATGGTTTAGTTATTAAAAGTCGATATATTGTGAGG
This sequence comes from Aphrophora alni, assembly GCA_963513935.1. Taxonomy (NCBI): domain Eukaryota; kingdom Metazoa; phylum Arthropoda; class Insecta; order Hemiptera; family Aphrophoridae; genus Aphrophora; species Aphrophora alni. The sequence goes on along the minus strand of OY740766.1, from coordinate 112,386,886 downwards.
TAATGCACAAATATAATTTAGTTATGTTTATTGTTCTAACTCACCATATACTATAAGGAAATAACTTTTAAGATTTACTCTTTCATTAAACAATTTTCATGTTTCTATTTTATTGTTACATTAATATTACATTTCTACATCCACCATGTCTTTATGACCAAATGTATTAATTTTATATTCAACTGAAAGAAAATATTAATTGTAAGTTGTATTTACTGGAGAACTTTGTTTTGTTTACCTCCAAACAAAAACTGCTAGTCAGTCAAACAAAAAGAAATAATTTTTATAAAATTTTATAAGTTTTATATTTGTTTTGCAATTTATTTTTAATATTTCAGGTTCAGGTTTAGTATTTAGTTCTACAAATTATTAAAATTTTATATTTTTTCATTATTCAAAATTTACTGTTTCACTCTATACTTTGGGTAAAACAAATTTTTATAATTTTTGTGGTTACATCTATTTTGGGCCCCCTAACTCAAAAAAATGTGTTTTCACCCAATGTCTTTACATCTTTCAATGTTGTTCGTCTGTCTGTCAGCACTGATTTTGTTCAAAATTAGTAATAATAGCTTTTGGCTCTTAATTATGTACAATACAAATAAAAATTTAGGATCCATTCCATAGGATCAGAATTGATTTTTCAATATCACCTCTAATTATTTTGACCTTTTGTAACCTCTAAGAATAAATCTCTAAACATATTGGTATTGTTCACCTTATTTCTAAACATGCTGTTTCATTATATATATAATTATATATATATATATATATATATATATATATATATATATATATATATAACAAATCATGGTGCTTTATAAATGGCCTAATTCTCAAAATTGGATCTACTGATTTCGATTAAATTTTGATGAACTACAAATATCAACAACCCAAATCAATGTCCCAAACTGCAAGTAAAAGAATTATGGTTTAGTAATTATATAAAACAAAAACAACAATGAAACCTGGGCCACTGTCATTACACCATAATGAATGTTTTAAATGTAAAAGTTGTATTCAAGAATGTTGTATTTATATGCATATGAAAGAGTGAAAAGGTTTGCACAGTGTTTGTGTGCTATTTATTTTATTCTTATAACATACATAGTGTACAATGTAACCAAATTATCTAAATTCATGACAATGTTTATAGTTTAATTTTTCCTTTGTCTCATTCACAAATAATGTTTATTGCAGATGTTTCATTGAATTCTCTATAAAAATGTAAAATGCTAGTATAACCACATGGGTTTTCAATATTATAATTTTGTAAATGTTTTGATGAATCGTTTATTGGGAGATATTGTTTGTTTGGTTTTCTAAAATTTTATTCATCAACTTATTTATAATTCTTTTAAATGATGGACATTTTAAACAAAATCCAAATTTTTAACAATTTCTTCCAGTGGTGATCTTAAAAGACTTTACTTTGGACCCTACTTTACAGAGTACTACTTTTGGTATGTATCACCACTGGGGCATGATGGCTCTATGGTGAAACAACCGTGTGATATACAGAAAGTATTTATATACCTTTACCATTTTCTATGACCATCATACACCCAACAAAGATTGAAAACGTTATGTTAATATTTTATTTTAGTAATCAATGTGAACAATGTATTAAAGGATAAATTATTTAATATATATAATTAAGCAAACATTATTCAACAGTTTTAATCAAAAATTATCTTACAGCTCTCTTTCTCCTACATTTATTATTTAATTCATAAACAATATATTTAACAAGTGTTATAACAATGTCAAAAGCCTAATAATAACTAATAAGTTATAAAATATAATATAAATCAAATGCACTTATGTACCACAGGTGGCACGCAGCTCCCTGCGGTACATGCATGTAAGTAAGTAAATATTTATAGCAAAAGTTTGATTACACAAACTTTTTTGTAACATCTGTCAAATAAACATATGTTCACTAAATTACCCCACATATAAGATTTCTTAATATAAAAATAATCTGTATTAAATTAATTTCTTAACACTTTCAATGCGGAATTTTTCGGGTTAAGTTTCCTGAAATCGGAATTTTTTTTCTTCCTGCAATATGTTTACATCTGGTCTAAGTAAGTGTTTTTTGTGACTGCTTAGTTAAAAATCGTATTTTTCAAAATTAAAAACCATGACTTTGAGTGTGACATTCCAGAATGACATCCGCATGGTGGGGAATCCTACTTAGGCAAACCTGTAAAGCATCTAATCAATTTTTCTTTTATAACGTTATACATTAGGTAATAATAATTTTCCAATAAAAACAAGTATTTTATTTTTATTTTTAGAGATTGTTAGAGGTAGAAAATTAAAAAAAAAAACTCTACTTTTTACTCTCAGAAGCATTTCCAATTCGTCTTCCTCGAAATCTTGGATGCTGATAGTTCCACCTCTGCGGAGTTTCCGAACGTGTTCTTGAGCTAAAAAGAAAAGACAGAAAATTTAAAGAGGTGTTCAAAAAAAGAAATTAAAAAAAAAAATGTTGAAAATTATTTTGTATTTAACTAGAATAAATTCAAACAAAACAATGTAGATAGTTTCCCACTAAATTTTCTGTATTTTACAATTGAATTTCAAAGCGAATTGCAAAGTAAAATGAATACATTTGCAATAATCGAAAAAATAATATGTAATACTCACTTCTTTTAGCTTTTCGTTCATCCCCAGAATAAGATTGTTGAAGTCCTGAAAGTCCAGGACGTGGAGAGCTTCCTAAACAATTGAATATATATTATTTGAAAATGTTTGAAAACAAAATTGTACTGCATATTGTAAAAGTAATGTACTTACTAAATTCGGGAGTCAGCTTTCCTTTTTCTCCCATGGCGAACACTTACTTGTTCCAGGTTTTGGATCAGAGGTTTCTGAAGAAAATAGATCATTTTTGTTAAAACATTGTTTGAAAAATTGAAAAGAATAAACAGTTGTATTTATAAAACAAATACATACCAGGATCAGAGCTCATTTTCAATTTAAAACAAATTGTTTTAAATTTATTTTATGATCGATCTGTAAAAAAAAAAAAAAAAAAATAAATAAATAAACTTTAATTAAAAAAAAAAAATTTTAGTATTTAAAATATATAAATAATCATTCAATTTTCATTTGTTTTTAGTAATAGTTAATATACATGCTTGGAAGAAAACGTTATTTTTCACCTACCTTTAAAATAAAATATTTCTTCAATGGAGAGAGCAAGTTAAAATCGGTCTTCACGATACAATACACAAGACTGAAGTGATGGTCGGTACAAATTTTCTACCTGCTCCGGCCAACGGTGCCCCTTCCAGCTCTTATTCAAGTTACCTACAACGTAAACATTCAGGAATGACATCCGACTGTGAGTGAATCCCACCGGACATTCCAGAATGACATCCGCATTGAACGTGTTAACCCAGTGAACATAGCCAAATAGATCTAATTAAAAATTTTAATTTATTTTGCTCCGTTTGAAATATCTACTGAAACTGAAAATATATAAAATAATTAAAGGCAGGATAACACTAAATACAAAACAAATATTTTAGGAAAGGGTAGTCAAAGGTTACTATTCAAAAAAAATTTTATTTTGGAATTAGGTATCATCCAAACAAGAATAAAAGTTTCCTAGTTACTGTTTTAATGATATCCAGGCTAATATAAAAAGTTATTAAATTAACACAAAACAAATATGTACCTACATATAAAATAATACTAATAATAATAACAATAATAATAAAAAATAAAATTAGGGATGTTGTTAATTGCTAATGAATGATTAACGATGTTGATTAATATACGATTTACACTATTGACCGAAGGTACTTGGTAGAACTCCATTTTAATGAAAAAACAAACAATATTTAGTAAATTTTACAATTTTATTGAGTCTTGCCGACCATGGTTTTGCCAACAACGGCATTTACAAGGCAGCTTAACATAGACTAAGGAAGATATTGAAAACTGACATATAATATTACAAAAGGAAGAACAGTTACTTAGCAAAAGGGAAGGGAGTGGAAGGGAAACATGTGGTCATAAGGAAGACAATGGTTTTAACAAGGGTGAGTTTGACAAAAATTCTACTTGATCATTGAGTACCAGTTTGGAGTCTTTACAAAATATTCTCCTAAACTCTAACATTTCTAATGAATTTAATTTCCTACTTTTTCCATTGATATGGAGAATCTCAAACTTAATATTATTGAAAAAATCAGACACTAAATGATTGGCAAAACTAGAGTCATTATGACTCAACCACCAATTTCTTTCGTGTTCACCTAACCTACATTTAAAATTAGTGTTAAATTGACTGTAGCTCACAACAAGTATATTTTTAGTTATTTTCATTCTAAAACTCTCCCTGTAATGAATAGTATGGCTTCCCAGATTATATGGTTTGATTAAATTACACAAACCTGATATTCCTATCCGTCCGGTTGTTTCCTTTGTACAGTCTCTTGTAATAATTAAATTTAGAAGGGGTTTTATAATTGATCTTATTTTGTAAAGAAAAACATGAAGTTATTTATTTATTTAAGTTAACAATTTGCTCGACAATTAGGGCGCCAGGTAGCTTTCGCTTACCAATTTAGAAAAAGTGAAGTTAATTATTTAAATCTCAGGGTGTAAGTTCTTTTAAAAGTGTACTCTACAGTGACTTATCTGGTGAAATGAAGAACTCTCATTTTTGCTGAAACTTGACATGAATTTTTTTATTAACAAGAACATTAGTACAGTTACAACATTATTAATATAAATCAAATAGATCATCTATATTACACATCCTAATCACAAATATTATTATTTCCTTTTAAGAAGGTTTAAATTTTAAAATCTTGAATTTAGTCTTTATGTTGCAACTAGAAAACCATTTATGAAACTAAACAGATTGAAAATATCTGTTTTTCTATTATTCAATTACGTTATTTTTAAAAAGAAATATGTCAGTAGACATTTATTGTTCATTTAAATGAAAAATTATGATTACTTAGAAATCTTAAATTATAAAAATTAAAACATCAAACATATTAAATTTTGTACAATAAACATTATTACATTCTGTGTGTTAAATAACACGTTTTTTACCAGCCCTTTAGCGAGTTAATGTTCACTTATGGTCCATGTATTGTAGTCTTCGATGAGAAATCTGCCATTCTTTGCACGTGCTAATTCACCCATAGGAATCATCTCAACCGTATTTCGTGAGCGTTCACTAATTTCGTTTAAAGTTTATGTTTAGAATGTTTGTTAATTTTATAGTTCATTAAAAACTTCGAAATTGTTCACCATTTCATCATTTATAGATTCACACGCGTAATTGTCTATTATGTGAAATACGATTGTCAATTGTCTTTGTTTTTTTAACACGCGATTCATACCGGCTCCATACTGACTCTCTAACACTTTGAAATACAATTCTCCTCTCCAAAATCCTAACTGAGACTCTTAACAAGATTGTCAATTATATACTTTACTTGCATTTAATTTTGAATCAATCATATTAGCCACGGATCAATTATATAATTATATTATATTAAATGTGAGTACTCACGTCTGTTGATCCTTTTTGTTTTCTCTCAATAAAACAATTGCAATTTCGGGCATGAAGTACCCATCATCAGGTTTTTATAATCATATCACATACACAAGAACGCAAAAACACATATATATTTCACTCCGTGTGGAGATCGTTAGAGTCAAAACACGCACTTTTTTATACGAACATTGGTGTGCACACCGCATCAGTTGTTTAAGATGGTACTGACTGAAGTTAGGTTAAGCAACGATTATTGGACCGTGTCCCCCTCCCTTGTCTTGTGATTAGCGTATCATACAATAGGTTTACAATAGGTAAACATACAAACTGGACGTCCCTTTAACATCAGATACAAAGAACATTTGCCACATAGCAACCTTAGAGTTATCAAATCTACTTATGCCGAACATCTTATCAATAACCTCCATTCATATACTGATATTACTACTAATATGAGTATATTACATAAATGCAAGAAAGGAAATACTCTAAACGCGTTAGAGGAATTCGAAATCTACAAAGGTTTAAAAGCTGAACCTAATAACATATTGAATGATCAGCTGTCATTTAAGTCAAACCTATTGTATGATACGCTAATCACAAGACAAGGGAGGGGGACACGGTCCAATAATCGTTGCTTAACCTAACTTCAGTCAGTACCATCTTAAACAACTGATGCGGTGTGCACACCAATGTTCGTATAAAAAAGTGCGTGTTTTGACTCTAACGATCTCCACACGGAGTGAAATATATATGTGTTTTTGCGTTCTTGTGTATGTGATATGATTATAAAAACCTGATGATGGGTACTTCATGCCCGAAATTGCAATTGTTTTATTGAGAGAAAACAAAAAGGATCAACAGACGTGAGTACTCACATTTAATATAATATAAATATACTTTACATTTTTTAACAGTTCTGTATACAAAAATTACTACATCTCACTCTGCCAACTCTCTCCACAAGACTCATTTAAAACACCCTTACTCTCCAAAGCTCCTTACTAGACTGACTTGACCGCATGGTGAAAAGTTCATTTCCTCTCCCGTTATATCTGATTCTTGCAACGTATACTAAAAACTGTCTAGCACTGCACTGTGTCTCACCTTGACAACATTTTGTATATATTTTTAACAAAACATTACCTAACTTATTATGATTAATATTTTATACATTATTTATTTATTCAATTTTGGAAATCTATATTTTAATTTAATATTCCCTTATTTTAATATGTGCAATTAGTCATGCTTTTGACTTATGTTTCTCCCTCCCAATTTAACTCTAAACGTTTCCCGGTTATTTTATTTCAAATTAAGTTAACTCTTTTTAGGTATTACATCCTTCATATAATCTGGCTAAATTTACCCATACTTTTTTAAAGAAAATTTCACAATTTCAACCAAAATTTGGTTTAAAAAACTCGTTAGAATTAGTAAATAAGATTAAAGATATTAAAGTGCCTTTTAACGCAAAAATTGTGTCGTTTGACGTTAAAAGGTTATTCACAAGTATTCCTGCCAAAGACTGTTTGAATAGTGTTGAAGCATTATTGGATCGAACTAAAGTGGACCCTTGCACATCTATAGAGCTGATTAATGTAAAAAAGTATGTCTCGATCAAAATTATTTTCAATTTCAAAACAAAGTTTTTGCTCAAATCGATGGTTTGGCAATGGGGTCTCCCTTATCTCCATTGCTAGCTGAGATTTTTATGGATAAATTTGAATCAACACTCTTTGACAGTAATAACCCATTTAAGGCTAACATTAAATACTGGTATAGATATGTAGATGATGTTTATGTTTATTTGAAGGATCTGACCACCAGCTTCAATTACTGTTTATTTATTTGAATTCTATTAATGAGGCAATACAATTCACTATGGAAATCGGTTTACAAAATCAAATAAATTTTCTAGACCTCACTATAAAAATTGAAAATGTTAACCATAGTTTCAGTAGTTTTAGGAAACCTATGTTTACTGACAATGTTATACATTCTACATCACAACATCCTTTTAGTCACAAAATGGCCGCCTTCTATAGTATGTTGCATCGTCTCATTAACATTCCAATGTCTAATAACGATTTTTGTATGGAATAAACTTGCATAAAACAAATTGCTTTAAATAATGGTTATGATGTTAACCTCATAGAAAAGATGTTAAAAACTAAATTGAAAAATTATGCTTAAATTACTTATATTTTCAACTGTAAATTCTATTAAAACCGTACCAAAATGGCATAGAATTAACTATATTGGTAAGGTTAGCTATGCTTTTGGGAATGTATTAGAAAAGAAAAATCATTGTAAACCACTTTTTTACTGTAAAAACAACTTAGGAAAAATGTTACTAAATTGTAAGGATAAAATAGATAACATGCAAAAAAGTGGTGTTTATAAATTAACATGTAATATTTGTAATGCAGCTTATGTAGGCCAAACAGGCCGTAGTTTTAAATGTAGGTTAGGTGAACACGAAAGAAGTTGGCGGTTGGGTCATAATGACTCTAGTTTTTCCAATCATTTAAAAACTCATTTAGTGTCTGATTTTTTCAATAATGTTAAGTTTGATATTCTCCATATCAATGGAAAAAGTAGGAACTTAAATTCATTAGAAATGTTAGAGTTTAGGAGAATATTTTATAAAGACTCCAAACTGGTACTCAATGATCAGGTAGAATTTTTGTCAAAATCACCTTTGTTAAAACCATTGTCTTCCTTATAACCACATGTTTCCCGCACCCTTCCACTCCCTTCCCTTTTGCTAAGTAACTGTTCTTCCTTTTGTAATATTATATGTCAGTTTTCAATATCTTCCTTAGTCTATGTTAAGCTGCCTTATAAATGCCGTTACTGGTGAAACTATGGTCGGCAAGACTCAATAAAATTGTAGAATTTACTAAATATTGTGTTGTTGTTTTTTTTTTTTTTTGTTAATTAATATGGCGTTAAACATAACTTCAGTTTGGGAGTTTTAACATACTCTGTTTGAAGTACTTTGTTGGCATACTTTGTTTGCCAAGAAATCAAATAAAATTTTCAGTCTAATATTATTTATTTCCTGTAGATAACTATAAAAACATTTATAAATGAAGTTATTACACATTGTTTTACTTTATTTGGAAGCTTAAAAAATTTAGGTGTAATGTAATTTGAAATTTTTTTCATATGATTGTTTGTTGGTTTAGTAATTTGAACAATTCATTCCCTACCATAACATTTATAACATACATATTTTTAACACTAAGATTTATATGTAGATATAAAAAAAAAAAAAAAAAAAAAAAAAAAAAAAAAAAAAAAAAAAGGATGGATGAACTAAAAACATAACTCAAATTATTTTTGTCTACGAATGTTGTCAGATTTTGAAGTAGTTCTTTGTGCACTTCCACAGAAAACTATTCCATAATGTGATTTAGAGTTAATAATGCAATACTCACTGACCTCAAGATTTTAAATGAATAAGTGAAGCATAGTAGATCAAACTTAGAAACTTTTAGTTTCATAACTTATTCATTCCAATTAAGAGTTTCATTATGCGGACAAGCAATTATTTAATATTATCAACTTGTATACAATTATTACTTACAATTTTAAAGAAAAATTAATTAAGTATAAAGTGTAGTATAAATATTTATATTTCTAAAATAATTATAAAATATATTTTTGTATTAAATCATGTAAATGAAATGTATATTTTGTTTAAAAAGTGTACATATTGACAAAACACATATAATTAATTTTCCTCTTAAAATGTGATTATCATAATAGCTTACTGTTTTGTTTCTGATCATAAAAAAAGATCTTTCTTATAAGACTTATATATATATATATATATATATATATATATATATATATATATATATGTGTTGGAAATGTACCTAGTTTGGTGGTATTGAACATTAGCAACTAATTAATCATGTTGATTAGGTGAGGAGTTTAACCCAGCGTCTCAATACCGAGGAAGCTCGTCCAGCTGGTTTTCCTCGTCTGTTTAATCATCACCACTCAATATTTGATATTCCACCCAGGTGATTATATTATAAAATATTATATTATTTTATTATGATAATGGTATTTCCACCATTATTATATATACATACACCAATGCACAACGTTTCGAGATTATGAATCAACTCCTGTTATTAAGTGAATAATCTAGAGCATAAAAAGTTAATAACATCAACATAACCTACTAGCCTAGAGTCATGTTAAAAACTAAAACTGTAACTTAAGAAATAAAGGCAAACTGGATCCCAAGTTGTCAAAACTAAGACTAAATACAAATGTGTTCAGAAAAACCTACCAGACACAAAACTGTAGGTGGTTTTTTGTGATCATGTTTGTATTTAGTCTTAGTTTTGACTCCACAGGCTTAGCTTTAGACTTGGATTCCTTTCTTAGGTTATATTTTTAGTTTCAGTTTTCAACATTATCCTAGACTATTGGGCTGTTTTTATTTTTGACTTTTTTATGCTCTAGCTTGATCACTTGACAATGAGAGTTGATTTATATTCTCCAAACAAGGTATATTAGTTTTTGTTTTTATATACACAAATGTCAGGTTAAACGATAATAATAATACGAACAATTTATCTATCATTATTTAAAATCGAAAAACTTATTTTATTTTTAAATTATGATTATATTTAGTGTAAATTAATATTGTCATTTGTGATACTTTCGAGATATGGTCACGACGCTCGGAACCTGGAATCACTGTGGTTGAATTTTTGGTTGTGTTATGCGTTGCCAAATCACTATTTGATTTCAGGAGTTTTTTCCTCCCAAATAAACATACTACCTAAAATCAACGGAGCCAAGCACTGTGGACATCTCTGGATTTAGCCTTGACTCTAGGAAAATAAGCTTTATGATTACAATATGTCCACTTCCTTAAAACTTCATTCATCCCTATTTGTTTTTACTTCCGTTATCTAGGCGCCTTTCCCTATACCTAACATTTCAAAACCGATCATCTCATTCATGCACATATTTCTCCATTCATTTCATCACATTTACTTTATTTCTTTCACTCATATGGGATGATATTGTGGTCTCTCTATTACGTTTTCAACTTCTCCTTTTTTCTACCCCATACCATCCAGTCTCTGTTTTTGGATTGACTTATTTATTTTTCGATTATTGTGTGGTGTAGAAGTCCCACCTTCTAAATTATTAAATTTATCTAACCCTTCATTCCTGCCAATGTCTGAATTTGTAGTTTTCCGGCTTGCTGCCCCCCCCCCCCCTTGGCATGATGGCACCTTTATATGTTTTCCTGAGTATGTTCCCTTTCCCACCTAAGTCTGTGCATGCGCTGGTTGCTATAGATGGATCTTTCCTTTTCTGTTAAGGGGGAGGGATAACTGTGACGTGTTCGAGGCACGGTCACAGCGCTTAGAATCTGGGATCACCGTGGTTGAATCTTTGTTTGCTCTTTGGGCTGTTTATTTATTATTTTTATGTTTTAAATTTTTTTATTCATCTCTCAGAATTTTTTTCTCCTAAATTTTCAGAAATACTTAATAAATATATATTTATTTTATTTCAGTCGACGCCTTTCAGAAGCACGTTCCTTCAGTCGAGCAGATAGTATGCCTTGGCGACGTAGTCTCAGTCGAGACACAAGCACATTACCCCGAGGTAAGTGATCATCTTGTTTATTGCCAGTCATTATTTTAACCTCTTCCATTGGAACTCTGACTTCATCTGCTCAGGTAAGCTGTCGCTCTCAATTTTTCTTTGATTTGTTTTCTCCTCTCCATGTTTTAGTTGCAGTTTTTGTCTGTTGTTGTTTTTAAAGATATCTTTCCTAGACCACACAAGCACTACATTGTTCAATACTAAAACAATTTCAACTATTAATTTATTATACAAATTGAGCGTAGTAATTAATTATATATTATATATATTTTAAATCGAAGTGAATTTTATGAAAATTAGAAAATAAATTGTTATATAGCTCCATACAAAATGTGAAAATACAGCTTTCAACAAAGTATGTATTGTTTAATGCTTTTTTAATAATTAGGAAATAATAAAAATAAAATTACAATTTAAATAAATCAGAATCATTATTTTTGTGATTTAGCTCCATCATACACTCATTATTGTTATCATTATAATTCAGTACCATGCTTTTTATATTATTCACCAGCATTCAAAGACACAGATTTAATTAGAGTCCCCAATTTCATCTTGACTTACACTCCATCCAAAGACTGTAACTTTAACTAACAGATACTGGCTATTTTTATTTGTTCTGTAATTTTATCCTAACATCATTTTTTTTTTTTTTTCATTAGTGTATTAACTACTCTGAGAAGATGTCATATATTGTAGGCAAATTATAAGTTCCCATCATAAATTTTGTTTTACAATTATTATTGTGTCCACAAGTTTTGTGACAAAAAGACAGACTGAAAAATGTTTAGAATTTGATCTATTATATTAATTATTTGTGGTCTACAATTATTTGTTTATGATATTAAATATTTTACTGGGATAATACTGCAGCTAGAGCTGTGTTGTCCAGACATTAGAAGGATAATTATTAGGTAGTAGTCAATAAAAATTGTTTCCATTTTGAAATAATTGGTTATCAAACTCATTAAAAATTTTGACTAAAGTATTTTATGCATACCTTCGGTGGTTACCGAATAAAGTGATAAGATGTTGTTGACACTATAATAATCTCAATTTTAGTAATTACTCAACAACTTTATAAAGTATAGTAATATTTATACAATCTCATTCTATTTTAAATTTCTTTAACCACTATACATATTAAATATTTCAAACGTTTTATCAATTAAATAAAAATGGTTTGAATTTATATTATGTGTAACCGTAACAGTTGATCAATATTTTTTCATAAATCATACTGTAATTATAATTTTTATATTAATTTTCTGTAAATAGATGTAATTGTTAAGTATGATTGTTTTTAATATTATTGGAAATAACAAATCATTCTAAATGAATGTTTGGCCTCTATATGAACAGATATTTTTTCAAAGTTACATTAGTTATATTTGTAATTGTAATTTTTATTTCATCATCATTTTATCTTTTGTAGTTTCTTAAAAATAAATTATTTTAGTATATTCTGTCCATTTAAAATATAGGTCTAAAGATGAACATTTTAATAAATTTCATAACAGACTTTGTTACTTCTAACAATCTAGAAATAACAACACATTTAAGTTGTATAATTTAGTATATTTTTCCTCTGTTACATAAACATTCACTAAACTTTATAGGTTAAAATAAAAAATATTAATAAATCCTTATTTTCAGCCAATTATAACATTAATATTCATAATAATAATAATAATATTGTATGTTAACCTATTAATTATACAAATAAACACATTCTTTTGGTTTTATTAAATTAAATGACACATTTTTCATTTACTGCGTGTGGTAGTCAGTGTACCTAAGCATACATGTATGGAATGTTGTAGTGTTTGTGTGCTCTCATTGTTAAGTTGTGTGTTCTCTACATAGACAAGTACGGCTCAGCTCCTCAATACCTTCCCCTCTCCGGTCGAGGTTCGACAGCTTGCCTGTAGCTTTGCTTTTTCTTTAAAAATCTCTTCTATTGGCTTTTTGATTTACTATTAAATAATATTTACTAAGTTTAATAAATTTGGATTCAAATACTTGTGGAGGATTGAAATTTGTTCACTATGTTAATTGTAATTAAAATGAAAAAAAAAAGACGTTAAATTCTGATCAATAGAGAATATTCAAGAAGAAAGTGATTAAACTAATCAGTAGATAATGAAATGGTGGAAAGAATTATATCCTTAATAGATTGCAGATCATTAAAAGTAACTTATCTTTATTTTATAATTAATTACTATAAAGAAAGTGATTCTTATCTATAATTGATTCAAAATTAAAGTTACCCAAACCTTTATGCAGTTGTAAATAATAATAACGAAAGAATGTATTAATTCTAATGTTTAAGTAAATAAACCTAAAGCTATTAGATACTTTTAATAAATAATAGCGATCACATTTTAAATCAGTAATTAATAACAGTATAGCTATCAATAAAGTGATGAAGCCTTTACTAAGTAGTTATTCGTAATAAATAAGTAATTAATTTTGTAATAAGTAGTTAATGATAATAATGAAAGATTTAAATCATTATTCATTTGGTTAACGAAAATTAATAAAGTTTTTTTAAACCATAAACAATAATAATGAAAGTCTTTCAAACTCGTAATCACTAGTTAATGTGAAGAAATTGATCACATAGATGAAAAAATGAAGTTAATGTGTAGAAGTAATCAGAAAGTGTTTAAGCAGATAATCAGTACCTAGTTAATGATAATAAAGAAAGTTTTTAAACCCATAATCATTAGTTAATGATAATAAAGTTTTTAAACCTATAATCACTACTCATGATAAGAAAGAAAATGTTTTATTCACAGTCAGTAGTTAGTGATAATATAGAAAGTTTTTGAAACCTATAATGAGTATTTAACGATGACAAAGGCAGTTTATATAACCCATAACCAGTTGTTAATGTTAAGAGAGAAAGTTTTTAAGCACATAATCAATAGTTAATAATAATAAAGAACATTTTCAAACATATAATCTGTAGTTAATGTAATAAATAATGTTTTATAACCCCATAATCAGAAGTTAATAATAGAGTTTGTGAAACCTGTAATCAGTAATTAATTATAATTAAGTTTTTAAACCTATAATCAGTAATTAATGATGAGAAAGAAAGTTTTTTACTTGTAATCAGTAGTCAATGTAATGAAAAATGTTTTATAAAACCGATAATCAGAATTAATGATAATAAAGAACGTTTTGAAACCTAACCAGTAGTTAACGATAATAAGGAAAGTGTTCAAACACATAAATCTTAGTTAATGTTTTTTAAGAAAGTTTTTTTAACCCATAATCAGTAGTTAATGGTAAAAAAGATTTTAAATCCATAATCAATATATAATTATATTAAAGAATGTATTTGGGGCCCATATAGTTAATGATTAGAAAGAAACATTTTAAAACCTATAATCAGAAGTTAATTATAATAATCGTTATGTTTTTAATTCATAAGTAGTTAATGGTAATAAACAAAGTTTTTAACCCATAATCAGTGGTTAATGATAATAAAGAAAAATTTTAAACGCATAATCAATAAGAGTGGTTAATAAAAAATAACGAAAGATTTGAAATTCATAATCGGTAGTTAATGATAATAAAGAAAGTTTTTAAACATATAATCAATATTAGTAGTTCATAAAAATAAAGTTTTGAAATTCATAATTGGTAGTAATTGATAATAAAGAAAGAGTTTTAACTCATAATCAATATTAGTGGTTAATGAAAATAAAGAAAGTTTTGAAATTAATAAATTATTCCTTTATTAATCAAAAATAAAAGTGATTATTTCTTAATCAGCAGTTAATAAGATAGTATTTTATTCTTAATCTATTGTAATACTAAGTTTTAATATACCTAACTCTTAATCAGTAGTTTATTATAATAAATAAAATTATTAAACTTTAACTAAGTACTTTGGTAATAATAACAAATGCTGATTAAGTTTTTAGTTATTAGTTAATGATATTAAGGAAAGCATTTAATTATGAATTCCTTAATTAGTATTTAATATTTATCTATAAAATAATTTCAATATTAGTAATTAATTAATTATAATAAATAAATCAATACACTGTAACTTAGTAGTTAGTAATATTAAATAATAGTAATTACATCTTAACTTTTTGACTATCAAAAATAAATAGAGCATTCGTCATCCATTATAAACAGCCAACAACATGACTTAAAATATATACATCGAGGATTACTATTAACCAATTCTCAACCTGATTGGTACAAATTTCTAGTCAGTTACCCTGACTTCTTTTTGTCTTTCCGAAGCATTGGTGAATGAACATGAACACCTGAAAAAAATTCTGTAAACTCTGCCATGCTAACACTGCTGCTTTTTGTAATTTGGTATTCTATTGCCACCGTTTGAACATATTACATGTTTACCATATATATATATATATTTTGCTAATACATATTTTAATCTATACTCCCTTTATATTTTTGAATGGGAAAAAAATTGTAATTAATATGTTTAGAGAAGGAGAGGGAAAGGACCTCACTTGACATTTAAGTGAGGTCAATAGAAAAATTGTTCAAACCAGAATAGAAACATTCATATTATTAGTCAACTTGATTAAATTTTGTAAATTTGACACAATTAAATCTTGATCGGCAGTAATCACAATATACAAAAATGATTACCTTAAACCATGATTTAAAAATAATAAGTGTTATTAATAATCTTAATGATGGTAAGTATTTAACCCAACAAATAATAATCATTCTGAAGATAAATTAATAAATTATGAATTATTGTTCATATTTAAAACTAATATGTCTAAAGAATTAATATATAATTATTCGTAATAAAAATGTGAAAAGGGGTTAATAAATAGTAATCATAAGTATTTAAATAACATTTTATTCAATGGCTACTCTTAATTTAAAAAGTGTCTGTACTCTTAATCAGTGGTTAATAGTAATAAGGAAAAAGTTATGGTCATAATCGTAATGTGGGGAAATAATTAAATCATAGGTATATAGAAGATTGATTTAACTCCTAGTTATCAGAAAAAGATAACATTAAAGAAATTTTTAAACCCTTTAACCAGTTGTTAGTTATGGTAAATAAAATTAATTGAACTCTTAAACATTAGTTAATTGTAATAAAAATGTGTTAAACTGCAGCGAATGAGATAGTGGTGGAGAGGGGACAGGTAAAATTTAGATATCAATACCATATGACAAAGTGAGGTGGTCATTTTGGCATGCTACCCTTCTTTTCCTACCCAGAGATTTATAAAACTTGGTCTGGCTCATCACAGAGAAAATCCACACACCCCAATTTATCAAATGTATAACTAGTTTTGATTAATCATGTGTATATGACCATGTTACCTAATTGATACTATTAATAAGAACAGTTTTACCAAAAATTTGCATATACGTAAATCATGTTTCTAAGCTTACTTAGATAAAACTACACCGAATCCTGTGATCTACAATCATGGTGCCATTGCCAATGGTTCAATAAAAAATCAGACTAAGGGAACAAAGATGTTGCATGTAGGATCATTCTCACAGAAGTTTGCCCTGCTTTCGTCAGAATCCACCCTTTGTCCAAATTAGAATCAGCTCATTCATTTCGTGGTGCATTCTAACTTTTTTATTGGAACTAATAAACCACACCAGTTTAGTCAATGTGCCATACAACCCTTAAACAGTTGTTATTAAAAGTGATTAAATTGTCAATAATTAATTATAACAAACAAAAACTGTAATTAAACCATTAACCCTGCAATTGCCTACTACAAATTCGACCCATTTTGCTCCTATTTTAATAGTTTTTTTTTTTAATTCATAAAACATAGTAATATTATGCTAAACACAACTTGTTATATATCATTTTTCTCAAAAAATGAAGTGCTGTGAAATGAAGAAAATGTTAGATGTAAAGATTTTGGAGTTAGTATGTTAGGAAAATGAGGTGAAAACGCCACAGAAAGCATATAAATACCACATAACAATTTTTTAATTAATTTTATCAAGATATAAAAAAGTTTTATAATGTAGTTCAGAAGATGTATTTAGTCTATTCAAACACTTACAATAGTTGTATAATATAGTTGTGAAGATTAATCTGTATCAACACATAATCAACAAAACATAATAAACAATTTACAATAAATTACAAAGCAAAAAACTCAAAACAATAATTTATAACCCACTAAATTGTACTAGAACCAGTAGGGACAACATTGGTTTTATAGCAATGTATCTGACAGAAAAGGTCAGCAGACAGTTTTGTTATGACAAATTCGCTTGTATAGTCCAGTCCAAATATTGGTAGAACAAGGGAATGGAATAAAACATTCGACTGATCTGAAATTCTTGTTTCTAATGATATAAAGATCGTCAAACAAATTTAAATATTACTAATCGATATTTGACATTTCGTAAACATATCGAAAAGAAAATGAGAATGGTTAATTTCAGTTAGGACTTCGTAGAATGTATATATCTCAAAAACTATGACAGCTAAGATAATTTTGAATGCATAGGTTCGAATGAGGAAAAAAAAATACTATAAATTATTGTCATTTTGTGGTATTGGGACAAATATTAACATTTACAAAAACTATATGAACAATCAGGTCATATTTTTTTGTATTGTGACGTTCCGTCAAGTGCTACTCCCTAGCAGCAAACGCACTACATTATTTGAACTATCAGATTTTTTGTTTTGTCATATGTCATATGTCATTTAGGTTATATAACTATGAAAGGTTTAAACATGTATTTTACAATGATATATAAATTATTCCTGTATGACCTTTTTTACTAAACTATAAGTTGAATTGGGAAAAAAGTGTTCTTTAGGGTGAAAAAACTTGTTATGAATTCTTGATTTTGTATAGCCTAATTCTGATAGATCCTAAACTATAACAGTTAGAACGGTTTAGAAAGCACAGATTGAAAGATGAAGAAATCGTCTATAGAATTCTGTTACTGTACATTAGTTGAACAGAAATATAAACTTGTGTAAATTAAACAAAGAATGACGTAATATTTTTTTTATTTATTGCTATGAATGTTGCCGCTTTATAAAATACATAAACTTTACCAATTAATTAAATATTATTTATAACATTTTATAAACTTTTGGTTATATGAATATGAATGTTTGGATCATTACATTTACAGCAGTATATAGAGTATTCCAGTAGGATGATTTTTAGTAGGCGAAATGTTGGAATGAAAAAAAAAGTGATTACTGCTGCACAGGATGGGAACCATCTTACTGTTGCAGTACGATAATCAGTTGGAGGGTTAATAAATAATTATAATACAATAATAGTTAAACATGATTATTATTGTTAATTAAAATACTAATAAAGGACCTTTACATACACTGGATCCGTCGTATACTTTGTACTTGTGTATCTGGCAATGCTGCATTCACTGTATTATTGGGATAGGCGATCTTACCTAACAATCACGCCTAGTTGATGACTGGCTGACAGCTGGTCAAAGTCACGTTACCAATGTTAATTCCACTACAGATCCTACTAAACATATCAAGACTAAATGCAATATTATGATGGACTAAGTATTAACTGATTATTTTAACCCTTAATCTATAGTTGATAATAATAATAAATTAGTAGTTATTATTCAATGAGTACATAATCAGTAGTTATTAATAAATTAAAAATTATTAAACTCTTAATCATTATAAAAAAGTTAATTTAAAAAAAGATAAGTTCATTAATATAAACCTTTAATCAATAATGATAGTTGATAATTTACTTAATTACAATTACAAATACAATAAATACACTGATGAACATTTCAATAACATTACCAGAGAATTCTACTACTCAACAAGAATTCTGTGATTATGTTATTGAGGGATAACATTAAATATAATATACTTCAGAGTAATTAATGGAATACAACTAAATAATAATCATTGCAATTATTATGATTTTTAGCTATTGCTCCTATAATTTTGGTTAGGGAAATTGTCAGTTAATATTGTGAATTCCACCCTAGAGCTTATTGAAGATAGTAGCTTTAATCAGTAGTTAATAATAATATAGAAAGTGATTAAACTTAATTAATAATGAAGAAATCGTAAATAATATAACTTGAAACTCGCACACTGTTATAAAATAGTATTAATTTCCATCGTACTCTTGACTTTCTTTGCTGATAAAAAGTTATTTTTTGTGGAAAACTATCTTAAATGGTGATTTAGTAATGTGTTGAACGATTAAAAAAAAAAACTATTATTTATTTATATATTCATATATGCAAACGTTTCTAATTTATTTCTGACAAAAATTTATCACTGGTTGATAGATAGGACAGGTATATGCCTAGTGTTGTTGTTGTTTTTTTTTTTTTTTTAATTTTTATTATATTATTTTCTTGGATATACGTTTTTCTAAATCCTGAGTTTGTTTTCCCCCTCAAATTAAGGTTTCAGGTGTCATTAAGAATGAGACAGCATTTATATACTGGTGCACCTTAAGTTTATAAACATAGGAAAATATGATTTAAGGAAATCTAATGGTTTACCTGTTAACAACTTAATGGTTGTCTTATCAAGCAACAAAACCTATGAAGAAGGAGAGGGGGTTGAAATTTTTAATATAAACCTACCATTTTTCTCTGAATGTGGGGGTAATCAGTCATATTTTTAAACAGTTATTTTATTTTATGCTATTATGTAGGACAGTTTATATAGGCTATTAAAGCGTTATTGACTGTACAAAATTTTCAATTATATATACAAGCCAGTGTGAAAAAATTAATTAATCTATTAGTACAGTTAGATAGAAATTGTAAAAAGAAATGTTTTTATTTTTGAGTTTCCAAAATCCATTTTCCAAAGTGGAAAGGAAAAAAGATTTTAATTTCTAAAAATTCCTTGTATCTATAGATTGCTTTTATGTTTTCACTCTTTTCTGTTAGAAAACTTTCTGTCTTGATATGTAACTTAATTCTTTCTAAAATTGAAGGCAGTTAGTTACATGCTAAGACAAAGTTCTTTAACCAACAAATTATATCCTAAATCATATTTTTCCTTCTTAATTTGTTACAAATTTTGTTTGTTTTAATACTTTTTTTTCTGAATATAATTGCGTTACTTTTTATTCCTACAAACTACAAGTAGGTTTGGCAGAAAGGTTGATTTTATAACTTTAATATGATAAAAAATAACTTACTTCACAATTTATCTGTATCCTAAAAATAAGTAATAATTGCTAGAAACTATTAGTCTAACTTATTGTATTATATTATCTAGGATACTACTGTAGGATATTAGTATTTTAATTTATTGTTTATTTTAGTTAGCAGTCCATTCATATTAAATCATAAATTCTTGGATAATTAGTAGGCCAATCTGTCCTTAATTATCAATTGTGTATAATACAGTGTATTCTTAAAATCTCTCTGCAGTAATGTTATAAGTTCTTTGTCATTGATTGTTATGTGGACATTACTATTGATCCTCTGCATTTCCAGTCAGTTTAATGTAGTGTTCATATTTACTGTATCAATATGTAAAACATTAAAGAATGTACTATCAAAGTCGGTATGAAGTTACACAGAGACAAAAGTGAGCCTGGAAAATATTAACATGGTGGTAAAAAGAAATTAAGGTTATTTCTGTACAAAATACAGGTTGTCTACATATCTAAACCTGCCTATCTTGGTAAAAAGGTTCAATACCATCAATACTTCAAAAATTTTGAAGCAGCAAAGAGAATAGAAGTGTTAAATTAATATGTTTACAAGAACAAGACTTGGTTTTATTTATCAGGGTACATAAACTTTTAAAACACTAGGTTTTGTGGAACTAGAATCCACATGATTCTTAAACATCCTCTACAACCCAAAAAGATCAAGTTTAGGTAGCAATTTTGCTATAACAGATTGTGAGTAAAATATTCTTTTATTGCATGAAGATACAATCAACTTGGAAAGATATTGTCTAATCATAACCCAATTGGATGAAAGTGAAACGAATCAACAAGATGAGCTACATCAACTCTACTCTTAATTTGACATTGCCAGATTAATAAAGAATGAAAAGATTAGTGTATAAGACAATTAACAAGCTGAAAGAGGTAAACCCTGCACACTGTCTATAATACAAAAACCTCCCGATAATTTGGCCATACAAATGTGTAAATGAATTAAATTATGTATTGAGAATAATAGGTGACTTTTTGAACACCTCTTGTGAAGGCACTACTTACTAAATAATAAATTGGTTATTTGCAAATAAATTATACATATACATTTGTGTTTCAGTATAACCTAAACTGCTACTAAGAGATTTTTTTACCTCACCATATGTGTAAGCATAACTCATACTCAGACCCTTTAAAACAAATTCAGTGTCAATTACAACATCAATTACTTTGTTAATCCAAATTTTTGATAACATCTTTGGTCAAACACTAATCTAATTTATATTCACACAGCAACCTACCAGTAGTTCGAAACTTAATATTGAAGTATTTCCTTTGAAAATTTTAAGCCTAGCAAAAAGAAATTTTAACTAGGTTTTATTAATTAAAAAAAAAAATTTAAACAATTTTTAAGAGATTGAGGGAAACAAGTAATGGTCATAATACATGGAAGAAAGTTTAAATGAATCTTAATTTTTCAAATTCCAAAAAGAATTCAAATCAAATATACTTGATCAAATTTTTGTCATGGAATGTTACAAAAGCTTATTTTACATTACAAAATTCAGAAATAAATTGTTGTTTCAATAGTTGAAAAGAAGTAGAATTTGCTGTAGGCACCTGCCAAATCATTAATTTTAAAAGTTTTTGTGTTTCAAATAGTTATTTTTATACTTGACTATCTCTGTATACTTTAAAAAATGTATATTTCTTTAAAATGTTTCCCCTTCATAATAGATTATTTTAAAGGGCAGGCATTTTATTTAAATTTTACTTTAGTGTTAAGTATATAAAATACATAAATGTTCTATTATAAACTATTTGTTATTAAGAAAACAAAATAGAGGTTCAGATTATAAAATATTAATTTTATTTCTTATTCAATAATTCAATAATGAAACTTGATAAATTGAAACATACTAACTGTACTCTGAGAGGCATTCATTGAACTTATTAACATATATATTTTATAAGACTACTACATCAATATAGAATCGGTAGCAAACTCTGATTTTGTCTTGGAATCAGAACCTATCAATAACATACAGAGTGGCTCATATACCCACAGCTCCATGTTTTTTTTTTTTTTTCCTTTTTTTTTTTTTTTCTTTTTTTCTTCCATCAGTCAACTCATGACTTAGACAACCAGTTTGTTCTTTTTATAACCAACTCTGGGTACTATATGGATTGATATCTTCCTTACTCCTAGAGTGGAGTCATCTACATCATCTTAGACTCTATCCTTTTCTTCAGAGTTATGGTAAGCCTATGTTGTAACGAAGTTGATGCATAATGTTGAAAAATAGTTTAACTTTACCAACAATTATTTGTTCCAATAAACTTCAAAATCAGAATGATTTTTTTGTAATCAATTCAAAAAATATGTTAAGTTATGGCTATTTATTTTTATTTCTAGATATTAAAAAAAAATAAAAATTTCTCGGCCGTGCGCGCCCTGGGAGCTTGCGCCCATAGGCCCGGGCCTTCAGGGCCTATTGGGAAATCCGGCCCTGGGTGGCTACCTGCTTCTTTGGTTTATTCCTTTAACACTCTTCTACTACATGGATGAACACCTTCCACACCAATTGGACATATTTAAGAATATTTTATTTTATCTTAGACACCATTTTCCATATTGAACAACTATAAATACAATCCTCTGACTGCCTGGTAAATACTCCACTTTATCCTTGGGTACAATGTAATTTGTTTGATCTACAGATTCCATGTACATTGGTACTTATCAGTGTCCTCAACATTGTGTGTATTAGAATTCATGACTAACTACAAAACAACGCCTATGGAAAGTAACCTGGTAAAAAACTAGGTTTCAATGCTTCATCCCCAGCACCATGATACCCCATTGGTCTACCTTTCATACTTATAGGATTTTATCGACTGGGAAACTCTATACTTTGTCTCTACCCCAGTTAACACTGTTTGCCACTCTATTCTTATATTTCTACCCATGAACATATTTATTTTGAATTTTCATACACTTACATTATATATTTTTAATATGAATACAAATATTGTGTGATTTGACAACAGATTGACAATTCATAATCTGGAGTCATGTAATGTTGCTGAAAATTAAACAAATAAATATACATTTAAAAAATTGATATTGAAAAATACTGATAGTTTCTTTTTTTCTTATTTGTTAGCACCATCTTTAATCATTGTATTTCTTATCAATCTCTTTTCAGTATTGTCTCCCATTTAAATAACATTGAGTGGGAGTATTGTAATTTGAAAATTTGAAACGCTCAAACTTATTAACCTACAAGTCTGATGTTAAGTTTATAAAGTTAAAAATGTCAGTCTGGATTAGTTTTTGGAAAATCATATCTCTATTTATATTTCGGGTTTTTGTTGAAAATTTTGCCGACTTAAAAATTATTTGGACGAATACAGTTTTTGAAACATTTTGTATTTTTCCTGAATATAAAATTTCTCCAGGCAGACATTAAAAAAAAAAAAAAAAAGAAAGAAGAAAACACCACCTTTGTTAACATATATATTATAATATATTTCAAAATGCATTAAAATAAAGCTTATTTTGAGTATAAATATTGTAAACTAACAAATCTATTAAAAAATCATTTTGTTTATAATTAATAATTGCTACAGTTAAAAAACACTGATGTAAAATAATACCTTATAAGTTAATATAGGGTAGGATTTGATTTCCTTATCAGCTAGACCAATTGCTAAACTGATAATGTAATGTTCCATAATATGTGTTATTATATGAAATTCTTCTATAACAATAGTAAGCCTATATATTAACCTTTCATTTCATAGCATAGTTGGCTTGTAGGAAGCTGAGTCGTGCTGGGTACTAAGTACTGAGTAGTGTGTGTTGTGCGTTTGTTACAGCTACTGAAGTGAGAGTGCGGATGCATGACCCACCTCA
Organism: Aphrophora alni; assembly: GCA_963513935.1. Taxonomy (NCBI): domain Eukaryota; kingdom Metazoa; phylum Arthropoda; class Insecta; order Hemiptera; family Aphrophoridae; genus Aphrophora; species Aphrophora alni. The sequence goes on along the minus strand of OY740766.1, from coordinate 112,362,633 downwards.
AGAGGAGACTCAATAACAGCAATATTAATACAACTAGGTAATACATCACTTTGGGCGCCAGTAAATATATTTAGAGGATAATTCACATTTATTTTAAATGTCTTTGATTTTTTTTCTTCAAAAATAGTATCATGTAGATTGTTTTGTTAAAGCTGTGCCATTTTAATATATGCTTATTATAACGGGTTGACCCAATAATATCATTCAGTAGGCTAAATAGAAAATAATGTTCATTAACAGTTTAAATAAAAATCCACAGTTGTATTTTATGTTTTTATTTTAGTACTTGTGTTGCTTGATGGCATGTGCATGCTATACCTTTTACTTTTTAGTATGAATGTAAGTTTGACCCTCAATTATAAGTAAAATTTAATATATTAATAGATTTTGTCTAATGTTTTTTTTTTTTAATTCCTACTCCCCCCCCCAATACCTATGATTTGATTTCTACTTTATAGTTTATTTAAATAAATGCTTTTTGTTCCCAAGTCTACAATTTTATAGCCATCACTACCAAATTTAGTATGAAGAGCTCCGGTACAAATATCATTAATTCTACATAAAGCAAATGGTAGTTTTATTTTTAAAGCAGACACTGCACTATGTTAATGTTTTAATCAGTCACAGTTATATTTATTTTTTACTATCTAAAACATAACATAAGTACCCTATTAATATTCCAATTAAGTATATTGTAAAATATCCCTTTTCACTCTCATTGTATCAGTCCAATTAAAAACAATTTTTTACTATATATATGGCTCAATGTAGCCAAGTTTTAATAAATCTTTCATTTTCAAGTTTTTACTCTTTTTTTTTATAAAAATATTTTTTGAGAAAGCTTAAGAAATGGGTTTGTAGTTTATTTCATTAGCCTTTATTATGCCACATTTTGTTATTTTTTCTTTCATAAGATATTCAGAGTCTACATTTCATTGCTTTTATACTCTTAAAATCTTCAACCTTTTCGAACTCTTCTCATATTCTAAATCATAATAATCAGAACATTATTCTCTATTGTCGAAATATGTTCATATTTATTTGGTAAAATTTTTAACTTTGTTTCATAAACTTGACATTAGGGATGTAGAAGGGTTTGGTACAAAATTTAGAAAGTACAAAATAAAATTCAAATTAACATATAACTTTCTAGGACTAACACAACAAATTCATGAATAATTAAATTATAAAAAATAATTTACAGGCACAATAGACATAAGCATTTCTAAAGATAACATGGTGCAATTTTCTTGGTGATTCTTGAGATAATGTTTTTCACTCAAGTTTACATATAAAATTCTTTTCATCAGAGCATGCATTTGTTTTAATTTGTACACTGTTCAATATTCAGTTCGAAACAACAAAAAAGACAACAGGGGATGTAGTAGTAATTTTTTTCCATTTGATTTCCAACTTCATATACTAGCGTAGATATTAGATTCTCCATAAAGGCTTTGTAGTTTTGTTTTATTTTTATTCAAACCTGCTTAGCTTTCTTTCTGCAGGTGGTGTGTAATGCAATATATATAATAAATAAATAAATAGTGCAAAAACATACCCATTGACAATCAAAACACTAACCAAACAAAATTATCAGTTCAGTTGTGTCAAAAACAACCATGGACACCGTCTTAGATTTTGATCAATATTTATATATTTAAATAAAGTCAAAACCTGTTTACTTGTGTTATAGACTTGTCTTACACATAAATGTTATAAGAAGAAATCAAGAAAGGTTAGTTTTCTGAAAATTATTCCCTAATTGTAAATTTGTATTATTTGTACACAGGTTTGGATTATTAATTCTTCACATTTAACCAAAATTTGAATGAAATCAGGACCTGATTTTGAGAATCACAGCTCCATGGCTATTTTGTTTTGCTTTTACTAATAACTCATGAACCAGTACTTTTGGAGATATGGCGAACCAATATGTTTTGTTTGAGTACTTAGGAGCTAAATTTTATCAAAATTTGATTAAATTTATTAAAATCAATTTTGTTAATATCTGAATTTGGTATTTTGGTTAGGTATCCTGTAATGTCCAAGATTTGGGTAACATATATCCACATACCAAATTTTATTAAAATCAGTCCACTCGTTTGTCTTGCAGAATGACTGCACAAAAATGCCAGACAGAAACAGACAACAGATAGACATCATTCCTAAAGCTAATCTTTTGCATTTGGAGGACTTCAAAATGGATATTTTCAAAGAAAATTCGACACCCAATAATAATAATGTTGTTTTTTTATACTACTCATTATACTCACTCATATACATCTCATTATACTACTTTTTTATGTGAGAAATAAAAATGGCCAAATTTACTTTCAGATTTCAAAATTTAAAATTTTGGATATATTACAGATTTAAGGATGCAAATTAGTTTTTATCAATGTCAAATTCAAACTTAGCTCCTTAACAATTATATATATATATATATATATATATATATATATATATATATATATATATATATATATATATATTAAACAACAGAGATAAATTGCTTGATTCAGTTTCAAAATCTTTAAAATAACATGAATATTTTGGATTTGGTAAAGTATTAGTGGAGAGGCAGATGAACAAAATGACAAATTTGGCTCACATTGAAACCTAACTATTGCAGCAGTACAGATGATATTTTGACGGGTGGTCACTGTGTATGAGTGGGGCCCTCTTTTCTGGATGCCATTTTAGAAAATGGCTGATGCAAATATTTGATTATTTGTATTTTGGAAACCACTCAACCTAAAATTTTGATCCTGATGTCAAATTATATGTTTTTGGGGTGAAGGAATTAAAAAAAGTCATTAATTTATTCATACATACAAACTATCTTCCATTTTTCAAAATGGGGACCAATATATGACATTAAAGGAATTGTTATTTAATTATTTTTCAACTATTACAATCTTCTTTTATTAAACAAAGATAATGATATTTCTTGTTATTCAAACATGAAAACCAGAAAATTTAAAATTTAAAATGTCCTTTATGTGTGTCCTAACTTCCCTGTGTAATAGAATATAAATTCAAGAGTTACACTGTTTCATCCTCTTCACCCTGGTTTGAATATATGTTCTTACACTGCTTAAGAGAACATCCACATACTTTGAGACATGGTAGCATGTTTACTGTACACACACAATTAGATTGAGCACAATCTGTAGTACTGACAAGTTTCCTTTTTTAGGTTGAGAGGTTTCCAAAATACGAACAATCAAATATTTTCATCCGCCATTTTCAAAAATGACGTCTAGAAAAGAGGGTCCCACTCATACACAGTGATCATTGGTCAAAATATCATCAGTACTGCTGTAATATAAAATTTAACATGATGGTTAGTAGTTAGGTTTCAGGGTGAGCCAACTTTATAGTTTTACATATTTTACTAAATGCTCCTCCCCACTATATTATGAATTTAAATATTTTTGAAAACGGTGACCTCTACTTTAATAAGTTTTAGTTTATTTCACAAAGTTATTTAATGCTTTGGGGTGGTTAATTCTTGAGTCAGATTTGTTTCTAATTAGATAAATATTTTAAAAATAAAAATGGTCTCATGAAATAGTTTATACTTATAGATACACATTAATTCAAGAAGAAGTAACAATAGTTGGTAAATTAAAATCACCCAAATTTGGAGCAATAGGCTAACTATTGCCTTCTTTGGTTAAAAATAGTTTCATGACAAAGAAATCATAAGAATTATACCTTTTGTAAATTGATGGTCATGTTGGATTGTATATTTCTTAATCTGATGAAGATTCTAAAAATTATGTCATGGAAGAGCTCTCGCATCTCCTAGTCAATTGACAATATTTAGTTATGTTACTGGTATCTCAATTATCCTTAACTTTCAATGAAACCAAAGATATTGCCGTATTCACCTTAAAATGGGTAAAATGTTTATTATATCCTAAACTTCTTTCCAGATAGTGGATAAATTTCAAATGGGCCTATTTTGAAATATGATGGATGAAAATATATTTGTTTTTGTAAGAAAATTTACCATCAATGACTTCAAAACCTGTATACAAAATATACACTCTATTTCTAAATCAGTCTCTTTAAAATTGTGTTTTTAAGAAAAAAAATATATTAACAGACAGATAGATCACTGAATAAAAGAAAATACAATTTTCCACAATATACACTTTTTATAATAAGATGCATCATCTTCAGTTGTTACATATACACAAACTGTTACCTTCTTAGTAACAGATAGATGTCAAACAAACCATTTTCAAACCTATATTCATTGGAATTTAAATCATCTGAGAACATATTTACCAATTATTACTATTTTTACCTAACAAACTTTGCCTTATGTTTGTATATACTATATAAACATAAATTTGGACAACTACTATAGAATATCTTGTCCTGGACAGTACACATATTTGTTTTAACTTTCTGTATGTAAAACAATCTTCTAATTTATTCCATTTTTTAATTTGTTGAAAATTATTTTTATAAACGCATTGTTTTCTCATATACAATGTTTTTTTAAATATGTTTTGTACTTATTTGTTACAGATGTGTCTAAAGAGTCAGTAAACAAGCTGACTCCAAGAGACAATGGTCAGCCTCCTCAACGAATTAGATCTTTCAAGTCTCCAAGTCTGGACAAACCTCCAATCGGACGTCCAAAGCTTTCGCGTACTACTTCCGATTCTGTTAGAAAAGAATTAACACAGTCAGTGGAGAAAAAAGTCTCCCCACACAGCATTAGTGAAATGAAATCAAGTTATGAAAATGAAAAGCTTAATACCAAAGATTTTAATAACATTGAGACTGAATCTTCTCTTTGTAAAAGTTTGAAAAAAGTTAATTCAAAACCACAAAGTTCAGAAATGAATTTGCATAATGTTATCATTTCATCTGATAAAATATTTAACAAAAATAACGTAGAATGTAGTCCTGGTATAAATAATAAAAGCCCCTCTGGTGTAGAGTGTCCTAGTAACATGTCTGTTAATCATTTTGACGTAGATAGATCAAACTCTCTCAGTAATTCTACACTAAGGAACTTAGGTGATAAAATTAATAATAGGATAGAAATAAATAAAACTAACAGAGGGATATCAAAACTTCCAAAGCTATTAACAAAAGTTGAAGAACCTTCGAATAAATCATCTGAAGATATTTTGTTTAAGAAACAATTGCCAAATAAAGGATTTGAAACAGATAATTTAAATGAACTACATGATAGCGAAAATAACAATATTAATAAAATAAAGAATAATCACTGCGGAACGGAATATTTCAATAATTCACTTGATAGAAGGAATTCACTTGAACGTCCATCATATTTTAATTCATTATATAATGCAAATAGATCTAGTTTACCAAGATTTTCCAGAAATCGAACAACATCATTACTTGAAGATGATGTTTCTCTTAGAAAAAATTATGGAGCTGAAGATTATTGGAAAAGAAAGTTGTCAGATGGACATTTGAACAACATGAACTTAGGTTATGAAACTTCAACCAGTGCACTTATGAATAGGAGAGGATCTCAAAGCAAAATCAATAGCTACGTGACTAGCTGTCAAATTGAAAATAAAGACCCATTAAGTTCTGAGTATGATGTTCCACCAGCTAGACAGTATTCTACTCTAGGCCGGTCACTAAGCTATAGAGGACCACGCCCAAACTATGAGCGTAACTATGAAACTTTAAGGCCTTCAAGAAATTATGGTAGTTTTAATAAAGATTCAAGTATTTATGATACTGAAAAGTATAAACAAAGAAGTCCTAGTAGGTTCAGTACTTCAAATTACAAAGAATTAACAGCTGAATCTATCATGTCAAAATGTGGTCGATCAAAAATAAAATCTGAAAATGGTGAAGCGATTAAGTCTAAGATGCCCATAGAACAAGATACACAAATTAATACTGAAGAGGCAGAAAAGAATGTTGCTGCAACATCAAAGATCCCTAGTTTCCAGCGATCAATTTCATTGAATTCACATACAGAAAAAAATACTGCTGTAAGGCGTTCTTTAAGTGTGACCCCAGATAGATCAATTTTAGGAAAATTTCTTTCTGAAAATAAATCTGACACTAATATTTCTGAAAGGAAATCAATTGGTATTAAAGATGTAGTTAATGAAGGGAAGAAAAAAGAACGCAGAGTGTCAAGGTTCTTACGACCAGATTTTTATGACACCCCCAAAGAAGAGAGTGTCTATGCTAAACAAAAGGAAAGTAAAGCAGAAGGAAAAGTAGACTATGAAAAACAAAATATTAAGTTGAAGAAAAAGAAAGAAAAAGATGGCATAAATATGGAAGAAGAAAAATATGCTAAGGAAGGTGTAAATGAGAAGCAAGTGCTTAATGGGGAAAAAAAAGAAAATTTGAAGCAAGAAAAGAACTTAGGTATAATAGAAAAAGCAATCCGCTCGCTAAGAGAAAAAAGTATAAGTAAAGATAGTGAATGCATGTCTCTTGAATCAAATTTAATCAAACGTGCCGTGTCATTAGAAGACTGTTCCATTGTTAAAAATAACAAACTAAAAAGATCTGCATCTGTAACACCACAGTCCTCAGTAGAGAAGAAGGAAGGAACATTTCAAAAGTTATTTACAAAAAAGAAATCAGATGATATAAAAATTAAAGATGAAAGAAAATTAAGCCAAAAGAAGAAAACAACAGAAAGCATAAATAAAAGTACAGAGTCTAAAGATGAGTCTGTTGTTAAAAAAATTATACGAAAAGTTAGTCCAAAGATTAATAGTTTAATCAGAAGGAAGTCTTCAGAAAGTGGTTACACAATTTCAGGAAATTGTTCCAGCAGCTTCTTGCTCAGTCTTGGTAAAACTGAAAGTGGCATTTCTACTAATGAAGATTCGGGTGCATATAGTGTTCAGCATTGCCATAGTTTAGAGTCAAAAAGCAGAATTGATAGTTTAGATTTAAAAAACAGAATTGATAGTTTGGATTCAAAAAGCAGAATTAGTCGTATCGCTGCTTTGAAAAACCTAGATTTTTTTATGCCAGTTCCAAGTACAGACTCTACTCCAAGCTATGATGATGATAGATCAAAATTAAGTTTTGAAATGGATGATTCGTCATCATTCCTTTCTCCAACGGAAGACAGTGATACCTGGTCAGCTAGTTCGGACTATGCAGATGCTAGAGATTTTTCAGCTTTAAATGCTGAAGATTCAGTTAGTGAAAGGATCAGACGTAAAAGTTTTTACTCACGATTTAACCAAACTAAACGTAGGAAACCACCACAGTTGCAATCAAATCAGTCTAATGCTCGATCAAGACTGCCTTTATATACAAAATCATATTCTTCTGACTTTTCAAAGTTAACGAGTAGTACATTAAGAAAATCAGTCATTGATAAATGACTGAATAAAATTTTTACAGTAATTGTTACATGCTTGAAAAATATTTTAGTTTTATATATTTGATTGTTATTTATCGTAAATAACATATTTGTAAAATTTGTAAATATTTAGATTGGTATATTTTATCAGTTAGGAATTTAACCAAATCCTAATTAAAAACTGCCGATTTTATTTTTTCTCTCTTTCTCTTTCTTGACTTAGCTTTTTACATAATTTGTTTTATAAATCTTTAATTATCATTGTTTTTATAATAATTGTATTGTTTTAAACATAAGTTTTAATATGAAGGCACAAATTGGATTGGATGGTGGCAAAACATACATTGCCATAGTATAGATGTTATTTTTGTACTTGATTGTTATAATTTAGTTTGAAACCAGGTACATTGTTAACATTGTAGTTACAGGATTTTAAAACAAGAATTGTTGGTAACAAATTTATTTATTATAATTATTTAAACCTCTAAAGAGATCTACTTGTTAATTATTTTTAACGATTCTAGTCATGTTATGTTGCCAATTTATAAAATACAATTTGCAGCAGATTTTTATAAATATTTATATAGTATACATATTTATTAATAAACATTAATTGCTTTTCATGTTATTATCTAAACATTCTATTATGTTATTTAATAGTTATTTCCTAATGATATTTATAAACATATATAACAAGTTACATGTTAATATTATTTAATATTTCTTACATAGTTTATTCATTATTATCCTATTTAAAAGAAAAAGAAACCAAAAAATATAAAATATTTTAAACTTTGAAATGATTTACGTTTGAAGGTGTTACTTTTTGGTTGTGTTGTTACCTTTATAATTATGTTTAATTAAACAGGTTACATCACATTCTTGCATACTTGCATATTAATAACGTTGAATTGTTTTTATAAAAATAGTTCATTGTATAACTTATCAATGGTAAGATTACCAAGAGGAATATCCATGTTGTCTATAATTTTGACTCACTTTTATGATATGTTAATTTCTGTACAGTTCCAATATACGTTATTGACTCTATATTATATTAATTACAGATAGATATATGGATGGATACAGTATGATATATAACACTCAAATGGCCTTTAGCATTTCTTTATTGTATGCTATTATATTTAGACTATTGTTATAATGTTAAGTCTGTCAATAAACCGTTTTAAATATATTTTACTCTAAATGTAATTCATTATAATCTACCAATAAACTGAAATATTTTTTTCCATTGTTAATTAAAAAATAATATATATACGAGGTGTGTCTAAAAAGTTCGGTGAATGGTCTAATATCTGGGTATTCAAAGTTTGAAACAAGCGTGTGTGCATGCGTAGAGAAGCACGGACATGTCTGGACCTGCCCTCTGTCGGTACTACATTGAACATGTGCGAGTGATGCTAACATAAGATTGGCGATTCACTCTGCGATTAATAGCAGAAGAATTATGTATTAGGAAAAACACAGTGGGGACCATCTGTCATGAAGAATTGAGCAAACACAAGATTTGTTCACGATTTGTGCTGCACATCCTTACAGATGAACAAAAAGTAAGACTGTGGTGATTTCATCGACATTTGTGACCGGGATCCAACTTTTCTGGGTTCCATTGTTACAGGAGACGATCTCGGTGTTACCAGTATGACCCTGAAACGAAAAGACCGATGGATTGTCGGCCACCTTCTCCTCCACGACAAAAAAGCCGTGCGGTAAAATCCAAAGTGACGACCATGTCAATCACACTTTTCGATAAAGAAGGAATCATCTTTAAGGAATTCATTCCTGCTGGCCAAACGGTGACAGCCGCATTCTACTTAGAGGTTCTCAAACGTTTGTTGCACAAAATTTAGGCCACAAATGTTCCAGACCGGAAATTGGATGTTACTGCGCAACAATGCACCATTGCATACCAGCACCATGGTATGACAATTTTTGACTCAGCGTGGTGTGATAGTTTTTTAACATCCACCGTATCTCCAGATCTGGCTTCTGCTGATTTTTTTGTTTCCACATTTTAAGCAGGCCTTAAAGGGATCACGGTTTGCGGACGTCGAAGAGGTTCAGAACCATGTGATGGTTATTCTGAGAACGATTCCACTCAAGACTTCTCCAACAGTTTTCAGGTGTTATACGAACATTGTCAAAAGTGTGTTGTGGCTGGTGGAGAGTATTTCGAAAGCCAATAAAGATATTTACAATTAATATTCTGTTTTTATGTTTTTATCATACCATTCACCGAACTTTTTAGACACACATTGTATATATGCTCTATGTCATATTATTGAGTTCTATGTTTATCCAAGGTTAAATTCATCCAGATTTTCTCATGAGATTTCGGTGGAGTCATTGCCTAAGTGACAAACTTTTTTCCTCCAAAACAATCATTCAGAATCACAAAATGGCTACTCTGCCCCATGATTTTAGTCCTGATTGGAATTCTAGATTCGTAAAATAATGAATAATTCTCTGTCACCAATATTAGTTGTGAAACAAATAGAAAACATTTTTGGCCACATATTTGATATTTATGACCAACAAAAGATTTTATTAAAGTTGTAAGAATCTGGACATTCCCAATAATTGTAAAATGTAATATTATTTGTGCTACTAAAAGAAAATTTTGTAAAACCTGTTTAAAAAGTACTTTTTACCGACTTAAAAAAAGAAGGAGGTTCTGTATTCAACTTGAATTTTTTTTTTATGTACACATATATTTTCAGAATGGCTTAACCGATTTCACTAGGGGTGGTCTCATTTGAAAGGGTATGCTCCCTGTTTCATTACTGACTTGATTGAGCCAGTACTTGGGGGAAAAAATGCTAAAATGGCGCTTGATTGAAACAGGCTAGTTAGAAATATTTTTATTTAATATTGATAAAATTACATTTGAATAAAATGAAAACATATAGTATGTGTTAATGTTAACTAGCCAGTACTTGTACAACATTTTTGCCAGTACTGGGCAAAAAAATTATTTAAAAAAATACTGACTTCAAAAAAACAAACTAAAAAAATATTAAATAATAATTTTTTACAATAACAGTTACGACTTCATAATAATTATATTCTTAAAATATAAACGAAATAAAATGTGTGTTCTATTACAGTACTTCCTCATGTATACTCAGAAATATGAGTTAACAATATTTCATTTTGGAGGTTCCTGCGCTTTAGACAATGATTTTTTTTTAAATATCTTTTTAGTTAGTATTTTGTCTGTACAGCCCAAATTTAGATGAAATTTAGTTTATTTTGGTATGTGACCATACTTTTACAGGGAGGCTGTTGTTAATAATATAACATTTTATAAATAATGATATAATTTTAGGTCAACTTTGGAAAACTATACAAACTATATAAGTATCATTAACCAATTGTGGACTTGAGGTTTTAACATTTCCTAACGTACTGAAGTAGATTTCCGTGTTTCAATATTGAAACTATGATGGAAATGAAAATTAAAAATAAAAACTTGGATAAAGGTCATTTTATTTGTGGAAAACAAATATAAGACTACGTTAAAAAATCAGTAGGGGGTGTGTGCATGTAAAAAGTGAGTATTATTATTAGAATAGTATCCACATGAGACCAAAATTATAGTCCAAACTAATGATTAAGCTTTAGTCCTTTAGGTCATGTTGATTCTTTTGGTTTTTTCCCCGTATTTATAGGCTAGTTAAACATTAAACACACAAATTTATTTAAATTTAAATCAATAATATATGTATCATTAATGTTTAATGGCGAGAATTCAAATAAATCATATATAACAACTAACTTCTTGGTTAATATTATAGAATTAATGGACGTTTAATAAAGTATACTTCACAATGAGGTAATGTGTTTATTCACAACTATTTATTTTCTTTTTTAAGAAAACTTACTATTTCAAAAAGTTTGATTGAAAAGTATTTTTCTAGTGTAAAAACTTGTATATTTATATTCATTTTTAAAAGCTTTCTTCAAGTGTATAAGTTGCTAAATAACATGATGTAGGATTTACTGTTACTGCAATAGACCATTGTTGCAGTAATAAAGATTTAAAATTTTTAAAAAGTCGGTGACATAGTAATCCTCTATACTTTTAGACAGGCTAATTAATGTTTAACTTTTAGACATTTTGTTATATATAACGATACATGCTTTTAAAAATTGTACACCAACTATGGAATAAACACATTTAACGTTACTATTCATTTTCACTTTTCTAGCTTAAATGAGTTTGCTTAAATGTAAAAAAAGACAATGTGTTGAATGAGTAACTAAAAATGACTTTCTTTGATGTTGTCTATGACTAAAAGAAAATAATTCTGTCTTTTTTACTTAACGTAACAAGAAACAGGCAACAGATTATTGTTCAGCGTTTATTGATATCTTTACATTTCAGGTCAACCCAAAGACCTGGTGATCTGGTTGATGGTGATCTGTTGGACCCAACGTAAAGCCCAACAGATCACCATCATACACCATTTTCATCTTGTCCACCAAACATTCAAAGCCTCTTTTTATCCAGTCAATTTCCGTGACATTCTCAGGCGGTGGATTAAAGTAAAACTGAGTTTTAGTTCTTAGGGTATGAAATTTGTTACCCTCCCTACTTTGGGATGAAACAATGTAAATTGGTTCCATAGCTCTTTATATGTCAATTGTTTCCACAGAAGTAGTAATAATATTCTTGCATTTTATATTAATATAGTAACGGCAGTGGGGAGGGGGGGGAAAGCAAAGGCAGATCTGTACTTTCAAAATCAAAATGACGATGTCGCAAGTGGATGCGGTTGACATAGTCCCACAAGAGCTGGGGGACAAATTCCTGGAACGTGTAACAAACTCAAGGACCGTTGGTATTTTAAAATCAGTTGCTAACATGATATTTTGTTTGGTAAATCGGTTGCTATTCGTATGTTTGAGTTCATAAATCGGCTGCAAAAAGGATATTTTGGTTGGTAAATCGATTTTTAACATGATATTATGGGTGGTAAAGCGCTTGGTAATGGTATCTTTGGGTTGGTAAATGGGATGCAGAAACAGTATTTCGGTAGGTAAATAGGTTGCAAAATCAGTATAAAACATCGCCCACATAAGACTAACACACACACAAACATATATATATATATATATATATATATATATATATATATATATATAAACGCACACGTATCTACCACATTTGTGGAAATACTGAATAGTGGAAACATCGGATATGTGTACACTGGGAGATAGCCTATGACAACACCAGTTTGGAAATAAACTTTGTTTTTTCTAACACACCAAATAAACCTATAACACCCGTACTTGTTATTAGATCCAAACAGAAATCGCAATCCAGGTGTCCACTATGGCCCGTTACAACCAGCTGCGCACCGACAATGTCCAAAATGTCCGACTCATTTGAAATGTCGGGTAACCACTTCGGTAGGTTATCATAAATCAGACTGTCTTCAGAAGTGTTATTGAGATCGACAATAATAACATTGAATTCCTTCTGCGTCAGAAATTGGTGTCCAGAATAAATCCTATTTTCAGCGACTTTATTGCAACCGTCTCTGCAGCAACATAACAACCGTGTTGAACTTATCTATAGCTGCAGAAGTCAACATTTCAAAGTTACCCTTTACACCTGTAAAAATATCACATACAGAATGATCACTGGATCACAATACAGCGCTTATATACTGTTTGGATACCGATCCCACCATCACCACCACCACCTCTACCACCTCCACCAATATTATCACCTCCTACACTACTACCTCCACCAACATTAACACTACCACATCTCACCTACCCGACTGAGCGTTGGGGACTGGGTGTACCGAAATTATTTAAGCTCCTACTCGTCTCTCTCATTCTGCTTGGAACGCACGGTGAGTAAACTTGGTAGTTATTGGTAGTAAACTATTTAGTATTGAAATTGTAAACTTGAATAATGTCTGTGTACGTTGTTTCAACCTGTGATTCGTACATGGAAAAGTTTCATTTGTACGGAACCTTGGCAATTGAAGTCAAGTTTTTTATAACTTTCTTAACTGTATTAGCTATCATAACTCTGATTGTATCTTTTAATTCATTTGGTTTTCAATGTTTTTATTGTGACTTCCTTATGGAGTAATTCAAAGGTTATTACTAAACATAAAAATAAGAAATTTGTATTTAAAAACAGTCATACATATCCACAGAATACGAATCATCTATGCATAACCCTTTAAAAAAATTATTGGCAAAAGAGAACTTCACCGTTTCCTTCAGAATCTCCAACAAATTATCACCTTTATTATTTTTTTAATTCTGTGTGTAGGTATGTAAGTTATAATCCAAGTTTGTTAAAAACTGCGCCACCTCGTTTGCGACGAGGATATTGACGTGTGGGTGGACCGTTTTTAGGTGGCACGTGTCAGCCAATATGTCTAAAGTTAAAAAAAAGACAAAAATCTGAGTAAACCATTTACAATTAAACAAAAGACAAATATACATATTAACAAATCAATATATTATTTTAAGAAAAATATTGAATGTATACATTTTATTTCTATGCCCTTAAAAAAATACATATATATATATAAATTAAATTGCTAAAGAAATCCCTCCCCTAAAGAAAAATAGACTGACCCTCCCCGCTATACAAAATTAAAATTTAAAATTAAGTTATATTTACCCCTAAAAAAAATCACATAATTTTATAAACTAAAAACCAAATTTAGCAGAAAACATCTTTAGAATTTTATTTTAAGTAAATGTAATTACACAGAAAATTAAATAAAGAAAAGATTTATTATTTGAGACCTCTCTCAAACAATAATTGAATTTTGAAAAGACCCCGTTGGGGTCGTAGGGTCAAAATATGCATGCTATCCCATCCAAGTAAATTTAATATTAAATCTAATTTGCCTTATTTTACGGGAGACTACATATAAGTAACAAATGAATTTTTTTTGTTCAACCATATATCTGACAAAAGTCTATAAAGTCCTGGTAAATCACAAGGACAGAAACATATAAAAAAAAGGATTTGTTCATCATCACTCTAACATCACTGCATTGGTTATTAAGACTTGTAGATAGAGAAATAACTGTAGTCTGTTTCTTGGACCAGTTTTAGAACTGCATTAAAAAAAAACAAAAGGCATTAGTTATGCAGAAAAACTTAGTTTTTCATGTTTAAAATTTAAATTTAAATTTCATGTTAGGCTTTGCACAATTATTCAAGTAACAGAGTTACGTTACAAAAAAGATTTTTCATCAGGCTGTATTGCAAAAATATTTCTAACTGGGCTATAAATTTGAATTACAATAATTTTTAAACTGAAACATAACTAATTATTTAATAGACTTTAATCAATGAAGAAAAAGAATACTTAGATAAAATCTTACAGCATAACCCAAAATACAAGATGCATATAAGATAGCAAACTCAGATTATAGATATTTCTTTTCCTTGAAATTTATCTTACTAAAATAATTTGATCTTTTATTACCTGCATTACAGAGAGGTAGCTTTTAAATTTGTGTTGTGAAGCGTGGACAGCATCACAAAGCTAGTGAAACTTTTCATTTTCAAGATTTTGAATTTACGAAGGTTGTTAGCCGAAAACATGCATACGTGAGCTATTATCACATTATTAACCTATGTTTTTCATTTTTTAAAGACTTTTCACCAGACATTTTAAACTTAAACAAATTTGGAAAAAGAGCAAGAAAAGCATGTAGCTCTGTACATGATTCAATTAGCAAGACCAACTAGAGATGAGTCATGCCCCGTAATACGAAGGCGCATGCGCTAGAATCAAACAGCTGGTTGCTCTGTGTCAGGCCCGTTAGATAGAGTTGAGGTTAAAACTCTAAGATTTGTGGGAAGTTTGAACTATGTGTATGATTCAATTTATATTTTAGGTTGTTTTAAATAAAAGGTATGTATCGGATTTAAATAAACACTACAAAACTTATATTAATTAATACTAAACTTATTCACTTACATATAGATAGAGAAGAAAGGATTAAAAATTACTTGATATCTCCAGATTCGGATTAATCTGTGGTTTCTGTTATAGCTATGTAATTTAATCATGAGATAATTTGACAGGGTTTCTCTGCTTACAGTAGTTTCATTATTGTTAAGATTTTCTAACACAGTTGACATTACACTGTGTTCCAGTAATGTTAGATTTTGTACATTAGTTCCTAGGTAATTGTTCTTCAGATTTACAACTTCAGAGCCCTTCCTATTTAACGTTATGTTTTCCAATCCATTAAACAAGGTAAACATATATTATTTAAAAGTTTCAATAATATTTCATATGACCATTCCAAACAATGTATCCAACTAAATTGCCCCACTATTAGGCATGTTAAATGTGTAGACTTTGTAAAAAGTAAATTTGGAGTGGTGTAATTAGGTGAGTTTTTTAACTATCTAATATACAAACAACCTCTCAATATGTGAACATTTCGGTTTTTAGAGATTTCTGTACTATTAAAATGCAATTTGTGGCCAAATCGGTTTTACAGAATATTTGCTAAGGACATTTTTTATTATCAAGATCAATGTTTTGTGTAATTTAAACATATAAGAAATTATAAATACTAGTATATAACATAAATTTATTTAAAGCTAGCAGATCTACTTGGTCAGCAGATATTTGAACTAGATGTTGACAACTGTATTACCTATTTTAGTGCAATGAATCTTAGATGGAACCAAATTATTCAAAATATTTCAATAGGATGTACAAGTAAAACTAATCTTATGTCCGGTTTTGACTGTAAAAATAACTAAGTACTCAATTATGAGTTAATCTAGATCAGGGGTCTCCAAACTTTCCAGCCTTAGGGCCATACTGATTACTCCAGTAAGTTCCGAGGGCCAAAACCATATTATCATTGTTGCCGGTGGTAAAAAGTGAAATAGTCGACTGATGAAAAAAAAAAAAGTACGCAACGTTTAAACAAGGCTGCAAATCGGACTAAAGTCCGCAAAACGGCAACACTGCATATTATTAATTTTCCTGTCATTATCTGTAATTTCTAGATTAGTCGTAGAGTACGAGCCATGAGGAGTAACGTGACACGACATCTGGTGGACACAAGCGGAAATAGGTAGTACCTTCTATCGCTAACAGATGGCGCTAATAGCATGTACAGAATAATCTCGTTGGTTCGAGAAAGTTCTGGTGTCTTCCACTCACTTCTAGATGGCAGTAATTGGAATATATAAGAAGGCTAGTGGCGCAACTACAAGTCAGTTCCTATGACACTGTTGTGAAATAAAATAGTGCGTACCTCCTTAAAACGTGTTTGTGCATGTTTAAGTTTAAGACATCTTTGTAACAGTATTTTGATTTGAATTGTTGCTTTTGTGTGTGATTTAGTAGTATGGAAAAGAAGCGAAAAATTGATAGTGAATGCAGAAAATTCAAAGATCAGTGGAACATTCAGTATTTCTTAATTGAGTCCAGTAACAAGGCGCTATGTTTGATTTGCAATGAAAGCATAGCCGTTCTCAAGGAATATAACATTAAACGTCATTATGAAACAAAACATTTTCAAAATTACTCAAAATATACAGGAAGTTTGCGGACAGAAAAATTCAAAGCTATGAAGCGCGGATTGAAATCGCAGCAATCTTCATTTACAAAACTCAAAAAGAGGCTGCAACTCGTGCCAGCTTTCGTGTGGCTCTTGAAATTGCAAAACGTGGAAAACCATTCACCGTGTAACAGTGTGAAAAGTCAGATCTTAATATTAACTTATTTAAAAGACGCGGTTAAACCATAGAGATAAAAGATTCAAATAATAAATTAAAACTAGTAAACTCATTTATAAAGAAAAAATAGATTTTCAAGGCTAAAAATAAATAAACATGTTTAGTATTAGTACAACATAAACATTTGCGAATGTTTAATTTCTTTATATGTGAATTTTGATTTATGCGATGATATATGTAAAATAATTATGGCAGTGACAGTGTGACCGGAAAGGACTTTTTCGGAAGTAAGTCATCTCGTGGCAAATTGCTAGATTAGTCCAGTTGGGAGTGTTGAACTGAACGGTCGTATTTTGAGAGTTAATGTAATAAACGTGGAGATGATAAAAGATGTGTTTTCTAAGTCTAGTTTGGAGTGCTATGTAATATGTTTATCGAGTTGAATATAGTTCCAAGACTTTTAGTGGAAAGAATGGACATAGTGTGTTAAAATCGCTGTTTGAACAATAAAATTGGTTAGATGTTTCCACGTGAACAGACAATTAGTATTTAGCGTGTGCTATGACAATGCGATTGAATAACGAACAGTTACGAATCGTGAGATCGTATCGAGTATTAATAGACTTTCTTCTTACAGACCTTCGTAAGGTGCACAGACAATCTCATCAGGGACAGGACGACCTCATCGCTAAGGGCGACAAGGAACACGTTAAGTGATAAACTATGTGAAACTGTACTGGTAACTTGTGTTAAATAACACACACATTTATTCTGTTGTAATATAATAATTTAACATGTTTAGTTTTTTAATACTATAATATAATTTTGAATTGTAGAAAATCGTAACTTCTTTTTATAAATATAACTAATGGCTGTCTAATGACACATTTATCCTTATACAAGGAAAACGAATTTGATAGAAAAAGAAAAGTAAATGCTTTCATTTGATTTTATATTAATAAAATCGTTTAACTAAAATTCTGTTGCAACATAAAGTAAATCTTAAATTCATGAAACAATAAATCAGTTCTCCTTCAGAGACAGATAAACAAAAAGATAAGTTCAATTAATTAAAATAATATTTATGTCTGTTTTCAGGATATGTCTATATATAAAAATGTCACTGTATGAAAATAATTGTGTTTTTTAATAAATGTTTGTTAAAATTTCAGTTCAAGTGTTACTCATTCCATTAACCAGAAATCACTGTGAAGTACACCTTTAAAAGAACCACACCCTGAGAATTAAATATTTAAATTCATTTTTTTTCTAAATTGATGTTAACACATCTGGCGCCCTTAAGTCGAGTAAATCAATAATTAAATTCAATCTTAACAATAAATAAATACTTTATGGAACTCTTCAAGTTCAAAAGAATATAACTTTTATATTTTCAGATAGCTTCACTACATTATTAAATATAAATTCAGTTGTATTTAAAAGTTACAAATGGCGCCCAACGTGGGCTTACATTAGTCTTACATTGTATCATTCATCAACAGTCTTTGTGCGGAAAATGTTTGGATATGTCTGAAGTTCTGAAACCAGTCATATCAACTGTTAATTTTATCAGATCTTTTGGGCTGAATCACCGACAATTTATTGAAGAGATTGGAGAAAATGACTTACCTTATCATACTGCCGTACGTTGGCTTAGTTGTGGGAAAGTCCTTCAGCGCTTTTTTGAACTTCGAGCAGTGATCAAAATTTTTTTGAATGAAAAGCATCGCCCTCTTACTGAATTACAAAACAACGCATGGCTGTGGAAGTTAGCATTCTATGTTGATTTGACAAAACATGTGAACGAACTGAATTTGAGATTGCAAGAAGAAAACCAGCATCTTCCTGATTTATACACTAATATCAAATCATTCCGGAAGAAATTGATACTGTTTCAATCACAACTACGAAGTAAATGTTTTTCACATTTTAAAACATGTGAAATATTCAGCCACACCACTGAGACTGAGTTTCCTATCGATTTTGCAATCGAAACTTTGAGTGCTTTGAAAATAAATTTTGATACTCGTTTCTTGGACTTTGATGCCATTGAAAATCAAATTAAGATTTTTCAGAATCCTTTTGATACTGACATTGAAACCCTAGCCCCGGAACTTCAAATGAAAATGATTGATCTACAGTGCAGTGATATAATTAAGAACAAATATCAAAACTCATCTTTGTTGGAATTTTATCAGAGTCTTCCACTGACACAATTTGATAATTTGCATAAATTTGCTCGTGGGCTGTTTTCTGTTTTTGGTACTACTTATTTGTGTGAGAAGACCTTCTCCAAAATGAAGTACACAAAAAATGTTTACAGATCTAAATTAACTGATGAGCATCTTAAATCTCTTTTAATAATTGGTACAAGTAAAATTAGTCCACAACTACAAACTATTGTCAGTGGAAAATCTCAATTACATAAATCTCATTAGTATTTCATATGTCATTATGCTTGTTATAAGTTATGTTTTTATTTAAAATGTATAAAATGTTAGTTGGATTCATTTCAATAATTTGTTAGTTATTATATACTGAAGTTAAATTTTCTGCATATTATACATGTCTTTACTCATTACAATTCTGTGTTTCTTTATCCAACTTATCACAAAAACAATAACAATAAGCCTACAACAATGTTATGAGTAGTTAGCCCATGACCATATATCAATGTAGATGTCATATTAATAATTAATTATTCAACATAAAATTAGAATACTTCAGTAAACTAAATTTAATTTGCTATAAAAAAATATGTTCTCTAAAAGGAGTTTTCAAGTATGCTAGCTCTCCGCGGGCCGGACAAAATCTGTCCGCGGGCCGGATGTGGCCCTCGGGCCGTAGTTTGGGGACCCCTGATCTAGATCATTCAAGAACAATATTGTTTTAACAATGCTGTCAAGATTGAAGTACATAGAATTACAATGTAAAACAAATCTTTTGTCTAGTTTTGAGCGTCAAAATTCCTAAGTACTTCACATCAGTCATGCCAAAAATTAAAATACCTCATTTTTCAGGCAGAATTTCAAGATTTTCAATAAAATGTATATATTTGGGTTTTTTTATTATGTAACATACACAAAATCTTAAGCACAACAATTAATGTTCCTTGTAAAAAACCGCTATTATGACAATGTTTGCTAATAATAAAACTTTTATAATTCAAGTTATAAAACAAAAAAAATAATCTCTCTGTATTGAATAAAAGTAAAACTA
Source organism: Aphrophora alni (assembly GCA_963513935.1). NCBI lineage: Eukaryota > Metazoa > Arthropoda > Insecta > Hemiptera > Aphrophoridae > Aphrophora > Aphrophora alni. The sequence continues at coordinate 112,342,345 of OY740766.1, read as the reverse complement.
TCGTATAAATTTTAATTTTTTTTTTTTTTTGTAAGAAGTCAAAACTGAATAATTTTACTCATTCTGAAAACTATTAGGGTATAAACAGCTATTTTCAATAGTCAAAACTATACCATTTTAGTTAAGTTTCATTCAAAAAAACTTAATAAGCAGCCAAAATTTATCATTTAAGTAGTTTCAATTTTAAGCAAAAGTACTAAATATGTATTGGGGAATAAACAATAAAAATATGTTTGCTGTTTACTTTTTATGACTGTAAGTGTTATTGGACTAATATTTTAACTATACATACAACTTATATATCTGAAGTTCAAATCTAACTAACATTTTGATGTACAGACTAGTCACAACCTGTTGTTTGAAGAAGGCAAGTATACATCTGAAAATCTATATAAAAATATGGTATAAACAGCAGTCAATTTGGTAGACAAATTTACTGTTTATCTTAAATTTTAACCATAATCTCAAGGTTGTCTAATTATCTCATGATTAATCCTAATCTGAAGATATCAAGGGGCGTGACTGGTATCAACGAATTTTGAATCCTTTCTTCTCTATCTGTGTGTAGGTATGTAAGGTATGTAAGTGAATAAGTTTAGTATTAATTAATATAAATTTATAACAATCTTGGTATATAACTTACATATACCTACACACAGAATTAACAGAAGAAGGTCTTCAATGTTCCCACACTTCCATCCTTTCACAGGCCCTCCAACTCTCTAGCATTTATGTGTTTATATTAACTATAAGTAGTTTGGTTCTTACACGGTCCAACAAATGAAAATTGTTTGAAATTATTTTGAAAATTAATGATATTTCCAGATTTTTTAAAAAATTTTGGGCCCCCACATTTTACCTCTAATGTGCTACTACTGTTAGAAATAGTATAAAATAATTTGAAAGTTTTGGCACAAAGACATCAGCAGGTAATTATTAAAATCCAATTTATGCCTAAACTATGTGTTCTGGCGACTATTTCATTTAAATTGATTATTATAACATGTAAATTGTGATATGACATGAAAAATTATATATTTTGAAAAAATCAATAAAATCGAAATTGAAATTCCATCAACAGTGAAATGACTTGTGGACATCAATTATTGTGTCGTCAATTTATTATAAACTGTTTAGCTTGATTAGACACATTTTAATGGTTTAAATAGAGGAATTCATTTTGTGACGAAAAAGGATATTACGTAGAGTTGGATAACATTTGGAGAAACTTAAACATCATTGTAATATTTAAAATAGTTATTAGTTATTGAAAAATGTTCCGTTCACAGATATAATGAATTTAGAAGGTATTACCTAATGTATAAAAAAGTATAAGTCTGTTTAGAAATTGCATAGTGTTTGTAAAACACTAAGTAATTTGCTGACACTTAATTAAATTTCATCAAATCAAGGTCTATTTCATAATAGTCCAAGCAATGGAAGTATATTTAGGAAATAATAATAGCATATTATAATCTTTAAAATTGTAGGTTTTAAAATTAATTTTAGCATATCAAAGCCTAAATAGCCCATACAATGGAAGTGTTTATACTTATATTAGAATCAATGGTGAATATAAAATCTGACCATATAAAATCATATCTTAAAATAGCTCAAACAATGGAAGTGATTTACCTTATTATTAGAGAAATATAAAATCTTTAAAATTGTCTTTAAAAAAAATGTTGACCTATATAAGAAACATTTAGATATATGTAGCGAGAAATTTTCAAAATCAATATTTCTTTTTTTAAACTTGGCAATGATTGAAAGTTTAGACTCGAGTATATGTGACTGTTTGAAAGTTTGGATTCATAGTGTTGTACAAACACTAAACACTCCAAATTCTTACAAACTCTAAAATTGGACATATAGGGAGACATTAGAAGGCTAAAATTAAACCCATTTACTTAATATATATTTATTAAATTTTGGGTCCCACATAAATGCACTTTAGTATAAACTATAGTAAATAGGTATTTTAGTTAATAGTAGAAAATTTAAAACGTTTCCGCTACCCAAATTTCATCAGATAGTTTTTATAATAGCCTACAGTTTGTATGTGGAAAAAAGTACAAAAAGTTTTGGCTACAAGACATCATTAGATAATTTATGTAATGCAGTTTGTATATGGGAAAAATTACAAAAAGTTTCGGCTACAAGACATCATCAGATATATTTGCAATTTGTATGTAGGAAAAGTACAAAAAGTTTCCGCTATATGACATAATCAGATACTGTTAAAATTCAATATTTGTGCGTAAATTAACCATTTCCATGAAACACTTACGTTTTTGATTGTGTATTCTCATATATATGTTGATTAAAAAAGATTATCCTTATGTGAAACAAAAATAGAAAGGTTAAAGCAGTGTTAAATGACCTAATTATGCTAACCTTGAAATATAGATAAAATATGTTGGGTAAACCAGAAAACAGTATATATACTTGTATAAAGCTAAATACAAAATTTGTATTTAACACTGTGAGAAATTAAGAGAATCTATAAATTCATAAAATATGTTGTGTAAACCAAACAGATATAAAGTTAAACGTACCCACTATGAGAAGTCTTGGACATCATCAGTTTCTAAAATTCTAACTCCCTTTTTCCAAAATTGTATAATAAGATGTAGAGATTATGATGGAACATGAAAATCAGTATATTATGAAAAAATAATCAAAATTGAAAATCTCATCAAAACTTCAACTATTATAATCAATATAAACACAAACATTTAGGAGAATTTAAGGGGGCCTGTGAAAGGATTGGAGTGTGGGAACATTGAAGTCCTTCTTCTGTTAATTCTGTGTGTAGGTATGTGTAAGTTATAATCCAAGATTGTTATAAACTTTTATTAATTAATACTAAACTTATTCACTTACACATACCTACACACAGATGGAGAAGAAAATGAGGTGCAAACAGAACTAATGACATAAGTGATAAGACAGGCATTTACAAACTCAAACGCAATGACTACCCTTGTTTTTACATTGGCTAGACATCTTGCTCGTTCAAAAAGAGATTTAAAGAACACTTGCCCAAGAGAACCTTGTGTACAAACTCTACTGTCGCTGAATATCCTGTTAAAAAAAAAACAAAAAGAAAAAACAATTACATTGTCATTCATACCTAAATGAAAGTATTACAATTATGTAACAAAAGTAGATATATGGATTCTGTTGAAAAAATTGAAATTTAGAAAGGTGAAAAGATTGACCCATACAACATCCTTAACGCCAAGCTATCTTTTAGATCTAATGTATAATACAGTAATAAGGATTACGAATCTGAACAAACAGATTAATGCTGGACAAGACAACAACACAAGAGGAAAGGATTAATTAATGATGACCTGGTAGTCTAGACGTGACCGGCAAAGATGTCACACCGTAGTATAAAAACTTTGGCCAAAGTATAAACCAGTTTTTACTAGTTTTATGTTTTATTATAACTGTATTTTTAATGAAATAAATGTGTTTTGTAAATTTTATAACAACCTCCATAGAGCGAATTGACAATTGTGCAGCCTGAAGATGAGACTATAAAAGTCTTGAAACTGTGGTTGTCTTTACGAGATGAGTTTTTAGACCAATAGACAGAAAAAAATGGGGTTATTCTTAGTTATATATTTATTTCCTCTTATTGCTATGTATTTGATTGTATAAATAAACATTTTGAGTTAATTCCGTATCTGTGATTCCATGTTATACATATTTAGAAAATACATAAAAACAATCTTTATTATTACCATATTCTGACTGAAACATGAACAGCTATTTAAGTGTAAGTACCTCTTGTAACAGTTATTTTTGTTGATAATGTACACGATCTTATCGTTCTAATTAATTACCTATATGATAATAAATTATTTGATTTGTTGTTTATTAGATGAAGAAACATGTCTGTATTTAATTTAAAGTTTCACTTAAGTCTTTCTTGTCCTGAAGCTGATTACAATCATTGCATTACTGGTTACGTTATTCATAGACAATACAATTACCCGACGAAGCACTTCCATTGTTCTATTACAATGGTGACTTTTAAATACAAATGACAGCTAGGAAATGGAAGAATTTGTATTTTGTAACACTTTTGTTTCTCATTTTAATGTCTTGTCTCTAATGAAGTTAACGAGGCGTTAACCTTCCCCTTTAAATTATTATATCTAAATAAGGGATTTGCACAGCAACATTCATCTCATATTCCCATTTGATAAAATTGTGAACCACCTTTAAAATGTGAAAATACCAAATTCATATAAAATGGCAATGGTATGATGTCCTGATATATTGTCTTTATTGCTCAAGAGCTAGACCGATTGTCATGCCGTTTTTATGAATCTTTTCTTTGAGTCGTCTAGTTTTGTATTTTGAAGATCATTTTTTGAATTTTGTTTTACCTCCTCCCCCTCTCCCAAAGAATAAATCCTTCACAATAGTTTGCAAAGTATGGTTTCAAAAAGTCTCTCAGCTGTAATAAAATGATCACTTTCTGTGCTCTGTGTCTAGGAATATATTGTCCTGTTTATTGTTGATTTACTGCGATGGATTTGAAAAGCAAATTTTGATTGGGGTTAAAATTAAATGAAATTTATTTCCATATAAAGTACAGGTTGTTTGCAAGTGGAAACTAAAAGTTTGAATACTTTTAATGGCTTCAAAACTTTGTTGCAGAAAAATGAATAGAAATGTTGGATGAATATTTTTAAACTGACAAGGCTTGGTTTTATCTATCAGGGTAGATAAGTTCTCCAAACAGGTTGAGGAGCATTGAGAATCCACACACGGTTCTCAATCAACTTTAACATCCCATTTGGAGTTTAAATAGTGATTTCTTAAAAACGTATTGTGAGACCAATATTCTTTAAAAATACCATCAAGTTGTAAGAATATTGTTTATCTTTTCATAGGTCCATGCAATAAAAGTTAAATTAATAACTCCTACTTTTAACCACTACCGAGCACACTTCTTGGACTTGTTTATCGCTATGCAAAGACTTTTTAACGAATCATTTCTTAGTGACTTTTCCATCGAAATTGCCTAATTTGATGCATTCCAATTAGTTTCTGGGGAGGATTTAAAAGATCGGTGTAAGAGAATCCTCTAAAAAATAATCAATGAGATGAAGGAAGTAATTATAAGACGTAACTTAAACATTATCTACAACACAGAAGACGTGGATGGGGATAAATTATGTATTGAAAATGAAGGACGACATTTAGAATACATCTTGTGAAGGTACTGGTTAGGCATAAAATAATACATTTTTATTTGGTAATACATTTGTTTGCTTCGGTAAACTCTAAACTCTTTGCTACGGAGAAACACATGTACATGAAGAAAACACAAATTAAAAAAAAAAAATCCTTTTTATTAAAAATGTTTAATCATTGCACTTAGTTTCTTTATTTGTTATCCAATTTTCGTGAAAAATTCTTTATTGCACGCAGATATAATTGTGATTTATTCAAACATCAGCTGTTATTTTCATTTGTTGTCATAGCAATGAGTTTTCTTATTGTTGACTAATTTCAAAGACAGGACTCTAGTAAGTGATAGTTTACAATTGATCAATTGATGTATTTGTTTTATTCCATCATGACTTTACCTTTACAAACATTCATCGTATCGATTCAGTATTACAATATGAATGTGAACAGAGTTTATCAGCCGGGTTAAGAAAGTTTCATACTCGCAACGGTTTAAGGGACCACTAGGTCCCGTTGATGACACCGAGAGATGATATATTCCAAACATTTCCCCCTCTCTTTTGTCAAAATTTTCTTAGTTTTCTATTTTATTAAAAATGTGCTAAGGTTAAAAGTATAGCCAGTGAATTACAATTTTTCTGGTTGGTCCAACTTTATAGGGGCTGCAAACTGCTTATGCAATTTTGTGAAATGAACCATACAAACCATTTTGCAGATTCCCACATCATTTAAATACACTGGAATTGTTATAAATTTCATTTTTGACTATGTTAATCTAAATAGTTATTGGTTTTATATGCTTTTTGGGCATTACATATTTTTCTTTAATATTTTAGCAATTCTGTAAGTTTTAGGTCCTATACAATAGAATATGATAAATTATTTCTTATCTGAACGATTATAACTACTTATTAATTACGTATTATTATAAAATATCATTTGATTATTTAATTTTTCCCTTTATTTGTAAACAAAAATAATTGTCTATCATGTGTGATTGGTATAGCCTATGTTGGGAACTGTCACATGCTTTATAACTTCTTAACTGTGAATTTGTTCGTTTAAGAGAAGTTTTAAAGTAGGGTTAACCATTCTTCTGTATATTGGTTTCTATGTATATTAAACTCTAAATTTAGATTATTTTTAATTAGGTATTGCAAGGTCAATATAGTTAAGTGTGCCATTTTTTTCTTTTTCATATGTTAATTCAATACTATTGTGCAAATAATTCAATAAATGTAATGTTCATAATACTGAGTTCATTATAATGAATTACCTATATATCATCGGCATATTTTATATTTATTTATTTATTGTTTATTTATTTATATTTTTTAAATTTATTTTAACGTCAAAGCAGTTGTAAAAAATATTTCAGATAAAAAACTTGCTTTCGGGTCTCTCATCATTACACCATACTGTTGATAATATAAAATATTATTGATTTTGAAATAATTTTCTTTGATCGTCATTTTTAATAATTGTAATTTGCTTTCTGGATCTTAAATTGTAGTCGTCTTCTAAGAAGCTTTTCAATAACCATGTCCATCAATTTGACAGTAGGGATATTATTGTACATATTCTTTAAGTCACATGAAATTATGTGTGATTGATTAGTTAACTCAATTCAATTCAAATACTTTCATTTAAATAACTATGCATTACAAATTTCCTTAACTTTGTGCCAAAACAGCATACACAGGGAAAAGAGAACAAACCCTTAATTATCACATAACCACAAAATAAAAAATTATATATATATAACCAAAAAAGTATATCACAATTATGGAAACACGAAGATGGAAATCTGTTATTAATAATACAAATAATAGATATTTCTTTAAAAATTCAATAAAATAATAATAAATATTCTGCTTGTTAAAAAAAAAGTAGAATTTTTATACATGTCCATTGAACATTTTAAATACAAAAATTACGATAAAATAATAAAATTACAAAATAAAAAGCATAGATCCTTTTAACATAAATTGTGTGATTAATTGTAAGTTTATTATAGACTTTACCCTTCTTTTAATTGATTTTTATAAGTTTTATATAACTTAAAATTCTTGAATATTCCTACTACTTGACTTCATGAAATGTGAAGCAGCCAGCTAGTTGGCACCCGTGTATTCCAATTTAAATACACATAACTTTTTAACATACATTAATCCAAAATAGTTATAATTGATGAAATTTGAAAACATTGAATATAGGGAACAATAGAAAAGAGTTTTCACATCTTCTTGTGGGGCTGCACACTGTATGCAAAGGAAATTTTTAAGATACAACTATCGGCTTAATAATTGAAGGAAAAGTAAAGCCCAAAGTAGTCTATGATGCCATAATTATTTTATTTTTGCTTCAAACTATCTAAGTACAAAGTTCTCAGTTTTGCAGATGTCAAAAATTGTCTCGTGTAATAAAGATTAGAATTAATATTGTAAAAGAATGTAGATATTTTATAACGTGGACTTCTTATAAAATAATTTATCCCCTTTTTGTGTACTTTGTGTTTTCCTCTCATTAAAGGAGCATGTAGATTTGCTCAATAAATATCAAGTATCTTGTTTACTAGTAAAGAAATGAAACTGCTTGAAATAATCTTTTTATAAAAATTGTTTCTAATTATTTTGGTAAAATGTAGTCTCTACGGAAAATAAAACCGTCCCCATCTCCAAAAATACCAGTTAGAGAGTTGTCGGTGAAACAAAATAGAAACTACCGATTTCGGCGAAATGTGAAGATAAATGAACCAAACCTGTGAGTAAAATTGTAATTAAAATAAAATTACGTTTCAGGAATAATTTTTTAAGAAAACCTTGGCAGCTGTTATTAATATTTCAATTAAATACGATTTATAGCTTAAGACAATTTTATGTTACAAACTTATAGTTTGTAAAATGGACGAAGACGGCTGGTTATCTGGCTGGCAGAAGTGTCGTTACACTAACACACACCCAGCAAACACAGGGTATTTATTATGCCTGAAAGTCTATTTTTATCGTACAAATTAGTCAATTTTTTATTCTGGGCAAAATTTTAAGAAAAATTATACCAAACAACAACCAATTTCAAGCAATCACTGCCCTTTACTTGCGTTCTAAGGAGATGATGAAAACCTCATTAGTAAAACTGTTGTATTAGTCATAGCTCAAACTGTAGTCCACATTATGTTCCATTAGTAATTCGTACATTAAAATCTAAGTAGAAGATATGGAAATACATTACTCACTAAAGATCAAATAGTACAAATGACAGTATAAATAAAGTCTTATTAGAATATCAGTTAAAAGCGGTTTTGTCTTTAAAGGTTCTACATTTGTAAATTGATGTGTATTGTCTTTCGTAATGTATGTAATATCATATCGTAATGTATGTAATATGTTTTTTGTAGTGTTAAATTTTTTAGACTCTTTAGACCACTTCATAATTATAATGAGTTCAGTCTTGCTACAAAAGCAAAACAAGGACTATGGTAGCTTCAGTGACTAAGTATTTTTCTAAAGAAAAAGAAAATAATGGACCATTAATTGATATAAAGAAAGATTTACAAAGAGTGGACCATTCTTGTAGAATTTCTCTTAAAACATTTTAAAGAATAAAAATGTTGAAGTGTACCAAGTATGGAGTGCCTGTAGAAGCATCAGTCAAAATGATTAAGAAGATATGGATTTAATGGAAGAAGAACGATATCACAACATTATCGCTCAAAAAACCCAAAATGACAGTGTTGTTCTCCTCACCCCAAACAAAAGGAAGAAAAATGTCACTGGAATGGATGATTTCGATAAATCTTCTATTCGTTGCCACATACATGAAATGTAGAAACACAAAGATGTACCAACTCTCTGTAAACTATTATTTTCTCTCCAGGGTGGGGTTTATTTTGTGCCTCGCTTCCATCACTAACGTAATTAAAGGAAATTTACTTTTGATGCAAAAAATTCAACAGCAGAAAAGTGTTAATGGAGAAACCTTCTTTGATCTGTCAAGATGCCAATATCTCAGAAATATACAAAACATAGGTTTTACTATAACAGTGTTTTAAAACGTGAATAAATGACAACATAAGTGAAGACAAAGGTTGAACAGGCGACTCAGTTATGGTACTTTGGGAACCCCACTTGGAAAGGGGAAACTGTTATAATTTGCAAGAAGCCAGCTAGGGTAGAAAAAGGTACCACCCCTAGTGTTTCAATGAAAGAAGACAGGAGACTAACATGAAAATATGAATGGGAATATTTTCTAGAAATGGTTCTTCAATACCCTACTTCCAGCTATTCCACACAGGTCAACGATTGTTATGAACAATGCTCCATACCACTTCAGAGTGCAAGAGAAAGACTCGACAATGTCTTCAATGAAGACTGAAAGAAAAACTGGCTACAAAACCGACATAATATACCCTCTTCTGACAATTCTCGAAATTCTGAACTTTAAAAGCTTATTCGTCTCCACAAAACACCACAACCACGCAAAATTTTTGTAGTTGACACCAAAGCAACAAAATTATTATTCCCAAGGCTCAAGTCACCCTACTGCCACTACAACTCCATAGAAATGGTATGAACTTTTCTGAAAGCGTATGTGAAGGAAGAAAACCATACTTTTAGGCTGAAAGATATAGAAAATCTCTTCATGCAGACGATTTCCATATTCCATCCAGATATGTGGTATATAATTGACCAGAAGTAGAGCAGTGAGGATCTTAATCAGAGTAGTGTTCAAGAGTTAATTTGATAACAGGTGATTCATCAGAAAGTGAGTTGTAAAGTGATAGTGAAGAAAATGACTTGGGAATCGCTCCTCTGTATTAACTGTTGTAAGTGAAAACTCACAAATATAGTGTCAAAACACTGTAGGCTATAAGTATGTTTGACTTAAAAACGTATGTTTAAAACGTAAAAATCTGTACGTTATACCAATATTTTATATTTTTTTAATGCAAATATAACATATAACAACAATGTTGTTTTTTTCTGATACTGTATCAACTGAATTGCTATTTCGTACCAGGTTTCAGTTTAAAAAATGGAAGTAGAAGGATGTAGTTTTTAGTGCTTTTTTGTAATGTTTGTATATATAAACATTATATAATATATGAATAATTAGGATACGTAAGATAACAATTTCGCCGTTTATTTAATTATTCAAGACGGTTTTATCAATTATATGAAAAATAATTTTCGATATTCTTTCTTTACTATTCTACTTTTCTTTTATTTACATTATTTCTCCTTTATGGATTGACAATGTCTTATATGGAGTCGTTTTCAATCAAATTTTATAAATCTACATTCAGTAAGTATTACTTAGCAATTAAGAAGCCTTAAGAAAGTTGTTTTTGTATCAAAAGAGTTTGCAGTGGATGATCGCTAATTAGTCAGCTTGTCTGGGATAAAACGTATGAGAGTGTTGCGTACTTGAGAGTGCGTTATGCCAGTTAGTATATTTTACACGTCTTCGTTTATTTTAAAAACTATAGGTTATTTTAAAATAGCATTATATTAAAATTTTAAAAATACAAAAGTTAATAAAAAGGGACTATTTTTTTTTTTACAATCCTCCATAATTTTTCTTTACATGGGGAAAAATTCGGTAAAGGAATTTTATTTTGGTTAACTTTTATCTCGGCGCGCGCGCGCGCGTGTGTGTGTGTGTTTGTGGAGAGAGAGAGAGAGAGAGAGAGAGAGAGAGAGAGAGAGAGAGAGAGAGAGAGAGAGAGAGAGAGAGAGAGAGAGAGAGAGGGGGGGAGAGATAGAGAGAGAGAGAGGAAGAGAGAGAGATAGGGAAATGTTGTAGCTGTGTATTTAACTTTCCAATTAAATAATAATGGTAGTATTGTGGTATTAGTGGTATTTCGATTCACGTTTTCGTCTGTAACATTTTCTCAGGAATTATTTCAAGAAGAAATTGTCGGATTGATTCCATTAAGTTTAATACGGACTATGTGCAGAATGATTTTGTTTTGGTACAACACCGATAAAGTGTGGGGGAAAGAACTGGGAAAATAAAAAAAAATTACCGTAACAAATTACCTCAAGAAAAACTTCACAATATTTTGAAATTTGAAGTAAGGTAAATTTCCTATGAAATTATTAGATTTTATTCAAATCGGTTAAGGGTAATTAATAGAGGGTTAAATATAACCTCCATCCAGTTACGCGTGGGATTAAATCCCAAGGAATGGTTAAATTACAATGAAAATAATCTTGAAGTTATACTCAAAACGAAATCTGTAGGAGAGATTAACAGCTCTGTGTGTATTGAGTAAGGAGATTGTAAATGCAGATCACTTAATGCAACAAAGCTATCCTTATTGTTGCAAACATATTTTGTATAATTAGACTACCCTTTATTTAATAACAATAGTCCATCAGATCAGACAGGTAAGATGGGGAGGGGGAGAGAGGTAAAACAATCACCTGAGAAGAGAGGGGGAGCCAGCGAAAGCTACGGTACAACAATATCTTGTATATCGGTCAGTAGTAGACAGGTTGTAGAGACGTGGTAGTTCAATTTGCTTCGGGTAAGATAACTTTCGGCTTTCTGTATAACAAATGTGACACATATTGTTCAATTATACGTTCTGTTGTGCGTTTCTTTACAATGGATAATTAGTTGTCTACAAGTAAGTCTAAAATCGACATATTTTCATTTGATTGTAATTATTATATTTATAATTTCATCTTGTATAGTTCTCCTTTTCAGAAATGTTTTCTTTTATACAAAGTGTCAGAAGTGGCGTTCAACTTGTTAGTGTAGGCCAATATTATTAATATAATAGACATCTCTAATGTTTCGAAATGACATAAATAGATGCTGGAAGATCCGAAAATATGATGTAATTAACTTTAAATGTCATTAATTATAAGGTCCATATAAATTCTCAACTGACAGTAATTATTCTGTTGAAATTAATTTGAATGATCTATTGGATTGTTTCCCAAACGTACGTTTCTTCTCTTATTACATTCACACACATGCGCGCGTATGTTTTCCTGAATAAAATTCCACATTTTTATAGATATATACCCTATCCCGACTTGCACCATAACAAAATAATATGGTTTTCGAGGATGTTTCAATAAGTTTATCATGTACGAGAGTATATAATAATTATTTATTTTTCTTGTTTTACAACACCAACAAAATATAAACATTTATATACTATGAAAGAAAAAAAATTAGGTAAGCCTACCTCTTTGGACAATAGTGTCAGTTTAGAGGTTATCATCTTTTGAAAAGAAGAAGAAAAAGAAAAAGAAAACATTTAATGAGTTCCACTATTCCACACGCTACCACAGTTAAAATTAAATACAAACTTTAAAAAAACTTTTTTATCACTTTATTTATTTTTGTTTTTTAATAGTACGAACATTTTTATTGTGCATAGTTACCACAAAGATTTCACAGAGAGATATAAAATAAACCTGAATTAATAATATAAACATCAATAATATTAAAGATCTATAATTTATTTATTTATTCAAACCTTGAAATTTAAAAAAGGCTTAAAAAGAATACAAATTTACTATGAAAATTCATCAACCACAGTAACAAAGCAGAACATAAATCTCCTCCATGTCCATTAACGATTTTTTATTTTCTTTGAAAAAGCATTCTGTTTATTAAATAATTTTGGTGCATATATGAGTAAAAAAAATTAAAGAAGTTAGTTTTGCTTTTTGAATTGGAAAATGCTTTTTAGAATGTAATGACCATTTATATTCACTTGTAAAATTGGTTACAGCTTTTCCTAAAGAAAATATTAAGTACCTCATAAATATAAAGGTACCTTAACGCTAGAACCTTCATTTTCCGCTCTGCCTATTTTAAAAATGATTCTTACAAAAGTCTTTTGAGCTATTAGAACTGGATACAAAGTTGAATCCTCCCTAATAAGACACCTCATATTCCAACCAGTGAGAATGTGGTATGCTGTACATGTGTAATGCAATGAAACGTGATACCGTTATTTATAACTCAAAATTTGAAAGTACCTGACATTTAAAAACATAAATTCTGATTTAAAAAAAAAACTGATTTAATGATGTTGATAACCTTTTTATCAAATTCTTTAAAACCCCCTAAGAATGCCGATTTGAGAGTTATTAAATTTACCATAATTTATATGTTGAATATCTCCAAATAGATGAAGTCGATTTAGATCAAATTATGATAAAATGTGACAGAAACTTATCTTTTAAATATCTGGAGAAATTTAAATTAATGAACCATTTATAATTAGCCTATATTACAGTTTATTTTTGCCATGTAAAGAAAACTAATGTATATATTGGTTCCAAATACAGATTCCTTTACAATCCTTGACAAGAATGGTGCAAACGTAAAGTTTTGTTATTTATAGCTGTTTACATAAAAATATTAACCTTAAAAATACTTAAACTTATCGAAAGTTAAAATACAAAATTTTATAACAAGTGCTGGGGATGAGATCCCCATTGATGACTTAACAAAAGTCGAAGCGGTATTCTAGCTCTGCCCAAGTGTGTGCCATTATATCTCCGGATATCGACTCTATTGCTTCAATGACTTTGTGGTTTAGATCGGGTAAGTTTGGAGGAAATGGGGGGAGGGGGAGGCACATAAACTAAGTCTTTGATGTATCCACACATGAAGTCAAATCTGACGAATGTGGAGACTAAATTGCCATTGGTGAATCGCCCTTCCACAGTTTGGCCGATCCCGAAAAAATATCATTAAAGTAAGTTTTAACATCCAGATGTAAATGTAGTGGATTGACATCGACTTGAAAGACTACATTTGGTTTATCTTCGTCCACCTAAGGCATTAGCCATTCGTTGTATATCCAGGTAAACATTGCCTTTGATTTTTTTTATTGGCAAAAAAAGAAGCCACCGTACGCTTTGCGTCTGCTCATACCGCAGAACAGGTTTACTTTGTTTTGTTGCTGAGAGACGATGAAATGAGGGTTTTCAGTACCCCAGATCCTAACGTTGTGCTGGTTAATTTTTCAACTTGGGTGGAACTTATCCTCGCTACTGAACATGAGTCGTTTGAAGAATCCATCCTTTTATAGTCGGCCTGCAAAAATTCAGTGCAAAAGTCGCGGCGTTTAAGCTTTGTTGTTTGATTTCAATTTTTGCAACTGCTGTAATTTGTACTCACATTAAAAAGAAAACACTTTTCTGGGTTACCTCACTCAATAGATGACACTTGTAGTTCTAACTTCTAAACTAGCGCATGTTGTCCCAATGTTTTGTACTGCTAACGTAGATTTCTTACTCTGTCTCTTGTAGTGTTTGTGGGCAGCTTGAACTTTTTACTTGGGCTTAAATTCATTTGGAATTGTTGAGCAATGCAGTTTCTGTAAGGTGAATTATTTCCATAATAAGAGCGAAGATGGACTCTGCACAGTCACAACAGATCGTGCAAACTCCAAAACAAAAAACTCCTCTTCTTCTTTTGGTAACACCATTTTCTTCAATTTACAAAACTATCACACGGAATAGTTAAAACTTACCTAATATGCACAAACAAAATTTGAGAGCTAAACACTCTCATTGATGCTTGCTTAACATCGTTTATACTCCTTAAAACACCGGTTTATTCCTTAATAATCCTGAAAACAAATGGTACACAGACACTTACTAAGTTACTTTTTTTAATACATAAAGTGCATTCAAATTTGAATCATAAATTGCTGTTGCATATAGTATTATAAGTTATATGTTGTTCTTGTATTTTATTTAACAAATTTTAATTATGAATATTATTTTTTTGAATAAATATTGAACTTGACTTGTGCCTTGGTATACTTGATAAAATAAAACTTGAATACAAGCTCTCACAAATATTTCGTTTATTTTTTCAAACCCGTTTCAACGACAAAGTCGCCATCTTCAGTGATGAACGAGCTACAATAACTAAACTATAACTTTGTTGTTGAAACGCGTTTGAATAAATAAACGTACAATTAGTGGAAAATTTGTGTTCACGTTTTATTTATAACAAATATTATTTTTTCGTTCTATTCATTAGCTCCGCGTTTAAATTATCGCCCTTTTGTGTTTTGAATGTAAGACTTCACTGAGGATAAATCCTGTAACACGTAGCCCGCTATTTGCAGCAAACACATTTTGGTGGAGTTAGGTTAGGTAATTGTTATCATTTCACGAAACAAAAACATGTTTTGAGTTTGACATAGATTTTACGACATCTATAGATAACATGGGTTATTTTTTTATTCTTTCTCCTAGATTCAAGAATTGTAGGCTATTTCTTTTTCAACTGACAAGCGGTTTTGTGGGCCATAAAGGCTAATATTAGAGACAATTTAAAGAATAAATACTTTCCATGGTATCAATTTTATAAACAAAGAGATCTTATTTGATGTTTACGTTTTAAAATTAAAATCTATCTTGATTTAGACTGGTTTAAAAAATCAGTTTTATATTAATTTTGTTGTTTGTGTTACGTTTACCGATATATTGGTAGATTATATATATAATCACATACCCTCTTAAAAAAACTCAAATATATAATCTGTATTTTAGTTGATTATACCCCAATTTAGGAATTCTAGAAAGTTGGATATGATTGTACGATTAAATTAAATCGTGATTAGAAGTTTTGACCGATATATAGATTTTCTATCTAACTTTAAAGAAAATTATTATTTTTTTTTTCCGAAAAATATTTCGTATCTTTAAAATAAAATGTTTTTAGGGTCAACTGTTGCTTTTAAGATATTAAATATATAAAGTATTATTTATACACCATAAAGTTTTGATAATATGATAGGTGACAGAATGTGGAGATTTCATCGCAAAGTTTGGATTTTTTCAGATTCTTTCATAATATCTCACTGGGATCCATAAAATAACAGTTTAGATTATTTCGGCATGAAATAAAAGCACCTTAATAATTCTATTTGTGTATTATTTTTGCCAATCAGTGCTTTTGGCTAACAAACAAACTAGAACACAGAATATAATTGCTGACTTGTTTTTAAAAATATAAAATAATATTATTTCCAACTCAGGTATGGTTGTCTACAATAATTAAAATAATGTAAAGCTATCAAGTTTACAAGATGCTATGGGGTATCGTAGATTTATGTTATTATACTA
Organism: Aphrophora alni; assembly: GCA_963513935.1. NCBI lineage: Eukaryota > Metazoa > Arthropoda > Insecta > Hemiptera > Aphrophoridae > Aphrophora > Aphrophora alni. Next base: position 112,326,008 of record OY740766.1, on the reverse strand, counting down.
TATCTTTTTTGTTTAATACAGTATTAATAAAAATACATCTTCCAATACTTCTTCGTGTTTTTGAATGAAATTGAAATATAATTACGGCTGATATTGAGTTTTAAACTTATGTTGGTATACAGTTAACTTTCTTGGCGATAACAGGCTTGTAGATTTTGTATTGCAATTAATTAAGTCATTGATCATAATAAATACTTGTCGAGTTTCATTGAAATTTTTTTTAATAGTTAAAAAAAGGCAGAAATACAGATAGAAGCAAGGACAGATGGACTGACGTCAAGTTTTTAATTTATATTGCTTTAAACTATTAAAAACAATATATACTAAAAAATGTATTTTAGAGTGAGAAACAATAATTGAACACTGCTGCACTGAGTGTTTATTACATTATTTACCTTCTTGTTCACTCTTTTAAAAGTATATGTGTCTTGTGGAGAATATTTTGTTTCGATTTTTTCAAATTTTGAGGCAAAAAGTATAAATGCCCTACGAAAAACTATCATCCCCTTCTCGGAAACTAGTTTCACCACTAATACTTAGTTTGAGGCTCTGCTTTAGAGGTTGAGACACCTTACTATCACTTTGTTTTGCATTGTGGGCAGTGAATTGTAATAAAACATGCAGTTTTTTCTCTGAGAACTCCGTCTTTGACAACCTAAGCAAGCTTCAAGAGATGCACATTAAGTCCCTATCGCATAGAAAAGAGGTAAGAGTACTTGTGATAAACTGAAAAACTCTTAATCTTATGATATTGAAATAAACATGAAATTTCTATAATTGGTTATATATAGTGATAACTAATACCACATTATTACGTAGTTTGTAGACCGATTGGTGCTTTCCGAGTTATGAGAGCTGTTGAAATAATTTAATTTTTTTAGAAGATTTTTGTAACTAAATTTAGAAAAGAAATTCTCTCCGATTCTACCATAAATGAAGACCAATACGCCGAATCTGTGCCGTTCTTCGTAAGTAGGTTAAGTAACACCCATGGTTGATCTCATTAATCAAATGATTTTAATACACGACAACCGTTTTAGTTAATCTGAGAACGCCTACTTTTTCAAACACCAAAACTGTTTTTGCTTTCTTACATATTAATGTGGAAATAATAGAGAAAATTATAATATTATTATTTATTTTTTTTAAAGAAAGTTTTAAATGGAAAACATTTTAGATTTTAACAAATTCATGAAGTTTTTTAGTTCATAAACATTGGATTCCAGGAGCCATCCTTTTTCGATTATCCATTGATGCAATTAGGCACATATCATTCTAAATCCATAAATTTATAGACTCTATTTTACCTCAGATTGAGGGGAAATGGTTGTTATATTTCTTAGTTAAACATTTTAAAGATAACTACCATAAGATCAAAGCTTAGATAACTGCCCTAAAATTAACTTCATAGATTTGATCAAATTTGAATAAAACCAGAAAGATCACAATAATTATGTATTCGTCACTATTCGTATGCATTATTTATCAAAGTATATTTAAATGATTTGTGAAAGATAAGAGCAATTAATTCATTAGAGACTTGTCTGAAGCCGGGCAGCTACATGACTCAAAAAATAAACTATGAACAGTTTTTATCAAAATAATATTTTCTCACTTTCAGTATATTTTATTTTGTTACTGTTGTAACTATGATACCGTTACTCATGTCAAGGATTAGTGTTAATCTACCTTCCACGACTAAACCAACTCTTAACAAATGATATTGAGATGTTGATCCTGTAGGTGGTAACCGGACAAGAAGAATCGTGTTGGCTTAAAACTATTCCATAGCTAGACAGGTCGTGGATCCTGTGGCCTACTTCAGTTTCGTGTTTAATGATTTATCTTGATGATTCAGTGATCAGGAAGTTTAACTTCTGTTAGATTGTTTCCTTTGCACGGCATCAGTTTTGAACAAGAATGGGAACGCATTTCCCGTGTTTATAATAATGTTGACAATCAATTTATACCTTTGATTAATTGTGCGCAAAACCAAGATGAAAATGATCCGTAAAACAGTCTAAAATCTTACCTCTTCCCTAACCAGATGTAAATATAATAGACTGGAGTTTGTTTATAAAAATACACACTACCATTTGTAGAAATACAAACTATAAATGATCATTATTATATTTTGATATTTATACAGGTTGATCCAAAAGTTCCGCAACCTCTTGGTAATTTTAAACCTGTTATACATATTAACTCCAAATTTTTAGGCAGTTATAATTGGAAAATTCTGCACCTTTTAGGGGTATGAATGAATTCCTCCTTTTTTGTTTGGGGGTGGGTGGGGTTGCAAGTCAAACATTTTAAATAGCAACCCCTATTGAGCGATACCTCATTTTAAAGCCCTCGTTGAGACGGAAAATTGGTTTAAAGAAACCCCCTCTCCGATACCCCAATCCAAAATGGCGGAGCCAAGAAGTTCTGATTTTTCTATTTTTATACGTAATGTATTCTACATCAATTCGATGTGTATTCATTTGAGGCGACAAAAAAATTGCACAATTTGTTAAACTACTTAATTATGATTTAGAAAAAAATAACTCGCTGTGAAAATATAATCTGGTTGGCACACTGTTTGACACCAATTTGAATATATGTTGCATTGAACTCTGGTAAGATGACTAACTATTTAAATAATATTATATTAACATATTAATAAATAAAATGATTTAATATTTAATTACTTTTTTATTTCTATAATTTTGAGGATTTAAATTTAATTAGGTTTAATTAGGCCCAATTTTCATTAATTTGACAAAAAATCTTGGGAGTTATTTTATACTAAATCGTAATTAATGTAGATTAAAAAATTGTGCAATGTTTTTGCATCTTAAAATGAATTAATGTAAAATATAATACTTAGAAAATTTTAAAATTCTTGGCTCCACCATTTTGGATTGGGATATTGGAGAGTGGTTTACTTTACACCACTATTTTTGTTTCAACGTGGGTTTTAAAATGAGGTATTACTAAATAGGGATTGCTATTTAAAATTTCCAACCTCCACCCCCAAAAAGGGTGACATTCATTCATACCCCTAAAAGGTGTAGAATTTTCCCAATATAACTGCCTAGAAGTTTGGAGTTAATACGTAAAACAGGTTTAAAATGACCAAGAGGTTGCGGAACTTTTGCATCACCCTGTATATAGATACGAGGGAAAAAGTTACCTTAAGTTTAAGTTGTTGAAAACCGCCTAAAGCCCTTGCAAACCAATTTCAATGTGCTGTAACACAAGCCCCCTAGACATTTTGCTGTTTTATTTCTGTGTCAGAGTGCTGTTTCTTAAGTGCGAGTTGTGCTTAATGCCACAAAATAAAAAACTAGAGCAAGCAGGACCTACTCAGAGTTTTTTTTTAGGACTCCCAAATACTGTGAAACAATTTCAAAATTATACCACCTTTTACTATGACTTATATTAAAATCAAAGCATATATTCAAATGTAATAACCAATAAAGAAACCTAATTTTATAAGAATTCCGAAATGTTGAAAAATTGAAAATGGGGGGGGTAGGTTGAAATTAGAAGAAGACAAGATTTCGATTTTTGGACGTGAACTAAAGATAAGATGGTAGTAAGTTTTATGCAATTTGCAATATGAAATGACCGACAAAACAATTTCGACTTAAATATCTGAAATGAAATAAATAATAGAAAATTAAATCAAAATAGAAAATAATAACATCAAAGTTTTAGGCCTAGTGCTTGGGAGAGAAGTCTAAATACGTATTTATGTCAATGAGACTGAGTAGCATAAAGAGATCAAAATCCAATTCCAGGAACCGTATAGAACCTGTGCAATTTTGAAAACCCTCAAGTCAATCTTCTTGGTGATGTGTATCCTTTCATGCCATCTTGTTAGAGGTCCCAATGTGTGCACGTTTTATTGAAATTCGTCCAATGAAAGTGGAACATACTTAAAAAGATTCTATCGACACTTCTATTTGCTGTTTATATCACAAGAAAGAAAAATCATTAATTTTACTTATCGTTATTAAAAGCATGTGCCAGAAGTGTTAAAGGCCTACTTTCACAAATAAACATTTGTGATTTGTAAAGTTGTTTACCGTTTTATTCATAATTTAAAAGGTATTTGATGAATATATGACAACAATAATGACCTTTAGTCCAGCAATGACACGATTCTATAATAACTAGGCTACACCAGAGGCCATCTGCAGTTGCTGAATAAGCTATAACTGGCAATACAAACAAAAATGCTGTGTTTGACTTTAACCGAGTAATTTCTACTACATTAACTCGTTTGTTCAACACTTTCCTTTAGCCAAAGTGAGTCTGTTTAAACCATACGACCGTATGAAATCCGTTATTGTTGGCGCGTTCTGTTAGTAAATTTCTGCAGTATTTATCGATGCCTTTGTTGTGGAAGTAAAATGGAACTTGCTTTCAAGACAACAGAAGTACGCTTATAGAAAACGAACACAAAATATAGCTGCCAACTAAATGACATAATGCATTCACATTCATCATATCCGCCTACGTGTGTAGTATGACTAAATACCTTCCTTTGCGGCCTCGGTTGTTGAAGAATTTTTTAATAGAAAAAAAGCTAAGGGGATCTCTACCATGCTATTTCTTTCTCCTTCTCTCTTTTTTCTTTATTGTATATTATAATATATTTGATTTTTTAACTAACCACACTACTAGTAATAGTGGTTAGTATAAATTCCTAAGGCATACGAAATGTATGTATGTATTGCAATTTTGAGAAGAATAAGTTTCGGATATTATTTTTATTTTGTGACTAGTTGTATGTATTGTCATAGTAGGTATATTTTTATTGTATTGGTAGTATTTTGGCAATTTATTTAGTTTGAAACAAGCAAAATAAAGTGTTTCGGGGGTAAACCTGAAATATTTTTAAAACTATTTGTCGGATTGTTGTTAAGCCTAACAATTATCAGATTGTATCAAGGGCAAGTATTTAGGTCGCAGTTGTGCTTAATCCTACAAAATGAAGCACTGTCAAGAGTTTTCAATTTATATATTGTCCACTTTCAAATAATTTAAAAATTATACATGCTTTTAGATTATATGGGGCTTACATTAAGAGCAAAACACGAAATGGGGTTTACATTTAAGGACTCGGGATGAAACCGAGCCCACCAGGACGTTAAGGGAAGACTCCTATGATATTTTTGAAGGTGAACTAAATGAAGAAAATGGCAGCTGTTAATAAGTAAATTTTTAATAATTTGTTTTTTTTAATGAATGGATTTGAAATATAACTCGTATTTTAACTTTCTGTAACGATATAAATCAAACAAAAATTAAATCAAAACAAAATGGTAGTCTAACATCAAAGTATGTAATTTAGGGTTTGGCAGAAAAATTTAAATATGTCTTTACACTTTAGAGTGAAGTAGCGCAAAATACGAAAAATCCAACGCTATCGTGTAATGGTGTTGAAACCTATGGAACTTAGTAATATTTATACAAACAGAAGTTTTGTGTAAAATTTTACTTCACTAATTTGGATATGAAGTAGGTGGAGAACAATTTTTTTTCCATTTTGGAAGCTAGAGGTATGTTTAGAGATTGTCAACGTAAACATAGGTTAAGAACTATTTAACTAGGCCAATGAACACTAAACATTTTGACTTGAAGATTGTTTGTTCTTATTTCTACTATATTAGCTAACAAACCTTTTCTCAGCATTGATAAGAATATAGAAACTAAATATTAAAAAAGCAGAAATTTAAATACCTTAGAGAAATATGGAATATACTCACAATTTAAAAGCAACACCGATAATTTACTAAATGACAAGCTAAACTTTGCTTCTAATTGTATCTATGATGACATTATGCCATTAAATAAAATCTAGAAAATAGTAGAACCTTTGAACTTTTGGGTCTTTATCAAAGTAAATACTGTATTAAGTTGTCAACTTAATGTCAGTAAACCAATAGCCATGCAAATACTGGATGTATCTTTTTAACCATTTTAACATTGACTTGTAAATAGCATAATATGTGTTTAGACAAATTCAGTGTTTTAGTGTTAAAATAAATATGATGTGTGTCGACTTGAAAGTGCCACCAAACGTGGTGAAATTTTGATATCTAAAGGTGGGTTATAAACTTACTGTTAAACTTCTCCAAATTCTGGGCTTCATTATTATAATGCAGGAAGTTATAAATTGATGTTTTAGGCATTGATATCTTTCGGTAGAACAAGTCTGAAGCTTTGAATCTGAGAACTGAATTCATCTGTCAGTTCTTCAAAGTCCCGTTACGAAATGTTTTAACTACGTTGGAAATAAATAATTAAATAAATGAATGTTTCAAAAACAAAACAAAAAATAGTTGAAACAAATACTTCGTGGCTCGGATCTCCTTCAAAACTCCACCTTTCTCAAAATCCATCTTCCAAAAAACTGTAATTTGTGTATGAAACCGATATTTTCTGATGATTTATATCTTCCTTCAGTTCTATAGAAAGTGTTTCAAGTTATGTATAGAGACATCTTTAAATTTTAAAAATAATTTAGATTTAATATAATCAAACCATTAGTAACAGTTTTTCATTTTATATAAGACTTTTCACTTGAAATAATGTAATACTATAATTTTATTCCAATACATTGACAATTTCTGTTTAGAATACCGGCCATCTTTGTGCAGTAGGCGATGGCTAGTCCAGAATACCTCTATAATATATCAATTAATATCTATTTACTTTTACTTACTTACTGCTGAATTACAGTGGTTGTGTAAAAAGAACAAAACTAATAAGCGGCTTATTAAAGCAGAAACAATAAAGTCCAACCGTTAAAACAATTACAACTAAATATCTACTTAATTTCTAATACAAAACTCTAATATTATTGTTACCTAATGTAATTCAATATTATTATAAATCCGTTTACCAAGAATTCTATTATTAGAATAATTGTAAAAGTAACTAAGACTTGTACAGTCTAAAAATATAACTGTTATTTTGATATTCTTATCAGTTCATTAATATTATCAATATTTAACAACCAATATTTGAAATTTTTATCAAACTGCTGGGCTCGGATTGTGGTAAAACGGCTAAGATACTTTATATAGCTTCTTTAACAGCATAATTTTAAATTTAAATAAAGGGAACAATCGATAGTTTCTATTTGTGAATGATATTTTTGTATACACAATTTCTCAGTAATTTCTAGCTGTTTTACCACTGATTGCATTGCTCTACCCCAAACATGTGAAGCCGTATTTGGAATAGCAACTACAACATTTTCATTACATATACCAAATAGTAAAATTTCATTCGTTCTTACGTTTCATATTTAATTTGTAACTTTTCTGTGTGTTTTTCTCACAATATTTATTATCTAAATAATTCTTCAATATTTGATTTCAACATTTTCTATTTCAAAACAAGAATAAAGTGATTTATCATTTACACATTTCTACATTAACGTTAGTATTCCATATCACTACTTTATCAAAACACGAAAAGAAACCAGGTCTGTTCCGTAATATTTTCTATCCGCATTTTTGGATTAGTTGTGTGGATAGTTATAGTTTGATTTATTATAGATCATTGCATCACTAAAGATAGGGCGACATTGTCGTTGAAAAGGTTATGAATTAATAAACCTATTATTTGTGAGAAAATGTGTTCAAATAGTAATTTTAATTTTGTATCATAACACAAGTTAAGCTCAATATTTATTTACACATTAGTAATGTCACCAGCAAATGTATCGATTTACTTCTTAACATTCTCTTCAGAAGATCGTTTATAATAATTATAAATAAAATTGCTTATAGTAGCAATCCCTGCGTGACTTCAAATATCACATTTGGGTCATTAACCTTCACACACAAAAAATAAAAATAACGACATTAGTAGAACACATTTTGAGAAAGTAGGACTTTTAAAATAGCTTTGTGGATGTTTTTAATAGTAATTCTCCATCCAATATGTTTTATTTATAGGCTACATTCAACAACATCGTTGAAGCCGTTTTTCAGAAAATCATAATTATGTTTCGTCTCATGGCAGCTATCTCCAAATCAAGTTATCGAACAAATGAAAAACAGTTTCTCGAGATAAGGGTAACTTATTCCCACATACCTAATTTGATATATTATTACTACATTTATTGCTTAATCTTTAGATTAATAAAGATGAGAGAGTGTCACACACTGAAAAACGCAACGCCATTAATTAAGCAGACTCGAAATTGCGCAATCTGTGACGGTTCATTAGTCGCGAACCTCAGCGAAATAAGCGCTCGCTTTGTTAACTGAGCTACGCTGCTCTTTTAATTGACAAAAAAACACTAGTTTGGGCTATAAATTGAAGATCATTTTAAAAAAGTTTCTTTTTTTAAATTCAGAGGACCTTATAAACAATATGTCTTTGAAACATCAATTTTTTAACCCATCACGTAACTACGTATGTGGTATAGGAAGTAATCATATTTCAGTTTATTAAAAAAGAATTTTTAAATGGTTTAGCAAGTCAATCAGCTGTTAACGTGTAATCAATCAACTGTTACATTTACATATCACTACCAGTATTAATTTACTGGTTCTGTATTTTATTTATCAAGGAATCAGTCCGTCTGGAATTTTTGTTTGTAATATTTGTGAGCAAGCTCCACTTATTGTAATTTAAATTTGTGTCAGGAAGTAATTGTTTTATGACCTTTACGATACTTCAAAACTTTGTTGATGTTTTAGAGCATGCACCGAAACTCGTCTTTCTTTTGATGTCCTGTCATGTACTTTCATGTCAGATATTTATTTATTTAAAGAGAACTTGCTTTGCTTATACACCATAAACTCGTCATAGGCGTAAATCTATTTGATTCAAATCGAGTGTTTAATTGCAGTTGTCAAGTTTTCATTTTTTGTAAATTATTCCAGAACTGTCATTTTCTTTTACGTTCGATTTGACAAAATCTTTCGAGTAATTAATTAATCTTCACATTTCACACACACTAAAATTTACAAAAACAGTAGAGCTGATTATAACAGTTTCAGAGCCAGATTATTTTGGTTTTTTACCAATAACTCACGAACTGGTATTTTTCGGACGATTGCAACCACTACTTTTATTTGAGTGCTTAAAGAATATTGTTTAGGAAAATTTGATCAAACTCGTTTGAGTTTTAGCCTACTTCCAATTTTGAGTTATCGAAAAATTGATAAAAACCAATTGAGATATGGTAAAAATGTGCTGACAAACCAAATTTGGTAATGATCCGTCCATTTGTTTGGGCTGTACAATACTCCCAAACGACAGACGAAAGGCCGAAATCCTAAAAACCACTTTTTTGAACTGGTATATCCACAAGAAACTCAACATTTTTGTTTTATAGGATAATTTTCTCTATACTGTATATATACGTGTAAGAGTATTTCGGTAATAAATTATTATAGCAAGACCGGTATTTCTATTTCTGCAAACTTTTAAAAATAAATACTAAATACAGTACTTCAAATGAGGAACATGATTTACTTTCTGTTCCAAATGGAATTATGCTAAACATTTTACAGGAAATTTTCATTTTTTTATTTAAATTTGTTTAAATGGTAAACTATATATATATATATATATATATATATATATATATATATATATAATCTATATATATCTTAGAACAAATTTTGTACATTGCAGTCTTCAAAATATTTAAATTTTATACGAAACAGTTTCAAAATGGTGTTGATTTGAAATACTTGATCTTGAAATCATTTAACACAATACTATACTATATATTTTTCTCTTCTAACCATAAACATATCTTAGTTTTAATTTTGGTGGTAGGATAAGTGAGTTATTGATAAGAGAGATAAGAGTCAAATGTGTCGGAAGATCTGAATTTCCTACTTTTCAGTAGTGGAAAATTATTATAACTCAGGAACTACTAAGTAGAGCTGTAAACATGAAATAAACTGATCTATTTGAGTCTGTTCCCGGTATCACACAACTTAACATCTCCGCTTAGCAGTAATGTTACAGTAGCACTATCTACGATTCGTCAGTTGAATAGATTACATCATGGCAGTTGGTCTTCTCTATCCTGTTTGCACTTGAAAGTATCAAATAATATCAGTTTACAGTAGTTTATTTTTCTTGTTGTTTAAAGACGAAAATCTCTAGGTCATCATTATCTTATAAAAAAGTAGGACAAAAGAGGATAAAATACTTAGCCCTCTAATAAAATCAACTAATCAAGTTCATATCCCATTCTAATAAAACCATTATCTAATTTGAATTTAGCTAATTTCTATTCCAGAAATTGAATATAGGTGTCTTAGCTGTACCAAAGACTATTACAGCCTCTTCATAATGATGAGCCATGGAATGTTTTTATTACTGCAGTTCTGAACGCGACAATGAACTGCCTCTCCTTGACCGACTGTTCACCTTCCGCAGAATTATACAAGACAACCCCCCCCCCCACATAACAGGGCCCACTTCTTATACAAATTTATTTTGGTTAAAAACAAGTTTATTATTCCTTAGAAAGTTGCAAAGATATCGAGTTTTTCATAATGTATGTATATAGTATCTTTGAAATAGATATAAGTCTATAGCAAATTGTGTATTTGTTTAAAGAGGTATTTTAACAAGGAAAGGTTTTAAGAGTGTTAAATTGTGCGTTGAAACCTTCAAACCATTTATACTGATCTATTTTCCCAACTTTAAATATTATGTCTTTATTTAGAACATAATAATATGTTATGTAGTATAGATAAAGTTGTGTAGCTTGGGGAGTGTTAAAAAACTGATGTTGAGTTTTTTGCGGAAATTTCTGTTTTGAGGTCCTTTGAGCGCAAAAAGTGGTTTTTGAAAAGTGGTCTGTCTGTGATCTGTGCAGTGGCCTGACTCAAATAATTATTTTATATTCTTTTTTTTCTTTTTATAATCAACTTGTATCAACTTTTCTCCCTTAAGAAATACACGTGAAAAACCTCAATAGAAGTATTATTAGAAATATTTTATGAAACATAGCAACGAATAATAATTTTGCTTAGTTTTCGTTTTGTGGATGGATACGAGAAAGTTAGTGAAATGTTTTTGTGTCGTTTATAAAATAAAGTCTCTGGAAAAATCTATACAAATAGTATTTTATTGCTTCCTTGCGAATTTTAAGCCATTAGGTATGTTGGAGAAAAACTGTCAATAAGCTATTGTTAAAAAGTATATACATTAATTTGCATGTCAAATACCTTTACGCAAGTAAACTCCATGGACTTAAAATAAGTTAGTGAATTAATAAATTACAAAGAACTTCAAATGCTAAACCTCGTACCTTTCTGTTTCAATATATTAGCCAACTTTCTGTGAGAAAGAAACTTTTTTGGCTTTCACACTTGTCGCGTACAATGAAGTGTAAACACATTATTATACTACATTACACATTATAATACTTAGAAAAGAAGTGTGGGCACAATTTTATAAAATCCTATCGATTAATTTTAAAAGTCAGCTCGTAAGGTCCTGATTGATACAGCATTTTTTTCCTGAAACTTTAAACCATTTCAACTTTCGTTACCTTAACAAACATTTTCACAAATTAATTAATAACAGCTAAGTTATAAGAATAATAATTAAATACATTTGAATGAGGTTAACCAATAAGATCCACGAAAGATTATATTATTACTGCTGTGTCACATACATTGTTATGGTCTTCCGTTTTTAGATAACTGATACAATCTCTCATAAGGAGAAATCAAGTTCAATACAAGGTAATCACTTGCTATATATACTGTTACTAAATTTTGTAAATGAAAAGGCTAACTCTTAAGAGTTTTTATTTTGTGTATCAATATACAAACAGTGACATATGCGACATATCACAAACAGTACCGGGACCTTGATTTTCAACTCGGCAGTAGACTTGTTTTATTTGATAAATATGATATACAAACAATAAGTTGGATCATCAAAGCAAGGGCGGAACTTGTTGACTTAAACTATAAACCGTGGTGTAACGATAAAATATGGTTATGCTCCTTATGCAACATAAATGAAAACGAGACGGTTTACCATTTTACTGCTCGCTGTCCTATCCTAGCCGATATAAGAAATTTGTGCTTTTTCAAACGCAATTTAAATAGGGGGGAATTTGAACTTTTATTAAATGGGAGAAATTGGTGGAGATTGGGTAAATTCATGAAGATTGCATGGAAATTTAGATGGGAATTAATAAATGAATTTAATTTTTAACTGTAACAGTACACAAAATTTTGGTTGGGGAGGGGGGTTACACCTAAATTCTTGGAAGGATTACTGTAAATCTATTTATATATGTAAGTAATTTTAATTGTATATCTGGTGCCTAATTAATTAGTTATGTAGTCATTTATATTGAATATTTTGTATGATTATATGATTATATATGTATGGGTGCACTGATGGAAGGAAGGTTATATACACACAGGTCTATATGTGTAAATATATGTGACTCATAGTATAATTTTCAACTATATTGTTTTGTTTATGCCAACCCAGCTGACGGTCAAAAAGACCATTGCTGTAAAGTACTCTGTAAAGAAAGAATATTATTTGTTTATTTCATTTTATTTTATCTCCTATAACTAATTAATTGTGAATTTATTTTATATTTTGTATGGAATACATGTCAAAATAAAGTACTTTTTCTATTCTATTCTATATATTCTATATTCTACTGTTACTAAATTTTGTAAATGAAAAGGCTAACTCTTAAGAGTTTTTATTTTGTGTATCAATATACAAACAGATATTGACTAAGAAGCTTGCTCCACTCCAGTCTACGTCTTTATGTTCTCGTGATTTCCACATTCTATCTTAGGCTCCAAAATCAACTAAAGCTTAATCCTTTCTACCCTAGGGCCCTAATAATCTTAACCTAAGCAAATATAATTAATATTATAGATTTGTCAATGCCATGTTCACCTTGACTGGAATATGAAAGTTATTAACATATTTGTAAGTTTCCAAATATTTCTGACAAGTCGCTGCCAATGCACCGTTACATAATATCCTGATCACAAGAGACCTCGTGGCGACCTTCTTAAGTTTACTTCCTGAAACAATAAAAAAATACTTCCGTTTTAAAACTAGCTATTTTAACGTTGATATTTTTATTACGCATTGGCTACACAGAACTTTCACGCGTTCTATGAGCGATGCCATTGTAGCGACAATTCGCCTCGTAGTCTTTACATAACTGACTGGCGTGTTCCATATGACAACATTGACTAATGTAATTATGGTTATTATGCAAGAGATGCAATGCTGGAAGAACCTGTATTTATTAGTGACAGGGTCATATGAACATTTTGGAAAGGTTTTCAATTTTAATGTGAAAGGTGTAAATGGCTTCCAAGTGTGTCAAATATTTCTATTGAATCGTTTCAACGGGGAAGATAGCGGTTATGAAAATTCCTCCATAATCTTGTTTCTAATAAAAAATATTTAGTTTATATTTTATTTGTATGAACAAGTAAGATAGCAGTTACTTTAAAAATATTATGTTTGTTACAAATAATTAGACACAACCTAGAAGGTAAACAAACGTTCGCTTTTATTATATTAGTTTCAAAGAAATAATACTGTTTTGAAATTATTTTTAGAAATTACTTGAAATTGTAATATGTAGTTTATCTTTCTATGTTATTAAAAATTATATCCGTGATGGTTACGTTTTGAAACCAAACAAAATTCATCGTTAAATAACGAAAGTTTCTTCTTTTTTTATATTTAATATTATTTTTTATTCAATCAAATCAAATTACACTTGAATTTTTTAACAAATAAACATAATATTATTACAACTAAACAAAAAGAACATGTTAAAAAATACAGCATAAAACAATAATGACACCTCGAGGAGGGGTGGTTTTAAAACATGTATAAGTACATTAAATAAAAAGAGTTGAGTTAAGCCACAGCCAACCGAGATCTCAATAAATACACACTGGTATTATAAACATTTAAATCTACAAACAAAAAAATGACTTCTTTTCATACCTAATTTGTAACTTATACATTCATACACCACAGGTTCATTATAGGTGTCTTACAGAAGCAACGATATATATATATATATATATTATTATGTTCATCGTACACCATGCACAGGCACTCAGACCTAGCATACACACTTGCAAGAATACAACACCTGAATATAATACCAAAACTTAACAGTCAAGATAATTATATTAAAATAAGAATCTACATCTTCATGTTCGAGCAAAATATTACGTAAAAAATTGGAGAAATTATGTCTGTTTGAACATGATTTAATAATTTCTGGCATACAATTACATTTTGGTTCTAGTGATACATAAAATGTCATGTAAATAGTGAAATATGGTTTAGGTACAAAAACGTTTGAACTATTCCGCAATGTCACAGCTCTTGGCCCTAGAGTGCCATCTCTATCCCCGCTTCTGTCAAAAAAGATTCTCAATACTTTATTGATAAAAAGGTTTTTTAATGTTAATATATTCAGTTTATTGAAAACGAGTGCAATTTGTTCGGTTTTGCTTTTGAGCGACAAAATTCTCCTGCAGCGTAATTATTGGCTTTAATGTTGTAACGTTCATACAATTATTTACATAAAATATTATTATAACAGAACGTTATATAATTTTTTTGACATATGATCAATTCTATCGTATCTAACGAGTACTTTTCTCTCAAAGCAAGGTATTTTGTATCATCTTGTGATCCACTATCGTCGTTTTTGTTCATCAACAAACTCACTTTAAGATAATATTCTTGGCCACTACAACGTATTTTGTATTTTCATTGATTTTACCTAATTAGAAACCGGTTTTGATGTAACATTAGAATAGGCTTACTTCATGAAGTCTTAATGAATCAAGTTTGGTTTTTTCTACGAGTTTAGTTTTTATATTTGACCTGAAAACATGAATAAACTTTTATTTCAGCTAACTTTCACACTTCTTGAATTTAAAATATCTTGTGAAATTGAAGGGAATTGCTCAAGCAAATAGGAACGGAAGCAGTTCGTGTCCAGAAAGGTCTAGCGAGATGAGATTTAAGTAAGAATACTACCTGTATACTGTAGGCCTAGATTCTTTCATTTTTCTATACACAACATAGTCCATTTCTAGCCCAATACGAATTTTGAATAACAACATAGGTTTTGATTTAAATCAGTACAACATTTAAACAGCGGAAGTAATCTCGTTGGCTAATATTGCGACACAACCAATATATATATATATATATATATATATATATATATATATAATGAGATAATCTTTCGTTGATTTGTTTGTTAATCTAATTCTAATTTAATTTATGGTCATTTAATGAATCAATTGTACAATTGATTATAATAGTAATGAATATTGAAATGGTTTAAACTTTCAAGAAACAGGCAGCTTATTTATTTGAAAGTTCGTTGTATGGGGTTAATTAGATACGGTATTTGAATTCATAGAAAAACGTAATATTAATAAGAAGTTTGTAATTTCGTATTACTCAAAAAACAGGCTTGTAAGTCATTAAAGATAATTATAAAATTAATAATCCTTTAGTGAAAATTATAGTTGAAAAGTTAGTTTTAAATAATAATGAAGTAGCATTGCATTGCATCTCAAATATTAAAGGAAATGGGGTAGCAGACCTTTTATCGAAGATGAAGGCAAAGCATTCAAAGACAATAAATAATCTCCCCCTTCCATGTAGAGATTTGAAACATAAATTTAAAAAAGAATTACAGAAAATATCACAAGAAACATAAATACAGTATATATATAATATTCTTAAAGGAAATTGGGTAAATCAGGATTCAGAAAATATTTAAACTAAATCTTGGTATAAAATGGAGACAAGCGGATCAGTATAAATAGAATTTCAGTATAAATAGAAACAGGACACGTTAATTTTTGGGTGATTTAAATGTCTTACGGGCTTACAAACAAGCCAAAATTGCAGACGTAATTGAAGATTTAGGCCTACCTCTGCATTTATGAAGGGCGATAAATAATTAAGCCAAAAGCAGAAATTAATTAAAACTTTAAAAAGAATTGGAACAACACAAAATAAAATTTTAATATTAAGCCTTTAGAATTTTATTAGCATTTATTAATTTGACTTTAATATGTAAACGCATTTAAATTGATGTAATCATTTTAATGTGTGCAATAATAATTGGGTGATTGTGGAAAAATGTAAAAAGACAAAAAAGAATTTGAAAAATACTATAGCCTTAGTGTATTTAGGTCAAATAGATTTTTTGAATCAAGTAAAAATTAGGTTAGAATCCCGTATTCATCTTGACTGATACATTGTCTAGTTCTAATTATGTACACAAATTCGCTTAACCTCCGAGACTTCTACAGCAATCCCGAGGGCTAGCTGGACCTTATTTACATAGTCTTGAACTAGATCCATCTCTTTCCTATTTCCTATCATGTCTCTCTTGACCAACACTTGTTCTCTCCGAACCTAACGCTATTAGTGCATTCGCGTTCTAGGAGTCTTTATTCTTTTTTTATAAGACGATGATGACCGTGGGGTTTTTCGCCTTTCAAGAACAAATTCTTGATCTGTCAAAATGTTTTCGAAATACCTCGTTAGTTATGTTTCGTTAGTTATTTCAATACTCTGCCAAAGAAAATCTATTGTTTTGACTTTCGATCGTAGTATTACGAGTTCGATCCCTACATGGTTTTACATTTTACCCTCAGGGACTCGCTATAGCGAGTACTGGTTAGGCAGTCTCAAGGGACCTAGCAGGACCTACACCTTCTTTCAGATAGATCTCTCTTTTTCATTTTTCTAACAGGTTCTTGACCAACCTTTGTTCTTTTCCGACCCTGACACTATTTGAATGTTCAGAGGCTCTTTATTTTATGCTCTTTTCTGTAAGGCCATTCAAGGTAAGTCTAGTGCGATTTTTTATCTTCCAGTCTTTTAATTTGTTTTGATTTTGAAACTCAAAGCTCATCCATTGGGCATTGGGAGCGAAATATTTTCAGAATTTCACGTATTCCTGATTCTTGGATTTCAAATATTATCTATAGTTTAGATAGTACAGACAAGGAAAACTAAACTTTTTTCTTCCACGATTTTACTTTTTTCAACTCTATCGAAGTATTTATAACTGCTATAGTCACAATTTTAAATTCAAGCATTCGAAAATTGGAATAACTGAGATTATTTCGTTTAAAATTAAGGCTAGTTGTTAAAATCCGATTGAAGCTAGTTCTTTTTGTTTATAGGTTATAATTTTGTATTCAACAGTTTAGTATTAGTCTATTATAAACTGAAGGAAACAGTTTCAATTACTCATGTAAATTAAAAGCTACAATGTTAAATCATAGTTATGATTGCTTACGCAGCAGGAAAGGTGCAAATATATAGTCCGTGACGGTTTCATGGGTCACTTGAATTCACAGATCAACACTTCTGTGTTACTGCCGCAGGAAATAGGACGCGCTTCGGTTATGGGAAATGTCTTCTCAGAGCATTGTGAGTGTGAACTTTTAAGTAATTATAGGCCTACACTGATTAAAACTGACAATGCGTCCAAACTTTCCGTTTTCTAATAAACACATTATCTCTGTCTTTTATTGTTCGCGGGACTAGCACTTGTCCGTATTCAAAGATTTGTTTCGTGTATTTAACATAATTTGAAAACATATTATACATCTGAGTAAGATAAATAAGCTTGAAGAAATGTTACAATGAAATGATAGAGATTTAAATCACCCAACTTTAGATTTTTATAAAATGATTAATTAACCTTAATAAAATGTAATCTACTTGTTGTTGGAATAGGTTAGATAATCAAGATATATATAAACATAAAACTGATAACGAAATGCAATTCTTGTAAGACGCAGTTCATCTAAGGGCTATTAGGGACTAAATTGATGATAGTTGTCGGTTGGGTTAAAAGCCCTTCTTGATGGAGCAGGTTTAATTAAAATGTTCGTGGGAAAACATCTATGGCTAAAAAAACTAGTCGGAGAAAGGGCGAGGGTGACCTGCAGTTTAGTTCTCAACTATAACGTCTGAGCTTCCCATTTGTATCCTATCCTCGTATTTATTGGTGAAGATGATGTACAGTATTCATAAGTTTATTGATGAAATCTAGTCTACTAATCTCCGTTGTCAATATGACTTTAAAAAGAAGAAAAACAAAATGTTATGAAAGTAACAAAATAAAACATAAACACTTAAGTTAGAAATATTAATCACTTAAAATGTATTGAGCAACACTTGTGGAAAGAAATACTCTTATTTATAATGTAACAGATGTTTTTAAACTAGGAATCGATTCAATGACTAAATTTTCATTATCATATGTTTTCAAACTCAGAGATTGAATACTCGAGACCTATGAGTTATTTTTTTTTGTTGGCCTACTGCAAAAAACCTCCAGGGGATCTACTAGTTCCAGAATAACTTAAGTTACAAAATATTCTTTAGCTTCCATTTTCTAAAACGTATTTTAGGTTCCATAATCTTTATACGGAAAACGATTTTTAAATATTTATTTTATACGAATTTTTGAGCAGATATCAAACAATTGGAGATTATTTGTACCTCATTGCAGTACTGATGTTACCAAAGAAAGTTATAATTCATTTCTTTGATTTTGAAGACAAACAACGGGTGCTCTTCAATATCTAGTAGGCTATACATTCTCACATACTCGGTAAAAATACATTAATCCATACCATTCTTAAAACATATTACACTATTCTTGTGGACTTATTTTGTGCAATATGAGAAAAAGAAAATGTTCACTATTCAAAGTTTTAAACGAGATTAAAATTTCGGAAACAGCTTTTTGTTTTAGACCCATTTAAGACTAAATGAAAAACAATCAAAGCTTGTCCGGGCGAACGACTAAATTAATCTGCTCGCCATTTTCACTAAATGTTTTCCTTGGGTATTTGAGTAGCCTACGAAGCCGGATTTTTAAAAAATATGCTATTTTACCCTTCGCCCCAAGATTAAAAAAACACTAAATTAATACTAAGGAATTTTGTTAAGAGGTCCTTTCTATTCCTATTCTTTCATTTCAGAAATACACAAGGGATAAAATGACATGATAAAACTTGCCATCCTCTATTGAACACCCTGAGCAAATATTTGGCTCTAATTTTCTCAACTTTTTCATTCTTACTGTAAAAATATTGTTTTATCAATAATTCTTACACTTTCGTAAATCTTGTTTTCGTTGTTTTTCAAATACTGTAAAAACATGATTATACTGTTAATTTGTCACCTTACCGTAGTTACATCAGTTCATTTTACATTTGAAGTTAAGTTTAAAAAAATGTATATCGGCTCTGATTTCAGGTGTACTAGGCAATGTGTGGGGATTCTGCTGCTAGGACTGGATTGTTCCTTCTTCTGATACATTTTGCATTCACTGTGATCGGTAAGTCATTGACTATCAAAACGTTAATTTTAAGTATTTCATCATTTATTATTGACGGATTAATATCTCGAGTACGATGGTTATTTTTGTATAATTTAATAACAACTATTTGTTACGTGAGCATTATTTCTCAAAGGTGTGTAATTTTAAACTTATTTTGTGGCTACCTTCCCTCCATACTTTTGGTTGTGGAAAAAATAAAATAAAATAAAAAGATTGTAGCAGAAATTGGGAACGACTTAATCAAAATCTATCCAATTTTAAAATTTAAAATCCCAGATTTGAAAATAAGATATCACTAAAAAAAAAATAACTATAGAAATCGGATTTTAATTGGAGGTAATAAAAATAGATTTTAACAAATGAAGAATAACAAAATATTTCAGCTCAACTATGTGAAGTTAATAAACAATGCTCCTTTATTGGAGCGCAGCTTCCTTGGCAGAGGATTGAAATAGAAAAGTAACAAACGTTGCATTATCACAATTTTTTAAAATATATTATGTCTACATACCAATTTACAAAACACTAATTTTTTGAAAGGTTAAATCCTTTCAGGGCCTCATTTAATGAGTATGGATGGTAATCCTGAGATAACCTAGCTGGATTTACACTTTTTTCATATTATTTCTTCTCTTGACCAACCTTTTTCTCTTCGGACCCTAACGCTATAGAATATTCAAAGTCTATGAGTATTTGAAGTTCATTTTCTTTAGGAGATGATTTCCGGGATGGTTTTTCTCCTCAACTCAAAAAAAGAGAAAAGTAAACCAAACATTCTTAATGAAGACAGGCAAAGTTTAATTATATGTAACTAAGAACCTGCTACATTCCCGTTCGTCTCATTTAATAACGAACTAGTAATTTCTAATAATCCACCAAATCACTAGCCTCAGAACTAATTGATTGAATTCCGATCTTAAGTGAGGGTTACTTCCGGTTGCCCTTAAAACTAATGCACAAGTCAATTACCTTATCCCAAATGATATGGGAACGAAAACCTTTTAGGATGCGTTTGAGGTTTGTATAAAAAACTTGAAATACAGAATAGCTTCCTTGTTTTCGGAATATTTATGTGACTCTCGACGAAATGATAAAAAGACCGTATAATATTCTGTCCATGAACCACAATGGACGTAGCCTTGAACCACATAAACAGTGACATAAACAGTTCATTCGCTAAGTGTTGACTAAAAGTAGATTTTATTTAAAAATAGAAAATGTCACTTGTAGAAAATTTTGTTACTAAAAATAACCCTTTTCCAACTTTATAGAATAGAATGAAAAAAAAAAAAAATAAAAATAAAATTTAATTTATTCAGTTCGACATTTCAAACTTGTAATTAGCCTATATGAAAAGTTAAAATGATCAATGACATAGTTTACGAGATACAGGTTATATTTCGATTTTAACCCACTGCTTAAAAAACTCTACTAAAAAATGACAACGTTTTGGATTATATATTTTGGGTCAACAATAACTTTTATTTGAAATATTTTTATAATTTAGTTAAAATAAGATTGTAAGTGGAAATGTAGTTTTTTTTTTTAGAAAAACCAAGGTTTTAAATACTATTTTATCTACTGTTTGCTAATAATTTCTTTTTTTCTGTGCGATTTTTCAAAATAACAGATACTAATCAATCAAACATAACAGGCACAAAGATGTGATGTTATTTAATACAAGGAAAATTTAAGAACCAGAGTAAAAAAATTATATATGAATAATCACTTCTATAAATTAATAATGAATTGCTATCGACTGCCATAGTCGGTTACAGATCCATAATTGTAGCCACCGGAAGTGTTCTCTAAACCGCTACTACGTGATTTAAAACCTTCGGTGCTGAAGAAGGTTACTCCAGCCAAACGTGAGTAAAACTGTTTGGCTGCTAATTATATTTGTGCAGGCTTTATCTAACATTGTCTCTGTACTTGATCGCAAGTATAACTAACTTGTCGGTGAAAGTGTATAATTTACGATAAAAAATTATAACTTTGTAGTGGGAGAAGAGAAAGAAATCATTTCTGAAAGCATAGCATCCGGATGTATTCTATTTGATCAAAATTGTTTAAAAAAAAAGATAAACTTTCATGTCAAATAATGTTTGTAAAATACTGTCATTGGAGATAATATTCCTGTTTCATTTATTAACATATTTAATGAAATTCCTAGTTCATAAGTAACAAATGACTTTAAAAAAAAAGATAATATTTAAAACTTTTTTTTAAAATATTTAAATTGATTTCTGGTGCTGTACACTTCGTCGTTTTTTTGACGTTTCAACTATATTTCAATGACCTTTAACGCGGCTTTCTTGAGGATTTTAGAAGATTTTTTTTGTTTAATGCATTGTGTGTAGTTCTTACTGTAAGTGTTGGTTTATAAACATGTCTTTTGATCAGTAAACTTTACCATTACTTAAAAGATAAATTTCATACAAATGATTATAAGTATACCTAACATCATACCTTCTTCATCATTTATCACCCTTATATTAGTTTATTTCCTTATAAACATATACGGTTTTCTTATTCTTGCCGCTTAAAATGCCAAGATTCAAAGCGCATTGTCAGTGAGTACTAAAAAGAAAGTTTATTACAAACTAAAAAACACACTTATTTTTCAATTACAAAGAACTGCAATGGTTTGCCTGTCTGAGACAGTAAGAATAGGTTTCTTTGTAGATTCCCGCACATGATTTACTATGACTCACTAAACTGTATTTTATTTTATAATCGGAAATAATGATTATTTCTAAACTTTTAAGTATATTTGGTAAACTATTATTGTCCATTTACGATATAAACAATCAGTGTACTTGCTAATCTACCACTTTGATGTGCACGAATTAGAATCAATGATATAATAGATTAAATTATTTGTACATCCAGTTGTTTGGTTTCCATAGGTTAGTTCACTTTTTCAAAATTATAATACATACCTACAGTTCACATTACCTACAGTATATACAGTGTATATACTATATAGCTTCATTTATTACAGTAGGGAATAAAGTTAGTATACTTTTCGTATATGCAATAAAAAATGTACTTTGCCTTAATTTATAGCCACGTAAGGGTTTTCAAATAGCACAGATAGTCTATTAGTTTTAGAAACAATAGGATCAAGTCAATAATTTTTATGTATTTTCTTATTGATAATTTTAACTGTCCATATAGATTATATTTTAACGTTCAATAATACAAAAGGCATTTGTAGACAAGTATAGATAAGTTTTAAGTTTATGTAAGTTTTAAAGCAAAGTAATTAAACCCAGCAATTTGTAATGTAAATTATAACCTTAGAATTCATCATTGTAACGGTTATTTGTAAACTAATTTTTTGTAATCGTATACGATAAACGTTTTCAAGAGTTTATATTGTACACGTTGCTTTTCACTAATCGTATTAATATATAAGGGCCTAAACACAAGCCAAACTGTCATTGATGCAATTTTTAACCTTGTTGACCAAACACTTGAGTTTCATGTCAAATTACTACAGAGATTCCCGTTAAACAGTACAGTTTAGTAGATTACAATGACGAATGGTAAAAATTACCCCAAAAGTTATACATTTCCAGAATTGGGGCCAAATGAAGGATATGTGATCAGAACCTATCACATTATATAATTTATATTTTAATTCCTAGTTTTCAATATTTTGTAATTTTGTATAGACCTACACAACAATCCCTTGATCTAATGTTTAGGTCAAGAACTCTAAACACACGGGTCAGCATATTTATAGGCAGCACTCGGTCTTTGGACAATGTTAAACATGGTTAAATATCAAATGTGGGCTAATTTACGGTTTATCACAATGTTTTACATACTATAGAACAAAAAATAAAACCAATATAGAATTTTTTAAAATCTTTCTATTACAAGTATTTACACCAAAAATTACCGTTTTGGGATATAAGTTGTTACGTTGTAAGTTTGGAGTTTGGGAATGCAAGTTGTTTAATATTTTACAATATGTACAAGAAAAATCAAAAATTTTAAAAACCATTAATTTCATTGAAGTATAAAAGTTCTAACATGTACCCAAGAGTTTCTTAATTTAGACTCTATACAACGAAGATAACCTGTTGTTTACAACATTTTACGTAATATATATACACCCAAATAAACCTACAAAATTAAAAAAAAAAATCATTATTAACTAATCTTCAACTATTTAAACAAATATAATTTATTGTGTTTGTAAGCTACACTTGTGTTAAACTTACATAATATACTATAAACGTTTAATATCTATGTCACGGTCTAAATCGTGTGGTTTCTCACTTGGAAATAATAAAACTACTGTAAATTTGAACAAAACACATTATTACTAATGGATTTCACTCGGAAGAAGTATATAATTAAACAATTGTAAACTTGAACTTATTTAAAAACATTATGAACATTGTAAGAAATTGTAGTCGATGTTGAAAATATTCTACTGCATAAAACACTCCAAATAACCTAACACTTGGACAAACAATATACAATATAATAATTCTAAAACTACACTTTACAATGTATATAACACTCTTCACTCGGAAGTTATTTTGTACTTTAATAGTACAATTTACTTGTAATTACATATTTTGTATAGAGTATATACAGGTATATAAGATTGAACTTATTAAAGATATGTGTAATGTAGTAGACTAAAGTTCACGTTGAACTAGTCAACCTAAATCATGACTCTATCTAATAACTAACCACGTGTACATCACAACAGTAGATTAACACGTAAGCAAATTGTTTATATCGTAAATGGATAACCAAATAAATAACAAAATAAATTATCTTCTTAAAGATTATTTGCGATTATACAGTAAAGT
Organism: Aphrophora alni; assembly: GCA_963513935.1. Classification (NCBI taxonomy): domain Eukaryota; kingdom Metazoa; phylum Arthropoda; class Insecta; order Hemiptera; family Aphrophoridae; genus Aphrophora; species Aphrophora alni. Next base: position 112,301,759 of record OY740766.1, on the reverse strand, counting down.
GAATCTTAGTTAATTATGGGTGGGAATTTACAAAGAAACCTCTTTCTCATTATGATCTGTCTGTGTTTCGTCGTCGTCCACTGTTCATACTGGGTCACAGAACGGGAATAAATAAAATAATCTTATCCAAACAGTATAAGCAGACGGATCGATACATCTTAAACTAATAAAATGCAACATGTTACCTTTCAATAAAAAAATCTTCACTAAATGGAAGTGTAGGCCTATCTTTTACAATGCTATTCATTCAGATTGATAGAGTTATTATAAACGCATGCGCAGCTGGCAATTGTAAGAAGAGAAGGTGTATAACTCGTTTGATACACAATGGATAATTGTGAGTTCGGGATGTAAACTTTTAAATAACGGAGCTACTTACGGGACACGGTTTTTTTCGTGTTTATCTTTAAGATGAGCGAAAGTGAAGAACTCGACTTGCCTGTACAGAAATTCCATTCACGACGACGCCAGACACACATTCTTTGACTGCGTCAGTTGAATAGAGGAGAGGCGCAAACCTGAGATAGAGATCGGATAGATTGACAGTGCTGTAGGTACGATACTACTAAGCAAGGATAGTTGGAACAAAGTAGCGACGCTCATCGAGAACTACGATTAGAAAAATGGAAGACGACACCACGATGATAGAATTCTACATTTTAATGTTTATTAAAGGTTATAATTTCTACATTTTAACTTCATTTATTGTCAATTTACTTATAAATGAAGTTTATATGAATATTACAGTTTTAATTGTTACTTATGTTTATTCCTTTGTTGAACAATTTATTCTGTAGAATCTGAAATGTTTGCAACCGTTGAGTTTCCTTTGCATTACTTTCAACTGCTTTGTTGCTAGTACTCGTAATTAATAAGAACAGCTGATTTCAATACATAACTACCTACTGATAGAAGCAACATGATAGTAGCGTAAGTGCTGTTAGAATGCTTAACGTATAGCAGTACGGGAAAAATGTCCAGCTGTGTTTCCCGGACTAGAACGGGAACATATCATTTTCAATATTCACAGCTGTAATTGAAATTTTTTAAATTTCTATACAGTGTGATGAAAAAGTCAATTCATCGTCGTTCACAACAGTTCTTACAAACTGTTGATCCTTTGTGAATTCTTACAAAGGATCTCCATATGTAGCCCTACAAAATTCTGTTAATTCAACAACTGAAACCAACGGACCATTTGTAACGGGGACAGTTTGTTGAATGGATTTTGGAGAGACAACATGTAGACGAAAATCTTGCAAAGACAATAATATTCTTTGAAGAGGCACACTTTCATTTAAACGGCTTCGTTAATAAGTAGAACTGTCGCATTTGGGGGGGGGGGGGGGCTGAAAATCTGCGTAACTCATGTATCCGCAAATAGTAACTGTGTGGTGTAGATTTTGGACTGGTGCGATCATCGGGCCTTACTTTCTTGAATATGATGATGGAAATGTCATGACAGTGAATGAACAACGCTACAGGAATATGGTTGAAACATTTGTATGGTCTTTACCTAAATAATGTGAATATTGTTCAATCTGCGACGATATACCTCACACGATAAGATAGCCTTGTTGAGGAATACATTTACGACCCGAGTCCTTTCACGCAACGGCGATCAGTACTGGCCAGCAAGGTCATGTGACCTAACAACCTGTGACTTCTTTTTTTCCTTTGGGGGAATTTAAAATCACAAGTTTATCAAAATAATTCCCGAACAAAACCATAACTAAAAGAAAGAGATTCGCAATGTCATCGCCCAACTTGAGAAAAACACCTGTATGAAGATTATAACAAATTTCATTGATCGATTTACAACATTCAGAGCAAGTCATGGATTCATACGTAATATTTTCTTATGTAATGCATCCTTTGTATTGATGTTGAAATATGTTACATTTCATAAGTATAGAGTACTTAATTCAATACTTAAAAAACTGTGTTCTTATTGAATCACCCTATATATATGAGAAAGTGGAATAAACTCTAACTTTATGACGTATGTGTATTTTGTTTGAAGCTTAACACTCAGATTCCAAAAGATTGAACATACACATATTTTTATGACCCAACAGGTTTAAACATACCTGCTTAAATCACGGGCAATTCGTAAAAATATTGAGTAAAATTTGTGAAAAATTCGCAATTAACAGTCAATGAAACAAGCCATCTTCCAACAAGCAAACACACCGACAAGACGTCATTTTAGTAATCAAGCCATCATCATCATAGGTATACGTGTATCAGCTGAAGATGTGACGTAAGTTACTGAAATGTCGTCTTGTTGATGTGATTACTTATTGTGGAATAGTAATGTATATTAAATGTTTGTTTATAGTGATATGTCTAATGAAGGATGTCAGGTTTAATATTATACATTAAAAAGTATAATAATAAAAGTTTAACAATTTTGTTTTTCTTTGAAACGGTCAAATCGCATCTATGGTAAAAGATGAAATGTGATTTTCATAAGTGCGAGGAAAAGTAAAGTTCTTGATACTGTATGTCAGTGTATTTCTTGTAAATTAGACTAAGAAAAAGGAATACTGATTGTATTTTGTATAGTGTAAGATCACCATATAGGACTGACCGCTTCAGGTAATTATGCGATTGCATGAAATCAGGCAATAACTAGCACGTCAAGATTGGAAGTCGTAGATTAATGACGTCATTTATTAAACAAATGTTTCAATGTTGATACCAATGTACCATTTTACACACCAGAACTGTTGTTTAGTTATTCCTTCAAGAAATACTTGACACAGAAGACCGAATATCATTGTCTGAGAATAAATAAAAAACTTGCTTGAATTAATTGTAACTATATTATTTATGTACATGAGATAAACAATGCGGACTAGATCCAGGTCTTAGAGTGACATTTTTTTTTTTAGTTAGATAGGTTAAAATTAAACAATAATTGAAAAAGTAACGTGAATATGAATTTTGGAAAGGCACAATTGATTTAACAAATAAGTTCAGATGATCATACCAGGTGTTGCTGTTTTTATTTCCCTACTTCGTTATACTTAATTACATTTTTTCAATTGTATTTTTAAAGTATTATGTATTTAAGAGTGTCTAATTACTGACTTACATTAACGACTTATCTGATACATTGTTCTTTCTAAATGCATTGAACTGTAACTCAATACTTCCGTTCTAAATTCTTTCTGCGTTAAATTACCACGTATGTTTTTCTAGAAATACTTCTATGTTTCTAATTACACGAGGTCATGCCTTTCATGCACTGTTATATTTTAATTATTTTTTTGTTCTTGTCAAACTGGAAGCAAGTTTAATTTTCTTTGTTCACTTTTGGATTGAACTTTCAACTCCATAAACTCTTCTGTATGTAATACAGTAATTACCTAAAACACGATTGTTTACTTACAAAATATAAATCAATTTAGTTTGACATTCTAAAGCTGTTATTTACAAACTATTTAAAAAACAGACTCTCTAAATCAATTTCTATGGACATTTTACTAATTTTATTCAGAACTGATTTGAATAGAATATATTGTATATTTAAATGATTAAAAACAATAGTGGATTCTGTCCGAATAAATCTTCATATTATTTGGACATTTATTTGATGTATAAAATCAAATATGGTAAATGAATATTTTAGCTGTCACCATTATTAAATTTCATCATGATAATATTCAAATCTAAAGTTAGTCAATATCCTATACGAAATTGAACATTATACATGGTATTTGGGAACTTAAAAGAGGCCCGAACTATAATGTAATAAAATTAATTAGTTTATACCTTTATGTACAATGATTTAAATCATTTTAGCCATTGTTATACACTATTTTGTCTTGGCTGGTCTGGTCAACTGATTTTAATTGATTAATTCAACTTACTAATGTGATTGTTGTTATTCAATTTCAAAACATCATTTTGCACAATTTGGTCCCGTCAATTTGGTTCGTGTTGAAAAAAGCGTATTATCGTAAAAAACGGATGTTTATTCTAAAAAACGTCAATAGATATATTTTTAAAAACAGTTCAGAGAAGCATTTCTTGTAAAAAATGTTAAAAGAAGCTACAGTAAAAAGTGTTATTTAGAAACTTATTACGAATTTCAACATACTGGCTCAGTTATGGGCAATACACGCGAACGGATTAAATCTTTTTTAACAGTAAAAAAGTTACAAGACATTGAAGATGCTATCAGTAGGTTCTGACTAAACTTAAGTAGTCAAACTAATGTTTCCTACGGTTCTTAATGTAATGTAAGGAAATTTCTTAAATCGTATACATGCAAAATGTAGGTTATTCATGAACTAACTCCTTTTTATTATGAAAAAAATTCAATACTGTGTTTGGTTTAAGAGACTAATATGAAATAATATAGAAATTTTAATGAAACTTTTTTTTACTGAGGTGGTGTGGTTTCACTTTCATGGATACATAAGTAGGCAAAACTATCATACTTGGAGTAATCGTAACCCTTATAACCACATTGAACCCTACACACTATGATGCGCCATATTAACAAAAACAATTATTCGTCCATTGTTATTTGGTACCATTCTGAATGCTGAGACGTATCAAGAAATTACTCAACAATTGTTGATTACTGCTATTGTTGGATGCAGCAGGATGGTGCAACTTGTCATCGCTCACTCTACCAAGAATATGTTGCATGAATTTTTTAATGAAAGAATTATTTCCAAAAAACTTTGGCCACTGAGATCTCCTGATTTGTCTAATTTAGATTTCTTTTTATGGAGTTATTTGAAAAATCAAGTATTCAAGAGTAATCCACACACTTTAGAGCAGTGGAAAATAAATATCAACCGTGTTATTGCAGAGATCAGTGAGGAAACTGTAAGAAAAGTTACTAGAAGTATGTTAACAAGTGCATGGATGTTATGGACATAAATTTTAACAATGAATAAAATAAAATAATTCACTGAAATCTGTTCTTTATTTTCAATATTTTTATCACACTTTTAAGCTGACCATACTGTAAAATTGAATAAAAATAGGCTTAAATTCTGTATAATATCCTTCACCCCACACACACACACACACGCGCACACACACACACACACACCCCCACACACACACACACACACAGCCAGTTAGTTTAAGGAACTTGTGGTAACTTTCATTAGTTGAGCTTTTGATCACCTTAGGGATTGTATAAAATCAGTTTGGGGTGGGGGATAAACTATCTCAATTATGAAACTTAAACTTAAAATCAACCGTGGACTTCAAGAATATTAGTCGACATGCTAAATTATTATTCCAAATTCGTTTAAGTAGTTTTGGACTTTCCTATTCACAAACCTGTAAAAGTGATATGGTTGTTTTAACAGGATAATTACCTGATATAAAGACGAGACAGTGAAGAAATTCTTTCCTTGGGAGAACGAAGCAATCAAACGAGGTGTACCTTGATGTGTAGACAGAGTATCTATTGTGCCTATTACATTCACTTCTATTTTGTTCCAATTCCACCATAACTAATAAAAGTAGCAGTGAAAGTTTTCCTGTGAAGTCTGGTATCGACTTTAGAAGTAAACACTTCGTTGTAGCGTTGGTCTTTATCAGCAATTGAAGAAGGAAGGATGCTGAATGCACAGATTGCGGTTTTACAAAACAATTAAAAAACAGAATTTTTATTGTAAGGACAACTCTTTTATATCGTTTGTATTTTAATTAATATTTTCTTTGTTCTTTAAAGGCGAAAAACTTCTCGACGATCATAAAAAAATAATAAGACTTCCAACCTTGGAATACTTTAATAACCCGAGGGTCGGAAGAGTTGGTCAATGTATATACCTAATAGGAAATATGGAAGCGAGTGATCTAGCACAACCTATACATGAAAAAAAGGTAGTACAGGTCCGTACTCTGTGAGCCCCAGAGGGTCTTTTTATTTCAATGGAAAGAAAACCATTATTAGATTTAATTTGATATAGAGTGTCGTTTATCAAATTTTAGATTATTATAGTGGCTCTCCATACACGTATGAAGTCATCGATTGCACGTCTAATAATGCCAACAACAAGCGTTGAAAATAATTTCATCGTTTATGAGTTGTTTTTATTAATCTACTGCTAATAATAAAGTAAATTTAGATTGTTAATATTTAACCAATCTGTTAATGTGAGTAAAACGTATAAACTTTCTTCAGTTGGTAAAAGTTGTACAATTTGCTAATTAATGTTAAAAAATTCAACAAATAAAAAATGCACTAATTACATTTGTACATACAGTTTCTACAAAATTCAATATTGGCACAGACTATACAAAATATATGTATAAAATAAATACTTGGAAAAATTTATACTTTTGGACAGTGCGAAATATCACATAGTAATTGATTTAGTTGCTAGTCAGCATCATAAACTAGTCGAAGACGCTGGTTTGTTTACTACTGTAAGAGAAGAGAGAATGGATTGGGTCAGTTAGAACTTGTTAGAGTTTAACAGAATAATTTCAAGAAATCATGTTATACCGCACTGATTTTGAGATTTTTCCATCATTTTGGACAATATGTAAAAAAATTTACTGTAATTCACTATAATGATCAACACCTGTGGAAATTTCAGTCGCTAAAAGAATGAAAAAATATTTTACCACAATAAGCACTTTATCTGTTATAATACAAGCAACGTTTTAATGACTAGGTACTAAAAAAAGTAACTTAAGTCATCACCCTCAGTTGTCACATTTCGTGCAAGGCAAACGCTCCTGGTATGGAACTACAACTGTATTGAAATGTCGGCATCGTCTTGTTTTGTACAAATAACGTGTTTATTGTGGAAAATCATGCTTTCTTTCATTTGGAGTTATTTTATTGTAAATATATAAAATATAATTGAGATACATCAAGGTAAATTTTCTTATATTTACAGCTATTGCAGCCCAGAATTGTTTTCCTCCACTAAATCGGGTACAAATCCTGTTATGTTTTATAGTAATTACCGTGAATTTTTGTTACAATTTTACGAATGACCATGTAAAAAATAGAATGAGAAGGGAACAAAATATTTTGTCTCAATTTGTCTCAGAGAGTCACAAAATCTATTACAACTACATAGTCTAAACTCAAACCAAACATGAAGATGCCTACTTTGTATTTCGAAACATATTTTTGTTTTCCAAATGTTACCATGGCGTTTATTTCTGGAATAAGCACACGTTTAAAGTTCTTACTGTTTTTATAGACAAAAATATCTGGTAAAAATGTTACATATTTATACTAAATTTAAATGTTCTATGTTAAACTGTTTTGCTACACTTTGTCGTAAATACATAATGAAAACCTTATAAAAACACAAATCGTACCATATGGCTCAACTTATAAAGAGTTCTTTTAAACTACATGAATGATGACTTCAAATATAAAATATATTAATAAAAGGTTAATCAAACAATGAGATTATTAGGTTAGTTTAAACACAGTTAATTAGAAATAAAAATTGTTTAGTGGAAAGATAGTAGTTGTTCTGCCTTTTGTTTATTTCCTCGGTCTCTGATTCAAACGAATTGACAGGTTCCCTTTTAGCTAGACAAACTGTGGAACGCATACTAATGTGGTATATGAAAGGAACTTTCGTTGCATATTCTACAAGAATAATAATGTGTTTATACATCCTCCAAACACCTCATTTTACTCTTTCTCTGTCACAAGTAAAAAGCCTCTTCAAGTTTATAATATACGAGTATAAACGTATTAATGGCAACTAGAAAACATTTAATTATTACATTAATAAATGCCAGGTACATTAAAAAAAATGATTAACAATTATTTTTTGTTAATCCTTTTTTAATAAAATTAGCAAAACAAAAAAGCTCATTGTAGAATGTTAATCTTTCTACAAATAAGTATTCCATGATTTTATTTAGTCGAATTATTTTATATTATCAGAAGTTGAATTATGTTACAAAATATATGGATACATATTAATCACGTGCTTTAATTTGATTACAGTACTAGAAAACTATTAATTAGTATTAGAAAACTAGATACTGATTTTTCGAAAATGTAGGATCTGTTAAATATGTCTTATATATACAAACAAAATCGTGTACTTAATCGTGCTCATAGATATCCTTCATATTATTTATAATGATTTTCCATATATATTATATTCTAAATAGTATCTTTCTATGTGGATTGCTTTATGCTATTGTTTTTTCTGCAATCAAATTATTTTACTATGAACTTTCTAGGTATTTTTGTTTAGTAAACAAAAAACAAAGGCTTTACATACTACATTATTATGCATCTGAGAACACTGCCTTTTCAAGTATTATCAAGAATTCAAGATTGTAAGCAACTAACATATTATTTACATACATGACAAAGAATTATTTTAGATTTCTACCGGACTAGATTTCTTTGTAATTTGAAACCTCGTGCTCTAATTTCTCCGTAGTTGTAAGCGATCTCTTGTTACAGCTAGATATCATAAGTGGAGCGGACTGCAAGTACTAAGATTAATACTGTATTACCGTTCAATTAAAAATTTGTCACTGCCTCTACTTCATCCGTCGAGAGTCGAAAGACGAGACTACGGAACATCGTAGAAAGGATCTTCATTCAAAAGTAGGCTACGAAAGCAGTCCAAGACTTTCACTAGATGTCATACGTGGCCTTACATGACTCTAGCTCTTTGTTCTTCCCTTCTGGCGAGTTGAAGTTATTCGTTTATGTTTTACACAATAATTGAACTAATATATTTGTTAGAAGTATTTAACAACAGTTTGAATAGAAATGAACTTGGAGGATAATTAAATATCGGCCGACACGCTCCACGCCTGAAGGCTTAGCCAGGCTATATCTAAATGAGTGATTTAAGAGGCTATCACTTTCTTGGCCTATATAATTACTGTAACAAATCGCTTTTAGATTTAATCAATAAATCGCAACTGTAAAAAAAAATGAATGATTATTTTATTAATAGCAACCAAGATATTTTATTACATCTGTTTAGGTTCGTCATTAACAATGAGGTTAAAAACAAAGCACAAACACAAAACACCAACACAGGTGAGATAATCCATTCCACAACTAGAAAGCAAATTATTTCAATGTCACTCTGAACATTCCACAAGGACGAAGACCAAAGTAAAAAGACCGCAAGCTGTTGCTTTCCTTGACCCATTAAAAATATTTGTAATAATAAAATCTGGAACAACACGTTTTCTTTCATTTTTTGATTTATTCTGATTTACACATATGCTTCCTTGTTGTTGTAGATTAAATAAAAATATATTACTCGACTATACTGATTCGTCTAGTATCTGATTTTGTAGTTCTAGTGAGTGAATAAATAATATACAGTTATGTTTTATTAGTAGGCGCTAGTGTTTTATGTTGTTAACAGATATCTTGTATGGAAGTTTCTTCCAGTAACATCCATATTAAAACTTTGGTGGCTTTAAAAATATGATTTATTTTACTTTTCCACTTATGTTGAACAACATTCTTCAAGGTCAAATTAATGTAAACTAAAATTTTGGAAGAAACTTTACAACAATAACTAAGCTCTCATCCATGGTAATGGCTACTTGATTTTTATTGTGTGTAAATATATATAAAATTTAATCTGAAATTAGAAGCAACTTATTTTCTAACCATTTGTAAACAAATTTTTGGAAAAATATCCTACCATAAATATTTTTAATAACCACGTGAAATTTTAAACCACGTGGAAATTGCCTATAATTTCGAGTGTTAAAAAAAAAACATTATATTGTTTTCAAATATTTATTAATAATATTACTCCTATTAACGAAAATATAATAGGTTCCATGATATTAACAGGTTTTACTCTGAAATATTATGTGTAACAGTTAGTTGTAACCCTCAATTAACCCTAAATAAAAGGATTTTTAGCTATTGTAAACAATTAGCTATAAGCATAGAAATCATTGTTGGATTTTAATAAAAACTTTAGGAAAAAATTTTGATTATGAATGTTAACAATCATCCCAAACTAAAATATTAAAATTTTATCATTTTTAACATTTGGAATTTTTGTAGATGTTTAGAAGTAGTTGTGATATACCTCAAATGTTCACATACCTATTTTAAACAATAAGATTGTTATAAGCACAGAAATCATTGATGGATTTTAATAAAACTAAGAAAAAATGTTTAATATGAGTTTTAACAATTATGAAAAAATTTGAGTTAAAATATTAAAATTTTATATTTTTTAACATTTGGAATTACATTAAAAAATATTAAATTATGGGAATCTGTATATTCATATATCACTCGTAATAGTTTTTGTACCATTCTATAGTAATGATTATTTGAAATCAATCTTGTCTTCAACTTTTTTATTTTTTATTTTTTAATTGTCTCTAAATGTTTATAATAATTACCCAACTACAGTTTCATTTGTCAGTAAATAAGGCCTCTGATAAAAACCAATGATCATATTATATACAATCACATTTCCTAGCTAAATTTTATTTTATAGTTTAATATTGAAAATTAATTTTAAATGCTTAACAATGTTTGTGATAAAATGAAAATTTATTTTTGAGCTCTGTAAATATACAGGGTGTAACGAAAAAGGTAATAGTTATAATATTCGTTAAAAACGTAATATTCAAAATAGTTATACTAAATTTTAACTCAATATCTTTACTATTTCTGCAATTATAATGTTTCTTTTGAAAAAACAATATGGCGGATAGACGGGTAATGAAGAGGAATTCGACTCTATGTTATTTGACATTTTGTATTGGTTTTGATGTATATAATCTGAAAATGAATAGCCAGTCCATCTTTTTCGTTACACCCTGTATAGTCACGAATAGAGTTTGAGTACTGATTGGTTTATGCCTAAAACTGTATACGATACATTTTAACTAAGAGAAGAATGTTATACCAGAAGTAAATGAAATTTAGAATTGTCAATTTAAAAACATTGCAGTTATAATTAATTAGTTTGTAAAGAATGATGCAAATTGATTTAAGTTATGAAATAAATTTAAGCATTACAATAGATACAGCAACAATGTCTGTAGTTTCATTGTTATTACTAAAGAATAATAAATAATTAAGCTATTTATGATTTATTTCAAAATATATAGTTATGTAAGCACTTATGATCTTAATTTATAATTTAAGGAATGCAACATTTTTCAGAAAACCCAATTACACAATTACAATTCTACATTAATTTACATAATATACAAGGATCTATGTGAGTCTTGTTTTGTTTAGGTATTTAGAAAAATACAGTCATAAAGAAAAGAAATAGAGGAAAAGTAAAATGACAGCTGCAAAATAAAGATTTTTTTTGGAGAATATCTTATAAAGCGGTCTAATATGAAATTATTGAGGGAATTGAATCTTATTTTTATTTGTGTTATTTGATTTTTATAACTAACTACATTCAATAAATCAAACTAAAAAGCCTACCCCATCTTTTTATCGTTTATCCCTAACCACGCCCAAAATGGTGAGTCAAAAACAATTCTTCGTTCTCGAGTTTGCGAAAACAAATTCGGTATTGATGGTACACCATAGTTTTCGAAAGCGATATAACTATAATCCACTATCTCCGAAGAACATTCCACGATAATTTCAACAGTTTTTATCTGGTCTCTCTTAATCAATCTTTGTTCTTTTCCGATCTTGACGCTATTAGAGTATTCGAGGATTAGAGGTTTTTATTTTATGCTCTTTATGGAGAAGACGACCGAAAGGTTTCTAGCCTTTAAACAACAAGAATAAAAATCGTCAGTTTGAAGAGACTGGGTGTCCATAAGAGAAAAAGTCCTGGACGACTGCGAGTTTCAAAGAAACAAATGAAGAGACTTCGTGATGTGTTTAAAGCGTAGCCCATGGAAGTCCACAAATCGAGTCCACTCACTATCTGGCGTGTGCTAAGAAGACGTTTATATATGAAACCATACAGACTGCAGCTCGTTCAGGCACTTACCGATAACGACAATAGGAAACATACAGGAAACGACAATGGTATTTTGCGAAATTAATGTAAAATCGGAGATGATGGAAGATGCAACCTTCATTTTACGTTTAATTTTCACTGATGAAGCTACAATTTACTTGAGTGGTGCAGTCAATAGTCAAAATTTGGAGAACGGATCCTCCACATTCAACACTTGAGCACGAAAGAAATTCCCCTAAAGTGAATGTGATCTATGCAGTGTTGATATCTAATTGAGTATTACAAATTTAAATTGATGGTTATAATTACTTTAGATGTCTACTTCATTAATATAAATCATTTTTGTATTGACTAAGAGAGGCGGAGCGGTATTCCTACTTACCTTGTGATTAACTTTCCCGTTATGGTAATTTTCAATTAAACAAAACATTATTTTGGTTAATACAATAAACATCTGAAAGTTCTGAATAAAGAAGGAACCCGCGACCTCAAGACACACTTAATTCATCGTAGGATGATTCTACTTTTTTCTTCGTAGTCTTTTTGTTTTGTTTTTAGTTATTTTTCCTTTTGTCAATTGAATTTATTGTCTGCTTAAATTTATTCAAATTGACCAATAAAAATATGCTTTGTCATTGATTTAAATGGATAAAACATCAATCCAAAATTAAAACATTGTGATAACAAAAACTGAACATGAGTAGGCGTACAAAGACACAGTCTGAGAGAGAGAGAGAGAGATATAGAGAGAGAGAGAGAGAGAGAGAGAGAGAGAGAGAGAGAGAGAGAGAGAGAGAGAGAGAGAGAGAGAGAGAGAGAGAGAGAGAGAGAGAGAGAGAGAGAGAGAGAGAGAGAGAGAGAGAGAGAGAATGTGGATGACAGTGAAAGTACTTCCGGACTGTTGTTAAAGGTTTCTTAAATTGATTCGACTGTAAAGCCGGGACTTTCCCTCTTTATTAGGCTTAACAATGATGACTGCTTGCACTTGTCAGCTCTCTACGATATTTCAAAAGCAATTTTTGAATTTATTAAAGCTTTATCATGTCTCTCTCAGACTGTCAAAAATTAAAAAATTTTCGTTTAATATTAAACATTGTTTGACAGTAACACAATCTAGAGTGCGAGTACACGATTTTTTTTTTTTTAAACTTTTTGTTTAAAAGACGAAAAACCGATCGGTTTTCATCCCCTAATAAAAAAAAAGAAAAGAGCATAAAATAAAGACCCCTAATTCTCAAATACTCTAGCGTGAAGGTCGGAAGAGAACAAAAGAGACCTGATAGGAAGTATGAAAGAAAAGGATCTAACTCAAGACTACACGAAGAAAGGTGTAAATCCAGCTTGGACCTCGGGATTACTACACTATAAGTGAGCCCCTTAGGGACATGAAATTAGAATCATTGCTTTTAATGCTGTAGCTGTAAAGAAATAATATTCTTAATAATATAATGCATTAGAGTAAAAGTGATAAATTCTTACTGCATAGCTGTAAATAGTAAGTGCTGGTAACAAATACTAAATTTATATGATTGGATGTTTTCAGTTCTGTTACTTAAGTTTAAAACTTTTTTTTAATGTCATCAGGTTAACGTTTTAATTTTTACAAATGATAGTTTGGATGTTTATGAATAAACTCCATCATTTGTTTTTACATTTCAAAGACTGTTAAATTGTAGAGGGTTACATGGGTCAATTTCGTCTTGATATTAGGTTTAAATGGATTGTTGAAATAATTTTTTTAATCGATTTTAGATCTTATTAAACTGAACAGACTGACGTAGTTGAAAATTATGTTTATTTTAATTGCGAATTTTTCAAAGTTATTGACAAAATGTGAAATTAAAGACAATTTAAACTTTACTAAATTAAAAAATTTAGCAACAAAATCTATTTGGTAAATACAATTAGTTGGATAAAATCTACAAAATGACGACTTGATCCCGCTACGAGATACCAAGAAATATGATTTCGTAGCGATGATTAATCGAAGTGTGGGTACATTAAGATATATGGTTTTCTTACATTTTTCAATTCACAAATTCAATCGAAATGAGGAACATTTGTGGAAATTGCAATCAATGCAAATGCAAGAAAACAGACAATATTCCATAATAAATCATTTATTTGTAACAATCAAGACTGAGTTCCAAGAAGGTTTCTGCACTTTTAACAACCTTTATCATTGAAACATCTTCCTACAAATAGTGTTTTTTAGGAAATTTCTTTGTTTTCTCTTATTTGGTAGAACCACAAATTGTGTTTATAAGATATTTTTCAGCTTGATTCGAGTGAAATATGTACTAAATTCAAGCACTCATTTAGAAGATGAAAATTGGAAAATATCTATTTTTATCCTTCGAAACTATATACCGTATCCAATTTCACTACAGCGAAAGTGATCGGGGAACTTTGTTGTTAGAGGATAAAGAAAATATATAGCCTATCAGTCCTCTGGTCTTGTTATCAAGGATTAATACTTCACATTTCGATTAGTTTCTTTTAATAACTATTTACCTACTTATACTATCACATATTCGTAGTTTTGTGATGGAACAAAACAATCGATGGAAATACAAACAGGAATTTTGAATTTGTAAAGTAACTTATAATTAAGGTGTAATGAAAGATACAATGGAACGATTATTTATTGACAAACAAATAACAAAATTAAAAACTAACAATTATTAAAATGATAAAATCCGATTCTAAACTCAGGTTTTAAAATATATAAGTTACATAGAACAAGATTGTTTACGTGAATTACAATTACATTTTTTGGTCTTGTGTTTCTAGTCTGAGTTCTTTTGATAAATTGGTACAATGATGAAAACAAAGATGGAAGAACTGTTTAGATACTGTGGTGTTGAAGTGGGAAGTTATGAATTTGACCGATAGAGGTTTAACACTGATTTTGTCTTCCCTTCTGATAATATCATAGGTACGGATGAGATAGATTCTATGTCCTACAAGTTTAATAGTAGTTTACTAGCGCTTTACAATAAGCATGTACCAGGAATTCTAAACGTCCAACTCCTTGGTTAAGTAGCCTATTCAATTCGTGTTTGATGGAGTCGTGACACTGGTTCACGAAGTTAAAAATATCCTGCATTGTTGATGATTTAAATAACTATCGTCGATTAAGAAATAAGGTCAGCAGGAGCTACGAAACTCAAAACTAGGATATTTTTAATGCTTTATCCACTAACAAACTTCTGCTCAGACCTGACGCGTTGTTGGGGGAAAAAAACCTGATTCTCCTGCCTCTCTTGATTATTTTAAATAATTATTTTTCTAATATACCGGATGATCTTATTGCAGCAATCGACTTCATCAACAATATTAAATGAACACAAAAATGCATTTCTACAGATATACGAAAATCTTGATGTCAATTAAACTGTTGGATTCGTTTCTATTCCAATTGGTTTCATAAGGAGACGCTACAAGCAACATTATTTTTTAATGTTATTAATAAATCTCTTGCTTATCAACTTTTCCTACTAAATGGAAGTATAACATAATTAGCCGTTAAAACAAGACCTCATCACCTTCGAACTATAGAGCTATAAGCATATATACTGTGTAGCCTAGAGAAAATTGTCCATTTTCAAATTTATGATAATTTAAAGAAAAAATATCTTTCTCCTAAGGTTTTCTTAAGGATAATAAGAGAAATTCAACTTTCCTCTGTGTTACATCGGCATCCGACAAGCAAGGATTAAAGGAAAGCTACGTTTCTAATTTTATTATTCTAAAGTATTTAACCGTATTTACCATCGGCTAACTATTAGACAAATTGATAAAGCTGAGTTTTTAGGCGGACAGTGTTGCATGGTTTGAGTCCTATTTGTCTGGAAGATACCAGTGCGTTAAGTCTGGTGAGAAACAAACTTTTGTCTGCTCGAAATTATTTTTTATGTTTCATTTTTATTGATTATGTTACAAAATATTATAAACAAATTTTAGTACTAAAACTTAACTGTTTTAAAAATTATCATTTTTTGATGTTATAGAACGCTGCTGTGAATTGCCTCGCTATATGAGCGAAAGTTTTGTAAATTCGACTGTAATAATAATTATTACTTATACCCAATCATAGAACTATGATATTTATTAACTGCAACAGCATGCAGACATTGAAATTCGTTGCAGGAACACATTAAAAGCATCAAAGGTCTTGTCCAGTTAAGGCTCTGGCGCTGTAGTGGTTTTTAGTTGTTTTGGGGGCTATTTTGAATAGTTTGAGAACGTGAGTTGTTTATTTTTATCTCTATTACTAGGTTATTTTTATTGTTTTATTTAATTTGTTATTACTATTTATTCCTTTTCTTATTGTTTTTTTCTGAAGAGTCGAATGTAAATTTATTTAGTGTTTATAATGCATTCTATAAATTTTAGAGGTTATGTTTATTTAATTTCATTTGTATTTATCAGGCCTAATATGTAATATTTTTTGTTCTGTTGTATTTTTCTTTAGTAGTTATGTATATGATTTTTTTTTATTTAAAAAATATATATATATTTTGTTTCCTGAGGTTAAATGGGCCATTGGGTGCTAACTTCGCCTCATTCTTAATGATTTCTATTAATAATAGAAATATTTTTCAAGAGGTGGTTAGTAATGTTGGTTGTTGTTACCATTTGATTTTGTGGGTCGGTGTGTTAGAAGTTCGTGCATTGTTTTTAGTGCAGTTTATTTTCTTTACAAAGTTACCAAACCAACCACCAATTTTATTTCTGGGCCCTGATTTAAAATGAACTGAATAAAAATGTTCTATTTCATAAATGTTTTAGTTCACTCGATATCTGGATGTAGAGGATTTATTTTGCTTTATAGTTTATACTTCATGATTGACAAATTTCATTTCTGAATATCAAACTTTGGTTACGGATATGGTTTGTTTATCTCAGACTGCAGTATACGTACATAAAAGAGTTCCGTGACCTTTAGGAAGGTTGTTCTAAAATCTTCCACGGAATTACACCCAAACAGAAGTTCCCACTGCTGAACGTGAGAACTCAGATGGACGGGTCCCTTGAGAAGTAAGATAAATAGTGAATCGAATCTGATTAAATGTGGCGAGAAAACTAGTAATATCAACATCAATGGAGGCGAAACATAATATTTGTTTAGTTGAAGCAAACGTTTGGATGAAATTAAGTTAAAATAAACTCATAATTTAATGTTAAAAAGTTAAATCATTCATTCAAACTTTCATTAAACAGACTTTTCCGGCTTAACGGATGCAAAAAGGATCTGTTGTAATGACTTTAATAATGTTACTGCATAACAGCCAATAAAAGCTTTATGTATGTTATATTTTGTTCAAAGGTATTGGATTCGTAAACAATCAAAAATAGATTACCAATTTAAAAAAAATAAAAGTCTCAAAGGTGATATTTTCACGAAGTTTCCAATGTATAAAACAAAATTGTAAAATTTAACGAAAAAATCAAAATAATTGTAAAACAACTGAAAAGGGGTTTAAGCTTATAGAAATGAATGAATGAAATTATTGCTAATACAGAACAAAAAGACACTCC
The DNA here is from genome assembly GCA_963513935.1 of Aphrophora alni. Classification (NCBI taxonomy): domain Eukaryota; kingdom Metazoa; phylum Arthropoda; class Insecta; order Hemiptera; family Aphrophoridae; genus Aphrophora; species Aphrophora alni. The sequence continues at coordinate 112,284,303 of OY740766.1, read as the reverse complement.
AGGCTTCCAAGGACTAAAATAATTGAGATGGGAACAAATCATGGTACACAAAACTTTCTCACAAGTACATAGATGATACACATAGAAAAAATGCTGAAATTTTAAAATAAATACTTTTTTATATAAAATAACATCAACTTAAGGCGGAGGTCAAAGTAATTTTCTATTAGGATGTTTTGATGTTAGTTTTAAAATTTTTAAATAATGGAATAGTCAGTTTTATACAATCAATGATCTGGAAATTTATTCGTTATACTCATAATTAATGACCAAAACTTAAGATAAATGCTTTTATTATTTATTTTTTTATATCAATATTTATTTCAAATATACTATAAATAAAGTACAATATATTTTTATAAGTTTTGTTTAATTCATCTTCAATTACAATTTTCATCTTTTAAAAAAATTTTTTTTTAATTAACCTCCAGCAATAAATGGAATGAACTTTAAAAATCTTCTAGGAACGGATTTCAGAAGTTTTTCGTTTCTATGTAATTTAAGTTTCACGTCCTGTATTTTTACTGAGAAACTGTAAACCGCTTTAGTGATGGCAATTTATAAAGGGAGTGATATAGGTCCAATACAGCCCAATATCTTTTATTTCATCTATTTCAAAAAGTTTGGAGAAATTTATGCAATTTAGGTGTCTTACTTAAGATTGCTTTTGTATATTAAAAATCAGTACGGTTTTTTGGCTGGTGGTACAGAAACGGCAAAACTCAATTTTATAGATGAAGTAATGGGGGGGGGGGGGGGGGGGTAAATGATGGAAAATGTGTTAGCAGCAGTTTCTGGATATAACAAAGGCCTTTGACTGAGTTCATTACAAACTTTTTTTGGAGGAAGTGATATCAAACTGTGGGGTTAGTGGTATAGTTAACAATAATTGGTTTTCTAGCCATTTGTTAAACAATGGACAGTGTGTGCGTATTCAGGATTGTATTAGAAAAATGGAAAAAAATCAAGTATGTAGTAGTTTCCCAGGGATATATACTAGGAGCTCTTTTATTTATTATTTATGATTAGTTTATGTATAGGGAAGTTACAGAAATATTTACGCCTTTGCTAAATGATACCGCTTCGTGTTTCGCCAGGGTAGTGAAGTCAACTATGATGCAACAAAGTGGTGTTTTTCAAAACATATAATGTTTTAAATATTAATAAAACTTGTTACATAATATTTAATTTGAGAGGGGCCTAAATTATTTACAACACCTTTACTTGTATGAAGTGTATTTGTAAGAAATATGGGATCCTGTGCCTGTACTGTGATAAAGCAAATCAATTTGTGTAAACATTTAGGGGTGGTTTTGGATTACGATTTGACTTGGAAAGTAGATATAAATTCATTGAAATAGAATTTAAATATTAGTTTGCTTCTTTTTTTATTTAGCTGGTATCATGCATTACACCTAAAACAAGTATCATATATTTGTTAATTATGGGATGATTTTGATCAAAATTGGTGTGTTGGTGTATTTGGGCATAATTTATTTCCTAGCACCACCATTAGGGTCGTGCTAAAAAAAAATTTCTTTATAAAACTATCTCAATTAACCCCTGGTGACACTCGTTCACCTAGTTCTTCAATAATTGATTTATATATGTGGTGCTACAAAGTTCTGTTACCAGGGGACTTAAATTTAATAAAGGCGGAACCAAAATGGTAACAATGTTTGAAAAGAAAAAAATAAAAAAAGACAAAGACAAATTTAGTAATTAACAAGGCTCAAGTTTATTGAAAGCAGAAGGAAATTTCGGCGCTTCAGACTTTGTCATTTACAACAAAAGACATCCTGACACAAATCATCAATAAAAAAAACTTATGATTAACAATATCATAAATTGTAAAAGTTATAAGCCCTTAATTGTAACATATAATAATTTAGAAAAAAAAAAAATTAATCAACAGATTCTAAAAATTTATCCCCCCTTTTAATATGTATATTTATAGTTACAAAAATTTAACAAAAAAAACAATGAGCACAGCTTAATAATTCACAGAATTATAATTAATCAAAAAAAAAAAGATTATATGCCCTTAATGTAAAAGTATAATAATAAAAAAAATTTAATCAAAAGATTCAAAAAAAGAAAAAAAACTTATCCCCCCCTTTTTAGTTTATAAGATGATAGTTTCTTTTTAAACAATTACAGAATTTAACAAAATATAAAAGAGTTTGATATTTTAAGTTCAAAAATCATATCTATAGTTAACATGTTTATCACTAAACTAAAGATACATAATATAACTGGTTTGAAAAATTTCTTAAAAACTATATTGGCCAAATAAATTTATATATTTTAAACAAACAAAAAAAAGGAATTTAGAATTTTGAAATTTTGTTAATTGACGTCAATTATTTTAATTTGGAAATTAACCTCTTGGAGGTTGTTAGGACCGAAAATTGCATGCAGGCTCCACCCAATAATTGTTTTTTATATATATTTTATAATTAACTACACAGGTCTACATTTAGAAAATAGTCTTAAGGAACACATATTTGCGAAAGTAAATTTAGGCACATATACAAAATGAGTTAGTTAAAGTTCTGTAAAGTCAGCTGTAGAAAAAGACATCACTTTTATGCACTTGAAAATGTGAAGTTACGTTATACAAAAAAAAAACGTGTTTTGCCAACAGGACGAAACTTGTTAGGATGTTTCGTTGGTTTGCGCAATGTGAGACAAGAATTTCTTTATTTCTCCAATTTCTCCTATTTGTCCTACCAGCATATTAGCTGTGAGCAAAAAACATGTTCTTTTAGTGTCTGTACAAAATCAGACATGTTTTAGCATTAATGTTCATCATTAAAGAAATATCTGATTATTTGCCAAAATTAAAGAAAATTGATTGTATAACAGAAATTCGTTAAGATGGTACTTAAAAGCTTCTTAGATTATTATAAATCTATTTATATATATTTTAATTTTGTTTAAAAGAAAGCTTGTATAAGACTTGTAAGATTTTGCAAAAGCTTGTAAAACGAAATTTTCTGATTTAGAAGAAATTTCCTCAATTGTTTTATATTTGACATGTTCATATTCTGATCATTTAATGTTCAACACTAGTTTGCACTTATTTCACAAAAATGTTCAAAACGTAAAATGTGCCTTTGCAAGATTTTGTAAATGATGTTTTAAGAAAAGAAAATTTTTATAATCATTTAGTTTCAAAAGGAAATAGAATATTGAATAAAACATGAAATACATATTTTAAAGAATACATGATAATTAACAAATTATTTTAAAAATTAACAAAATTTATAATATGACAAAATCTGTAAGGTTGAAGTACCTGGTAAATCCTGTCGCAGATCACGTGAGGTAGTACCGAGAAAATGATGGTTAATTTTAACATTTTTGAACCAGATTATTAGACTAAGGCGCACAATTAGTAATTTAACATGATGTTTTAGAAAGACGGTAATTTTGAGAGAAGAAAGAAAAACTTTTAGCTAACGGAGTTATGAAGAGTGTAGACCATGTTGTTATCGCATGTAGACTGTGGACCGGTAATCGAGAAGCTAGCTTGACCGGCGAAAATGTACTTTTGTTTCAAGTATCAGGTGATGCTTGGTTTAGGAGCGGGCCGCTAGATGCCAGCATCTGTCAAGCGACGGAAAGTGGAATGTATATTTACGAAATGAGTTAAGTTATTGCGGAAGTGCTTTTTTGGATTTAAATGCTACAGCTCTCCCCCCCCGAAAGACGGAGTTAGGGTAGAGTCAGAAAAGGGGGCCAGAAGGGCCTCCCACAAAATTTAGAAAAAAAAAAGGGACAAGGGCCAGAAGGGCCTCCAAAAGGATTCTAAGGAAAGGGGCCAGAAGGGCCTCCTACGAAATTTTGAAACGGGGCACCTGATAGAAACAACGCTTCATAATGCTTTTACAATCACCACTCTAGGGTGTAGCCTCCTTCGGCACTTACTTATTAAATTTTGAAATTTCTACAGCGTCTCAGCTCTTCCCACCTATCATTGGGACAAGCCCCCGACAGAAAGAGCTGAAGGATGACGCAAAGGTCGACATTGCTGTGCATGAACTGACTTTGTACACTAAGGTACGTGGGGAAAAGGGGTGGAGTGGCACCTCGGGAATACCAAGTGGAGGTGACCACTCCGGGGACTGGGGAGGGAAAGTGCATAACACTTTAGGCTTACAGGAAAGGTCGGACTCAGACGGGGGGAGTATCCTCTGAGCCGACCTTTACATTAAATTACAAAATAAATAAAAATAAAAAAAAACTCCTGAAGCCAATTAGGTCAGATCATGCTCAGCGTCGTTATTTTTAAATTCCTCTTCTCCCATACGAAGAGAAATTTAAACTATTCACGGCTCTTAACAATTTCCGTGAGAAAAAAGAATTTTGAAGGGTCTAAACAAATAATACATTTTGAAAATAAACAAAGAAGCAGTATGAAACGTTGGGGAGTCAAAATGGTTTTACTGCGCAAGGCAGGGCATGTAATATTTGACTTAAGGTCTTATGTATGTGTATCTTTAATCATGTGCCCCAAAAAGGAATTTAAATTAATCAAAAAGTGTAAAAAAAAAATTTCATCAAAATATTTAAGTGTTTAAAAAAAAAATGTACAAAAGAAAGAAGTGTAAAAAAAAAAGGTGTAGCAAAAGAGTGTGGCAAAAGAGTATAAAAAGGTGACCCACAATGTGAGAAAACCCAACTCCGGTTTTCTCAACCCTAATAAAAAAAACTAAATTAGGAAACAAACATGTTGACCTGCTAATAACAAACAACCAAATAATTTAAGAAAGGGCAAACAGGCCAACCATGTTGTCCTACATAAAACTGGGCCCCTATAAATTTGGAAAAGAAATTTAGCACACAAGATATATTATTAAAAGGTGTTCAACATTTCAATTTACTATTAAGCAAATGCCACCATCTGCATCAACCAGTCCACCGCCATCTTGCCTATTACTCAACATGATAAAATTAAAAAAAAATAAATAAAAATAATTTTCCTTCAAGATGACCAAAAAAAATTCAAAAGCAAGCTCGGTATTCTTTAACGAATCCACTAATCGCAGCAAATCCACTGCCATCTTAACTGTTGCTGATAAATAAAAAAAATTTAATCAAGTGTTTTTAAATAAAAAAAATTTCTTTTAAGATGATGTAAAAAAGGTGAAAGAGCCAGAGAAAGACTCAAGAATTATATGTAGTGTAGTTGTTGTGTATATATGTGTGTGTGTAAGTATGAATTGATACAGACAAGCGAAAGAAAACTCGAGAAAATTTTGAAGGAAATTTTTGAATTTTTTTTTGTTTTTTTTTTTGTTTTTAACTATTTTTGGATTTTATTATTTATTTAAATTTTTTTTGGATTCCCGAATGAGCCCGCTGTCTGAATCAAATTCAGTGAATGACTAGTGTGCAGTGTATGTAAATATATATATATAAAAAAAATATTTAAGCAGACAAAATAATAAAAAAAAATTTTATCGAAATTGGTTTAGAAGTTTTTGTGTAAGTGTTTATAAAAATAACTAAATAATAAAAAAAAAGAGACTATAGATTTATAGAGATTTAAATATTTAAACTAAATAAAAAAAATTTCATCAGCAACAGTTGTGCAGTATTTGAAAAAGCTGCAAAACATAAAAAAGAGCCTTGTTTACAAAGATAATTTTGAATTTAAATTTAGATAGTTCCAATGCAAAATTTTGAAAATTAACTACGGTTCCAGAATTTAAAATTAACCAAGCTCTGTAATTTAGAAAAAACCACACTAGAATCTAGAATAAACCACTTTATAATTTAGAGAAAACCACGCTCTGCTACCAAAAACATGTTACCAGGGGACTTAAATTTAATAAAGGCGGAACCAAAATGGTAACAATGTTTGAAAAGAAAAAAATAAAAAAAGACAAAGACAAATTTAGTAATTAACAAGGCTCAAGTTTATTGAAAGCAGAAGGAAATTTCGGCGCTTCAGACTTTGTCATTTACAACAAAAGACATCCTGACACAAATCATCAATAAAAAAAACTTATGATTAACAATATCATAAATTGTAAAAGTTATAAGCCCTTAATTGTAACATATAATAATTTAGAAAAAAAAAAAATTAATCAACAGATTCTAAAAATTTATCCCCCCTTTTAATATGTATATTTATAGTTACAAAAATTTAACAAAAAAAACAATGAGCACAGCTTAATAATTCACAGAATTATAATTAATCAAAAAAAAAAAGATTATATGCCCTTAATGTAAAAGTATAATAATAAAAAAAATTTAATCAAAAGATTCAAAAAAAGAAAAAAAACTTATCCCCCCCTTTTTAGTTTATAAGATGATAGTTTCTTTTTAAACAATTACAGAATTTAACAAAATATAAAAGAGTTTGATATTTTAAGTTCAAAAATCATATCTATAGTTAACATGTTTATCACTAAACTAAAGATACATAATATAACTGGTTTGAAAAATTTCTTAAAAACTATATTGGCCAAATAAATTTATATATTTTAAACAAACAAAAAAAAGGAATTTAGAATTTTGAAATTTTGTTAATTGACGTCAATTATTTTAATTTGGAAATTAACCTCTTGGAGGTTGTTAGGACCGAAAATTGCATGCAGGCTCCACCCAATAATTGTTTTTTATATATATTTTATAATTAACTACACAGGTCTACATTTAGAAAATAGTCTTAAGGAACACATATTTGCGAAAGTAAATTTAGGCACATATACAAAATGAGTTAGTTAAAGTTCTGTAAAGTCAGCTGTAGAAAAAGACATCACTTTTATGCACTTGAAAATGTGAAGTTACGTTATACAAAAAAAAAACGTGTTTTGCCAACAGGACGAAACTTGTTAGGATGTTTCGTTGGTTTGCGCAATGTGAGACAAGAATTTCTTTATTTCTCCAATTTCTCCTATTTGTCCTACCAGCATATTAGCTGTGAGCAAAAACATGTTCTTTTAGTGTCTGTACAAAATCAGACATGTTTTAGCATTAATGTTCATCATTAAAGAAATATCTGATTATTTGCCAAAATTAAAGAAAATTGATTGTATAACAGAAATTCGTTAAGATGGTACTTAAAAGCTTCTTAGATTATTATAAATCTATTTATATATATTTTAATTTTGTTTAAAAGAAAGCTTGTATAAGACTTGTAAGATTTTGCAAAAGCTTGTAAAACGAAATTTTCTGATTTAGAAGAAATTTCCTCAATTGTTTTATATTTGACATGTTCATATTCTGATCATTTAATGTTCAACACTAGTTTGCACTTATTTCACAAAAATGTTCAAAACGTAAAATGTGCCTTTGCAAGATTTTGTAAATGATGTTTTAAGAAAAGAAAATTTTTATAATCATTTAGTTTCAAAAGGAAATAGAATATTGAATAAAACATGAAATACATATTTTAAAGAATACATGATAATTAACAAATTATTTTAAAAATTAACAAAATTTATAATATGACAAAATCTGTAAGGTTGAAGTACCTGGTAAATCCTGTCGCAGATCACGTGAGGTAGTACCGAGAAAATGATGGTTAATTTTAACATTTTTGAACCAGATTATTAGACTAAGGCGCACAATTAGTAATTTAACATGATGTTTTAGAAAGACGGTAATTTTGAGAGAAGAAAGAAAAACTTTTAGCTAACGGAGTTATGAAGAGTGTAGACCATGTTGTTATCGCATGTAGACTGTGGACCGGTAATCGAGAAGCTAGCTTGACCGGCGAAAATGTACTTTTGTTTCAAGTATCAGGTGATGCTTGGTTTAGGAGCGGGCCGCTAGATGCCAGCATCTGTCAAGCGACGGAAAGTGGAATGTATATTTACGAAATGAGTTAAGTTATTGCGGAAGTGCTTTTTTGGATTTAAATGCTACAGTTCTTTTAAATATATTTAGGATTGCATAGTAAAAAATAATAGAGAGGCCACCACTTCATAATAATATACACTATATGTTACATCATGCAGTTTTATTTATTTAATAGTAGAGATAGTCGCATGTTGAAACATCTTGTATAAAGACATTCATGAACAGCCGTTGGGAAATATTTCTTGTAACTTAATTGTAGTTACCTCAACCAATGACACTGCAAATTACTAAAGAGCATGTTGCAAAATGTTACAAGTGAGAATATAGTTTTGACAATAAAAATGAAACTTTTATCTATTTGGAATCTCAATTCTCTATACAATCAGTCGCCAAAATATCGATCACGTGCTACCAGTAGCTCGGGGATATATTTTAGGTGGTGAAAAGTGACTATTTCCCACTGCTCTGTAAAAATTTTAAACAAATAATTTATTAAATTAAAATGACAAAATATTTAAAATTTGTTTTGTCTACTTAACGACTTTTTTGCTCTCTTTAAAAAACATAACTCAAGTAAAATGAAGTCAATATTTCACTTTATACATAAGTAGCCAAATAATAATTATTGTTCTTCAGTTTTGATTTTGTTCTAATTTATGGTATGGTATTTAATTTCTCATTTTGTTAGTAGGTTTAATATTTTAATCACACAAGAGTTTATTTTTGTTATGTATGTTGTCAAGATTACTTTTATTACATTACTTGAATATTTGTAAACTTTATAGCGTCCCAAAATATTCTTTCAATTATTTGCTTTTTGTTATGCTAACCGCTCATCATAGTTGTACGAAAAATATTTTCGTATTTGATAAAAATAAAATAAAGTATGTTTCAAGAATGAATATTTTGAACATAATTTGTTTTGTTATCAGATTAAAGTTTTTATTGCAATTGTATAGTTCCAAAATGTTTAGCTGTTTTTAGTAACACTTATGTACAAATTCTTCAAGAAAGCCTTGGCAGCAACAAAAAACAAACATGAACCATTTAATTTTCTATGTAATAAACTAAAAATATAATATTAAAATAAAACAATGAGCACACTATTGTTTAGTTTTATATAACTTATAATATTCAGAACGATGGAGATTCCGTAATAGTCCAGTTATTTTTGAAGTTCAGATTCCTTGGTCTCGGGATGTTTCCAACCTGGATGCGTGCCACTGCCTCCATCTGATAAGACTTTTATGAGATGTACTTCCTCACATTAAGACATGATATTGTTGTCAGTGTGAAGCAAGTAGTATTATTACATCTACGAACACCTCGTCAAAATGTAATCATATGCTGCAACCTACAGTGTATTGCAATTAATAAACGTGGTCCTCTGGGACCAGTTCGTTAACCAACAATTATACTACTGTAGTGGTTCTGTGAACGTTGCTCTTCGTTGGAGGCGTAAATAATCAGACTACTGTTTATATTTTAGTCTAAATTATTGACTCAACATACAAGTTTAATAGATATATTTTAGAGGACATCACAGTGAGCTGTTTTGAAAATAATAATTTATTTGATTTGGAAATTCGGAAAAGTTTTAATTTATATAAATAAAAACATAAAAAGTAGTATGCTGTGAAATTTAAAAAAAATATTCAAGTAAAAACTTCCTGAATGAACTCTTAGAAAAGCATTTCAAATTTCATTTGAAGTTGGTTTTTAAAGACTACTGGCGATACTTCATTATATTTATTTAGTACTTCTCAGTGCTTACTGTCTTGTTAGTTGGAACACTCACGTTCATACCTTGGAACTGTGGACTTTTGAGTGGCCATCTTAAAACATACGTTCTGCCTAGTTGCACAAAATCTTATTCCTAAATTATATAACGATTGTTTGATGCGTTTGGGTGCAAATGGTAGCAACACACAGACGAAATGTCAAATGTTCTAGTTAAAACAACACATCGCTTCAGTCCGACAATTATTACTTTCATATGGCCTTCAACTTAAAATACGATTCTTTGTTTTTTTATATTAACCGGTAAAATATTCACCACTTTCTTATAACCAAAACACACAAACACACAATTTCAGCTATCTTTAAACATAATCTAAATATGCTCAACTTTTGGCTCAAGAATTGATAACTTTTCGTCGTAACGCTGATTTAAAGGTAGATTATTATTGAACAAAGAAATTAAAGAAATGTTTAAGACACTCGTAACTGCTCTTTACGATTACTCCAAATTTAACCATAGATAAGGTAAAGCCCAGGTAAATTCTTTATCAACCCACAAATTAAAATTCTTTAGGCCTATTCATAAACTGCAATACTTTTCACTAATTAATCTTTAATAGAACTCCCAAAGCAGACCTTATTTAAAAACTAAACAAATAAATAAAGCAAATAAAATAAATAAAGAAATAAGCTTGATTAGTTTTACCAACAAGTATAAGCAAATTGTTTTTGGTGTTCTCGGGATAATTTGAACATTAGTCACAACGATGTTTTATAAAAATTGGTAATATCTTTAGGTTTTCAGATGTGGAAAGTCATTTTATTTTATATAGGCTACTATGAAATATTGAAATATATAATTTCAAGAAAAACCGAAATAATTGTTTAAAGTTAAAGTCAGATCAATCGATGTAAAGCGAAAGTGAAAGTTTAACTTTTCTCATTTTAAATTTCCATTTAAAAATAAAATTAACTGGAAATACCTTATCTACGATAATCATGTGTCAAAGAGGTTTTAGTTGTCTGCTCTTTAACTACAAGCTGGAGTTATAATACCATGAAACTGTCAGAATGACGTCTGTTTGCCAACATAGTCACACGATTGTTAGACGTAAGCATAGCGTTACTAATAGTTGCCATTTATTGAAAGGCAACTTTATTATTAATGTTTTCACAGGTTCCACTTGTTATCTGGCATAATACAATAGATAGGCTAGCCAATATTGTTATATAAAGTGTGTCAAATAAATCCACAGAACGACTTAATCACTTGTTAACGAATAATGACAGAGCGATTATATTTTCCGAAAGAAGTAAAACATACGAGAGAAATGGGTGGAGCTCCATCTTGTACCCAAATGGTCATCATTGCCTTTGAGACATAAGCAACTCAATCACCATAAAGTCTCTCTGACCGAATTATCTTGAAGAATAATGAACGACAGCCTTCTTAATCGATAGCACAAAAAGTACAATTCTCTCATGTTCCACAATTATTCTAGGATTTTCAGTTCCCAAAGTACACACATTGTGTCTGTTCACTTACCCCCTAACATGGAACTTTGTTTCGCCACCAAAAATGATACAGAACTTAAAATCTTTATCCTTATTGTTATCGCAAATCTTCCAATAACTTCAGCTTATTAGTAGTCATCCTAAGATGTTTTCTCCAAACAGTGGGGTGTGGAATTTGGAGCTCCAAACGTACCCTGGTCGATGATTTTTTTCGGACTGCGGATGACAGCAACTCGAACCTATTCCATCTGATCTTCTTGCATCTTCGTTCAGAGAGCGTTTACACACACGTCCTGTGTTTTGGATTTCTTTTACCAATCGTAAATGGACTGCCCAGTATGAGGGTTTTTAGTTAACGAGTTCTAAAATGACGTTACATTAATTGTGTTTTCTCCAATTCCAGCACACAAAAAGCCTTCTCCTCACGAATATTAACATTTTTTTATAGACAAAACAAAAGGTCAGCTGACAACAGTGTTAACAACAATGAGCAGTGTTGCAATGAAAACTTCGTCATTAGCTTTTCACTGATGTCAATATGACAGATTTAAATACTGTTTGGAATTTTTGTTTTATTCAGTGGTCAAAGTGTCTATTACTTTTTTAAAAATTCTATGTGTGTGTGTGACATAGGACCTTTTTATTTGAAAATGAAGTTTTCTCAAATATTACTCTAAGGATCAGTATCAGTGCACATTTCATCGTCGCGGCTCTGGATTGCACAGCTTAGGTCTCAGTTACAGCTATTGTCCATAAATAAATTTACTCCAAAATCTGTTCTTTTAAAAAATATAATTGTAGTTTTTTGTTTAAACAAAGTTTTGGAGTAGTCATGTATTATGACGTCATTAACACATGATATTCAACATAATAAGATTAAAACTACAGTTTTGATTTAGTTAAATATCTTAAATTATCCGACTCCAATAAGTAAATGTAAAAAAATTATCAGAACAATGTTAGTTTAAAAATTTAGTAAAATATATATATTTTTGAATATATATTTTTACTAAATTGAGTTAAAACAGCCATTTATAATAATTTCATACGCTATTCAAATAACCTACGCCTATTTTTTATATTGTGTTTAAATTAATAGAAAACGTAAGGTGCGTTACAGTTATTTTTGTGTTATTTATTGTATTTTAACATTTCTTACCCATGGGGTGTATTAATAATTTCATAATAATAACTTTATTTATTATATATATATATCGCTTTTTGCATATATGGTTCTTATTACTGTTAGTATTCTTGGGAAAAGTTACTTCATAGAGGAGCATTAATTTGCATCGACTTATTTTTAGCTGAAAAACTCCCAAAATAAACTCTTACTCTTTTAACGTTTTAATTAAAGTCACTGGATAACACAATTATGTTGTCCGAATCAACTGCCTTCGTCTTTAACCGTATATATGATTTTAATAAAATCGTATTTTAAATTAGTGTTATTTTAAAATCTAATTTCTAAAAAGTGAAGAAAAATAGTACTCAATAGGTTATTGAACATCTAGAGATAATGTCCAGTCCTATACTAGTACTGTTATCAAACACTAACAAGGGCTAAAAAATGTCTACAAAAATTGGATCACTTAATGGACCAATAACAGGTTCATTGATTAAAATCAGTATTTCGGACACCTTTCCACAATGAAGAGTATCTTCTCAAATTTGACCAATGTGAGATAGCTGAATGAAAAAAATATCTAAAAACCCCATTTTATTTAAATAACTTTATATGATATACTAACTAATAACTAATAACTATGATACATAATAATATGATATATAACTAATAAGTAATTGAGTTCCATCATAAAAATAACACCCGATTATTTTCATAACAGGCTTACAGTTGATAATTTTAATAAAACCGTTGCATTACTGTTTAAACTGTATTGAGATTGTGATTCGTTTAGTTTGGACTTATGAATAGTCAAAGTTGAGCAGGTTCGAGGACGGTATTGATTTTGATAAAATGGAAAGTTTTGTGAAAAATATAGTTACTGTTCGCGATAAAATTGGGGAAAAAATAAAATATTCCAGATAGCGGTCAGGGTTTATATTGGTAGTTTTTCAATTTCTCGGACTAGATGGCAACCAATAAGTTTTCTTTAAGTTTTCTTGAGGGCTACTTAATTTGAGTAGATTGTGATTAAAAATCTTAGAACCTGTATGAAAAAATCTAAATTTGTTTTGAGTTTATGGAAGCTTTTAATTTTCAGTTATCGAATAAATTAAAATCTTCTAAAAATATAATCTAAATATCCCAAACATAACACATTTCATGAAAACCATGGTAGAGTGCTGAACGGATAATAAACAGATAAACCACTTTTTTATTCCAGGGAAAATTAGGAAAATTTGAAAATGTCCATCTCATAATTTTATCTGTACTATGTGTATATATATATAAAAAAAGTCAAATCTATGTAGTCTCCAACGCATTGATTTATTATTTTGTCTGTTATGAAGTACACTATATACATTCCTGTTATCATTGTTTGCATTATCAAAATCTAGTGCAAAACTACTAACCAGTGGTACTGTGAAGAGTTGACTTCGCTACTGGGATATTTTAATGGCTATTCCAACTTGACACTCAAGAATGTAGTACATAGATAATACCACAGCTACTGAACACTTTAACAAAATACTATCCACGGTGTGATTGTGGTTTACCGTTCATTGAAGTCACATAGTAGTAGTAATATTATAATGTACCTGTATATAAAAACCTCAAGTGTTGACTGTGAAATACGAACATCCCCATCACTGGTGGAACACGGTTACTGATGGCTCAATTTGGTGTTAATGTAAACGATCCGATAACTGTTTATATTTTAATCTAATTCAAATTAATGAGCAAATTATGCAAACATTGTTTTTTTTTCTTAACTGAATTTAACTTAATATGTTAGGAAAACTATTAACTTTATCGCGTTAGATAGAGCAGCAATAAATTCAGGTGTAGTGCAAAACGTCACCGGAGAAAGTTGACATTGGGTGCAAGCGAAAAGGTTTATGTAAATAGAAAGTACAATATTTTGCGGTTTCTAAAGTCTAACGCCCTACCTCTTCAGTTACGTTCACCAACGCGTCATTGACCGTGATTTGGTCTTACTTCCGTAATCCTTCATCCGACCATTGACAGCCTACTTTCAGGAAATTCCACTTATCATCTGGCCGAGATCAACTTAATGGTCGTTCATTTGTTAAGCATTAGGTATACAGTGCACAAACTTTCTTACTTTTACAAATACATACAGTACGTATAAAATACATTGTTAGATAGTTTGATACTTGGTGGCTGCCGTGTGTAAAAATCGAGCCTTCCAGGGCCTCGTAAATGAAAAAAGGCACAAATGCTGATACAGCAGAGACCTCTGCTGGCCTGGTGGTTAGAAAGTTCGCTTCACGAGTGACATACAGTATTCCTGGAGCAATCCTCGACATTGTACGTTGTTGACCCAGCTTTGTGGGAAACTATATAATTGTTACCAAATTCTGTTTGAGAATGTTAGTCCAGCTGTGACGGAAATTTCATGTGCTAACCAGACATTAACCTATTAAAAAACCGTCTAAGAGGTCTAAGCTCTTCACGAACTGTTACACCACGGAGGTTAGTTTTATTCGTTACAAAAGCTAAATGTTACAAAATGTTGTTTAGTACTTGGCAAGGAGAAAATGTGTCACTCTTCTTAAAACAATCTCCATTCCCTTCTTGCGTCCCTAATAAAAGTATTACTCTTGTTTTCAACCATTGTTATAAACTAGCCTTAGGCGTACATAGATATTATTAAATTGTGCGACGATAACTACGATGGTTTTTCAAGTTAAAACAAAAACTAACAAAATTGATTGACTTTATTAGTGCTTGCAGTCAAAATTCGTTTTAAGCGCTTATGAGTAGCTCCCAAACTATAATCGCTAGAACTGATTTGTATAAATTAAATAATTTATATATCAGCAATATGAACAGTTTTTTTAACATCAAGTCCTGTATTGGTATTTTGAGGGATATAGCAACAACACGTTTTGTTTGGAGTGTATTTCAGCAAAATGTGATCAAAATTATTGTCAAAGCCCGTTTTGATGAAATCCCAAATTTGTGATTTTTCTTATCGCAGGATCTCTAAAAATTTGAGTTGCTGGAATTATTTTTTAATTGCAAAATAAAATAACTTAAAAGCAAAATTAAAGAAAGGAGCGTACACTCTTCCTATCCTGGTCGTTGGATAGTATAGAGAACAGGGGAGATTCTATGCCTATACTGACTACCCCAGCTACTATCCAAATGTAAACAATCCTTTACACCTCCCACCACTTCACAACATTTACCTGCTTATTTTCTTTCAGCATAGATTTTTTAAACCAAAGTTCGTTACGGCTGCATGGTGGTCATTCTGGTCATGGACACGTTGTTAGTAGTCGCATGAAAAAAGGATTAATTTTCCGTATGTTAAACTAGGAAGCTTGTATTAATTGATGTATTTATTTATTACTAATCCAGAATGATTTCCCCTGCTTCGATCTCCATTTGTCCCTTTACATGATGTTCACTTTAAACATTCCTCATTAAGACTTCATGGAAACCAACTCTGCTGCTGTCCCTGAGGACTTGTCTTTTCTATTTCCTTTGTTAGGTAAAAACAACAATAACATTATATCTTCATACAGTAGGTTACTGAAGGGGAACTGTGTGTTGTATTCTGCCCATTTAACTGTAATTATAGGTCCCGTTTAGCTAATTACTTAAAGTAGTTCTTAAAGTAATTCTATAAAGTCCCGTATGCCGCTTGTATCCTTCCTCTGATATTTCCTGTTTGCTAATTGTCTCTCTGGGCGGCATGTAATTCTCCGGCAAATCACATGTACACAACGTAATATAGCACAACATGGTGTGTCTATTCAACAGCTAACTGTATCTAAGAAACGAGGACATTCGGGTATTAGGTAAAACGATGACTCGTTTACACATGCGTGAACGCACATCAACCGTTTTTTGTTTTTACTCCTATCAATGTAGTGTTTATGAATCTTAAACGTTCAAAGATACATACTGACATCGTCATCCTTCGAACTTTACAAATTTTTGTATATGAAATTATTCGATATTACTTGGTAATTGTGTAAAACAACCGTAATAAATTCTAAAAACTAAATAACCTAAAAAAACTTTTTTATAAATTTACGATGAAGATTTAAGGGGACTTAAGTCCTACTAACAAAAACAGCTATAGGTTCCAAAAGAATCAACTTTTTATGAAATCGTCATTTCCAGTTAGTCCAAATAAATTGGGATCATTTTGTCTTTTACTGAAATTTGCTGTAGATATAAATTTTAAGAAAAAACAGGGGAGACAAAACAAAAAAAAATTGCTACTAAATGAGTTATCTTTTGTGTACCATGTCTTCCTATGTTAGATATTAAAAATCCTTTTTAATCAAAACCCATTTCATTAATGACGGGTTCAATTTCAAATATACAAATTCGAATTTAGTTGGATTATAATAGACGAATTTCTTTTATTTTGTTAAACTACTTACTGCAGTGAAACTTATCCGTTGTATCTAACGGATGGTATAATTTAGAGCTTTTTTTTTTTTTTTTCTAACGGGGTCAATATGTGGAAACAAAACTGCTATGGTTTCATTGACATAATACCAGTTGCATTATTAGCGGTATGTCGGCCTGTCCGTTGATAGACGAACCATTTTAGACGCGAAATTACACGGTTAATGTTCTGGAACACTGTTGATGTTTTCCTTGCTACAATTACAGTAATTTTGCTGCATTATTTTCTTAACTTGTCAAAAGGTCTGGAAAATTGGATCCCAAGAGAAACACGTGTATTTAAGTAATTATTGTATAAACGGGTAGGCCTACTATTTGACATTTTTTACGGTTTAATAATATATCAATAAAATATAAGCGACGGGAACAGTGCAGTTGTTTTCTTTCTCTATCACAGATGTGTGAAAGTTATTTGATGTCAAAAGTATTAGTGAATACATTTGTAAGTATACGCTCCACGTAACTGCACAATCAAAGACAATGAATTTGCCGTTAATTTTGTCATTCTATAAACAATATTACTTGTATATGGAATCTGTGCATTTAGGCTCATTTATCAGATTTGGGTTTGAATACTTGACTCATTACTATATTACGTAAATTATTACTTTCAGAGATAACTGAAACCTACGTTCAGCCTAGGACTTGACTTGTCTAAAATTGTACCCATTGATTGTTTAAAAAAAAGTATAATAAAGCAAATTGTAATTGCTTAAAGTTACGAAAAACATGATGTGTTGTCACTTTAATCTGTGATTAAAATATATACATGTGTTTAACACCCATTTGAGGTTTTGGAAAATGAACTCTTCTGATCTTATTGTATTTTGGTTTTATTTTTATTTAAATACTTATTAATAATATATTCTACCAACTGCATATTAAAAGTACGTTTATTCATTCAACATGTCATCTTAACTAAGGATAAAATTGCTATCATTTCAGTAACGACACACTTCCTGAGTAGAAGAATGAGTTTAAAATGTTTTCGTCAGACATTAGAGCTAATCACTGGTACCCGATTCCACCTGCCCACTCTTCACTATAATTCTAATATAAATTATTTTCATATAGGTGTAGGTATTAATAATTTATTTGCATCAACATATTCTACATTAATGTTAAATTCACGTCGCATTATAGTCTCTAGTAGTATGTTTTACATTATTTCATCATATTCTCGTAAAACTTACCTTTGAATCTAATTAACCCTATGCGAGGGAGTAACTGTACCTTCTACATAATAACAATCTTCGTAATTATAATGAAATTATTTCAATGTTTTCATCTATGGTAATATATTAAAATATAATTTTAATATTTTCAACATTTGAAATTGTTTAATCTATGCCTAAGTTCAAAACTTGAAAATAACCACTTTGAATAGCTTTCTTTTCTTTTTAAATTAAAAAAAACTGCAGTAAAATTATTTTCCAGTGTATTTGTTATGACATTTTTGTTCTCACTCTTAGCTAGAAAGAATATTTTCTGGTCATTTCCAAATTTGCTAGAAATATGAATCTAACTTAAATTTTTATTAATCTCGATAATAAAACCAATGTTTTCATTTCATTTTAATTTTTAATGGTTTCACAACGAACAGTAAAATAACAATTTTTTCTCAAATATAAAACTTAAAGAAAGGCCTGAATTTACTTCTCAAGTTGTAAAATCAAAACACGATGTTTGTACGTGTTCCTTCAATGTAGGCTACTTTAAGATTTGGTTAGAACTCATTATGAAACTCAGTAATCAGTCCGAGTATCAACCCATAAAGCGTGATCATATTGTCGGTAAATATAACACGAGTTGTCATTTATAATTTCAGTAGAAAATCAGTATTTAAGGATTGAGGATGTCATAACATAAGTAGCATGACCTTCTCTGTCCTAAAAAACTTCGCTAAACCATTCACTTTCACAAGAAATAAATGTCGACTGTCAGATTGAAATTTGAATAAAATATTTAATATTATTAAAAGTAATTCTTTTGAATGTTTTATTATTTTTTAGATTCCCTTCTTCTATATACCAAATAGTTTTCTAGCATTAATAAATACTACTACATTACATGTTATCTCTTACACCAACTATAAAGCAAATTTTTTTACCATATTTAGACGATGCTATTGTAACTAATTTTATTTAAAAAATAATTCAATTCCGAATGTTGTCATCTAAATTTTTTGTTATCTTTACTATTTAAAAGAAAAAAAACATTTTCAAATTTAACTAATATCATCTTAAGCTAAATTCAAAATAAAGTTTGAAGTAGAAAAATAGATTAACTTATTCCGAATTTAATTACATTTATTAAAAAAAGATATTAACAAAATAACAAAACAGAAGGGTAATTTAAGAATTAATTATGAGGATATATTCTCCACTAGAAATATATTTTACAAAGTGTATAAAATTGGCGGGAAATTATTATTATTAATTTTTTTTTATGGCATTACACTCATGGAAATATAATTTGTTTTCAAAATTTAAAAAGTTATTAAATTTATATTTTGTTCTCTACGTATTTTTGTTTGAGAAAAGTAAATTTAAGTTTTTCCTTATCAACATTTTCCAAATATGAGATTTAAAATTTTGTTCGAGATTTAAAATTTGTTTAAATAGTAATACAAAACTAAAGCAATTGAATGAAAATAACATGAAAAAATATTTGTGTTGTACATACGACACATGTTTGTTTTTTAATGGGGCCTGAAACGAAAAAGTATCGAGTTTATTTCCACACTTTTTTGTCATGAGTAAAATCTGAAAAAGTGTAACACAAATGATGTACCCTGGACACCTGTAGTGAATTTTGGTTATTTCAGAATTGAAATCAAGTTTTTTTGATCAAATTTTGGGGAAGTAAATTTCATATAAATAAAATTATCGTTCAAGTATAAATTTTAGAGGCATACATTATCATCCAACCATGAACTGTAAATTTCTTTTATATTTGCAGTTTCATCAGTTATTTTTATTATTAAACCTTCAAATTTTTGCAAGTGTTTATGAAAGCACTTGTAATTTTTGGTAGAAATGAGCTTCAACACTCAGTGTTTTATTGTTGCTTTTTATCGAAATCTTTTAACTTGCAATTTTTTAAATAAAAATATATATTGTGAGTTTTGTTTGAAGTTTTGAAGACTTTTTTGAAAAAAAAAAATTTATATAAATCGTTATCTGATCGATATTGGAAAATTGTATTTATTTCGTTTTCTTTTAGTAAGTAGCCTACTGGTAAATTTTTCATTATACAAAAAAATATTTAAAATGTCAATATATACACATTATACATCCACATTCCAAATTTGATTAAATCGGTCAAACCAGTTCAGTCAGCAGCACGTTTCACACGGATAGACAAGAAAACGGGTATTGTTCCAAGGATCACTTTTATAGATTTATAGAATCTTAAACCAGTTAATTACGCAAAAAGTTAACATAGGTTTTGTTTGACTTATCACATTACTTTTCATAAACTACTTATATGTGAAAAAGTAAAATGTTTAAGTTTTAAACAATTAGAAAACCTGTTTACATGCAGCAGTGATAGTTGCAACAACAGTAAATGCCAGAGTGCAATTTAATCTTCTCAACTTTCTACTGTTTAAGTGAATATGCAAGCCAATGTCAATGATTAGGCCACACACATTATGCATCAGGTAAACACTGTCTCCCGTATTTATTTATGATTACTTTTTTTTAAAGACCTCGTTAATATAAATATATGTTTACAAATTTTAATTTGGATTACTGTGTTCTGTCTAATCTGTTCTAATCTGTGAATATAGAAGGCAATCTATCATTCAATCTAAATTATGTGGTCCAACAGTTTGTGAAATTTTTAATTTGTTATAAAAGCTTTATATTTATTATTTTTAAAACATATTTTTTATCAATAAAATTCCAAATTTGACAAAATATCAGACACATAAAGGTATATTACACAACGTTT
The DNA here is from genome assembly GCA_963513935.1 of Aphrophora alni. Taxonomy (NCBI): domain Eukaryota; kingdom Metazoa; phylum Arthropoda; class Insecta; order Hemiptera; family Aphrophoridae; genus Aphrophora; species Aphrophora alni. Next base: position 112,263,695 of record OY740766.1, on the reverse strand, counting down.
ACAAAACGAATAAACACGTAGAAAACTGAAAAAAGAAGTTTTTAAATAAATAAATAAAATGGTAGATGTTTATAAAACAACGAATATCCACGTCTTTGTGTCTTAGTAGTAACAACATAATCAAATTAATTAATCTGTAATCAAAACCAGTCTGTAGATAATTTCTAAATTTACCTAATTTATTACTGTTATAGTTTAATTTTTTCATCGTGTTTTATTTTCAGTAATTACTAAAGTTTTAACTTTAATTTCTCATGGTATACATAAAGAAATTTTCTTTTTAATTCATAACTTTGTTTTTAGTTTTTGTTACTGTTAAATAAATAATCAAAAAATGGTATTAACTGACCTTCGCCTCAGATATATTCATTAATTGTGTTGACGCTCTTACATATAGGCTAATTATAAGCTGTAGGTATTAATGATAATCTTTACAGCAAATATAGTTTTAATTGTGATTCATAGTGCTTAATATATCAAAAGATTTTATTTATATATTCATGATTTTATCAAAAAATAACATATAAATAATAGATAATAATAAAGATAAATAAACTTTTTGCATATATTTCGGCTCCTGCCATTGTCAAAAGAGAGTACAGTAAGTTATAACTGAATATAAATAAGTCATATCTGATTAAATAATAAATTATTATTATAATTTAGACTTATCTGTACTCTATCTCTATTCTTTGACAGAGGCAGGAGCCGAAATTAAAAATATAATAATAAGTTATACCTGATAAAATAATTTATTATTATATTCACTCATACCTGTACTCTTTTTACCTCTATTTTTTTTTGTTGACAAAGGCTGGAGCTGAAATCAAAAATATAATGATACTTCATATCTGATAAAATAATAACTTATTATCATTGACTAACTTATCATAAAATAATACTAACAAATGACCCGTTGAAAATCAACGGAACAAATTTGAGGATTTTCTATTAATTTTGTTCAATGTACGAATTTTTAATTATACATAACATACTATTGTAAAGAATGGAAAATATAAAAATAGATCTGTTTAAAACAACAAAAATTGGCTCTTTATTCTTTTCATGACTTCCAAAACAAACTCCTTTATCACTCACTCTGAGTACATGTATCATTAATTGTAAATATTCCACATTAGTTGTATACTATTTTTTTATATACAATATCTTTTCTAAAGGATCTATTGTTATTCAAAATTGGCCTTGTTCAAAATTGTTATTGTTATTGTTTCTAAAATTTGTATCTCTTATACAAATTTTTAAATTATCTTTAAAGCGTGTTGTGGTAAGTGCTTCATTTAACTGACCTTGTGAAAATACAGACTCTGAGATACGTATTCCAACCCTGTCGAACAGCTGTCCTTGAGATTTATTTATTGAAATCACAAATGCCGGGATAATAGGAACTGACATGTTTTGAGTGTGAAAAGCAGTTTCCATAGTCAATATTTTTCCAAACAAACAAAAATGAACCTAAACGATTTGAAAACTCACAGTGGTTTTTTAGGGTATCACTAATAATTTCAATACGCCTTCCCCAACTTCGATACTTCTCAACTATCTCATTCATATCACTTATCAGCTGTTTAGTCAGCTACAAAATATCGATTGTTCTTTATAATATAATGTTTGTATTTATAGTAGGGTACTATATTATATACTATAAAGTGCACAATATAAAATGTTTCACATAAGTTATTTTTTGTTGAAGTATTTTAAAGCTGAAGGACGTAATCAGCTTGAAACGGGGTTACTGTTGTCATCTGATTCTTTATATGCTTAATGAAGTTCCAAGTGGTTTTATAATTATAACTATGTTATACTCCCATATTTTTGAAATGGGAAAATAACGCTTAAATAATTACTGATTTTTAAGAAACTATTGATTTAATCAAAATAAAATATAATCGGGCACCCTTTTCCCGGAACACCTTCCTGCAAAATTTATCTATCTAAGCATTATATATGTACTTGAGATATATATATATATATATATATATATATTTGAGATCTATAGAAGTGTACAGAGGATGTAATTATTATCGTAAAAATTCACTCATATATTTGTACTTTCTCTCTATTTTTTTATCGACAAAGAGCCGAAATCAAAAATATAGTATTTGATAAAATAATAAATTATTATTACATTCAGTCATATTTGTATTATCTGTCTATTTTTTTGTCGATAAAGGCAGTAGCTGAAATATACGTAAAAGTCTGTTTATATTTATTATCTATTCTCTTTTACTCATATATTCATCTTCTGGTGAAATCACATATATTGAAGCTGTTTGGCAAATTCACTTCTCAACGATATTTATGTATACAAGACCACTCGTATCAATCGCTGTATGTAGGTGAAACATAATAAGACCTACTTATGTGTTATGCTATACGTATTAACGGTGACATAAAAATGTATACAACGCCACAACACAAATTAAAAAAAAAAAAATCTATACTAGCTAGGCTTGAGTGTTTTAATGTGAACGAAACTGTTGAAGGTTGAAGGTAACGGAGAAGCACCATTAGGCTGTCTGACCGCCGTACCGTTACGGTATGTGGCCAACTGACCCAAGACCTTCACCTTGAATACAGTTTCACTTATTAACATTACTGACGATAAACTAAACAATTCTTCATTATATTAATGCATATTTTAAACATTAATACATCCAGTTGCTATTAAAAATAAATAAACTTGTTTAAAATCAGGACTTTAAAATAGCACTGTGTATAAATTACATCTAATAATATTTTGAGCAAAGTTATAATATGAGACAAAATCTATTTTTAGTTTTAAATTTAAATGGCCATCTTAAGCCACCTGAGTTTCAGAAAAATCCCGAACTGAGCTCAAAAAAGTACTTATGTCTGAACTGTACTCTTCAGCTAAGCCCAAAGGAGTAGTTTTTATTAATTTGGTATGTTATTATATAATGGTCATATATGGAGACGTTTTGTCTTTTTTCTTACTCAAATTTGGAGATGCCACAACACAAAACAAAATTTTAATTTACTTCAACTATAAGTTTTGTTCACATATAGCACAAGAGAAAATAAAAAAAACCATATTGATTCCAATCTCTCTAAAAATGTTTTTCTAAGATTAATAATAAATTTATAGAAATCAGTGGAACTCGTAATATCTCCATCAGTTAATAAATACGGTAGTGTTGTTTTCCCTTCGGTTAGGCGAAAATCAGGTTGTGTTAATTTAAATATAAACTCGGTTCCGACTGTCTACTACAAATTCTTAAAGCATCGAACGTTTGAATAAAACAATGAGACGTTGAGTAGGCGGCCTCATTATTTGGAATGACATACTGTAGATGTATAACAAACAGTAGGTTCAACACGAACACGTCACAAAAGAAACCAAATAATCTCACGAGAACAAGTAACAAAAGAACAAAAACAGAGTAGGTCAGAGTTGATAAAAATAAAGGAATCAACATAAGGAGGTGTAGTTTAAGGAAATGAGTTCTGTAACACTAAATATTAATTTTAATTTCTTTTCGCCCTTAATCATTAAAGAAAAAGATGAACTCATACAGGTAAACACATTACATATATTTATTATAATAAAAATATTAAAAAAAGCTTTAAAACTTACTAATTTTTAATATGATTTGTTTTCTTTCCTTTCTAAAAATTACAGTTTACGAGAATAAGGAGAACCATTAAATTCTAAGAGAAATGTTTAGTTCTTAAACTAATTTACAAATTTAATATAAGTGTGATTCAAACGACCCGTCTCAAATGTATCGTGGGAAAACAACTACAGATATGACGTTGGCATTAAATAAAACTTCACTAATTCAAATGTAATTTGTTTATTTTGTTTTAGTTCTGTCATTGACTTTAACAATACTGACAAGGGAATATTTTTCATTAGTCCGAAATTTTAAATGGTAATTTACTAGAGACGTCCTCAAGAAAACAGCACTGTCGCTTTAACTTAAAACCGCAACGAGTTCTCCCTGGCTCAGAATTTGTCTTTAAAAGCGACATTTTAATACACATTTTTTTAAATAAAAATATATTTCATACTGCATCTTCAGGGTTAATGATCCAATTATTATAACAGCTGATGAGAGTTAAGTGAACAAGATAATGCTTACTTTTGTGTAGTATTCTATAATAATGATAATAGATGATGATTATTATTATATTCAATAGTTAATTGCACCTTGCATACACATACCTTATACGACGGTTAATATACAGGGAGTCTTATTTCGCCGTAGTTTCGAACTTGTTAACTATCACAGATTACACAAATTCGAATCTAGTTAATGATGTTTCTTTTTACGTGTGTTGCAGTCTTTATTAGTCTAAAGGGCATGAAGTAGACGTTAAGCAAAAAAACCAAACAAAGTACATCAGAAACTATACCGATGAATTTGATATTTTTTGAAAAAATGTGCAAGACAGGTTAATTTTAAAATTGAAAGTTGGTTTTTTTACTATTTTAGATTATTAATGTGATTTAATCGGACATTTGCCATCATTTGTGTATATGAAAATTAATACACGATATTTCGAGAGTATAAATCAACTCTCGTTATCATGTGTGAATTTAGAACATGAAAGAAAAAAAGAAGAACAACACCAAAATAGCCTAATAGCCTATGGCGATGTTGGAAACTAAAACTAAATTTATAATCAAAGAAAAGAATTGAACCCTAAAACTAGGCCTGAGCAGTCAAAGCTAAAACTTAATATAAACGTGATCAGATATAACCAGAACACACAAGCAACACTACACAAAGAACAACAAGCAGCTGTTTTAGATTATTGGTATTTAGATTTTCCGCGGAAGATAAGTATAGTGAATAAATAAGAAAGATGAACTCGAATTATTCACAATTTTTAAGAATAATAAGTACAACTAGCCTACTGAGTGAAACACAATATTGTATTGGTTACCTAAGCCAAGCCATCTACTAATTAGAAGCTTGTGGTTTCCGTTTTATTTAATTTACTCAGTACTGTTTACTAGAGTTGTTTGAAGTTGTTATTTATTTGTGTAGTAAGTGACAACTCACATGTAGGTACATCACACTGTAGTAGAATTAGGATAATGTTTATGAACTGCCCTGACATATAACAAATTATTCTCAGTTTATTAAAGACTAGGCCTATTGTATCCAAAGGAGTTTAGTTGGCCTCTTCTGTTTACCACTCCATGCTTCAGGTTTAAGATGGTTGAATTTTATTTTAATTTTGTAACGTACTTACTTTGTTAATACACGGAAAAACGCTTTTCCATCAACTGGACTCGGTCTTGCATAACAACCTTTAACGGTTTACTAGTCCAAACTGATATAAGGGTACGCCTAAACCAAACTTTAGTCTCGTCGCTCCTAGTTCAATAAAATAAACCGTTCCAAGCAACTAGACTAATTTTTCCCATGGAATTTTGTCATGGATAAAATTGAACATTTTATTTACAGACAGTCTCTCTACGTAGATGCTTCATGTCTTTAAAACTGAGCATAAAAACAATCAAGGAAGCCAAAATAAACTATAAGTCCGTTGTTGCTAATTTGTTCCAGCAAACCAAATCAATGGTAGTCATCTAACAATGCCTGTTGAATGTTGCAATTGTACATACAATTATATAAGTAGACCTTATTTGTATTCTTTATTTTTTCACACCACTAGACATTGAAGTGTTTTGCAAAATTAGAAAGAAGGAAAATAAAATCTGTTTCTAAATTATATATTCAAATTACAGCAGATGTGTTTGTATTGCAGATAATTTCTACAACTGAAATTCATCGATTACAATCAGTGAATAGAACAATAACGGAAAATGATACAAACTCAAACGAATTTGCTTGTTTGTACTCCGAGAGAGTAGTAGAAAAACATAAATATTTATTTATTCTTTTGAATTGTATCATTTCTTTTTTTTTTTACGAATTGAATACCTTAATTATTACTGTAATTATTATTGTAATTCTTGTTTTTCCTTACTGGCAACTTCCTCAGGTGTAATACATTTAAACTTTAATTGTCTCATTTATTGAATTTATATATAAACACTGAACTTTAAATTTTGCACAATTAAGCGAAGGCCTACATTTAAAATACAGTACATACAATCATTTTTATAAAAGCCATTTTGAGTACAACTCATCGTTGAAATTACATATTTCTTATTAAGATACTGCTCAGATATTAATAAATTGTCCCTTTTTTGCTTTAAAGGTTTTTACTGTAAGGTTTTTGTGAATTTTATTAGCTCTAAATGAGTTTTAAACAAGGAAAAATCACCAAGACAGGATGAATTAAGGCGATAACTTCTCATCAACGCAACGTCTTGTCATAAACTTTAGACATGCTCAATAGAGACTCATAAGACCACAAAAAGTAAAAAATACATTTTAACGACGAACTCTACTCAGATTTGTTTCTACAATATAATTATAATATGTATTTTAAATATATTCTTAAGTATCTGTGCAAACTTTATAGTTCAGTGTTTATATAAATTTATAAATTCAATGAATATGACTAAAGTTTAAGTGTAATACGCTTGAAGAATCTGCTAGTGAGCAGCAAAACAGCTCTGTAGCATTACAAAAAAACAAAGGATTCCAAACACTTCATAACAAGAATTAAAGAAATAATTTAACAGCGGATTAGCCCTATAGAACATACCACATTAAAAAAGCTCACCTAGTCCTCCACTTGACGGTGGTGCAGATGAAAATTACGCTAATATACTCGATGTTGAAGATAATTTGTAAAACCTGTTTTTTAGAAAAAATATTTATATTGATTTGGCCTCTTTTTCTCGTAAAGTCATAGTTTCCGTGATAGCTGAGTTTTTTTTTTTTTTTTTTTTTTTTTTTTTTTTTTTTTTTTTTTTAGACTTTGGACGGGCTGTAAAGTATTATGATCAGAAAAAAAGAAATATGTACATAACCATCTAGTAAGAAAGTTTTCTAAATATGACCCCAAAAGTATTTTTCATTGAACAATATATGTTTAAAGAAGTCACAATATGAAGTGCGGTTGAATGATGAAGGAAGGTAATTTCTTTGATTAAATTGTCGGAGACGCTTATCTTATAATTCAATTAGTGAATAAGTCAAAAGTGTATTTGAAACATATTTTAAATTAATCTAATCATCTGAATTGTTCAGTTACAGCATGGCAAGGCGGTACACCCTGGGCGACCCCGGATGAAGAAGCGATGGATGAAGTTAACGATGCTCAAATCCTCAGAGCCGTCAGACAGTCCGTTTCTGCGTTACACAAACGTATGAGTCGTTATTCACACAGGTAGTTGACCACATAGTAGGCTAGAAAAATTCGTTTAGTAAAAATGTTTAGTATGATGGCTGTTTGATAAATCAGTGACTTTGAAATAACAGATAGCAGTTTTTACACAGGGAGATAATCACATAGTAGAACATTTAGTTTAGAAGAAATGTTTAGTACGATGGCAGTTTGATAAATCAGTGACTTTGAAATGAAAGATAGCTATTTTTCCCACAGGTAGTTAACCACATAGTGGGCTAGAATATTTAGTTTAGAATAAATGTTTAGTACGATGGTCGTTGTGACTTAGAAATAAGACCAACAACAAATTTTTTTCTTAAACAAATTTGATTTATTTTTCGACATAGTCTCCTTTTAGCTCGATCCATTTTATCCAACTGTCTCCCAACTTCTTTCAGACTTCCCGAAAATACTTTTCCTAAAACTCAAAAATATGTTTTAGTTTCAGCGATGTGTATCTTTTTCCACCGAGTCATTTTCAAGCTGCAAGAGGATAAGATAGACGAAGGTACGAGACGTAGTGTAATTCGAGAATTTTGATCATCACAGTTGCAAATGTGTGAACTGGTACCCTACGTTGTCGTGGTGCAAACAAGTCATTTTCATCGCCACCAGAAGTTGAGGCATAATACTGTACTGTGATTGTTTTCCCATCTTCCAGGTAGTCGATGAAGATTATAGCATGCGAATCCCAGAAAATTGTGACTACGATTTTTCCTGCAGATGGAACCGTTTCTCCCATCTTCGGAGTACGATCGCCAGGTATCCACTTTTTCACCTAGCCCCCACTCTTTCATTTCTGGAGTGTAGTAGTGATTCCATTTTATTGACCACTCTTTCTGTTGTGATCTAATTCAAACATCCAGTCAGCATCATTCATCTTTCTTGCTTGTACGACCACAATGAAAATTAAGTAAACCATTTCATGCAACGGAGCAGAGAGTCCACATAATACCTTTTTAGCTTCTTTTCAATTTCCTTAATAGTTTTTCCACACAATAATTAACGCAGTGCTTTATCAACACACGAAATACACTATTTTAAATCGTAGCAAAGAAACACAAACTTGTCTGTTAAACAGATCTTCTTGAAACATTGTGTAAAACCACTTGATAATATCTGTATAACGTGGAGGTTGTTCCTGTGTAGTAATATATTTGTCGGTTAAAAACTGCTGTGTGATCAGACACATTGTTCGTTTTTTCTGACATTTTCTCTCAGTTTTCATTTCCTAGCTGTAAGAGTCCAAAGTGTCTCGTTCTTCTGTACTCTTGTAACTCACGGTTCATGGGGGCGAGCTTTGCAAACTCACTTGCCCGCCTTTATAATTAACAGTCTCGGTCTCCGTGGAAGAGACCTACTTTCGTTAGATGTTTCCTGATATGGTCATATCCGGTTATGAAAGGAAGTACCTCTTTGAGGTGTTCTCGTTTAAGCCTGATCAAGGCCTCTATTAAAGCCAAATTTTTTGATAAGATGGTTCCACATTTTTTTGTCAGAAGAGTGGTACCACTTGCGATGTAACTTTTTCCTAGCCCATTGGTTGACTGTGTTCGCAGCTGGTGAACGGCTAATGCCACACACATCGGTTTGAGTCCCATAAAGAGGGTCATTAATCCTTGTTTAGCAAGGACGTCAGCCATCTCATTCTCTACGATACATAAATGTCCTGGCTCCCCACTTACCAGTACTGTGCTAACACAAGGCAGCGTTGTTAGGAATAGGAGACACTCAAACACTAGTCTGTTATTAGCTTTAACTGAATCAAGTGCTCCAAGGACAATATCAAAACTCGCTACTCAGGTAGCCTCTTTCCAACCCCATGTTAGCATGGTAGTAATAGATAGTAGTTTTACCTTGGAATATATTACAGTACCTCCCAAGGCCTGAGTTAATACTGATATCAGGTGATGCACCGTATCTAGAACCCTGATCTACGAGTGATCCATCAGTGTACCGTACAAAATCGTCCCGGGATTTTTGGTTTGCCCAGTCATACCGAGAACCGAGGGTTACCGTAAAGGATTTGTTGAATACGTATTCGTCAGGGTGACATCTGATATAGTGTCCAAAACAGAGTTCTTCAGGAAAGTGTTTACTACCTTCAATTTATATCCAGACTTTCAGTGATCCAGATTGGTAGATACCCAGATACTTACCGTCGTGGAAACACTTAGCCGAACACCAATAATTGTTAGTCTACTTAAAGCGTTTCCTGTACAATTTTTGTTTTCAAGGACTCTGAGGCCTTCGCTCGAGCATAAAGTTTCTGAAAAGATATTTGAAAAAATAAAATAAAATCTTTTTAAATGAAAAAATAAACAATTATAAAAATTGAATACTAAATGAAACATTTGAAAAAAATCAATAAGAATTTTTTTGAAAAAAATGAAGACGAAGAGTACAACGACGACGAACGAAGAAAATAACTACACTGGCTCTGTAAAAATGCCATCCCCGCTGGGAGATTTGTAGGAGCTAAATTTACCAATTGTCCACTTTACGTTAGATACTGTATATCCCTGGCCCGAGTTCAATCAGATTGAGAACCCGTAAGCCAAGAGTTGTCCCTAGCAGTAATAAGTACCCTTCCGCATCGACACTTGATTGCCAATCAGGGATGTGCGTCTCAAGGAGAAATATGAGATTGTCCCTCGCTGAGGAAGACGAAGAGTACAACGACGACGAACGAAGAAAATAACTACACTGGCTCTGTAAAAATGCCATCCCCGCTGGGAGATTTGTAGGAGCTAAATTTACCAATTGTCCACTTTACGTTAGATACTGTATGTCCCTGGCCCGAGTTCAATCAGATTGAGAACTCGTAAGCCAAGAGTTGTCCCTAGCAGTAATAAGTACCCTTCCGCATCGACACTTGATTGCCAATCAGGGATGTGCGTCTCAAGGAGAAATATGAGATTGTCCCTCGCTGAGGAAGACGAAGAGTACAACGACGACGAACGAAGAAAATAACTACACTGGCTCTGTAAAAATGCCATCCCCGCTGGGAGATTTGTAGGAGCTAAATTTACCAATTGTCCACTTTACGTTAGATACTGTATGTCCCTGGCCCGAGTTCAATCAGATTGAGAACTCGTAAGCCAAGAGTTGTCCCTAGCAGTAATAAGTACCCTTCCGCATCGACACTTGATTGCCAATCAGGGATGTGCGTCTCAAGGAGAAATATGAGATTGTCCCTCGCTGATTGCTTACGTCCCCGTCATTGGCTTTACAAATGTACCGTTCTGGATGGTTTGTTTGGAAGCCAAACCTTGGTGCCAAACTTTCTCCTTGAAACAGTTTTAACTTTTGGTTAGATCCTTTCCAAAAGTCAAGCTTTGCCTTCCTAATGGCATATGACGTGAGGGCTGTAGAAGTCACCACTCGTTTGGAAGAATTGAACAATTTTCTGACTTCCGCACTCCTGCGTTTGAGTCGGGGCAGTTAACGTGATAGTCCTAATGATCTCCTCTAAAGAAGAGGCCACCTGGTCTTAAATGTTTGATTTAAAATGATAGAATGCAGAAATGAAACATATATAATAATGATAGCAATTACAATGATAAATAATCACATGCACTATAAAATTGAGAACATACGAATTGTAAAATAATGAAGATAGATAGCAACATGAGGTGACGCAAGATCAAAAATGGAAAAATTAAGCCATAATGCAAATTATAAAATCGTTTGAATGTATAGAAAAATCTGTCCAAAATATTTTCATCGTATAAAGCACTTTATTTTTATTTTCTAGTATGTTGAACAGTAATCTCTTGTTTTGAATTTTGAATATGATGTAATTAATTGTTGAATTCGAATGTGTGGTCGTTTTTGTAACAGCTGTTGTGCCAGTATGGATTTTACCTTAACCATTTTGTTAACTTGTTAATTGTTGTTTGTATTTTAATTTAAACTAAATCCTTGTGAATGGCTAATTCAGGTTGAAACCTGTGGACCCTTGTGGATTGTTACAGTGTTTGTTTGTTTTTCTTCTCACATAATGTTCGACTCTCACACAGTTAAATTTCAAAATAACTGGGAGTTAATTTATTGTTCAAATTTTACAATGGGTAACACGAATTAAATAAAACATGAGAACAATGGCAGTACATTGGCAATACAAAATGTCTTGCAAAACACAAGTTTTAATTTAAGTCCCTTAAAAATTCTAAATTGCGATCAATTGTTGAACTATTTTGTGAAACACATATTTATAGTGTGTTTGTAAACATTCTTAACATAGAAAATTGTGTTCTATTTGCATCAAATTTGATATGTATCCTCGGTATTTACGTTGGACAAGTTTGTTAAGGAAAAAATAAGTTTTAAATTTCAAATTGAATTATTTTTAAATTTCAAGAAATCGTTTTCGGCAATCTCTTTTTATGTGTATGTCGTATAATTTTCCACAATAGCTCATTTTGTGCAGCTTTAAAATGTGTGCCAAACGATTGTTCTATGATACAAAATAAAAAGAATTTTTATATAAAAAATAGATATAAACATGATATCACCATTTAAACAAAACTGCAATAATAGTTCAAGTAGTCTGATTTGTAGTTGAATGAACATCAGACAAATTTAACAAGTGAGCTGTTTTGTAATTTGTTAAATAGGTTTAAAAACAAATTTTCTGAACATTTCAAATTTAAGTACTGTATGTTTGAAACTGTTCATCGGTAGTTTGTTTTTACCTAAAACATGAGCCTATAATAGTCTTCATTTTTATGCAGTTTGGCTCCTTAATCTATTAATGTCAAGTTCAAAGTCAATAAACTACCGGATATATAAAATTCTGCATAACGGACAAAGTATTCTGCATGCTGAATATTTATTTATATTTTGTGTGATTATTTTAGTTTTTTTCTTTTTTCTTTTTATACTTTTATTTATTTTCTCCCATTTAATTACTTTAATGCCTTGCATTTTACATCTCTGAGTATTTATATATTAAATAATGCATAAAATATTAGTTCATACCAAATTTAAGATATTGTTTATTAAAAATACGTGTGAGTGAGAGAGAAAGTTAGTGCATCGTTTTAATAATACGGTTTTGTGATCAAGGAAATGAAACAGAAAGTAAACCTAGACTTAGGATCTAGCTATAAAGTAAACAGGTTTAGCAAATTACCTTCATAAGAAATGTGGTAGAAGAAAAAAATTAACTTTCTCTGTCTTAGTTACTCCAGCGGCCGTAAACACCCTCATTCATTCATACTTGTAGGATAGACACTTTGCAATCATAGGCACAATAACATCCTCTCTGAGTGGTGCGCTGGGATGGCATAATCTTCTCTGCATTAGGCATTGTTATTGTCATATATGTAGAATTAATGATAATACTGTTGGTATTTTAAAAATAAAAAGTTTAAACTATAACTTGTATTTTACCAATACATAACAATTATTCTATTATTGTGAATTTAATTAAAGATTTTTTCAATGTTTGTAATCGCACAATTAGACCAACGTTGTTTATATTTTTTATATACGGCGATCCTAAGATATGATTATTATAACTTTTAAAACTTACGATTATTAAAACTTATTTTTATAAATAGCTACAAATTAATAACACAACCCCCCCCTCCCATTAACAATCTAGACCCTACTTTAATTTTATTAATTTTCTTGTGTATGTGACAGTGCACTTACAAGACAAATTGTGATCTTGTATTATTAAGTATGACTATCTGAGATTCCTACATCTGGTATGTCAGTATTAAAAAAAATCATCTCAGTCTAGGACTACCTCTTAGATGAGTTATTTTCAAGAAATTATTTCAGTCAGTTCTTTTTAAGAACCTCTATGCAAACAGTTCTTAGAACTGTTTTCTTAAGTAGTTCTTTAATAAGTATTTGTGTAAGTTTTCAGTACTTAATGGTATAAATGTTTATATATGATTTTTGAATATTATGAATGTATAAACAGGACCGGATTTTTCATTGAGAATGATTAAGCTAGTAATAAATATACGCCCCTAAAATGACGTCTTCTTACTTCTGAATAGGGAAAAAAAATCTCTGTTATTATTATTTCTATTCTCCACTGGATTGACAGCAGAAGGGAAAATGCAGACTTTAGTGGGATGAGTTTTCATAACCGTGTAATCGTTTTTCCAATTAGTAAAACTGTGAATAAACTACTGGTACTCGAACTTTAAAATAGGAAACATACCACATACAAAACACACCCTTTCAGTTGTGTGTATGAACAAACCCCTATTATTTACTTCACCATTATGAAGTTTCCTTGAATAAATATTTTTAGACGAAAATCTCGCTTTAAGCACTGAAATTACGATCGTTATTTTGTGGCAGCCTACACCATGAGCAGCAATATAATCTTTTAATTCCATGTTAATGCTCATAGAACAAGATATAAATTATAAACAAAAGTGGAGAGAGGGAGGGTCTCAGTAGAAATTTAAATTGATGTGGTTTCACTGACACTTTCTACTTCATTAACAGCTATCACATTGATAACAAACGTGACACTGCTACACTTGAGTTTGTCAGATTAAATATGATGGTTGTTGTCCTTTCGAGAAAAAATTTAGTCATTTTAAAATCTAATTTATTACTTCCCTATCATTCATTCATCTCACCCTCTTTAAAACAAACGAGGTCCGCAGCATGGGGAGTCGGACCGTCCTATATCGCCCAGTTTCAAATTTAAGTTACATTTTCTCAGGATCTAGACGAGATATCATCTTACTTTTTGTTGTTTTGTTTTAAAAGAGACATCTTTTCACATATTTTATTTTTAAGCAGAGGAATTTCAAATATCCTTCTTAGTTTATTATTATTCTTACATTTTTCCCTATACTTCACAGAAAATAGCTTCTTTGTCTGTTCATAGATAAGAAAGTTCTTCTTTACCTTGTACTACACAAGATAATTTACTAGGGAGTAGATGCAAAATTTTCAACAATAAAAGACTTCTTTTTAGGTTTGATTATTAACCTCAAATAAGTGTAAACATTGTAGTTTTTACAGTTATCGTGTTTCATGCAATATTCATCATGCATTTCGAGGAAGAATATAATAATCCCGAAATTCCGGATGACATTTTAAAACAAACTCAAGAAGTGACTTCGAATTTTCTGCCAAATAAATCTATAGACAGATATGGAAATGACTACAAACAGTTTTGTCAATGGCGAAAGCACAGGAACATCAAGTAGGTGATGACGTGCTACATGTTTATTTATCTGAAAAAGCAAAAAACATGAAACCTACTTCTTATGGAGAAAATTTATAATCTTGAAGTTGTCTGTCACTCAAGAAAATGTAACTGTTAATAATTTTCCTAAAACAATTCCTTTTCTAAAACGTCAGAGTACTGGTACCAACACGCAAAAATACTAACATTAGAATAAGTAACCCAATTCATAAATGAAGCTCCTGATGAATTAAGATTATTAGCTAAGATTATTTTAGTATTTGGTATTTTCAGAACAGAAGAGCCGATTTATTTCGTTTGATTTTACCGACATAGAGGACAGAAATTTTCTGGTAGTGTTTCTACGTCATGTAAAAACTCACATTCTACCACAATAACAGGATGGATGCAGTTTTCGCCATCCCTAAAACCTCAAAATATGGAAGCAGAAGATTTTTGATTGGATATCACAATGGAAAATGTTTTCTCAACACGTAGGAACCCAAATTTGCCACCACAGCTGTTTCAAATAAGATTGCAATATATTAAATCTGCATTTGATTTAGAAGATTATCAGCATCAATGTTGGTAGAAGGATGGGATTTATCGACCTTAAAAATGGATGGAGGATGGCGATCTTCACGAGAGCAGAATGATATGTATAATATTCTGTGCTCAGCAAGATAGAAGTTTCACGAAAATTATCTAATAATGAAACTGTCACAATTAAAATATTAGGTGAAGTCAACACGTTAAATGACTACAACAAATTATTGAGCTTCAGAAGTTTGTAAAGCAGGTCTTTCAATTTTGGAATCTCATAAACATCTCTCCGAACACAAAAATGGATTGCTGAGTAAAAGCTTAAAAATTCAAATCAACACAAATTGTACTAAGTGACATAAATTAAAAATCGTAAGAAAGTTTGCTTCAATAAAATGATGTAATAAGTTAAGAGTATGTTATCTTTTTAGTGAAGTATAATGAAAAATATCGTACGTAAATCGCCCAGTGTTTTACCGTGCTCGTTAAAGACTGAGGTGTCTTAAAAACGATTTCTGACATCTGAATGAGGAGGTTATAGTCACTTTGTAGATACTCCATTTCTGTTGATATGATAATTTTTTTAGTTGAAATTTCGATACTTCTATTACAAATGCAGATGTTATAACATTATTTCTGGTAATATGGTAGTATATCAGGTGAAATGTTACCATTTAGGTTGGAAATTTGGTAAATAGCATTCTCGTGGCTGTAGTTTATTCACACAAAATCTAATATACAAGGATGGCGTCCTGACACCAGTATAAATTGTAACCACCAAAGCTATAAAAATACACTATAACAGTGTTAATTTTGTAAGCTACTTCCGAGTAAGAAGGTTCCTGCTAACCACCAATGTAGAATTTACTGTTTGAACAGACTTTTTTTGCCGAATGTCATCAAAATCGAGTGACAAATTTCAGAGATATTATTTTTTAAATATTTTACCCCTACAAACCAAAAGTTAGATAATTTGCGAAACAGTATAGTGTGATTTTAAAAAAATCCAAGATGAGATGACTGCAAGTTGGTTGAGGGAAATGCGTGATGTTATTTGTTAATAGAAAAAAAAATACGGTATTTGGTTTTAAATTATATAAAACTTTAGGTAAAACCTGATTTTTGTTTCAATTATCCAGAAACGTCTTATGTTCCCGGATCTGTAACATACAGTTTTGAAATGAATCTTGATATTTCCACTTTTTAGATATTTCGAAAACAAATCGGTAAGATGATATTTTTCCGAACACCTGAACTTTGAACCCCTGAGATAATTTTGGGGTCTCCTCTACTGCCTAAATAGTTGAATTAATTGATAATAGTATTTTTCGTATTCTTCAATTCCTTCCTTGGTAGACCATGGCTTTTTAAAATTTGAAACCAGAAGAGGGTTGTTTTTATTTTTTCAGACACACCATTGTTTTTCTGTGCTGTGTTAAACTTCCTTGACTGGAAAAATAAAGAGACACGGTAGACCGATTCTAGTAATAGTGCATGGTTAGTTTTTTGTCATACAAATATTGGTGAAAAGCACTTCACTTAAGTTTTTGGTAGAATTAAAAACCAAGTTAAGATTAATTTCAAAAAGAGGCTGTTAATTTAAACTTTAAATAGTCACACCAGTAATTCTTGAATAATATTTCCGCTTCCTTAATTTTTTAATTTTTTAAATATATAACGTACATAAAATTAGATAAACTTTAACAATACAATTTAAAGAAGCCAAGAAAATTCAAATTGTTTACGTAGTTGTACACCTGCATTATTTTTTTAAAGACTTTTTTTCAAATATGAAATAGTTTTTCCTTCATTTAGGCTTTAAAAATACGTACTAAATATTAAGTAAAAAAACCAAACAATGAAACAATAATTCTAATATAAGTAGAAACACAAATAAAAACAAAAAGGTTTATAGAGATATAATAATTTGTTTAGTGTATTAGCTGACTCCAAAATCATAATTGTGGTCACTTATGAGTAACGTATGTTACCAAACGTAGCTTAAATTTATCTCAATGCATAAAATCAAATATATATTAAACTTTTAATATATCAACTGAGAGATTTTTAGATTCTGAAAATAACTTCCATTTTGTTTTAAGGAATTAAGCTAAGTAAGACATTTTTATGTTAAAATAATTGTCGTTCACAAGGTCAGTTTTGATTTTTATAAAAAAGTCAAATAGCACAAGTTATTGATTTTACATTAGGTGATGGATCAATAATGAATAAGTTCTCATATCATTCTGGGAAAAACACTGAACACATGATAATACATTTGGATGTATATTGTGGCCAATGGCCTGTTTGATATTATCTCATCATATGTAGAATTGGTACAAATTATTTAATTTTATGACTCTTCGCCAACAATAATTATTGTTATTAAATAATTAAATATTACCTGTTCATATATCCGTCACATGACTTCTTAATCGTATTAAAAGAACAACATATTTTGGACCCATAACTCCATCATCACATATCATGTCACTCCAAAGAGATCATCTCATATTAAAACAAAAGTGCATCATTACAAGTTACACATAAATATTAAACAAAATATGCATAATTCAGAAGGTTAGGTGTGTATCTCGAAGACTACCAAGAGTTCAACATCATACTCCTCAAGTTGCGCACCTAACATTCCAGATAACACATGTTGTGTGTGATATTTATGTGTAACTTGCAATGATGTACTTTTGTTTTAATATGAGATGATCTTTTCTCCATGTCGACCCTTTAATATGACTAAGAAGTCACGTGACAAATATATGCACAGGTATTATTCATATATTTAATTATTATATGTGTCTTATACAGCAAACGTGAAAATCAATATAATTATTAATTTGAATACAGGCATAAACGAGCAGAAAAATCTGTGTGCTACGATGGTGTTGGTTGTTTCCGTGACTCCTATGGCTACATTGATATGCTTCCAAGCCCACCAGAAGAGATCGCTACGAGATTCTTACTTTATAACTCAAGAAAAAACAGACGTGGTGACACTCCACTTCTTGATGCAGCATTTACCAATCTTACTGCTGTATTTCATTGGGCAGGGCAAGCGTTCAATGTATCGGCACCAACTAAAGTCATAGTCCATGGATTTGGTTCATCTTGTTCTCATGTTTGGGTATATGAGATGCGGTCAGCACTTATGTCTGTGGTGAGTAATGTGTTAATTCATCAGTTCTAACATTTTTGTAAACTAAATGCATCGACTTGTTCCATCTTTTAGGTAAAACTGTTCTAAAACTTACTGTACCATCTGGTAAGATTATTAATGTTATTTTGTAAAAGAACTTGAATAACTTGTTTTATCTTTTGTATACAGAAATATAAACAGAAATTTCTGTTATAACTAAATATTTATAAGCTAGTACTACCTAACAGAAATTAGGTAGTACTAACTTATAAATATTTGAATCATTAAATAAAAATAAAAAATCTAAATTTAAATTGACAGCTGCTATATTTTTGATATAACATTTATTCATATTCTGTTAATATTTGACCACGGATATTATTATTAACTTGGAGAGTGCACCCTTGCACACTTCATGTGGCACCCATCTATTTGGTCCTCAGTCTCATTTGAATCCTGACTTTAAATCTCTGGGCTTAGTTTGATTAAATATACTAAAAAGATTTAAAATCAAACCAATTTTACTTGTAATGTGACCTTGGCCTGCAGATTCTGGTCCTCTGTTCGCCTTGTTTACTTATAATTGTTATTATATTTCTTGAGACAAATTAGCAATATTGTTTACTAGTTCCTAGTTTAAGATGGTTTTCTAACTCAGTGTTCCAGAAGAAACAGAGACATATTATATCTGCATGGGAGTGTGTCCTCTATTAGCTAATTTGTTTATGAAAGGATTTAAACCAATTTTTTACCGAATACTCCCAATTACCTGTAACAGCGACTCATTTTCCTGAGATAATTTTAGAAGTACAGTAACCTCAGACTAGGATTGTGTTGGTGTAAGGGGCGTGTCCTCCCTTCTACTTGTTTCCCTAGCCTGACTTGATGGTACAACCTATTCCAAGAAAACTAGGTACACAAATTACTGCTTAGCTACAATTAATTCCTAAAGTTACCACTTCATGACAGACTTTTGTAAACGTTTTATTCTTATATACACCGATAAAAGAAACGAAAGTAGGGTACACGTTTACACAGAAGCATTTGAGGTCTATATTTTTTTATTGGGTTTGTATCGCTGAAAGTAACTCCAACAAAGTGTGGGGCCCCTCTTTCCCTCTCCACCCCATACATATTCCTAGATTGAGGATACTGTAGTGAGAGGAAGAGAAAATTTCCAATTATGAAAACCAATCATTATGTATTTTACAATTAGGAATATGAAAGTTACAATTTCTACAAGTTTTATATATTAGCCTCTTGTGGTCACATTAAAAAAAAAAAAAAAAAACAATAAATGTCAAATATTAAAGTCAATGTAATTACATATAGAAAACTACAATTTAAGAGTTATGTAGTTTCTTATAGCTCAAAAATGTGTATAGCTCATTTGTTGTGTGAAGAAGCCAGAAGCGAGGGCAGCTTAGCAAGCGGTGGAATGGGTTAGCGGGGAAGGAAACCCTGTAATGTCGGAAGTTGACTGACCAATTAGCTTCTTCCAGCACCAAATAGTGCGTGGGAATCTGTTTCTCTACTGAAGGTCATGGGCTTCTTCATATAACAAACGGGGTATAAAAGCTTAAAAGATTAAAATCACTTTAGAACTAGTAGGTAATAATAAAATTAGTTAATATTTTATTCTTTCTAAATTCCAGTTTTGATTTACAAAAATAAAATTTTATTTTTCACTGTTCTGATTAGACGAAGTCTATCCATATACCAACTCCAGGGTAAATTTACTTTAACACATTTTTGTAGAAGCTGGTTTGGAGATAGAGCTAAAAATTGTGTAATATTAAGAACATTTGTGACCTTAAATTTGTGGGTAATAATAATAGTTAAATTTTATCAATAATTTTTTTTAAACCTCTTTTTTTGGGTGCCAAGAACTCTTTTTTTAAAAATTTAGTTATGTACCAAAATGTAAATTCCTTTACCTACACCAAATATGTGTTCTATCTTTCTTCATTCAGATAATAAGGAGTTGATGAACTTTTCTTTCACCAAATGTCATTTTAAATTTTAACAATGTAATGAAACATTTCAGTTTTTTCTATCTCTACATTTTTAAGTCATTTACTACCAAATGTTTAAAATTTCCAAATATCTTTACCTTAGTTTCATTAATGGTGATATGTTATGTTAATCTGTTGAGTATTTTTTTTTTTTTTTTTTTTTTATAAAACAAAGTTTATTATCCGTAACTTTAAATTATGCTAAACTAAATATAGTTATATTGTTTGTTAGTACGTAGTTTAAGATATTGAAATAAGTTAACAGAGTGAAATGAATTTAGTTAAAGTAGTAGGCCCTATACTTTATTCAGAAAATATTTTAAATTTACTTTTTTATACACTGCATATAAAGTAAAAATCACATTGCCTACACATTTTGGTAAATAATCTTATTTACATATTTATGATAAAAAATATTAAATGTACTTTTTTTCTGTACATTTGTAGGAAAATTGTAATATAATCTGTGTGGATTGGGAAGGTGGTGCTACACTTCCAAACTATGTACGAGCTTCTGCAAATGCAAGACTTGTTGGAAAGCAAGTAGCAATGCTAATATCAGGGCTTAATGAAAAGCTAGGTCTACCTTTAAACAATGTGCATTTGATTGGATTCTCTCTTGGAGCACATGTAGCAGGCTTTGCTGGAGCAGAACTCAAAAATCTAAGTAGAATCACAGGTAAGATACTATTTTGTATTATATTATTTTTCTTGCACATTATTTATTTCTATTATTCACAATTAAGACTAAAGTTCAAAAATTAAATGATCAGGAAAAAAAGAAAAGTTAGTGTACATAAGTCCAATTAGCAAAAGCATTCAATGCCTAGGGAAGACCGATACCTAAGGCAAGTTTTGTTTTGTTTTGCTAAATATTTCAATCTCTTAAAAAGTTTTTTTATTTTTAAAAGTAGAGGAAAACATCAGACAGGAGTTTCTCAATATAAGACACAGGAACAATACTCAAACACCTCCACATACTACCAAACATTTTTCGTTAAATATTTTTTTTAATTTCAAAGTTATAACTTTTCTATTAAACTGAAAATGAATATTGGATAAATATCTGCACTGGATTTGTATATCTTAAAGAGATTTTGATGAAAATTTGTAGAAATGTGAAGATGAATAGAAAAACCAACATTAAAATATCACATTTTACAAGAACTTGAAAAATTCTTAAATAAATCTCAGTGGCAATCAGTTAACACTTATTTATTTAGGTGTAATACGATTTGTCATTGACCTTCAAGATTGACAAAATTTTGACAAAAATCCGTTGTTGTGGTTTACAATAATCGAAATTTTATGGTTCATTTTTTCTTTTTACCCGATTAGTCCAAAATGGGAATTTCAGAAATAAATTAAAGCAATGATTTTATTTATTTATTTAAAATCATAATAATCAAAAATACTTGTAAATTGCCTGGTAGGGGTATTACAACACAGAAATGTTATATAGATGGAGATATGGAACCTTTTTGTTCATCTAGCCATATTCCAATTGGTCAAAAATATGTTTCCATGGTAATCTGACATCTTTGTAATATGCCAAAAAAGTTCTAAGCTGAATATTTTGCAGACATCTAGTTCTCAATGAATAGCAAAAGGGGCTTGACCTGTTTAATTAAGTTCAAAAACTTTTATGAATCTTAGATTAATGTAATAGTATTCAAATGTTAGGCCTATTTGTTAAGTTTTTCATTTTATGTTATTTTTTATTAATTTGTAATTATATCAAATCAACTTTGAATTATTTATTACAAGTGGATTTAGAAAAAATTATGTTTATAAATGAAAAATGTTATTTTTTTCAAAAATAAAGTTTATAACATTTAAAAGTGTTTTGTCTTTTCCCTACTATAAATATAGCAAAAAATCTAAAAAAAAAGAACTTTAAAATATACATTTTTTTCCCCTTAGAAAGGAAATTAAACACTACTGACAAGTTAGCTATAACTGCAAGCCTGTGCCAAGGGTTATTCAAGATCATTGAAGATAATTTCTCTTTTGGTTTGTGTTTATGGCATGTCTTGTATCTTCAATTTTCAAAATACAAAATTGAAACTTAATCTCACTTTTACCTTATGACGAAAATTGCCTAATATTTTTTCCCATAAGAGACATATTTGACATGGTCCTCACATATCATAGCAAGTGTTTCCTTTAGTTACCATTTCAAGCGATGAAGAAGCATTCAAAAATCAAAAATATATACGGTAGCAAAAAAGCCCATTTTTTGCTATGGGACATCTACATAATGGTTGCTTATTGAGCCTGAACAATTTCTAGCGGGTACAAATCTATTGGAAGTTGTTTTAAATAGATAATACTTAATTGTTTGACAGCTTTCTACCTCATGGTATTCAAAATATATATTTAAAGGCCACATAATTTATTTAGAGGTTGGAGGGGTGTGGAAGGGGTAGGGAGAAATAAAATTGTCAAAAAGTCTTCTGAGTTGCTTCTAAAGTTGTAAAAGTACATTTTATCAAAAATTTTATATTATAACAATAATTTCATTGAAAAAGATTAAAAATATAGTCAAATTACACATTTTTGAAGTGAAAACTTCTATTGGCACGTTGGGTACTTTTTGGGATGGACTTTTTCAATAGAAATCGCGTCACGCACACTACCATAATCGCGTCACGCACCGTACAGTACCGTAATGCATCTTTAATATATAGAGACAACGGATACGCGCGCACAGCGTATATATAAACTCATATATCTACGAAAAATATTGCACAAACTTTCTCACATAGGTACCCATATATATTAAAACACAAATCTACGAAAATTATTGCCCTAACTTTCTCACATACCCATACGTATTAAAACTAAAAATCTAATATTGCACTAACTTTCTCAAACTCATATACATAGTCAAACTAAAATCAATGCAAAAATATTGCACAAACTTTCTCACATACCCATACGTATTAAAACTAAAAACTACGAAAAATTATTGCACTAACTTTCTCAAATCACATACATAGTTAAACTAAAATCAATGCAAAAATATCGCACAAACTTTCTCACATAACCATATATATTAAAACTAAAAATCTAATATTGCACTAACTTTCTCAAACTCATATACATAGTCAAACTAAAATCAATGCAAAACTATAGCACAAACTTTCTCACATACCCATATATATTAAAACAAAAATCTACGAAAAATATTGCACTAACTTTCTCAAAATTTGCATACATAGTTAAACTAGTATAAATGAAAAAATATAGCACAAACTTTCTCACGTACCCATACATATTAAAACTAAAAATCTACGAAAAATATAGCACTAACTTTCTCAAACTCATATACATAGTCAAACTAAAATCAATGCAAAAATGTTTATACATTTTATTGAAAACTCATATACATAGTCAAACTAAAATCAATGCAAAAATATTGCACAAACTTTCTCACATACCCATACGTATTAAAACTAAAAATCTACGAAAAATATTGCACTAACTTTCTCAAACTCATATACATAGTCAAACTAAAATCAATGCAAAAATAACGCACAAACTTTCTCACATACCCATATATATTAAAAATAAAAATCTAATATTGCACTAACTTTCTCAAACTCATATACATAGTCAAACTAAAATCAATGCAAAAATATTGCACAAACTTTCTCACATACCCATATATATTAAAACAAAAATCTACGAAAAATATTGCACTAACTTTCTCAAAATTCGCATACATAGTTAAACTAGTATATATGAAAAAATATCGCACAAACTTTCTCACATACCCATACGTATTAAAACTAAAAATCTACGAAAAATATTGCACTAACTTTCTCAAACTCATATACATAGTCAAACTAAAATCAATGCAAAAATAACGCACAAACTTTCTCACATACCCATATATATTAAAAATAAAAATCTAATATTGCACTAACTTTCTCAAACTCATATACATAGTCAAACTAAAATCAATGCAAAAAATATTGCACAAACTTAAGTTTTCACTTCTAACGTGTGGTCTTAAGCACACCCAATATTTCTTTTTTTCAT
The DNA here is from genome assembly GCA_963513935.1 of Aphrophora alni. Lineage (NCBI taxonomy): Eukaryota > Metazoa > Arthropoda > Insecta > Hemiptera > Aphrophoridae > Aphrophora > Aphrophora alni. The sequence goes on along the minus strand of OY740766.1, from coordinate 112,239,469 downwards.
TAAAAAACACATCTTTCTTGCATAATCGTAAAAACAAAAAGCAGGTATTCTAATAATGTAAATCTTTCTATTTTTGGATTAAAAAATATTGAAAAAAAGTTTCATTCGGTTTCGATCTATTATAATGTTTTCTGAACTGAAATGATTCATTGACTGTACTATGGTATGATTTACCATCTCACAGAATGACAAAATTTCTTATAATAATTGAAATATTTATAATCATTTAATAATGAAACAAAATTAATTAAAAAAAGAATTTACTAAGAGGTAAAAACTGACCAAACTATTTCAACTTCGTGTTTTATTTACATAAGTGAAATTTAATCTTGTTACTTATATATAACAATATATTTAACTAAGTAAAAAATTTTTTTTTGACTTATAAACTGCTTCTAGCTTTCTTTCTTTAGACCAAAACTTTCAATCACTAGATCATAAAATCAAACTTTTAATCTTAATTTGTGGAGCATTTCCTATTCAATTGCAATTAACGCTAAGCTACTTAAACATTCTTGACCTTGAGTATATCTGCAATCATAAGTTCTGTTAAATTATATACTACTCTGAGACCAGATATCAGGTCGGTAATGTTCAAAAACTAAACAAAAGTGATAATAGACTTACTTTAGATTTCAGAACTGACATAACAGACAAATGTAATCGAATATGGTTTTATAATATAATTTTACATTAGAAGGTAGAAGAATGTTAATTTCAAAAACAAACAATATCATGTTTTTATTTGCTATATTGTCAATAATTTCACAGTATGTTTTGCGGTAGATTGTTATTTTTGTGGTTTAAATGTGAAAACCTCACAATCATCATCGCCCTAATAAAATGTATGAATTAAAATAAAAAGTTAATTAAATTAAATAATGAACATAAAATAGTGACCCTCTAGGCTTTGAATTCTACAATAGCGCCAAAGATGGAAGAGAACAAGAATTTGTTCAAGAGAGACCTGATAGAAAAAAAGCAAGAGAAGGATATAATTAGTTTGCAATAGTACCAAGATTAGATGCAGAAAGGTGTAAATCATACTCGATATCTTTTGATTATCACACCTATACTCACTATCAGTAAGCCCCTGAGAGACAGTAAAATAGATTTCCATAATCATGTCAACCTCCTTTAGTCCTTGGTTCTGTACCATCTTCCTCGTTTTCCGTTATTGCTGAGCTCCAAAGTGCTTCAAATATATCATCAATCTGCCATTTTGTAATTAACAAATCATGTCATTCACTTTCTAAATAGAGTAAACATTATAATCTACTATTGTTGTCTACAAAATATTGTACAATGATGTTTACAGAAAATGAATGTGAAATGCCTGTTGAAAATGATCAACTTTACACAGTTTTAGACTCAACAAGATTTCATCAGCATACTATATCCAGAAGTTAAACTTATTTAAAATAAACTTCTTAAGTGATTACAAGAAAGTGTTACAGTATTAGCATTGAAAAATAATACAATTAAAACCATTACTCAAATGATTCTAGGGCAGTTCAATTCACTCTCCTAAACTTATGTGTCTGTTGACATGGTTGCGGATGACCAAGATTTCAGATAACATCATTAAGTCTACCATTATGACTGGTTATATAGTACAAGTGAAAAAGAGATAATCCATAGAATACCAATGATCCCTTCAGATTTACTTTTTAACACTTTGGTTTCCATCAACGTCGAACTTCAATCAAGCCAGCCATGGAAATAGTGCCAATATTACCTCTGTATGATTTCAGTTTTATTTTATTGATACAATTTCTATAATTATATTTTCAACATGCTTTGAAAATATAATTATTTAGAATGATTTCAGAGATACACTCTGATGTTGTATTTCATATAACACTGGTAGGAGCACTTTAGTAGCTTGTCACATGAGTTGGTATTTTGCTTAATCACTCGGGGTCAGTAGCTAACAACAGTGCATAATAGTGGGATCGAGTTACATTGATCGTTTGAGCAAAATATATCGAATTATATTTGAAATTCTGGCAGCAATTATAATTTAAAGCTTCCTAAATGGATATTACAAGTGATTCAGGTAAGAAAATTTATTTTATAGATGTTCATAACTTTAGGCCTATCTTATTAGTTGTAATAGTACAATAGTTTAGTAACACCTGTTTCCTGAATACATATTATACTATATCTTACACTTTCATTTAAAATTACATGTACAGTACTACATTTTAGAACAATTTGTTTCTAGGCTGGAGTTTAATTAGGTTTTATTTTTATTTAGATAATGAGATTGGCAGTTCTTGTAGTGAAAACATACAACAAGAACCAACCTTGTCTACCAACAATTACTCTTCAATGACTACTATGAGTATTTCAGATATTTATTTATTTTTTATTTATATACATTTGTAAGACTTGTAATACTTCATAATAATCAGTATGACCAGCTTGGTATATTGTACATCTTGTTAGTGATATCAGCACATGCCTAAAATTTGTTTGTTTGCAATCATTATAATACAAAATTTTAGGAAAAAATATTATAATAATACAATTTTTCTTTTTTTTTTTTTTTTTTCAGATTCAGAGAGAGTAGATACCACTAGTGAGGAGGGGGAAAATATTTCCTAACAAATGAGATCACTAAGAAGGCAATGAGCTACCAAAATTGACAATCATTCAAATGTTGGATGGACAGACATTGGCATTATGCCTAACATATCTGAATTTAGAGGACAGCCAGGACTGACGGAAGAGTTAGAATTGGATAAAAATTCAGGCATGATTGTTTTTTTATCATTTTATAGGTGCTGATTTTATTGCACATATATTATGAAAGAAGAGACAAATAAATATACATGTTTAAAAATAAATAAACTTAGAAGTGCCAATAAACTTTCTCCAAGTAGTAGATCACAGAAGTGGACAGACTCAGTTCTTGCATGTACTTAATGTCAAAAATACGTTTCTAGCCATTTTATCTAACTTTCATCAAAATGACAATAGAAATTATATATATAAGATATACTATAATATGACCTGGTTTTGATATGATTCATAAAGTTACTCCTTTATTAGAAACTCTCAGAGTTCCTACATCCCAACCGGAATAATAACTACTGATGAAGATATATGTGTCCATTTAGTGGAAGAGTGGGGTTCAAAGTTTACATGCCCAACAAACCTAATAAATATAGGATGAAATTATTTATTCTTTCAGAGTGCATAAATGGATACATATGGAATTTTAAAATCTACTCTGGTGAAGGAATGAGTAATTCCGAGATAGGTGTTGTTTTGCGGCTGTTGAGCTCACTCAAAAATGCTAGATCTTGTACTAATAATAGAAGTTTATACTTCTGATTCATTAGCTTTAGCACTAAATGATTTAGAAACTGATCTTGTAGGTACAATAATGAAAAAAACGAGCCTAATATTTTCCAAAAACATTACAAAAGGGAACTCAAAAATGACCCCAAAAGGGTAAAGGGAGTAGAAGGTACCCCTTCTACTCTTCACACATCAAACATGGTTTCTATTTCTAATACGAGAGGTAAGAAGTTGTGAAATCAGCCACAGTTTTGGAGTATAATGCTAACAAGTTTAGTTTGAACTCGCTGATCAAAGAATCTTGTATGCATAGTTTGATCATCATCAATGAAGTGGTGGCGGAAACTGCCATTCCATGTACTTTTTATGAGGTGACAAATGCAGTTATCTTATATAAAAGAGAAAAAAAATTAAAATCGTGTCAATAACAACATTTTTGGCTAAAATTTGACAAGAATTAATAGTTTTAGAAAATGCTCTTGTATAAATAAGCAAAACAAATTTTTCAAAATAAATTCTGAAGCCAGGTGGGATCAACTTAATCAATGGAACTGTGTTTGTTCCCAGAAGGTGAAAAAAATCATAAACATTGAATTCTAACAGAAAACTGACTGTGTGGCTATGTGCGGAATGTAACATAGGACTAGGAGCGTGTTTCAAAGTGTACCAAACTAAAAAAAACTTGTATGTGTAATGTTTTGCTTTTATTACTTTACCTACAATTTGTTATAATATTATTTTATTCTTAAACATATGTAATTATTTTTTCAAGTTTTACAATTTTTATAACAAAAAATAATTAATATATGAAGATGTAATGTAAGTAAATTTTCTTTTAAAACATAAAATACCAAACTTTAAGCAATTTTAAACACATTTACTAAACAATATTTAATCTATATTATTGTTTAAATGTATTGAGAATAAAAAAAGACATATATAGTGATATCCCTAATGTGTATTTTATGCCAAGTGGTTGAAAATTGTTAAATTAGGGGATTGTACGGTATGTCTACTGCAAAAATCACAAAGCAACCAAAATGTTTTATAAAATGCCTCCAATTTTCTATCAGAGTTTGTCTTGAGCTAACTATTAATAAATCACAGTGTCAACCCTCAAGGTATTTGGAATTGGTCTATTGAGCTTATGATTCTCATTTTTACTTTTAACAGTTCACGTATTGAGACGGAATGGAAAAGTCATTCGTCTCATGGTAAATTTAAAACATTAAAATTGTCGCGCTAAACTCCGTAAAGTTGAAATACGATAGTGCGGTCACATCATGTGAGGCCAAGACAAAATCTTGCCAGTCTGAGCTTGACAGACCAGCCTATGGCAATTCCAATTTTATATAAAAAAATTAAAAAAACTAAAATATTAAGATAAATAATTATACAGTAGAATCAGACGACTAATAATATAAACAAATAAATGTAAAAGCACTTAAAACAAAAAAGTTATATAAGAAATTAGAGGGGCTCAAAATCCTAAAATTTGCAAAAGGGGGAAAATCAAAAATCAAAAGTAATAGAGTCATAAACCATAGGGGACATAATAATAATCAGCAATAAAAAAGAAATAATAACTAGGGGAAAAAGGACTTAGAAAGTCATTCTTGGAGAGTTTTTTTAAGAATTTAAAGGTGAAAGGGGAACAAACTAAATAAAACTAATAATAACAAATGAAAAGACAACAGTAGGGAATAATAATATGTGGTCAGAATAAGATTTAAAGTTAAAGTGGGGGAGATATAATAATAACAAAAGGTAAAAAGTTAAAGCCTAAAAGCGCTAAAATTAAAGGTTAAAGGGGAGAATTAAGTAATAGATTATGTATAGTAGAGGTATATAAATCTAAAATAACAGAGCAGAGTTGAAAATTAATAATGGGGGGGATTTTATATACGATAAATACGACGATCAAAAAGTCACGACTTCGAGCATCAATAACTCGCAAACCAAGCAAGCTACGACGAAAATCTAAAAAGTTATTTCCGTTATAGGACCAGGAGAATAACTTTAGTGCAAAGGAATTTTGAAAAAAGACTTAAGTAAAAAGTTAGGTTGTGAAAAAATAGACATTCGGAAAAAGTGCGGTAACTCGAGAAATACGCGGCCGAAAACGTCGAATCAAGTTTGTCAAGACCCTCAAGAACAGGAAGAAGAGGAATCCGAAGAGAAATTGAAGATCGGGCCAACCGTTCAAAAGTTACAGCAAGAAGTACGAAAAAGTGTTCAAAATCAGAGTTTGCAAGATCCAGCAGGAATCCAGCAGCCTCAGGTAGCGTGATGTCAGAGATCACAGGTTCAGTTTGCCTAACTGTTAGCTCAAAGAAAGTGAAATAAATATAAAGATTAAAATATGAATTAAAAGGGTTTTTAATGGAAAATATTTTATAAAAGTAATACAATAGATGAAAACTAAGCCTAGGACGGCTTCTAGCAGAAAAGTTTCGGAGAAAATCAGCCGAAAACTTAGAAATCTACAGAAGAGACATTTCTTCGCGAAAGGGAGAAAAATTGGTTACTTTTTGCGGGAACATTCCCACAAAAAGGGAGAGCCAAAATTGTTGGTCTAAAGACCGATACTCTAGTACCAGTCGCCAAGCAGGAAGGACGTTACTTTTGTTACTCTACTAATTTCTTCTAAATTCAACATAGAAAAACTCTAATATCAGTCGCCAAGCAGGAAGGACGTTATTTTAGTCGCTCTAGTATTTTTTCTAAATTCAACTTCGATAAATTTCAAGATAAACATTTCATGTAATATAAAGTAACTTATAAAAAATTTAACTATTTTCGAAAATTCAATAGACAAGAAAATCCATCTACATAGAAGACTAGTCAGCAAGGATTCGTAATTACTACCAGCAGTCCACAACTTTAACATAACCAGGAATTGGAGAAGAATAAACTTGAAGACATCGTAAACCATTTACAGCAAAGAACTTCACAACTTCAAGATCTTCATGTTAAGTGTGAAGGTACACTAAATCTATAGAATAATTAGTAAAAAGTAAATTCATTTAAATTGACAATTCATTGGGGAAATTTTAAATATATTAACTTCTTTAGATTCAAATTAACTCTGCTTTGGTTTAGAATAAAATTGTTTTAATTTGTTTGATGGTCAATAAGATATAAAATTTTATTCTCAAGTGTTAATTCTTTTCTTCACCAGTCTGGTTTTTAACATTTCTTCTTTAAATAATTAGAGATTAGGAAATTCATAATTATAAATGTGCTCCGGTATAATATAAGAAATATAAATAAATTATTATCAGAATTCAGGAGCTGATTTCTTCCAAAAGGCACTTCCCCGGAGAGAGAAAGTGTGTAATAGTAAAAAGTAAAATCAGTGAGCAATAGAAATAAAATTCAGGGAATTTTCGTAAAATCAAATTGTAAGTTGTTGAGAACAGACTCAGACTTGCAAAAGCCAAGTCTTGCAATATCTTTGATCAAGAAAAAATGTAAAAGTGAGCAACTTGGTCATGTCCGCGATTGAACAGACACGAACTCCCGACGAGCGGTGTTCCAAAGCGAGGTTAAGGTTCGTGGTAAGTGGTCTCACAGAGGGTTCGCGAATGCGGCAGTATGAGTTTTTAATGGTAAAACTAAAAATATTATAATTACAAAGGGGCTCTTTCCTGACAAAAACTTTTCTGCTAGTCTCCTTACTTTTCTCCTTCGTTCTATGCGGCGAACGTCAGCCCTGGTTATTCGATTTGACCAGACGTTTGAACCGCTTAAGGTTCCGCAAGGAGGGTTTGGAAAAACGTGCTAGGACTAAACCATTAAACATATTGGGACGTTAATTAACGCTTAGTCTCAACCCAAATAATCACTGTGTTCACAGCCAGCTTATGATGAGATACAATTTACTAATTAAACTAACTTATTAATTATTATAATTACTTAACTTATCAGTTACAACTTACGGTTAGAGACAGGTGTGATGGGAGAATTATGTTAACTCTTTTAGGTCGTAATAATCCTTACTCAATTTAGTCGGATTACTACATAACATCCGAGTGTCGACCAGACCCCGCAATCAGCAGTTTAGGCAGTCATTTAGGTTTATTACCAAAAAGTTAAGAAACAACGCATAACTCACGTCCGCTTCTTCAGCGCACTAGTCAACGACTCTGTGTTTGTCTTGACTACGATGCGTGCGCATCGCATATCTTATGCCGTGATCTTAATACGGTGATCCCCGAATACCCATGGAATCACCACATCTATGTATAATATCTAAATAGAAAATTAAAATACAAACAATTGAATTTAAAAAATATAATAGTATTACATTGTTTGTAGATTCACTAAAACATTCTGTACTTTATCAAACTAACTAATAAGTGTATATCGAATATCAATTTTATAATTTTCAGCATGAACCTTAAAAAACTGGGCATAGTGTATAAAAAAAGAAAAACGCAGTTTCTTCAAATATAAGGTGCATTTAAGAAATAAAGGCTGATCGGTTATAAAGAGCGATTGATAACACTGATTAGTTCATACATGCACAGTAGCTTCATCTGGTAACGTTGGAGATGTAACCACCATTGCTGATTTATTGTTGTTTACCTTTGTGTGACATTAGGTGTATAATGAGTCTAAAAATAAACAATTTTGCCAGTTGTGAAGTCTGATCAGTGATTAGATTGTAATTGCAAGAGAACATAATGCTGCTGAAATTCAATGTCAGTTGTGTGAAACAACAATTTGCCTATTACAGCAAGTGAAGGGAAAGTGAGGCAATGGTGTCATGAGTTTAAGGAAGGCTCTTCAAATGTTCATGATGAAGAGAGGAGTAACAGGTCTAGCATCTAAATTGATTACCAGAGATTGATACCTGCACATGACTTTTTAGACAATTTCAAAGAAACAGAGAAGAATTTTATTTTCATATCATCACTGGTGATAAAATGTAGATTACATACGTCAGTGCTAGGTTGAAACAACAATTATTCATTCCAGTTCTCCCAAATTGAAAACATTCAAGCAAACACATTCTCAATGGAAAATCATAGCAAGTCTGGTGCAATATCACAAAGTCTATTATGAACACTTTCTAAACTGCAGTATGCCATTCAAAACTGATGATGGTGATTGCTGAGGTCAGGCATTATTCCCCTTCACAATAACACACATCTGCACATGGCTGCCTACACAAATGAAACAATTCAAAAATTTTGATCATACCCCCAGTGACTACCATTTATTCCTTCCTACACCTCAAAAGCTGATTTGTGTCCCCAGGAAAGTGAAGAGTTAAACTTTAATGGAAATCTAGCTGAAATCCCAGGTGGTGGAATTTTATGTGGAAAGTTAGAAAAAGTTTGCTTCACGATATCAAAAGTGTTTGTAATGAGAAGAAATTGTCTACATAAAAAATAATGTAAATTTTTATATATTTGGAATCACAAATAAATTTTTCATTTCATAATTTGTTTTCTTTTTATAAACAATAGGCCTTACTTTTGAAATGTGTTTCATACCTATTGCATATACTATAGACTATACCTCCTGTAGGTTATAGTATAAACACCATGAGCTCTGTTGTTAAGAGAATCAATATACCTAATAGATCACATTCACTTTGCAAGTTGAAGACATTAGTTATTGAGCCTCAGTTATTTTATTATATTGATCCATGAAATCACAGTGGTTTTATCACAGATTATCAAAAGGTTTTTCATATGTTATGTAACTGAAAATTTCTATAACTTTCTATTAGAATGCAGTTATTTTATAATAGAAAAAAATCTGTTTAGAGTTTCTTGATCTTTTTTACTTAATTTTTGATAAAATTTCATGTTTCACAGCTTAATAAATGCACTACTAATTAACCCTACTACTTGCAAAAATTAATTATCTATATCGGTCACTGTGAAATATATCTTAAATTAATCCTTAAAATTGTAGAAGTTATCATACAAATTTCATTTAAGACACATTAGGTTTATTAACTCTAATTTATAGATTTTTCTTTGTTCAAAAGAATTTTATGAACTATTGTACCATATTTTATTATAATATAGTGTTTTATGGTACATAACACTTTTATTAATCATAGATCTTCTATAAACAACGAAAATCAACTAATAATTAACATATATAATTTTTTTTATATAAACAGATATAATGCACAGTAGATAATATAACATAATTCATAATCTTCTTTTTTTTAATGTTTAATTTACAAATTAAATGTGTTAATGTAAATGCTTATAATGAGTTTGAAATAAATATATTCAACTTATAAGTTGGAAATAAAAGGTAAAATTTCATGTTAGGTGAAATGAACTTATTCAATTGAAATTGAATGGGTATTTTGAGGTAGGGGGAGGGGTGAAAAAATAAAATAAAAAATACCAAGTATCTCCTCAGGAAGAGTAGAAGTGGAAGAAGGCTATATCAGTTATTAAGTGAGAAAGGGGACGAAACAATTTTGGGTGATTAGAAAGGATTGGAGATGTAAAAATTTGCTAAATATTTTATTTCAGATCACGATATATAATTTCTATATAGTATGTGTGTGTGTGTGTGTGTGTGTGTGTGTGTGTGTGTGTGTGTGTGTGTGTGTGTGTGTGTGTGTGTGCGTGTGCGTGTGTGCGTGTGCGTGTGTGTATTTGTATATTGCAGATTTTACATTCTCAACCATTTTTTAATTAAGAAAAGAAATATTTATATATGAAACTTAACAAATATTTATGCAATTGTAATAAGTCCTTTGTTGGCAAATAAATAAGGACTAACCTTCATATAATTATTTGTTTAATACAACACATGAAATCTTTTCCAAATCATAGGTTTAGACCCTGCAGGACCTCTATTTGAAAGTCAAGACCCAAGAGCAAGACTTGATTCATCCGATGCTCATTTCGTTGATGTGATTCACTCCAACGGTGAAAACTTAATTCTTGGTGGTCTTGGTTCCTGGCAGCCAATGGGTCATGTTGATTTTTATCCAAATGGTGGTCGTATGCAAAAAGGCTGCAGTAACCTCTTTGTTGGTGCAGTGACAGATATATTTTTGTGTATGTATTATATTTTTATTGTTATTAATTTGACTGGTCACTTAACAATTAATTAATTTAATCTTCGTAATTTTGTATTAAATAAATTATAATGATAATTACTTAATATATTACATAAGTTTTCTCTCATATACATATAAAATGCTAAATAGGATACATTATGAAGGATACATTAGTCACATATGATTATCCAAAATCATTGCTGCAACATAGGTCAAATATATGATCATACAATATTTTTAGAAATTATTTGACACTAATTACTTGGAATAATTATAATCATTCATCATCATCCATCCCAATCACTCATATAATATTTAAATGTCGATAAACAATTATTTTCTAAATTCAGCTGTAATAAAACAAACAGTAATATCAAAACATTACATAATCAAAATTACAAAACTTATTCCAAGCTCATGTGTTTCACTCTTATCTTTCATAAAAATGTATATAAAGTTAATATCAATGTATCATATTAAAATTTCAGTGCAACCTAAATATTGGAACCAAAAGTAATCCAAAATTTAAAGTGCAATCCCACATAATCCATACTTATAAGTTCATCCCAATTATATCATGTATATAACAAAGTACTGTAGTAACAAAAACCCTTCGACACAAGTGTGATAAGTCATAAGAAAAAAAGAACATTTTAATTAATTTTTAATAGCCAACTAATGTCAATGTAAATATGGATCTTCTATACATATGAATCTTCTATGACTTGTAAAACGTGATTCTATTCAAGTTAACCTGTATAGCTTAGTAATTGATTATTTGTTTTAAAATTATTTACATAGTAATACAAATCACCATCATTCATCTTGTTAAAACATAATTTATTTTGTATGTCTGTTTGACCAATAAATAATGAGTTTAAATTTGTACCATTTTGATTTAAAATTAAATAAATTGAACTAGCCAGTATACCAATAAAGAAACAAAAACCTGAGATTTCAGAAACATAAGCTTCCACCCAAGCTTTGGAAAACTGTAAACTTCAGTTGAACAAGCTTCAGGCATCATAAATAAATTTTGAAATAACATATAATAAATATAATAATAAAATAAAGGCAATTTGTAGTTCCACAATATTTTTTAATGAGCCGTGCGACCAAGGTTTCTCCAACTACGGAATTGTAAAAAGCAGCTTCACAATGCCGTAGTTGGCAAAACCTTGTTCGGCACGGCTCATTAAAAAATATTGTGGAAATACAAATTGCCTTTTATTTAATTATTAATAATGGAATTCCACTAAGTACCTACGGTCGGTAGTATAAGTTATATAATATATAAATAAATACTGTATATATAACTGGCTTCTGCAATCTTTAGAGAGCTGGTTATACACAATTAAAGAAGTGAGCAAACAGATTATTTTGTAAAATGGTAAAATCCAAGTTATGCATAAAAAAACAAATTAAAATTATAACTCGGATTAGTTTGTTGAAATTTTGAATGTGTTTATAAACTTATATTTAGACAACTTATGTTGAAAATTTTGCAAACACTTGCATTTCAAAGAATTTTTTGTTGATATTCTGTTATAGAGCAAATAAAGAACAAAAATCCTAGTGATCTTAATTCTTAAGACTTATTTGAACTCGAAATTACATCTATTAAATTTCGTACAGAACAAAAATCCTAGTGATCTTAATTCTTAAGACTTATTTGAACTCGAAATTACATCTATTAAATTTCGTACAGAATGCATTACTTTGACATTTTACAACAAAACTTTTATTAAAATTGAGAAATCAAGTTCTTTTTTCTGCCATCATAAAATTTTTTGTTTACATGAAAGTGATCTTTCTGACACTTTTTATTACAGCTTTTTCTGATCAAATAAAACTTGAACACAAATTTCCATAAACAGTATGTTTATTTATTAAAACCCATTTCAATGACAGTTGCCATCTTCAGTGATGCACAAGTTACAATATCTAAACTTCTATCATGTATACCATCTCATAAGTCAAGCTCAATATTTATTTATAGCTTTTCCTGGCAACGCAGTTTATTTAATATGTATGTGTGTGTGTGTGTGTACATATTATATTCACATATACATTTTCTTACTGACAAAAAGTTGTGATTAAAACATTTAAATATGTACAAATAAGTTAAAAATTCTTCCTCTTGATGAAGACCTAGTGATGATCTACCCTTCTCACCCTCCTCACCTTTCGTGGTTTCCTTCAACTAGCTCAGTTAAAACGAGACAGGATATTGAAAAAGTAAACCTGCATGAGAAATTACTCTGTTTCAGCCAATTTGCCTTTCCACATCACAATTTCTTCTTTCCCTACACTTAACTTTACCATACCCCTGGATAGCAGTTATTCCTGTGAACCAAACATCAGTATAAGCTACCTTTACTTGAGCAGCCCTCTTGATTTGTGCAATAACTTAGCCAAAGATTTAAAAAAAGGTCCTTTTCAGAATAGCCTTGTGGAAAGATCTAGGTTGTGTGAGGACGTGACCTCAGGGACAAAAGGTCATGATTTGGAATACAGAAGATGAACCCATATAACAAATGAGACCTTATGATATACAAGTAAATTATTTAAATTACACAGTTATTGTTTTGCTCAATGTTCCGGAAAATTAGTAAATGTATGAATTTAATTTAATTCTTTTATTGTTTGTATATTTCATATTTTAATTTGAGTGATGTTTTAAATAGCTGTTTCTGAAGTAGAGGGGAGGTCATTGTGTAATCACCGTAGAGCCTACAAGTTCTTTACAGATAGTGTGAGTCCAAGATGTCAGTTTCCATCGGTTTCATGTGAAACATTTGATAAATACGCAGCAGGCATGTGTTTCCCTTGTGCAGAATATGGTCTCTGTGGCAATATGGGGTATTATGCAGACAAGTCTAAAGGAAGAGGCACTCAATTCCTTGTAACTAGGGAAGAAGAACCATTCTGTGGTAAGGTTGTCATAAACTAACAAATAATGTAAATTAAGCACAAATAAACATTAATTAACCATATTCATAGAGAAAACAGAATTTATAATGTTTCTACATATAAGCAGATAGTATTTAAGTAATTAATCTGTATTATCAATGTAAACTGGTTTTTGTCAGAAAAAAATCTTCTAACACAATTGGTAAATATATATAACTCGTCTATGTTAATAATGATTATTGTTTCTGTGTTGTTTAAATCTAATATGTATATTTTTGATTACTGTAAAACATATCCTCTTAAATCTGAATTTAACATCCAATTTCAATATAATTTGTATTAAATTGTAGGTCTAACAGTTTAATATATTATAAAAATCCTGAATAACCTAACAGCCAAAAGAGCCTTATTTATACATTGCTTAGTTCTGGTAGTCATTGTAGAGCCCCATTAAGTAAAAGAGGAAAGAAAAGATTTTTTACATTTTCCTTCACAGTCAAGATTATTTGAAGTTTATGCTAACAGGAAGTTTGTTATAGTTTGATTATTGAAACCACAGCAAGCGGATTTAGAATACTTATGTTCATGTTTGCTGATGACAAAACTCGCTACAAATGTGGGAATGAGTAGCAACAATACCACTATAGTTCAATATGATACGGTAATGGATGATAGACCAAGATGAAAAAAAAAAATGAAAAGTGTAACTTTTCAAAACGATAATATTTATGACCAAGTACACTTTCAAACGAACACCGACACAACCAAAAACATTCTACTACAAATTAAACCCCAACTAGTAACAATGAGTGAAACTTTATCATTTTTTGATCCAGGGAAATTTAAGGGGACTGGACAAGAAGATATTAGCAATCATATTGGGCATTATGAGCGAGCGGCCTTGGCCAGTGGTTGGGATAATAGGAAGAAAGTGATATATTTCTCAACGTATTTACAAGGGATAGCTTTGACATTGTTGAAAATATAAACAAAAAAATAATGATATAACATGGGATGGTGTTCGGGATAATTTTTTAACAATTTTTGTGCCCTAAACAGGAGAAGAAGATGCTTACAATGAAGTTGAACAATAGAGTACAGTTGTCAAAGGAGACAGTTATTCAGTACAAAACAGACATAGAGTTGCTGTGTGCAAGACTGGATCCCAAGATGCCTAAGAGTAAGCTACGCCGATATATTTTGAAGAGCCTGAATCCAACTATATTACAAGTGGCAATGCTGGAGAATAATACTTTATAGAAACTTGCAGCAAACATTCAGGCATACAGCAAGTTACATGATATGCTAACGATTGGGTATTAATATGGCTTTGCGTGATCCTGAGATGAGGCATGATGCACAGGATATGAATACCATCAAGTATGTTACTTCTTTGATAGAAGACTTAAAACTGTGCAATAGTAGCATGCATTAAGTAATGTAACAGAAGTAATAATTTATAAGACCAAAGTTATGAACAACAGTATGAACCATCCTCAAATTATCGATGTCATAACAGGGAGAAGCAAAGCCACATGGTTTATAATGACCAACAGAAATATGGCACCAAACATCCTTTTCAAGACATATCTGGAAACAGATTTAGGTCCAATTGGCAAACAAGAAATATATCAAATATTCAGAAGACAAACAGTTCGGACAGGTAGGCAGGTAGTATCAGAGTGGTATCAAGAGAAGGGTTGTTTCAATGTGGAAGAAAAGGACATTATGCACCATATAATTTTGCAGAACCTGCATTCTTGGTAAAGAAACCCGGGCACAATACTGTATGGTGATGGGGAAAATTAAATGAAAACAAGGAGCCAGACAATTTTTCCTTACCGAGGGCAGAAACTATTTTTTACACTCTGGGAGCAGTAGACAATAACCAATATGACCAGAGGATAGGTTTTACACAGTCTTTGTGATACACAAGGGGGTGTACCAATACACTAGACTCCCAATGGGGATGTGGAACTCATCCAACTCTTTCCAACGCAGTATCAATAGACTTGTTGTATTAGGGCATGGTTATATATGTGGATACAGGACAATATTTCAGCAACAGTCACAGTCATTGGAAAAAGTTTAACAGTGTTTAGACTAAGTATGATTAAAACTAAAGACGTCCAAGTGCCATTTCTTTTACAGAAATATATACATATTGAGATATAACATTTCGGCAAAAGGAATACAACCCCTAGAAAAAATGACAAGCCCATCAGAGAATATCCGACACCTTTAACAAAAAAAAAGATGTAAAGAGTTTCTTAGGGCCATCATCCTTTTATCGGAAATTCATATATAGAGTCAGTGACTTGGCTAGACTGTTGACAGATCTCACAAAAAAGGAATTAAACACAAGCCAGGGTCAACTATGAGGGTACAAGACAACTTCAGCAGGTATCTGGGGGACCAACAGATCAAGCAGCCACAATTTAAAGAGGAATTTAACATTAATGTTATCAGAAAAAAAAACATGGAAACTTGAAGAAAAAATTAACATGGAAACTTGAAGATACACATTTTTTTTTTTTTTTAGATCAGACAAGCATTACTGGACCCAGAACGAGCTAAAAAGAAATATTTCAGAGCCACGAGATTATATACATGACAAGAGACTATTTTGTATTATAAGAAGTTTTTGCATGGAGAAACAAAGTCACTTGTCATCAACATTCTACGTGCATACCAAGTTTCATTAACATCAGCTGGTCATACTAGAATGGCAAAGACTTTGTTTAAAATACCTAGTAAATATTATTGGCCTACTATAACAGGTGTTATTATAAAATATGTAAAAGACTGTCACAGTTGCCAAGTCATGAAAATGTTACGAAAAAAGCAGACATATTTGTTGCACCCTATACAAATGCAAGTCAATCCATTCAAAAAAATAACCTTGGACTACTTAGTACCACTGCCTTGATCCGGTAAGAAAAGATACATTTTGATTGCCACAGACACCACCACGAGATTTGTCATTGATAAGGTGATGGAATAAACAGATCCACAGACAAGAAAAAAATTGGGAATTTTACAATAAACTTCTTCTGCATACAGACTACAAAGCCAAGGCATAACGGATAGGTAGAATGAATGCCACATTAGTAGACATGTTAAGGTATTATGTTAACAAATACCAAAATGATTGGCACATATACGTCAAATTCATAACATTCACCTACAACTCTGGTGTACATGCAATTAAAGGGCATTCACCTTTTTAATCTGTTACATGGATTCGAACCCAACCAGCCAATAGACTTAGACTTATTATCCTTCATTCCTGATTATGATCTATTAGTGCCATTGCAAACTCACAACAAAATTTAAAATGATCTTCCCCAAATAATAGCCAAAACACATGAAGCGCAGTGTATTGAAAGAGTGGAAGAAGTCCAATAAGCTGGCACAACAGTATACATGGCCATACAGGGTACTTCAATAATTATCTTCACTAAATTAATAGATACAAAATCACCGACACGGGAAGTGGACAGGGGAGGTCATGTAGTGAGATTATGGAAACATAACAAAACTCCAAATTAACAAGATGCCTTCATTTAACTGTGTTGAATATATATATATATACAGAAAAATGATTACAGAAAAATAACAAAATACCGAAAATAAATAAACAGTATTCAATATATACATAACTTTTTATTAAATTATAGGACATTATATAAATATTGTGAGAACTTGTCTAAAAGTGAGTGAGTGTGTTTTAGTTGCTCTTGGATTTTTGCAATTTTTATATGGTTTATCACAGTGCTTTTAGATGGAATTTGTTGACAAGCTAGAATTTCTAGCACTTATGAAGTTTGTGTAACAGGTTTTATTTTTTGACAGGTACTTTTGTAGATATATGTGTTTTTTTAGTTTTGAATTAAGTGAAATAGGACAGAATTTGGTAGACATTTTGAACTTTGTAATCAAGATAAGACAATCAATTGTGGAGGGAAGTAAGGTCTACAACAATAAATTAGACTTTGGACTTAAGATAAAGATTGGTTTTAATTCTATATAAAATAGAGATATTTTTATTTTTATTTATTATTGGTTTATTTATTGGAGATACTGACAATCTGTAATTCAGTGCAAGTCTTTTTTGGCTGTTTATTGTATTGTTGTTCTGTAAAAGATTAACATGAATAGTACTATAGATTCTTCAGTATTTTGTGGTTTTGATGATACTAACATTGGAAGGGGTTTATCTGATGAAGTTGTATTTCTGAGGACTGAATTGGAAAGGGTGACGAATGAACTGTTAATGTTAAGTAAGGAATTCGATAGTGTTTTGAAACAAAATACATATCTGAAACTTAAAGTTTTAAAATCAGAAGAAGATAATGAAAGGCTTCTGAGGGAAATAAGTAAATTATCAGAGGATGATTGCGGATGGGTTCATCCACATAAAGAAACTAGACATAGCTTTCCATTGACACATAAAATAAACAGGGATATTCCTCTCTATAACAGATTTGATCTACTTTCAGAATGCAATACCTCCCAGGAGAATCTGCAGTTAAATACAGCACTAACGTCAAATAAATATCAAATAAATGCAGATTTTAGGGAATTAAAGGCAACAACAGAAAACTCTAAGCCTCCATCTAAATCGGTAAAATCCAAAAGTAACAAGTTACCTGAAATGGTAAAAAGAAATCGTTTCAATATATTGACAGAAGATGCACTACTGGGAGTTAGTCAAAATCGTACAAAAATGAATGTAACATATAGAAATCAGATGAAAAAGAATATGTTACCTAATAAATTAACTATAAGTGACTTACATAAAAACTCTAATAAGTCTAATGTGAAAGCGAGAAAGCAAAAACAAATACTCCTAGTGTCAGACAGTCATGGTCGAGGTTGGAGTAAGTTGTTAACAGCAAGGATGGAAAATGTTAGCATAACTGGGTTTGTAAAGCCAAATGCTGCTCTGAAACATGTGGTGGGTGACTTGAACAGTGCAACTAGAGACTTTACTGCTGAAGATTTAGTTATTATAGTTGGAGGGACAAATGATGTAGGGACAAATACTGAACATACATTGTTAAATACTCTAAGATCAGCTATTTGTAATGTTGTAAAAGCGAAAGTGATTGTATCAACAATGCCTTATAGGTATGATGCACCCTATTTAAATGATAAAATATATAATATTAACAAAGGCTATTTAAAAACGATTAAAGAAAATGGTGCAATACTATTTGACATAAATAAATATATTGCAAAAAAAGATTACACACGGCATGGCTTACATCTGACCTCATTGGGAAAACGTAAGGCATTGTTGAAACTAGTCGAATATGTAAGACTTGGATGTAAACTAAACAGACCTTGCCCAGTTTTGCGGGAGATCGGTTCCTCTGATCCTCCTGAAGTACAAAACCCTCAGCAAGAATTTGATAATGTAAATTTTGAAAATGGAGAACCTTGTGTACAAAACTGTAATAATAATACATTGTTAAACAATCAAACTTTTTTAGACACATGGCTAATAAGGAAGAGTCAGAGGGAGGCGTGTACACAGCAGGGCAGTTTAGGGACATAGACAGAAGGACGGGAAAGAGATTCCAAAATTCGAAATTGAGTTTAAATGTATTTGCATATAATATAAGAAGCATAAACCAAAAAGTCTCTGAATTTATGATATTCATAGATCAATTTTTGATAAAGCCTGTGGCAATAAGCCTTTTTGAAACATGGACAACGCAATGCAACGAGAGTCAGCTAAATACTTTCAACGGTTATAGAGTAGGCTCGTACTTCTCACGCTCCATTACGAGCGGGGGTGGAGTGGCAATTCTTGTCAGAAATGATACCGAGTGTAACAAAGTAAATGTAAAAAACAATCCCAGTACGGAAAGTGTTTTTGAATATGTGGTCGTGGAAATAAAATCGCATAGTTTTCAGTCATGTATAATAATAGCTATGTACAGAGCTCCGGACTCAAATTTCGACACCTTTATAAATAAATTGGAGTTTTTGTTGGAACAAATGTTTAGGCGCTTAAAAAATAAATTAATAATTTTAACAGGAGATTTCAACATAAACATTTCAAAAAATAACAGGGAAACTTCTAAATTCCTTGAAATCTTAAAATCGTACAATTTAGTAGTCAATTTTCAACAACCGACGAGAATAACTTCCGATACATCAACATGTATTGACAATATATTCACAAATTTTATACCAAAAAAAGCTGATATGCACGAACCAGGTCTGTCTGACCATAGGGGACTTTCAGTTCAGTTTGTTGCATGTAAACAACATTGTAAAACTAAAACAAAACTGTCGTACAAACGAACTTTAAATGAGACAAATTTAAATCTCTTCACTTCTCGGTTGGGCACAAATAGTTTTTCTGAGTTGGAAATTTCCCTGGATAATATAAAAAATATAAATAAAAACTACAATCTGTTTTTTACAACATTAAATAGATATCTTGAAGAGGTATGTCCTCTAAAAAGGTCTAAACCTTGCAGACGTTTCTATGTTGTTCCATGGATAACGAAAGGCATTAGAGTCTCCTGTAATAGAAAGCGTGCTCTGCATGAAATTTTGAAGTCACAAAACTGCCCTGCTGAGAGATTAATTTATTATAAGAGTTATTGTAATGTATTGAGAAGAGTCATTCGGGATGCAAAAACCATGTCAAATGATAGGTATATTTTAAATTCTGAGAACAAGGCAGAGGCAATGTGGAATATTGTTCGAGTTGATACTGGAAATTCTAATGTAAAACAAAATCGCGATATAATTCTGCAAAAAGGTGCTGAGGTAATTGACCAACCTATGCACGTTGCAGATTGTTTTAACAAATTCTTTATACATGTCACAGAGAAACTAAACCTGAAGTTAAATGAGAGTGAGGCAATCTGTTTGTTAAAAAAAAAGGAAATTGGAGTTCAAAACTCTTTGTTCATTCGCCCTACAAGCCCTTCAGAAATTTACAAAATTATACTAAGTTTAAAAAACAAGAAGTCTGTTGGCTGGGATAATATTCCAACATCAGTAATTAAAGCCAGTGCTCATGTTATCTCAAGGCCACTAGCCTTACTTATAAACCAGTCTTTTGAAACTGGAATATTTCCAGAACACTTAAAATATTCCATTGTAAAACCTATTCATAAAAAGGGCGATACTAAAGAAATTACCAACTACCGTCCTATAACTATTATCTCAGTTTTTTCTAAAATATTTGAAAAAGCAATGGTGAAAAGAATCGTCTCTTTTCTTACTAAATACAATATATTGAACAAAAAACAGTTTGGTTTTCGCAAGGGTCTATCAACTTCCTCAGCCATTTTTTCGTTAGTAAATACTGTGATAGATGCTATAGAGGGGAAAACTCAAATTGCATCTGTCTTCTGTGACCTCTCAAAAGCTTTTGATTGTGTAGATCATTCGATCTTGTTACAAAAGCTTGAATATTATGGTATACGTGGGAAGGCAAGCAGTTGGATAAGCTCATATCTTTATAAGAGAAAACAGAGAGTTATCTATACTGACAGTGCTCTAAACTCTCACCATTCTAAATGGGAAGTAGTCCTGCGTGGTGTTCCTCAAGGGTCAATATTGGGACCATTGCTTTTCCTTATTTTTGTAAATGATTTGCCTCAAAATGTTGGACAAGCAGAGGCAGTGTTATTTGCTGATGATACTACTTTAACAGTGGTGGGCAAAGACCAAGCAGATTTGGCTGAGTCAGCAGAGTTAGCAATGTCCATGGCGGAAGATTGGTTCTCTGTAAATAACTTAAAACTGAACGTGACAAAAACAAAGTTAATCCAGTTTGGTCTACAGTCAAATCCTAACCTACATGTAAAAAAAGGTAAAGAAATAATCACGAGCACAAAAAATGTTAAATTTCTTGGCATTACCTTAGACGCAAATTTAAATTGGAAAAGTCATGTTTCAGGTTTGGCTCAGCAACTGGCGCCAGTTTGTTTTGCTCTCAGAATGATTTCTACTGTGACTAGTTTAAAAGTAATAAAAGCCGTTTATTCTGCTTATATTGGTTCTCGGCTAAGATATGGGGTGGCATTCTGGGGGAACTCTGTAGAGTCTATAAAAATTTTCCGCCTACAAAAAAGAATTTTACGCTCAATGTTTCATCTGAGATATAAACAATCGTGTTTTCATTTTTTCAAAAAACATAATATTTTAACTTTCCCGTGTATTTATATCTATGAGACGTTAATTTTCTTTAAGAGCAACCAAAATTTATTTGAGGTGAATCAGCACCACCACAAATATCCTATCCGTCATAAACTATTGCAATATCCTGTCCACAGACTAAAATTTTTTGAACGTGGAATATATTACTCGGGTATTAAATTGTTCAACGCACTTCCGGAAAAAATAAAAAAAACGAATTCTATCCAGAGTTTCAAGAGTTCACTCAGAGGCTACCTCCTAGAAAATACATTCTACTCTGTGGAAGAATATCTGGCCAGAGGTGCTCAAGCCAATCCTGCTGATGTCGGGTGTAAATTGCGAATGAATTGATCCAGTGTCTGCCCTGTACTTGTCTCAGATATAGCCTTATTTTTTGGATATGTATTTGTGTGTATGTAATATGTATGTATATATATATATACCGTATATATTTGTTATATTGTATTGTGTGATTGTGTGATTGTGGATGTGTGATTGACTAGTGCAGAAATGTAAACTGTATTTAAAGTTATTTAAGTTATTGTAGTTATTATAAATTTGATTTTTTGTGGACTCTTGCTGTGCGAATTGTGTTTGTTGGCAGCAATAGAAATAAATAATAATAATAATCCGGGATGTATTTTGCTAGTGAAGCAATTAATTTTATATACCATACTTGACACTTTGTGTCTTTGTAATTTTTAATATATGGAATGACTTTTTTTAATTAAGATAAATTATTCTAATAAGTCATGCAAAATTTGTTATTTGTTCAAATGTTATTTATTTTGTTAAATATTTCTCTATTTTATTGTTTATACATTCTCTGATACAACTATTTGTATAAAAGAAATAATGTGTTGTGTGTTTTGTAATGCGTTTTATGTATTGATGTAAAGGTTTAGACTT
Organism: Aphrophora alni; assembly: GCA_963513935.1. Lineage (NCBI taxonomy): Eukaryota > Metazoa > Arthropoda > Insecta > Hemiptera > Aphrophoridae > Aphrophora > Aphrophora alni. Next base: position 112,217,118 of record OY740766.1, on the reverse strand, counting down.
GTTGTATACAATTGTATTGTCAACTACAACCAAATAAATGAAATGAAATGAAAATGAAAATAAATGTAACTTCAATCCAGAACCATAATGGCATAGCCTGAAAAAAAATTTTTTCTTTTTCAAACTCTACAATGACCCATGATGTCTGCTCAGTTCTAGGTCGCCTGTAAGGTTCAATATATACACATGGAACTTCACTCTAATACAATTTATTTTCTGCCTAGAGATTGCACCACATGGTGAAGTCACCTGCAGCAATATTCGTCATATATATTGTCTTCACAGCTACCAACAGTCCTATCCCGTAACAATTTCCAATGGAGCCCGTTTCTAGCTACTACATACTGAATACATCTATGAGGCAACCATACCCCTGATCTAGACCTTTAACTTAGATCCCCTTATAAAGAATTCCCACCCCAACAAACTCCTTTCCTGGAAACCAAAGAAATCCTCGTACACCAGGCACCTGAGGCCATAGATACACTATGCGGTAGTATAGATAACATCCAATAAGAAGCCATAATGGAGTACAAGTGGACGATAAGAGGTACACATTGAAACCCCAGAACCATCACCAGCATCGGTGACGTATTCCACTGGTGTTATGGTACAGCAATGGATGAAGAATTGCATGTCCTTACCATAAATGAGGACACTGTAAACACCAATCTCAACAATGTACAACAGATCCTACTAGGTGATCATGCAGACCTCGTGACACACGGCGGCAACATTTAAAGGCCCCACAATCTCTCCACAGTACTCCACAAGGTGCACAACACACTGGAAGTCTGTAATACTTATAAATTGATAACCTTCTACGGTTCATTTATAAATATTATCAAAAAAAAATTAATTTAATTTTACTATAAGTGTTTTATTTAAAGTTTGTTCAGCATTTATGGGCGCCAAGATGAATTAACATCAATTTAGAAAAGTTAACTATTTTATTGAATTTATAAATTTAAATGAATTTAATCTCAGGGTCGAAGTCCTTTTTAAGACGTACTTGGCATAGGTGATTAAAGAAAAATTCTAAGTTTTACTGCTGAAATTGTACATAAGTATTTATTATTCATAAAACATCCTACAATTATCATCAACAAAATCAAATGTTACAATTAATAATTATCATCTAAATTTAATAAGAAAATCTTTATTTTACTTTTCCTTTCAAATTTTGAATCAACTAGAACTTTATATTTTTTATACTTTCCTTTTTAAAAATGTTGCAACATGAAATTAATTCTTAAAATTTAAGTTACTTTGTAGTTCTCTGAAGGAGATTTAATTTAAATACCGTAATGAAAGTTTCATTTTTATTTATTCTTCTTGAAATATTCTCTAGAAGATTAAAATAATCAAACATATATAGCAAATAGTTTAAAACATAATATAAATCCTTAATCTAAAAATTAACATAGGGCGTCTATATCATGACACTAATTATATAAAAAATGTCTGAAGTAACGAACTCTGACGTCCAGTAACTTGGAATATTCTACGATCGCTGATTTCTGAAATGTCCATGTCTCGTGTAGGTGCACAGTCCTCTAACAATGTTTTATTAAGCTAGTTCATAGTGTGTTTATGGTTTTTTAAAGAATGTTTGTCTTAATAAAATATTCACCACGCGGAACACGATCTGTTTCTAAGTCGCGCCTAGAAAACATAGTCTCTTGTAACTAATACGTCAGCTCTTATAGTTAATAATTCTTTGTCCTTTTTTTTTACTAATCTTAAAAAACACGAGTGTTTCTTAAAATATTTGTATTTATTGTCCTGTCATTAACAAATATACAAATGTCTCACTGCATCTGTCTATCGTCCACGGTGAGTGTTTTAGTTCTTTATTAACACGACATTGTCAATTAAAACACTCCTTACCACTGTTCTAACTTTTTGCACACGTCTAATCTCTAGCTAAGATTTTATAGGTCTGACCTCGTCAGATCCCAAGGTAAGAGTCTATAACACATCTCAACTCCTCAACACTTCTACTAAGACTGCAAAATTAAATACATTACATTTTGAACAAAACTTTTTTATACAAACTTCCATAGGTCTGATCTCTACAGATCCCCGGCTAAAACTGCCCAAGCCACAAGATTATTATTCCCGCTGTCCCTCCAAAAAACTCCTTGACACATCAATTTATAATTAATTATTCATTTACTTATCTACATCTTTTTCTATTAAAACATTTATTATAAAATCATATAACTTAAATACTATTTATTACATAAAATTATTTTCTTGGACGTTTTTTACTAATAGTTTACGGCATTCCTTGATTAAATTTACTACATTTGTATGAGCCAAGAATCAATCAGCTTCTTTGACCTATATTCCTCAGAGCCAATCACGTCGCGTCTTTTAACCCTATTATTTACTATGTTACAAGTCTCCAGAACATTATTAATCAATCTCAAAATATAAGTGTCACAAGTATTTATAAGACTATGGTGACATATATGCTACAACAAAAGATTAGAATAATAGAATTCAATAATGTTAGTTATAACTACTATTTGCTCCAACTGTAGAGGCCATGTATTCACCCACATAACTATCTCTCCACACACCCTTTATACAGATCTAAAACTCCAAGAAGCCAAATTATCACAAAGAAACATGGTTCTAATCATAACCTTTCCCAAAAAAGACTAACATCTTTATTACCATCTCCCCCTAACACAATGCTTGATCACTCCCCAATCAGTGATCTCCACAATAAGGGTTACCGTAGATTGCATCACAGCTTTATGGAACATTTACGAATATATGTCAATTCTTCTGAGATGGGAGACTACACATGTACATTGTCACAGGACTACATGTCAGTGGCTACCATGGTCAGTGAGTGCAATGTATGGTATACAACTTATCAACTCCTAGCCGAATAAAATGGGCATGTGTTTCGTCCCATGTCAAAGGATATGAAAAATGATATCTGAGGATTGTACGGCACACCTGTTAACTGAAGTAAACCTACAGGAAATAGCACAGCACTGCATTTCCACTGTGTTCCAAACAATGGGGGACCTTTAATAACAGAGATCATAGGCGACAAATTCAACATAACACATCCCACCCATCAAACCCATGAGATATGCAACAAACATCATACAAATATCACTATGTCACAAGAAACACCAAGAACAGTAGAAATAACTTTACCTTGCCACTGCTCCTTAAACGGAAGTAACGCTATCTTGATAAACAAACAGTTCCCAATCATTATGATCTTGTTCTTCGGGGTTCGACCGTGTCAATATTGTCTGCACGTTGAGTACAGCCGACGTTTCGGGCACTTTACAGCTCATAAAACATTACAACAAAACGGCTACCAGAAGTCTGAAATTATACAGGCACTACGAAAACAACACAACCAAGGCAGAAAGAACAGAAAACAACCATACTGAGAAACAAAAAGAAAAATTAGCCTTCCTGCCGTATATTCAAGGAACTACTTACAAAATTGGGAGATTACTAAGAAAATACAATGTTAAAACAATCTTTAAACCACCCACCAAAATCCAGCAGCTCTTAAAACCTATAAAAGATAGACTCCCTTTACACACCTCAGGAGTGTACCATGTTCCTTGCAGTTGCGGTAGGTGCTACGTAGGATAAACAGGGAGATTAGTTTCAACAAGGGTAAAGGAACACATAAGATGTACAAAAAGAGCAGATACAGACATTTCAGCAATAACAGACCATTCTACTACAACATCACACACAATAGAATTTGATAAAGTTAAGATATTAGCTAGTTCTTCAAATTATTACGAGAGGAAAATTCTAGAAGCAATAGAAATAAGAAAACATAAAAACAACTTTAATAAAGACCAAGGCTATGAACTCAGTAACACGTAGAAACCCGTTATTTCAAAAATAAATACACAATGCAGCTTAGATTCTTCCAGAAACGACAACTGTCACAATAAAACAAGAGAATTATTGGTAGTCAAACGGCGGCCCGACAAAGGTCCACGGCCCGACAAAGGGCAACGGCCTGACAAAGGGCAACGGCCCGACAAAGGGCAACGGCCTGACAAGAGTTCACTCCCAGGACTACATAAGCTCAGGCCTAGGATGGCTCGCTTCACTTGACATTTGTTATGCCTTGAGAATGGACATCTGTAAAGTGCCCGAAACATCGGCTGTACTCAACGTACAGACAATATTGACACGGTCGAACCCCGAAGAACAAGATAATAATGATGTTTGTGACCGTGGAAGTCTATCGTTCAAAATCAAAACAGTTCCCAAGTATAACAAAACATCCCTGGAGCCAATCCTGCATCACATTATTCCTGTTTTGTGGACTACACTAACTTTCCTAATTATTAAAACCCTTCTCCACACAAACCCACCCCAAATTTATCAATGCCTCCAACATCTTGAACAAAAACTGGAGCCATTCTAATCGCCCCTTCCCTAAATGTACATAATAAAAAGATAATACCCATTAGAGTACCAGAGAGGAATTACCCTCAATTATAAGATTGGCACGACATTAGACGTCAAGGCAACATCTTGAAAGGATTAAGAATTTAGAATTAAAGATAAAATTATTATTAATTCTTATAAAATTCAGTAATTATTTGTAAAAGGGAATAGAGATATTAAGTAGTATTAGCACCAGTCAATAATTAATTATCTTCAATACCAGACTTATGGCAATCATTGGGAAAGAAAGCAAAAAGTGTTTAAACTGCACACACTGTTGTGTTTAACACGACATGGATAGTGAAGTTCTATATAAACTGTTGGTAACCTAAAAATGAGGTCAGTTGGGTGAGAAATGTTTGAAGGATGAGAATACTCTGCTAGCCAACCTAGGGACGTTTCAACATAGAAAGACTAAACTAGCAGATAGAACTTCGCGATTCATTAAGAAGGTGAGCAGACTCATGTGTTTAAAAATATCAGTTATTAAATTCCCCAAGTATCGTCATTGTTCTGTATTGAAGATTTAAAGGTCTGACTATAACAGATCATGTATAATTGTTAGATTTAAATAGTTAACCATTTTGAAAGAGTTATTTTATGCTAAACAAGTTGAGAATTTATTGAGAATAGTAAGGGTAATCCTTGAAAGAAACTGTTACATGATTAAAGGCCAGAGTAGTTTAATAGAAAAGAAAATTTGTTTAGAAAAAGGTAGTCCATGTTAGACTACTTGTTTCAGTAATAAATTATCATTAACCCTAGAACACTACTCATTCGTAAAAATTACGACCCGCCCTTTGTAAAATTCGGAGAACTCGTAGACAAAGGACAGACACGCTCTGTCTTTTTGTTTACCTTTCCGCCATTGTGAATAGAGGCCAGTGTCTCTTCGGCTAAGCTCAAGGTTGAACCGTTATCACCGTACTAAAGCTTGCGTCGTATATTTTACGAAAGATTAGTGTTTACGAAAGTTTTAACTATTAAGTGTTTGAATATTTTTTTGTAAATTATTGTTTTTATATTGTTAGTTTTTTAGTGTTGTAAATAGTTTATTGTGTAAATAGCGATTTTAGAGTTCAAAGTGTTTGATTTAGCTACTAAGTGTATATTAATCACTGCAAGGAACGTGATTCTCAGTGAAGACAGGACTCTAATTTTGGTATTTTTGGCATTCTACCTAATGAACTTATTGTAAATCATTTTTCTCTTTTTATATAAAGTAAACACTTAAAAATGATGTATTTTAAGAATATCCAATTAATTTTTCCAATAAAATAATATTTATATTTTTTTCGATTTTTTTTCCAGATTAATTTTTTTTTTAAACGTACTTGTAGTGGTGCTAAAAAATTTTTTTTTACAGTTAAAATATGTAGGAATTCATTGTTAAATATTTTTATAAGCACTTAAAAACAATAAAGGATTTAATATAAAAATAGTCAACACTAAAGTAGTTTAAAAAATAATAATAAAAATAAAAACAGAATGTAGTAAAATTTGCGAATGAAAAGTGATCACGTAACAATGAACTAAGAAAAGTAATCTAGGGTTAATTACCTTCAACCATTGAGCTTATTATTTATTTTAATTATCCATATTGAACCAGTGGAACTTTAGATATAGAAAACACCTAAACCTAACAGTGCATTATGATAACCTGAATAATAATATCCACAATGGCTAATTCCGTAATCAGCAATAATAATTATTAACAAAACTTAAATGTTCAAAATTGGTATCCGATTCATAAGATTCGGCTCATTTGATAATTATTGGTGCACTAAATCAAAACTAAACCAAAATTTAATCAGGTCCTATTGCAATTATAAAATAAATTAAACTTACACATATTATGTAAAATGGTTTATATTTATTTCAAAATGAATTGTTGCAGCGAACCAATATTTGGTGAAAGTAGACAGTACCAAAAGTGTACTTCCAATGATAAGTTATGGCAAAATACAGCTAACACTCATTTCAGACTTAGACCTCAATGAAACTTTCACATTGACATTGTAAGTATAGCATCTAATGAAGTATCACTTTATTTCATATTATATATGTTTTAAATCTTTTACACCAACTAGTGAAGGTTTAGCTTTTACGTCCTTAAATAAAGAATTGTTACATAGTCATCATTACCTTATAAAAAAAGAAAGAAAACAACATAAAATAAAGACTCTTAGGCCTCGAATACTCTAATGACATCAAGGTCGGAAGAGAACAATAGTTGGTCAAGAGAGATCTGATAGGAAAGATGATAGATGGGGATGTAACCCAAGACTACATTGCATGTACTCAATATAGTGAGCCTCTGAATATAACAAACATAAAGATACAATGACAAATAGTAGAATTAACCAGTTGGTAAGTTATTGTAATGATCCCGATAGAATATTTAACCTAGTATTTTATTTAGCAGTATCTTGAACTAAATAGACTTCCAAAATATTTATTTATTGCAACACATATGCTGGTAATGGTATCAGTGCCATAACTACTTGTTTTACTGCCTTTTTCATGCTTGTTTACAATGTTTGGCGCACTTTATTACTAATTAGCTGTGAGAAGAGTACATTGGTGCTTATTTGTGATTGTTTAGATGTGCTTGTTGTAAATTTTTATAAAGATTATATAGACTTTTTATTTTGGAGTAGACTTTTTACTTCCTATGTATATATTCTTGTTTATACGAATATAACACGTTAAAACAATTCTAAAGTAAATTTTTGAAATTTAAATATGTTATTATAAGTTAAAACAAATAACTCGTCACATTAAAAAAAGGGGGGCAAATTCTTACTTCTTTTTGGTTTGTTTTTGGTAAAATGCGTACTCTTCTTGTACCATTCATCAAAACACGGCATATGCCATGTGACCACTCACCAACAGGTTAAAACAACATTTCACTTTGTTTGGTCAACAGAGCCAAATATTTTGTTGAGTAGTAACCAATAGGTTTAGGCAATTTAGATCCACAGAATGGAACAAAAGTTATAGGTTTGTGGTTGTTTTAAGATAACAATGTCTTTGGGGTTTTCCTTCTGTTTTAAAGGTATTAGGTATTTAATGATATGTTCTTACTACTTATTCTTATTCTATGATTTTTCTGCAGAAAAGATGATGAAGAACTGAAGGTAGGAGCAAGTCTAAGTAAAATCATTGTCCCCCATCCAGCTATACAAGAGTTTACAACAGTCCAAATCCTGTACACAGCCTACAGTGGTTGGATATCTAGTGGCCTGGCAAAGTGGCATATTGATAGGATTGTGCTAACAGATGCTTATTCTAAAAGGTAAGACAAAATATAACAGAATAGAATAAATATTTAATTTGTGAAGTGAAGTTAGGACCACAGACATAGACTTAAAATTTGGTATGTGTCCGTATAGAAAGCTATTGAAATTAAAATATTCTTTTCAAAAAAAAAATTTCTGGAGGTTATTTATAATAATTTTTACCCAAATATTTTAGTCATTTAACTTCAAAAGACAATAATTAAATTAAAACTTGTAGTTTTAATATTCTGCAGGTAATGATACCAATATTAAGTCTGATAATAATTAAGAACTTTATCTCAAAAAAGGTAGGGGGGTGATTGTTATAATTCAAGAATTTCTAATGCAGCTATTATCTTTTAAGTGTGAACTAGTAAAACTTTTTTTTTTCAACTTAAAAAAAAAAAAAAAAACAAAGTGTAATTTATTTTCATAGAAATCTTTTCATATTAAAAAAAAGTCGAAATTTAACTATTAAACTATGAGTGTAAATCCCAGGAGGCAATTTTGGAAATTTTGAAAAATTGAGATTTTATGAAAAAAATAATACTCTAAAATATTATTTCGATCTACAAAAATAATTGTGAACAGTTCTACACATTTTCTAACCACAGATAAACAGCGTATAGTAAAACACTCATGGTGAAAAAACACTGCACAAACTTTTTACTTTTCTTCAAACTCAATTAAAATTAAACCAAAACTAGTACACTAAAAATACAAGTTCTGTTGTTCACCAAAAAGTGAAAATGAACCAACGACGTTGTCTTTGAATAAATATTTCTATATTTAAATAAGGGTTTAAATATAAATGCTTGTGCCATAAACACATCCTTAGCATAAATTGTATTCAATTAAAATCCACCTCACCTTTTAATAACGGCAGTCAAAGTTCAATATTGTAATTTATTCCTAAACAGTAATATTTTATTATGATTTTGCAGCCATTCTGCTCATTAATCTTCCCATTTCACTGAAATTTGAACAAAATCAGTAGAATCGATAACTCATAAATCAGCATTTTGGAGAGATGATGAACAATATATTTTGTTCAGGTCCTTAGAGGCTACATTTGATAAGCAAAATTTGACTTTTATTATGGTCCCAAGTTTTGAGTTATTTAAAAAAAATATGAAAAGAAGTCCCGAGTCATACAAATATCATTAAAATTTATCAACACGTTTGGGCTGTGGAGCACTGCACATACAACAGACGACAGACTGACATCATTCCAAAAACCACTTTTTAGGATTTTGGGGATCTCCAAAAAATTCAAAATCAATTTTTCGACCTATCACATAACTTTCTCTATACTATTATATTATGTCATAAGTGATATTATAGATATAAATTCAATTACCTTTTGGTACGTCTACTAATCCAACAGTTTGCTGTAAAAGGATTATTGCAGCTTCAGGCTTCTTTTGTTCATCAGATCCACAAAAAAAAAGTTCATATACAATAAAGTTTAATAAAGCTTTAGTATGTATGGAGGTCGTTAAGTTTTTTTAAAATAAACAGACAGTCAACCCATTAGTGCATACCAAACAAGCATGCCAACTCGTCCTTCGTATAAAAGTGTTTGTGTTCTGTATATTTTGTTTTCATGTGATTTTAATTATTTTTAACTTAATGGCCTCCATACAGAGTAAGTTTTATAAAACTATGTTATATATGTTACTTTTGTTTGTGGATCTAATAATGAACACATGAAGCCTAAAATGCAGTAATCCTTTTATAGCAAACTGTTGAATTAGTTGATGTACTAAAAGGTAACTATATTTATATTTATAAATATCACTAATATGTGAACTAAAATGTTAAAATTAGAAAAGAAGTAATAAAAGGATATTTTAAATACCTATTTATCCAAATGAATAAGAACGGGAAACAAATATTATTTTAATACAGTTTTTTTAATGAGTACCAAAAGTCAAAAATCAAGAGTGAATTTATTATGGTTATAAGATATAAATGAAAATCACCTACTAATATTTAAAATATTTATAATGATTTATATATTACAGATTGAATGATTAGATTTTGTAGAAATCGTATTATTATTTTTCTTTTACAGTTTATCTGTGTGCAGAAAAGGCCTAGTGTTGGAGTCAGGGATACCAACTGTCTTGCCATTATTCCCAGGAGAATGCCATACCCCTAGTAAAGGAAGTCAAGAACCACTGAACAAGAAAAATGTAAAAATAATTGTTATTATTATTTGTGTATTTTCTCTAAATTAATTTATTAAATAATGTTCTTTCTAATAACTTAATTTGTTGTTTCAGATATCTGTAGCTATAAACTCAACTGGAATCATTTCATTTTACAATGTAACAAATTATAAACCAACTCAAGTGGTAAAAATTGGAGATGAAATTCTTAATGCCAGTATAACAGAAAAGAAAGATGTAAATATTACTCATGAAGATATAACCTCCCATTACTTAAATGCTCCTTGGCAACCTGTACTAGAGTATCCAGAAGTGTCTGGAAATACAGGAAATGGAATAGAACCTTTGTCGGAAGATTCTGGACGTGGATTTATAACAGTTAGAGAGATACCAAAAGAAAAAAACAGTAGTATTGCAGGAAATAACAAAACTGTATCAACAAATACAAGTAAGGATACCTTAGTTCTAGGAGAGTTAGTCATGGTGAGGGAGTTTAATTCTTCAGCTGGAAACAGCAGTAGTAATAAAATAGATGATCCTGATGAGAGGATGAAAATGGAACTATCTGGCGAACTTTTACCCAAAGAAAAGAATAAAAATAAAGATGAGCCACCATATGAATTCGTTAAAGTGAACAATGAAAATACTTCATTTGAAAATGTATCTTCCACTTCTCGCCCTGAAATAAAAGAACCTATTTTACCTGGAACCACTCAAAGAGTTAGAACATCTTCAAAATTTGAAAACAATAAATGGGTTCCACGCACTGACTTAAACCCACCTTCAATGGGAGCAACTGAATCATGGTTGCATTGGGAATCCATAAGTGGAAGAAAAGTTAAAAACTTAGATTTAGATAAGAATGAAAATAAAAATGAGACTGAAAGATCCTTTTCATTATTTACAGTTCAGTTGCTTCCTCAAAGATTAGTTTCATTTTTAGAACAAGCTGAACGGTATGCAAGAATGGCATTCTCTCCGTTTGTTTCGAGTGATCCAGAAACAAGAGGACAAAGACGTTTAAAATTCTTGCCTCAATTTTGGTATAGTGACAACACAAAGCGATCAAATCCTGATACAAACAAAAAAATCACAAGTTTCGAGCTTGACAAAGATTCCACCAATGACAACACAAGAATAGTCATACCATTTTCTGATGAAAAAACAAGCTATAAACCTAAATTTATACCATTAAAACCAATTGCTGATCAGTCAACACCTGTGCCAAAAGCTGAAAAAAACTTTAATAGACCCGATATGATTGTAGAGCATATGGAAGAGCCAATGATTGAAGACATGGTTGTGAAAGATGAAGATGTAATCAAAGATAGAAATACAAGATGAATGTGTAAATATCTGCTGTAAAACATAATTATGATTGAGAAAGCTAAAACTGCTAGTTACTGTAAAGAAGAAATGTATAGCATGTACAGTACACTAAAACACAATGAAGTCTATACCAGAATGTAGAATGTGGCAATGTTTAGGCAATGTATGGCCTTTTGTTAATATAAGTGCTAAATCCAAAGTCTTTAAATTGACAATATCATCTTACAAAATCCAAACAAAAGGGATGGAAACTAAATAAGTAGAGAGTCACTGTTTTGAATTTAAAGCAGCATTGAAATTATTTTTATTATGTAGTGTCTTGCATCAAAAACTGTTTGTTTGTGTTTTTCAGAAGAGTGTGTATTACTTAAGGTCTAAGTATAACTTTTACAATCATTTACATTTTAAAAGTAATACTTTTAATATCATATTGAGTATTGTCAATATAAAGATAGTAAAACACAATTTTAATATTTTGTAATATCCACTTTTTATTAGTCTAGCCTTATTTAAAGACTAGCCTTAGGCTAGACTAATAAAAAGTGGATATTACAAAATATTAAAATTGTGTTTTACTATCTTTAAACATGGAATTCCACCAAGAACCATTGGTCTCAACAGTAATGAAAAAAAATATATATATAACATATATTATATATACTGTATATATTTAAATATATATATATATATATTGTCAATATTGTAAATATTCTTGCTATATGGTACTGCAAATCTTCCTCCTTCACAATCTAGGAAAATAATTGGTTGTCATTTATTTTGCAAAATATTTATTGATTTTATACTCAGTTCTTAACTCGGTTCATGTTAAAATGAAGAACTATAATATGAATTAGAAATTAAGAAATTAAAAAATGGAAAAAGTAAAATTAAAAAATTTCTTATGATAATAAACAATATCTTCCTAAATTTAGATGGTAGATTTTATAAACATGGGCAATCTTTAGAAAAGTTCCTTATCATTACCACCCATAGACTCTATAAAGGCTGCTAATATATACTCTTTTTTATTGAAAGCTATATTAGATTATTGAGCAAGTTGGGTTAGTTGGTATGTTATTGACATCTCTTGTCTGTTCTCCTACAAGTAATTTTCCTTTCAAAGGTACCAGGTAAGGCATTCTTTCTTGGATTTTGGTTAATACAGATTTATTATTTTTGGTCCATTCTGCTGATAGGTTCGATTTTGTATTTTAAAAAATTATTGTACATCAGGAAAAGAATTATAGTATTTTTTATCACAAATTATGAATATATTCTGAAAATAATTCTCTGGTCCAGGTTTTTTTTTTTTTTTCAATTTGGTTCTTCTTAAGGCATTTTTTTAGTTCTTTAGAAAATTGTGCTGAGAGCTCCATCTAGATTCTGATTTTGTTGATACTATGCTTGCTTTCATAAGAGCTTTTCCTTCTTTTTGAACTCATGAGGCAGTTCATGAGAAATTGAAAAGTATTTGTTAAAGGATTTTGTAATATGCAAATTATTTATGATTTCTTTATTGTCTATTCTAAACAGTTGGAAGATTCTAGACAGATATTAATTGTTAGTTTGTTTGTCAACATATGCGCCTTGTATCTGTTAGCTATATAGTTCATCAGTGTGTCATAATTTATTTCAGGAATCTCTTTTTAAAGTTATCAGTCTCTTCAGTACTGCAGTAACTTACCTCCAAGTTATTAAATTATTCAGATCTTGTGTTCTTTCAGCTTTTTCCTAGCTTGGTCTCTGATTAATTTCTCTTGGGTTAATTCCTTAGTACGGAAAGGTTGGTAATTATACTATTTTCCTCTTGATACATTGAACTTTATACTTTCTACCAGAATACTACAGAATTTTTTTCAACATTCTGTACAGGTTATAACCTCTTCCATTTGTGATTCTGTCAGTTCTTTGCACTTTTATATACACATATAAACAGAGTGTCCAAAAAGTATCAGAACGGTGTTATATTTTTTGAACCATTGCGGATTAAGCAATGAAATTTAGCACATCAATACTATACCATAAATCTACTTTTTGAAGCAACTATCTATTTTTCATCACCTTATGGGGATGGCTCATAGAGAGTCGGAAGAAAATTTTTAATGAGAGCATAGGTCAAGTTTAACATAATATTAAAGGTCTTTGTTAGGAGAATACAATGCCGCAAATCCGACTTCAAAACATTCATCCTATACAAAATGGCAATGGTTTAAAGTTTCAATATTGTACAATGGATAGGTCGGAGAGGACCGATTGAGTAGCCAGTTAGGTCAACCTTTAGATTCTTTTTATAAATTTTGAAATGGTCGTCATTTCTGACAATGTGTCTTTTTTTTGATTTAGTTCACGGTAAAATGTTTTACTCAAATAGCACTTTAATTTGATGTGCTAGTTGGTTTTGGCTTACATTAAAAATTTTCTCCCTCCTCCTTGTAGAACATTCTCACCGGAAGTGAAAAGTCATTCAGTATCCAGAAAATTGTTCCTTACATCCAGTGTGAATGGTTGGGGTTTTATTTATGCAACTCATACCAAGAAAGAAAATTAAGCCATTTTCAACAAGCCTAACATTGTAACTTTAAACAGCCGCCAATTTGTATTGGGTGAAAGTTTTGAGGTCAGATTTGCGGCATTGTATTCTCCTACCAGAGATCTTTAATATGATGTAAGACTCAACTTACGCTCTCATATATGGTTTTCTTCTGACTCCCTGTGGCCCGTCCCCATAAGGTATAGAAAAATTTATAGTTGCTTCAAAAAGTAGATTATATGGTATAGTATTGATGTGCCAAGTTTTATTGCTTAATCTGCAATGGTTCAAAAATATAACACCGTCCTGATACTTTTTTGATACTTCTGTATATGTGTGTATATATACTTGGCCCAATCTGACTTTTTTTAATTGAATGATTTATGGAGGTAGGGGGTTTTAAGAAGGTAATATAGTATTGAGATCAACTGACAGGACTGATGCTTGGTGACCACTTCCTAGGTCTTCTGAAATAGTTCTTCTGTATATTTCATAGAGATTTGATGTCACGATTGTGAGGTCTGAATTGGTCGTTTCCCGAAGAGTGTAAGAAAGTTCTTGTATCTTGTGGATTGTAGACAAGCTGTAAAATCTAGCTGTTCAAAAAGTCTTCTATTGTTCTATTGTATGTAGTAGAAATAAATGCTTGTAAGAATCTCCAGTGTCTAGTTGTAGATGTTCATTTTTAGAAGGACTGTATTTGGTAAGTTTTCTGTTTTCAGTTCAAACCAGTATATTTCCCATTCGGAAATTACTGTCATATTTGTTCAGATGTTAAATTAGATTAAACAGGTGTTTAATTATTCTAAATCCTGATTTTATGCTGTTCTTGACTGAAATCAGTATTCCATAGTCTGCCTAGATTTATATAGAGGATACATATTAAAATCTTTCATCAAATAATAATTAATCACTATTATCTGTCATAATGTTGGCTTTGTTAATCATAAGATATTCATTTTTCTTAAACTCAGTCATTTTAGCACAGGAGAAACCTCTTGAAAAGAGATACCCCGATATTGTTACTCATTTAACACTATCCAGGCAGTACGTGTAGCTCCTTTGGTTAATGTTTTCCTCATTGATTAAAAAAAATAGTTTACCTGTGCTGAATAATGGTAGTAAGAGAGACAGCCAGATACAAAATTTCTTCTAAAATTAGTTAGGAAAAAATGACAGTAAAATAGATACTGATTAGTAATTATCAACTTGGTACTTAACTTATTTAAAATAAATTCAGAACTGTCAGATTATTAATGGCTTTTACAATTTCTAGTTTTTAAGCAAATTTTCTTCATTGTTTGATTAAAGATTTTAGTGAAACTTTCTATTTCAAAACATATTACTACTGTATAGTTTTAACTATAACATTAAAGCTGATGTTGATACCTTAAATGTTAATTTATATTTCCTGTGTTAAATTCAGTCCAGAAATACAGTAATTGTAAACATAAATACATGTAGTTTCTTGTTTTATCAAAGTACTTATGTTATTTGAATAGGATTTGTAAAATTATATTTCTCTTGAGTTCAGCCATAAAAAATGTTTGACACATAAACAAATAAAAAGTAACTATTTTTTAACCAATATGGACATTGTAGATCTAAATAATTTTATGTATGTTTTATATTGGACTTCACTGTTTAGTGCATTTATGTAAAAATATATTACTCTATTGATTATAACACAAGAATCTTACTCGGGATGCAATTCAGACTCTGCAAAATGAATAAATATAGTAGCCTCTTGGACGTGGTTATTATTTTTAAACAACAATAAATAATTCCTTAGATTATTGAATGCCAGATTATTTTAATTTTAAAAAGGACTTTTTTTTACTTAGCAATAAAAATACAAAAGTATAATTTAAGAAATTAAATTTTTTGTGTGCAGATATAACCAAATCAATCAACTTCCAGCAAAGCCAACCATTATTTATTTTTCTTAAGGTCACACTTTACTGTATATTAGAATGAATGATCAGTGTGCCACTGAGTTGGATTCTAACCTATGATGTAGAGTCACACTAGAATTAGAAAAAGCCTGCTTAAACACTAAGGTACAGAGATATACCTTAAAGTGTATATATTTACATGAATTATAAATGTCGCTCGACGCTCTGTATTCATAAGATGCCTTAAGGTTTTAAAATTTTAAAGTTATTAACTTATCCTAACCAACATACGGGTATGTCTACTTGTTAGCTTATCTTTTTAAAATTTGTTTGTGGCAAATTAAATTCCACTTAGGGCTATTTTGCAAATGAGTAAAAAATGTACCATATTAATTGTAAATCTTTATTTTAATTTTCACCTACATTCATAAATAAAACTGTACTGGTGCAAAAAACATAAACATGTGAGTTATATTTAAAATATTATTGTTTGTTTATATTGTTTTGTACATAATTGAATATTTATTTATAATATAAACGTATAATTTAGATTGTATTAATAAGTTATATTTAGTTTGTATATAATTTGTTTTTAATAGATTGACTTATTTAACATTAATTACATTTTTGTTGTCAATTATTTTCATTACCTTTCATTGAATCTATTACAATATTTCATGCCTTCCTTTCTAAATGTACACCATTCATTCAGATAACAATCTAAAGTTTCTGTCACAACATTAATAAACACTAAAAGAAAGCAATGATTATGTCATTACTTTCCAATTAAGTATTGAAAAGAATGTACAGTTGGTACTAAGATTTTAATATCTTGATCCTGATGATTGTACTTGTTTTTAATCATTATGTATGTAGAAATTTATATAATTTTCTGATTGTCTGTCTATCTGTCCTAAATGAGACTACCAATAAACCTGAGACTAACAAACAAAATATAAATATTGTACAAAATATAAAATTATCTAATATGAATTCTAGCTTAGACATATGAAACATAAAAATAGTTCATTTAGTCAGCACATGACTTTCCCATTATTTATACTGATGTCATATTAATACTCAACTCTTAACAATAAATAAAGATGATAACTTTTATAAAAAAATTGACAATAATAAGGTTTTCTAAAATTTTGGGCATATCATTATTTTCAGCACATTCCTAATCAATTGATGAAAATATAATCGTTATTTTAGATATTTATCCCACTTCAAATTTAAAATTGTTTTAAGCCATTCAGATTCAATACTTAATGGAATTAATAGATTAACAGTTCCATCAAATTAATAAATTATGGACAAAATTGAACAAGAAATTGAGATGAAAATAGAGTGGTGAAAAGTGATCCTGAAATATCTAAAAGTCATAAGATGAGTAGAACTCAATATTTAGAAATCTGATGGTATCAAACAGAAATATTGAAATTGGTTAAAATTGCTTTAAGGAAATAAGGCAGGCCGCAATCCATAACAATGTGTATCAATTATCCATTTTATATTAATATTACTATATGGGATCAAGTTTTATTTTGACATTTACACAAGAATTTGGAAAATCATATGCTGATCACATTAACTATTTTGTTTAAAATAAGAAGCTCCATAATTGACAAACTTCTCTTAAAACACAAAGTTAGATCTGAATCGCATCAAAATGTGAAAACTAAACCTGTCTATGTATCAACTGAATATGGCAGCATCCTACCTACAATAGTCAATTCTACCTTCCTTAAACTCAACAGAATGTTCTACCTTCTACCTTCCGAACTAACAACACCATTAAACCACTCCTTCACCCCAAAAACCCAAGACCCTTAGAAAACCAAACGCGTGTATAGATTGACATGTGATGATTGAGAAAAGGTATACATAGGCCAAACTGGGAGAGTGTTTAAGACTCGATTCAAAGAACACTTGCCAAAAAGAACAATTTCAGTTAACAAATCGAATTTTGCACGTCGTCTAATAGACGAGGACCATGGTTCCACGTACCTACAAAATAACCTGAAACCAATTAAAATATGTTCTAAAAGTAGATATATGAATGCATTTGCGGAGTATGAGATTTATAAAGCGTTCAAATCAAGAGATGCAAATGGCAAACATCGATTATTGAACGGTCAACTAAATTTCGACTCAAATACCTTGCACGACACGGTGCTAAGAATTCAAGAAGCCTGTGGTAAGAACAGGTTCTGACTGCACGTGGTAACAAACTGTCAGTTGCTGTCAGGTAGCCAGAAGGTGTACACCTAAACGTACTTTAATGTGATATATGTGTTTTGTATAAATAATTTTAGTGTTTGACGACCGCTGTTGAGTAATATATTTATGTTATGTCTGAAGATGAGATAAAAGTACCGAAACGCGCCACTAATACAAAAAAGAGGTAACTTGACGGAAACAAGGTAAGAAACGTTATTTTAACTAATAGTGGATACTGATACTGAAAATGAATTCAAAATTTATTCAATTCAATATGGTTGTTACAGGAATTTTATAATTTTAACTTTAAATGGGTAAATAGATAATGAAACTATAGATTTTATGCAGCAAAATAGATGTGATGTTTCACATGATTTTATTAATTTTTGAATTATAAATCCATGGGAAAAGAGAAAATTAAAATGGCATTATGCGTTGGTAATCATTATATAAATTTGGCTATGTTTGGGAGAAATATGCATATATTACTTTTGTGCATGATAGAATTAATCTCAATATTTAATATTAAATAAAAGAAGAAATCATTGCTATAAAAAAGAAAGTTATGCCCTAATCAGTTAGATGGTAAAGGTTATATTTTTGATTGTGCATTTATCCTACGGAAATAATAGATTCAATTGGAGAATTACATATGGATGTAGATGAAAAATGGTGTCTTGAGATAGATATAGATAATTATGTAATGTTGACCAAGAAATAAGTTTACTTTCCGTTTGATGTACGAAATAGGACATGATTTAGGGGCTAGATATACTGATGTGGTAAAATCGGTGATGTGTGGTTTTTTAAAAGGTAATAAAAATGATTTATAAAAGACTCAGCTATATATTTTAGGTAATCAGAGTATATATGGGTCTAAAAGAATAATCACAACATCCACCCTAAGAACGCTAACGGTGGAATCTCCTAGTGCAGCAACCATAGTAACAGTTGAAGATAAAGAACCGAGAATATGTAAATTACAGCTATTAAATACTTTTATAATTATAAATGAACAAATATTATATTTTTTTACAAAAAAATATTTAGTTAACAAAATTGGAAATTAAAATAATGAGTAAACCCAGATTAATTAGGGATAGGTTATTTTTTTACCAGAAAAATATGAAAAAATAATAATTTTATTTATCAAAGCCCAAATGGCAATGTGGTGTCATTTATAGATAAACTAACATAAATGGTTGAATTTCCATCATTGGAACTAGCAAATGACTATCCCAAAAAATTGATAACATTATTTCCAATGTGAAATATTTAAATTAAGGGTAATTTTTAATACATATCCGGGTAAAACATCTATTTTTTGATGAATCTATTTTAGTAGAAATAGAGGAATGTAGTTTTTCAAAAACTTATGGGGTGACGCATAAAACATTTTATGAACTGTCTGTAAATTTAGGAGTAGGTTTCAGAAATATAGACGAATAGTTATATTTTTAAAATCATTCTTTATTTAAGTATAACGAATTTTTGAAATCATTACTTACATTTAAAATATTTGATTTAACAATTTTTGGATTACTATGTCCGGATCAGAAAACAAATATTTTAATACAAACAAAAAATATCGTAGACAAATATTTAATCTGGACAAAGTTGTTGTCGAGCAATTGAAACTCTTCAAAAAACTAAACAGCTTTGTCTAATTATTTCAACTTTCTATAACAACACCTAATGAGTAAGATGTATATGCCTATTTCAAATGATCAATTTTGTAGCGATTTATGATTGAATTAAAAAGACATTATGAACTTACGAAATGTGTTTCAAAATTTAATATTTTAAAAATCTCAAAGCTTCAAAGTCAAGAAGTGTTCGATAAAACACTGCAAATTTGAATCAGAACATTAATTTGTTTAAAGTTGTATATTGTTTTCATAGTAATTGGTAAATTATTAGGATTCTTATTGGAGAAAATTATTTCTAGTCGGTTAGAATGTCTTTTTGATTCTAATCAAAAACATTATAAAATTGAACTTTTGATGTTTTTATAAATTTCTTATGGGGTAGAGAACATTTGCCTGTTATAATGAGAATAAATTTAAAACATCAGAAAATAAAATAAAATTAGGCGATTAATATATATTATATATATATATATATATATATATATATTGTGATTAATATATCCAACCGATCAGATATTACATACTTTTATCAAAATGGTGAATCCAAGATTTTTAAAAAATAATTGATTCCATGTCATTTTATTTTCTTGTATAAAAATGAAACTATAATTTACTTGAACAATTTCCTCTAAGACTAATGTTTTACATTTATTTTAAAATTCCGTTAATACCAAGCGCAGAAATACCATTATCCATTCATAAAAGGGCTACAGAATGGACCACAGCATCCAGAATGCGGAAGTGATCTCTCCGGAATGTCTGGAATACAAAGGTATCCTGGAATTGCTATTATCTATCTACTACCATCCAAGAGTCCACAGACATTTCCATTTGATTCCTCAGAACAGATTATTCAGATTTTTCCTATGGCCACGCTGTATAACGATGGGGAAACTTGTTCTCCAGAAATATAGCTGGAATCGACGTTGAAACTCCTGTACGTATCTCCAATACATGTTACAATAACAATGTATGCTGCTAATTAGATAACGTTATTATTATAACATAGGTGTATCTTGCCTCCCTACTTGGGTCAATATACAATAACTTAACAACCGACCGCCAGAGCCGGAAGTAATCTAACCCTATTTGTTATCCTCAATTCTATGTGTATGAAATTTTATCATTTCTAAAGTGTCTTACTGAATTCTACATTGGATAATATGTAGATTTTTTTGGTTACAGCCTTAGGAGTGTACACTTATAAATGTTGTATTATTTTATTTAAACAAAATAACATATTAAAAAATAATGAGACCCCAGTTTTCTTGTATCTAATATTCTTCCTTGGCATATGACAGGTATTGGCCAGATTCAATCCCATGAGGCCTTCAAAATTTAGTGGAACAAAACTGAACAGGGTACATGGATTTAAAAGGCTACATGGATAAATCCCGTCTGCCATCAGGCCAAAAAGAAAACACAATTAAATCCAACGATTTTCCCGGTTCATCTTATGGCTAAAATTCTTTCTTTCTTTTTGTTGTTTATTATTGTTGATATTAATCATTGGCACGATTGGAATTTATCTACATTCCTATTTACTCTACATTTACCTATTATAATCTGTTACTGATTTGTATACCACTAAATTTGTTAAAGCCTACATTTGGAATCTCTCACATACCAAACGAGAATTCATCAGACAACCTAGGGCTCTGACTAGTGTTCTCACTTGGCATGTAAGAGGTCCTGGGTTTTAAACTCCATAGGAGCTTAAGAATATAGTATTTAAGAATACATGAACATTTTAAATAGGCCTCATGAAATGAAGCAGTGCCCGACCTATCAGTAAAAAGGAATTTAATAAAGTATATCCAAAAGAATGACAAAAAAACAAGTATAAATTGTATTATATTTTAAATTTTTATAATGTAAGGATAAAATAGCGATGAACATACAAGTAGCTGATTTCCAAGTAGATGACAGTTGTTAAGAATTAAGTTGGAAAAATAAAAAAATCAATTGTCAATCCAACTTCCTTCATAAGGTCCATTTCCTTATTGGAACTCTCTAAATGTCAATACCTTACAACATTTTCTACAATATTGCTCTAAATCATCAATTTTATCACTCTATCTTATCTAGGAAATCCTCAACCTGTTTATGAAGCTGTTTGTATTATTTGTAAATTATCTCCATTATTTTCCAGATAGTTGATAGTTTTTTCAAGACTGTTCAATTATAAATGAAGACTTTAAAATATTATAATTTCATAAAGTGATTTATTTTGCAACATGTGTTTTGCCATTAGGCATCATCAGGCAATTAAATTGAAATTTACAGCAACTAACATTTATATAAACAATTATATATTACCATCAGACTAACCAATATGGGAGAAGGCAGAGAGAGGGGGGATGTACTCAAAATCACGATCATTACGTGAAATTTTGTATACAGTACTCCACTTTTTTCCAAGGTATCTCTATTATCTTTATTATTTACAAGTAACTTCCATAAAATATTAGAACAATAAATAATAGTTTTTTTTTTAAATTTATTTTAGTTTATTCTGTTATTAAATTGCCTATCTTAAATATAACATTGCCATGACAAATTTACATTTTGTTGTTGTTACTTTTTGCATTAAACAAAAGTTCAGGAGTCTTTTGGTTTTGTCTTTTCAACAAACCTTTACTTGAACCTATTATATAAACTACCTGTATAAGATTCCCATTTCAGGTAATTCCTTGTCCCACATTCTCAAGTCATTGTACATTTTATAAATCCTTAAAAACCACGTGTTAACTGTGGTATACTGGTACAAATTATTGTTTTCATAAGTTGGCAATAAAATGTCATGGCAATCCCACAAGTTGACGGGATCCGTTCCGGCTGTCCCATATCTTCCTATCCCTAATGTTGAAATCGAGGCACTTAGAACCAAAGGGGTGCATGTGACATAAACCTAGTTTTGAGAAAAATATCTCTAAAGTTTACGATTAATAAAGAATTCCACATATTTAAAATAATAACAAAAATAATATGTACTTATTTACCAATATGTTTTCTATTTGTTTCTATGATTTGGAATTCATTGGTTGGTAATTGTTTTAAATATATATTTTTTTTAAAAAAGTTACATGTACTTACATCTGTTTTCCACCAAGTCTGCGTTTACATCCCTTTTCCATTGAACAACAAACCGTTTTGGGTTGTAAAGAAAAACATTAAATCAATTTAAATCGTAACTTTTCTGTGTAATTAGTTAAAAACTTACATAATTAATTTTAAAAACACACTTTGATAGTTAGTTAAGCTTCAGTCTGAATCCTACAAACGATCCAAGTCTTCTGGTGGTAGTTCTTCATCGTCTTCATTAGTTTGACATGATGTTGGTTTTTTACATGCCAGTACCTTGTAAAACTGGTGGTAAATGGGTGGCACAACGGGCAATAATTCTTGAAGATTTTTGTACTTTGGCGGTGCAATGGACAGTTTTGCTTCGTACAAAGGTTTAAGATCAAAGTTGGAACTACGTCTTCCAGAACAGGAACTCTTTAAAGTTAAATCACGAGTATTGAAAGCCAAGTCTTCGTTCAAGGACTCTTTGTAGTAGAGGGTGTATGGTTCAGCTTTCTGTAACTGAATCCATTGGAATTTACTGATTCCTGGTATTTTATCTGTTACTAGATTGTTCATGGGCTCTACAGATTTGAAGTCATCTTGTGTCATTCTAACTACTTGAAATTTGCGGCTGGCATGGGCAACAACGTTTACCCAATCATCTGGTACCCAAACATACTGTTGTTTTTTCTTGAAATTTTCAATGACCCCAAAATCCTGGTCACACTCCATGTAAGAGTGTCCGGGTACCATAAACTTGTGATCAACAGTTTTGATATTGGTTTTTTGCACAATGTGCATCCAATATTTTACTATAAAACGGCTCTTGTTCTGGCCACCGCAATTGTCACTAAATGCTATGAGGTGTGTGATGGAGGGATCAAGTTGTTTTGTAAACTTCAACAGGCATGATCCGATTTCTTGTGATCCTCTAGAAGCTTCTGCCTCATGCCACATAAACATTATGGCAATACCACTGTCTAAGTCATGAATACCAAGATTGTATGTCCAGAGTTGTCTCATATAATAGACCTTAGAACAGGTAAGAACAGGAGTTGGGAGAGTTTTTTCTAAGTCAAAACATATGGATTTTGTTGTTTTGTTCCTTTCAGCAATACTTTTAGCTTCATCTTTTGCTGTTCTGGCTTTTTCCGATTTACAGAGATGAACCTCTTTTTGAATCTTAGATTCCTTAACTATTTTTTGGTCTTCGCTGTTATCAATAGTAATTTTTAGCTTATCACAGGTATTACACGTATCCGTTACAGGCTTCTTGAAACTAAGATTGTAACATGTCTTGAAAACATGTCTGTAGTAACTCTCCTTAACGGGATTTTCAATGGTTTTCTCTTGGCAGTGTTGTAAATAAAGCTCATACATTTTATGAATAGAGAGCTCTCCTGAAACATACTTTTTATTACAGTTTTTGGCTCTAGTATAGTGACTAGAGTACTTTGGAAAAGACTCAATGTGTTTTCTCACAACCTTTTTGACATCTTCAGATATTTTGTTGGCTGGAACATGTTTCCCCCTCATATCTGTTTGGGAAACGCCCGACTCTTTCCTGGATTTTACAACGTTATCATAACGTTTCACACTAATGTCCAGTGTTTTAATAAAAAACATTTTGCAAACCCTTTTGTTTTGTAGTTTTAAAATGACACTTACGTTTTTGTGTTTTGCTGCATCTCTTTTCATTCGTTTTGGTAAACCTTTCTCCATGCATTCATTAATGAACGCATTTTGTACATTCCAGGAACCTAATTCCCAAAAGTGTTTGAAGATTAAATTTCTGTCATCGTCAGTAAACAATTTGCATTCATATTTACAGTTATGTTCATATGTCTGGACACACTTACCTCTCTTCACTACATTTTTAAATCCTACGTACTCTTTTCCTGAGTTACGTAGACACTTTGCTTTATTCTTTTTCCAATTCCTATCATTTACTAACCGTTTTCTTGCTCTTGTACTTGGGGTTTTAAGTTCTGAATCAGATGATGTAGGTGTATTTTCATTAGGACTAAAATCTCTGTCTTCATCCGTATTGTCTGGTGGACCTAAAAAAAAACAAAATTGGTTAGTTGTTTCAATGGAATTATCATACCAACGAAAAAGTAATAATCTATTCAGTTCATTCAATAATAAAAATTACATTTAATTAATTAACTGTAATTACAGTTAATTAATTAACTGTAATTACAGTTAATTAATTAATTACTATTCCAGAAAGATAGTTTTAATAATAGCTTATTGTCTATCATGAGACATAGCTCTTAGCCTAGGCCTAGGCATAGGTCATAAGCCTAGGTATTATTGCAAATAGGAAAATAAGGAACACAGAAGTTATTTCAAACAAATAAATGATCAATGAAAAGTATTGTTGGAGTCAGTGAATAAACTGGTTAATACTAATATTGCATAGGTATTGCTAGGCAAGCAAACTAATAACATAACCTATAACAGTTATCAATCAACCTAATCAATCTAACACTTTCCTCACTATTTTTTAGCTTACAATTAAATACTTACTTGGTACTGAGTTAATGTCATCAAAATCCATGAGTATTCTTAGTTAAAACTGTCAATAGCTAGTCAGAAACGAGTACAAATAAATTCCAGTGTTTAGCTAGTGGATAACATAACATCAACAGGCTGGAATTTGTTTGGTGCAGAACAGATGTAAGTGCACTTGCATCTCTTTTCCACAGAGCAGAATATGTTTTTCTGAAAGTAGTGTTTTTTCTTTCCACTAGAATGCAGCACCTATTGGTTTAATCACTTACATTCTCTTGCCACCAAATAAAAATGTGTTTCCTATAACCATTCTGCTACTTAACTCACTTTTTGTAATTTGTCACTTACACCCCTTTGGTTCTAAGTGCCTCATTTTGAAATGAGCCATGTTTTCAACACTAATAGTGCGTTGTTATTTATCCAAATTCATCAACATATCCTAAGTTAAATCCATAAGTAGTTATGGTTACGCGGACTCGGCAAGGACATCACAGTAACAAAATGAATCGAGTTTCAAATGAACGTAAAATTGGCAGTGGAAATAGAATTCATGGAGAGAAGTGGGAAAGTGATTATTTAATTGCAAACAATAATGGGAAGTTATAGTGTTTAGTCTGTTATACATATACAAGCAGACATGTACATATACATAGTTTCGTTGACTAAGGAATATGATGTAAAAAGACATTATTTTATCAATGCGTGAAGAAAAATACTAGAAATATGAAGAGGACTCTCGCTTTGTTTTGATGCCGGCTTCGAAAAAAAAATTGAAACATCGAACAGGTATTTTTATCAAAGTTACACAGATCCAAACATTTTCTTTATACGCCGCTTATGCAATTTCTTTTAGCTCTGCTAAAGGTGAAAATCTTTAACCAAAGTGAGTACTATTACAAAATTGTACCGTCGAAAAAGCAAAGGAATTTGGAGAAACAAATGTAGTGGATAAGTTTTAATTATTGCCGTGTTCTAATCAATAGTTCAAAGACTAGTCATTAATGTGAGAGAACAAGTTGGAAAAACATTACTTAATTGAAAAAAGTACTTATTTTTCATTTTGTCTTGACAAAAGTACTAACTAATGAAACTAATGTGAGTCAACTTATGATATTTGTAAGATTTTAAACCGTTGATTTTCAACCAAAGAGGAATTATTAGATGTGTGTACTGTGTAGAGTGTAGTCTACTCTATATGGAACTATAAAAGGAAAGGTACTTTACGAATATCTAAAAGAAATCTCTAGATGGGGGCTCAGCAATGGTTGGATTAATGGTAGTCTGAGGGAAATTGGAGTCACATGCCATTCAGTACATTGTGTCATTCATTAGGGAGCCTTGTGCAGTAAATTAGTGAAAATAAAATCACATTATTAAACTACAAGTTAATGTAATTTATATGAGTTAAAAATAGGTATTTTTTACATCGGCAGTTGAAGCAATTTTTAAATATAAGGAGGCAGAATTTAAGGATTACTCCTTTACAAGCAAGTGAGATGGCTATGCTGCAAAGTGACGAATATATATATATATTTTTTTTTAGAATAAGAAAAGAAATTCCTGCGCTTCTCGTAGACATCAATTGTCATTTCAACAGTTTGAAGAAATCAGTTGGTGACATTTTGATGGGATACTTAAATGGTTTTCGAAGTAAATTAGTCATTATCAAACTATCTACGAAAAGAAACGATCTGGCAGTTTTTCTGTGCTGTTTTTAACTATCTGAAGAAAAACCCAAGATAAAGAAAGTACTTAATTGTTCAGGATTTATTGTTTATAGTCAGAAATCATACATGAGTTTAACTCAAGATTTAAGATTTAAATTATGTGAAATGCAATCTGACATGTTTCTGCAGATTAAGCAAGAAAATGTCCAGAGTTCTTAAAATTGTTACCTGTTGTGCGCTATTCAAATTTTCAGCATGTTGGATAGAAAATAACGTAAATGTTTTGGGTTTCGGTTTAGACTTAGGACAGAGGTCCTATCGTTTATGTATCTCAATGGCTTTGACAATATGCGTATTCAGTAGGAAATGACGTGGGGTAGGAACTTAGAAAGGAGTTCGTTCCGAGAGGATCAGCCTTCAGACAACGAAGCAGGTAGAGTGCGTCGGGATCAGCCGACAGACCACTCGGATGTCTGGAACGTTAGTCCTGGAGGGATCAGCCTTCAGACAATGAACGGGGAAGCCCGTGCAGCCGGGATCAGCCTTCAGACAATGAACGGGGAAGTCCGTACAGCCAGGATTAGCTGACAGACCACAGAGGTAACGCTCGTCCCGAGGGGATCAGCCCTAAGACAACGAATATGCATCCGTGCTGCCGGGATCAGTCGACAGACCACATTAGGATATACAGTAAGGAACAATAAAGAAAACAAGAGAAATTAGGTAATACCCCAATGAAGTTCTATAAGAACCAAATTAGAAGCCGCCTTATGGATTCTTCTTTGTTTCATTTTCTTCAATTAGCGATAACTTAGCACAAGGTGGAAACTCGTGCCCTATTGTCTGCTGAAGATAGATATCAGATTTCACGTTAAATATATATAGCTAATTCTCTCTGCTTTATTGTAATATTAAACAAAATTTATACAGAAATGTGTTTCATGTAGAAATATTTTTTTGCTGAATTAAACATATGACAAACAAATTTTTTCATTATTTTATTTATATTTTACCTACTGTATTTTCGATTTTAGAAACCTTAAACATACCTGTTGTTTTTATGACGACTCTACAATTGCAAATTAGACATTGACTCTTCGATTCATGCAAATTAGAATTGGAAAAAACTGTCCTAGACGTCAAATCTCATAACAGACAAGCGGACATCTCGATTGTTTGCCTGTTTTATAAAAAATATTAGGGAACAAGGTTTTCTCCTTGAAACAATAAGAAAGAATGACTAGTATAGCTGCACAATAAGATTACAAAACCTTTTGGCGATTCACACTTTTTGGAATGAGTTTTGAATTCTGTATGTATGTATGAAGTGTATCTATGACTACAACGTGGTGGTTACAGTGGGTCCGGTTAGTCCGGTTGTAATCTTTGTTATATAAAAATTAGTAGTTATCAGCAGTAGTGTAAGACTCGTTGGATATATTCTGAGTTTTCGAGCCTGCCAAGAGGTAAATTAGGGCAACAAAAAAAAAAAGAAAAAAAAGTAAGTTTTTTGTGTGGAGGTATTATTTAAAAAATAATTTAGTGCTCTTCAAGACTTGTTTGTTAATTAAAGCATATTATGTATGTGTTTAGTTTTTGTTTTTGTAGTACTGAATATCCTTGTTAAAGCAAGTACAATTTTAAGCAGGCTATAATACATGTTTATCATATTTTAAAAGGGAATGAAGTATCTTTATGTAGAGGTTATCCTATTGCACTTTGCAGGGTATGGATCCTGAATAAATCACATGTATGGCTAAAAATAAGAATAATTAATTGTTATGAAAATACAATTTTACACAGTGGGAGTGCCTACAAGCCCAGTTCCCCAATGTGGAATGTCTATGTATCTGTTATGTAGAGTACCTATAACCATTAATTTTGTTCCTAGCTCACAAACAATATATAGAATAAAGAATTCTAGGTAGTGATGGGTTATTCGAATAGAAAAGTATTCATATATTCGAATAGTTCACATTATTCGAATAGTAAGAAAAGTATTCGAATAAATACTTTTTTCTGCCAAGCTGCTACACTCTTACAACTTTTGCACATAGGGAATCAATTTCTATTCGTAGCGGTACTCGAAGTACAGCAAATACTTTATCTAAATAGTAAATACTTTTTACCACTGTGTTATTAACTATTCGCTAGATTACTATTCGGTAGAGAGATCACACACTAGTAATTTTAGGTTATTTGAATATATGAACACTATTCCTTCATCATTTTGTTTATATTTTAAAGACAAACACTTTCATAGTACTAATACTAATATAATTCAGTCACTTAAAACTTTTTATTAAAATTGTTTTTTGTTGTGGCCTGGTCTATTACTAAAGAAATATATAATAATAAAAAAAATTATGTTCATTGTACAAATAGGCTTACAAAAAAAAAACCCTAATGATAAATGGATATTTATTCATAGTCACTAATTTTCATTTAAAACTTAGTAAAATTATGAAATAAATTAAAATTTTCACAATGACTAAATAAATTGGCACCTATATTTATTCAGATCTTGTCTTATTGTACAGAGAACTATTCGAATAGTTGATTTACTATTCAAACACCAATTCTAGGTTTCAAAATACTATGACAGCAGTAAGTTTATATATTTATATTTTATTTAGTTATATTATAATATGATTTTGAGGTAATTATGTATTGAAGCTTCCCCAAGATTTTAGTTGTTAAAAAATCATGCAAACTTAAACTATTGATTTTTTTGTCATTAATTAGATAATTTTTAGCAGCGCAAAACAATTTTCAAGTCTCATTAATATTGAAGAAACTGACACAAGGAATTAAGGTAGGAATTCTTTACTGTAACTGCAACCAGTCTTTTTGATTTTTTTTTTGTAAATTTGCAGGAGATATATCCGATCTATTTTAAGTGCGAAATCATAGCATTTCACCTCCAAAATTGTATTTTTTCTATACTTTTGATAATTTTGAACAAAACTAGTCACTTTTGTTCTTTCCGAATTCATTATTTCTGTCCAAAAACAGCGATTTAAAATGGCTGTTTTATGGCATTCTGAGGTTATTTCGGCATATTTTATAATTTTAATTAAAATCTATCGGTTTTTTTATTCCGTGTAGAAAATAGTTCTGTTTTAAGAACTCTCACTATGAAGAACTGTCAAACTATATATATATATATATATATATATATATACATATATATATTTACCTTACTTGACCTATAGTTCTTGTACTAGGTCTGGGTTTCAGAGACCTAGTCATCATGAATTTTAGATAATAGAGGTGTAGGAATATCAACCTGTATTAGTGAATTTAGTGCTCATCCGCCCCACGAGTGAATTCACTTGTCTACACGATAGAATATGTAACAAATTGTACAATATCTAAATTTGTGAAGTAAATAATTAATTGTGAGAGATTAAAAACCACTAGTTTTGTTCAGAATAATCGAAAAAAACAATTTTAAAGACGAAATGCTGAGATTTTGCAGTTAAAATCAATCGGACATGTCTCCTGCATATTATTATTTTTTAAATCAAATTCTACATACCTTATTAATAATAATAAAATAAAATTTCACCGTGGAGCTAACTTTTTCTTGGAAAAAACAACAACATAATTTCAACTTTTCTAGGTTAACGTCCATTAATAGTTGATTAATAATTAATAAAGTGAATTATGCGATAAAATAGGTTTTTACTCGAATTTTTCCTTGACCTTGTTATAGGTTATAGGTAAGGTGACTTGACCTTGTTATATATAGCCACCTTACCTGGCATGCGTAAATTTTAGAAAAAAGAAGTTGTGCGTGTTCCCAAGCGGTCACCCATCCAAGTACCAACCACGTTCAATGTTGCTTGACTTCGGTGATCTATAAATGTATTGAATTTTGTAGTTTTTAAATCATGATTTTTTGGAGGAAAAGCTAGCTCCGTGTTGACAACTTATTTTATTATTAATAAAGAAGGTATGTAGAACATGATTTTTGAAAATAACGCCAAAAAGACCGGTTGCAGTTACAGTAAACAATTACCTTAACAGTTTTTACACTCTCTCTTTTTTTTAGACATCGAACCTGTTTGTTCGAGGTTATTTCACCATGTACGAATCACATTATCTGACGGATCAGGCTTTTTATGCGGTATTTCAGAATGTCGTCAAAAAGCATGTTGAGTTTGCATAAAATTTCACCATTTCGATTGTATACTTTCACAGCATAGCCACGTTGTTCACCTGTCCAACGATCCATTGTAACTGAAATGTCGATTGTGCAAGCGGTGATACGCCAGTAACCTTCCCACCACTACCTCCCAACTCTGTCTCAAGACCACCTACAATCATCCCGTTTCATTGGTGGACCCTGTACATCAACACTCGCTTTGGAAATTACTCATTCGACTGCATACACTAGACATTGTACATCTAAAGCTATTGATTTGGATAATATATATGTTCTTTATATTTTAATTGTGAAATGTATTGTCAACTTTTACCAACAAATTTTACCAGGAAGTTGCTTCAAAATCCCAAGAGTAATAATGCCAGCTCAAGAGTAATCACCTTTCTTGCTTGTGGTACTCATAGCAAGTGTATATCTGCCAAATTTAAATGTAGAATATATTTAATATTCAAGATTAACAGTTACAGGATATTTATAATAATTTCCTGCCTAATCAGAATTCTGTCTGTCATATTTAAGCCACTATTCATGCATTTATATCTATAACGTATATGTTACAAAAAATTTGTTTCTGAATGAGGACAAACCTCAGATGAATACCATTTCAACCAATCATGGTTATAAAGATAGGGCCAAGTTCGTAGTTATCCATATTGATTCTGATTTTACATGCTATTATATTTTGTTGAAGAAACTTGCCAAAGTTGTGAATTAAAAACATAAGACATCAACTGACACACATAACTATGTGAGAGAAATCTACTCTGGATTCTTTCAGAATAAGATATGGCCTCTATCTTATATCGCAGGATCAGTAATCTGCTAAAGATTCACAAAAAGGTTTTAGATTGCTAAATAATGCTGGCTACAGGAAGGTTGTCACTCTATTTTCATTAAATTAAGATTTTGACGATAATCAATTTTTATATTTGATTTGTTGATTATTTCCAAGATCAGTTTAACAAATGTAAGTTATAAGTCTCAAAAACACAAAAATTATAGCCTAAAACTAGTAACAATCAATTCTCGATTTTTTCTTTTGTAAATTAATCAAATCACTGAACTGTTAATGTTTTAGGATCACAGTATTTTATCAGCCTGTCATTAAAATTAAAAGAAATGCCTCTGTATAAAGAAAGTTGAAACTATATAAGTTATAGAAGTTAAACTGTTTTATTATGAATCTTATATACAGAGTAAATTAATCCAATTACACAAACCTAAATATCATTTAATATTATTTGTGTATTTATTTATCTAATGGTCTTCTAAGTATATGGTTTGTAATTCTTTGGTTATTTTAAATATGTAGCCTACATGTAATGTTTTATGTGTTAATTAGTAATAACTATTAATTACCTTATTTAGAGGTGATGAGGTCGAACAATCCTTATGTAGATATGATTACTATATCTTCTTCATATGACGCGTTTCGACTATTATTCAGAATTGACGATCGAACGTTATCGAGAACGGTCACCGGCAACGCGCGTCATCCGTGTGCACATGTATAAAGTTTTTTTAAATTGTGTAAAGTGATTTTAAATGTGAAAATCGTGAACGTGTGTTTTGTGTTGTTTATGAGTTTGTTTTTGTATATTTATTTGATAATGACTGAATAATAGTCGAAACGCGTCATATGAAGAAGATATAGTAATCATATCTACATAAGGATTGTTCGACCTCATCACCTCTAAATAAGGTAATTAATAGTTATTAATTATTTACAATCCAGTTGGGCTACATACATAATAAAAATGTTAATTAGTGTTGAGATAAACTATTAATTAATTACTAGGATTGTTAACTGATAGTATTATTTATAATTGTTATCATTTAATATTTTTAACTTTGTTACTTTTGGTTTCATTAGCCGATGACTTAGAATTACATAGGGCACTTGTTTATTTAGGAATTTTTAAATAATTTATATTGTGTTTGTTATTTTTAACTGACTCATAGTCAAAAATGGTTATTATACATTTAATTATTAATTTAGACTAAGCTTGTGTATTTATGTAATTACTACAAGGGCTCTCTCTCTGCTACACTGTTAATTTGGCATTGCACCATGCAGTTGAAAGACTAGGGTGACACAAAGAATGAATTTAACAGTAAATGAGGAGAAATTACCTTAAGGTTTTTACAAAAAAGAGAGAAGGAGGAAAGTTGTAAATATTAAAATAGACCACTTTAAATTTCAATAAGTACCAAATTTAACTATCTTGGGGTTACCTTCAACAGGGAAAATAAAATGTCCAACTAGATAATGATAGTGTTGTAGAGCATACGATCCCACCTAAAACTCTTTAGGTTCAAACTACTCAAGGACAAAACCTAGGCTGTATAAAACCCTGATTTTACCAGTGAACTCTCCTAAATGGTGACATTAATGCACTAAGAGTGTTTGAGAGAAGAATATTCACCCTTTCAACTCTCATGTCGACTGTCAGCCGACATCTTAGTTTTCCCGTTCTGATCACATGAACAATTCGATATTTTAATACTAATTTTCGATAGGTTACGATATTTGGTTGTATAGAAGTTGTTCTATAAACATTGTTCCTTTATTGTGTAACTATAGTAACTACATTAAAATTAGGAGAAAAATACATTGTTTTAATTTAATTTAATAAAATTTAACCCCTATCGCCACAGGTGGCAGTTTTCCTGTCAAGGCCACATGTGTGCCTCTTAGCCACAGTTTGTGTTTTCATTTTATAATCTTTTTTTTTTTCAAGTAAAATCAATCTTTACACATTATATATTTAATCATATTATAAAATATTCTTACTACTGTCTTATTTTTTACCTTTTTATATTATTATGATATGTATAATCTTATCTGTTTTACAGCTACGTGCTCTACAAAACTGGTGACTGGTGCCGGTACAATAGTGGCTAGCATATTGGCTTCTTACCAATGTAAAAAAGATAAATAATAATAATAATATGGAAATTATTAAATAATTTGTTTAAATCTTATAACAAATTCCCAGCTTGTTAATCAGCTAAAGAACTTTATAATAGGCTTTTGAATAAGTTGAGTTTTTCTAAATATTCAAAAAAATTACCATACAGTAGAATTCCAATTATCCGGAATTATTGGGACCGGATATCAATTCAACATATCAATTCACCCGGCAGGTTGGTGAAGCACTGGCCGACTAACTATTAATACAGTATAATGTAGTGAGTGACAGTAGCAGGGTGGCGAGGCAGTGTGAGTCATCGCTCCCCCTCTGCCCTCTGCTATCGCTACACTATGTCAGCAGTTAGAAGGGTCAACTACTCGCGATTCCTGCATATTCATTGCTTGCAGGACGATGTGCCTTTACAACCCGATTTTAAAATTTTTCTCAATCTGATCCGGATAATTGGAGTCTGGATAATTGGAGTTCTACTGTACACTTGATTTTGTTCACTTTTTTCGTTCCCCGTCTTTATATTTATTATGCGTCAACGGCAAACTTTGAATTATAGTTCATAAGAAAAAATAATGAATTTCTGAATATTTTCTGGCTTCCGGTATGTATTGTGACAATGTGAAAAATCAGAGTTTATCATATGTTTAAAAGTACGCGGTAAAATACATGGAGGGAGAAGCTATTGAAACAATATTTAGTCTTTAGTAAATTCATTTATAAGAACAAAATGGATTTTCAAAACAAGAAAATAAATAATCATGTTTAGTCTTAGTATAATTTATTTAATAAGAAGTGTTTATTGATTTGTGTAAAAAGTAAGGGTATGTAAAGTGTTTGTAACAGCAAAGCCTAAAAGACGCTTTCGGGAGGGAAATATCTCGTGGTTTTTGATTCAGTATGAGTTCAGCGTCTGGAGAGACCAGGTCGTGGAGAGTCGAAGTCCAGTAGTTAGAGTGATCAGACGGTTTTGGTCGATAGAGAGACTCAACGGAATGTAGTGAAAATGTATAAAAAACTGTTTTAATCTAAAAGTTTATCATCATAGACGAATATTTGTGAATAATAGTTCCTCGTGAATAAACTTTTCTAATAAAAAGACAGAGAAACATGTTTTTGAACAAAGTGATGCAATACTTTGCACGTGTTTGTAGAAAATGAACAATAAATTTTAGAAACAGATCATTTCCCGGGTAGTGAGAACTCTGTAGAGATAAACTTTCCATTAAAGACAATAAACTCGCTATGAACTATTGTAAGAAAGACAATTTGTTTGAGTGCTGTGTGTGAATACATATAACATGAACTTTCTTGAAAGCCATGATCGCAGTAGACTGCAAGAGACGGGACGTCTAAATTACTACCTTCGGACAATTTTTTATAAAAATTGGTGTTGTGGTATAAACACCCTATGTTAACTCTAGACTAATGAATTGTATTATATTTGATATATGTGCTGTACATGTTTGATTTTTCTTTATCTGCTTAAAAAATATTTTAAGAAAAAATAAATTAATAAAATAAAATGAAATTTTCAATTTTAAAAGTGAATCTCTTTCATAGATTTACAAAGTAATTTAAATTCAAAAAGTAATTTCTTGTTGCAACATTTAAAGTAAAGATTTAAATTCATGGAATAAATGAAACAGTCTCCTTCAGAGAAGAAATTAAAATAAATAAAGTATATTAACTAAGATAATATTCATATTTAATTTCTTAATATGCTTAAATAATATGTTCTTGTCTACAATATTTTATGTTTAATAAATCTTTATGTTAATATTTCAGTCAAAGTGTTTTCATTACTACCGAATTTCACTGCATAGTACACTTTTAAAAGAGCTTGCGACCCTGAGAATAAATTTAATTAAAATCTTTTTATTTGGTAAGCTAAGGCTACCTGGCGCCCATAAATTGCTGAGCAAATATTTTAAAAATAATAATCTTAAATTCAGTTTCATTTTTTATTAAAGTAACAGAAAAATAAGAACTCTTCAAGTTAGTTATTATTGAATTATTACAGTATCTACAATTTGTACTTTTTCAAATATTTCAATCTAAAGTAGAAAAAGTAGAGTTTCATTACGGTAAATGTGTTGATCAACATCAGTCAGTAAATGTGTCATAATTCACCCCACCCTCATATAAAAAGAATTACATGCAATAAATACAATAAGGTATCGGTAATAATATATTTGTAGTGGAATGAAATATATAATAAGTAGCCACATGTGTGCTTGACAGACACATACTTAGAATGTAGTGCTAGCCACATGTGTGCCTGACAGACCACCTAAGTTTTGTAAACATGATTATTTACGTGAAATAATGAAAGATGGAGACATATCCAACCTCTACACTTGTTAATGATTAATTGAAGGACGTTTTCATAGGTCACACTTGAAGGGAGAAGGAGAAGGGTTGCCAAAATTTGTAAAACAAATATCCCTACGTGCCTGACAGACCCACCTGTGGCGGTAAGGGTTAAGTATTAGCTCTATTTCAGCTGAACAGTTTGATATTTAAGCTAAGTTTGTGATATTTGTTTGTATAGAAGTTGTTCTATACACATTGTTCTTTTATTGAGTAATTAAATTAAAATTAGGAGAAAAATACATTGTTTTTATTTTATTTTATAAAATTTTAAGTAGTTCTATACACATTGTTCTTTTATTATGTTACTATAGTAACTAAATTAAAATTAGGAAAAGAAGAAGGGAAAGAGCAAGAAGATGGGTACTGGATGTTGAGGAAGATCTGAGAGCGATGAGCATCAAGAATTGGAGTCATGGTGCATTGGATAGAAGAGAGTGTAATGGGCTATATTACCAGAGGGTAAGATAGGTTAAGGTATGTGTATTTTAATTACTTTTTTTTTAGATTTAGCTTTAGCATATTGTACCAAAATGTTTTAAATTATATTTATAGACTATGTACATTTCCTGTAAAATAGGGTTAATGACAATACATAAAATGAATTCATTGATATATTAGTTTTGGGTGACAGGAGAAGTGTTTATATTTTTATCATTAAGGAACATTAAGTCCTTAATATATGATATTGTTTAATAGCATAAACCATATTTTTTGAAAATGAATATTTGTGCGAATATCTCTCCTTATAAAATAGTGGATAGTACATATATTTACGCTAATAACTTAATCATATAAAAACTTAGTTTTAACAGTAGTTAATGATAACATATAACCTAGGCTACAGTTTTAAACAAATTTCTAAAACTCAAATATAACAAGTACCTTCTCAAATTTGTTTTCTCTGTATTATCAAAACTCTCAGATTAGATTTTAACAGTCAAAGAATTCTCAGAAGTATGGCTATCTAGGTAACATTCCGATTGTTTCCACATTTGTTAAATTTGTTTTTCTTGTTACCTATGATCTCTTCTTGTTAATCATCGCCTCTTAAAAAAAAAGAAGAAAAACTTAAAATAAAGACAATCTAGCCTTTGAATACCTTAATAGCATCAGAAAAGAACAAGAGAGACTGGATAGGAAAGATGAAAAGGAGGACTCTAAACCCAGGACTATATGAAAAATGGTGTAGATCCAGCTAGGTCCCCTTAGGATTTCCAAGCGCGTACTCACTAAAGTGAGCTCCAGAGAGTAATTTGTTTAAAAAATAATATTCTACATAGAAAGTGATAAAAACCATAGAGGTTAAATAATCAAAATGTGTCTAATAACCATTTGAAACCATCTACAAATTATATATATATATATATATATATATATATATATATATATATATATACATACTTCAATTATATACCTAACTACAAAAAAGATAGTTAATCTAACTATTACTATAAGTTATTATGGGACAAATTTCCGTAAATTTTAAAAACATATTTGGCCTGTTTGTAATTTGATATTTTAAAATGATTTTACAGTTTCAAAATGTTTGGGTTTAACTTCTCACAATAGACTGATTTATATGTATATAATACAACAAGAGAAGCACACAAAAAGTGAATTATTACACAAGAAAAATATTGAAAATATGAAGGTAAACAAATTCTTTATTTATTTTTAATAATTATAATATATATGTATGTATAATATATATTAATAATATAATATGTATGCTTAAAAAAATAATGTACCGTACTGAAACATTATTAGCTTTGTTCTGATTTGAAAATATTTTCAGAGGTTTGTATGCACAATAGATCATTTATAATCCAACAGCGAACTCAGTGGTCTCTGTCAGCCAAATGTTAATTTTCAAAGTTTTTTGCTTAATGTCGGGATGAATGTGGAAATAGACGAAAGTTTATTTAAGAAAAGTTTGGAAAAATGAACAATTTTTGAAAAAAATATTGCCTATAAATGAGATTACATGATTGGGAGTAAAGTGGGAAAACAAAACTGACAGTAATTAGAGTATTTTTTTTCATTTTACTCATGAATTAAGTCATAAATATATATCGATTAAAAATAGTCTAACTGTGTATAATTTCTGCTTAAAATGTGATGGATGTAATACTACCTCACAGTTTATATTTGTTTGTTAATACTGTCTTTGTTTTTACTTCAGGTTTTAACACACATTAAGAAAGATAAATCTACTGAAAGAGTTAAAACAAAATCGTGGTATCAGCTTCCTGAATTACAAAATAGTCAAGTAGGTATTGTGTAATTAAGCTTTTTTTAATCAAAAATTAATTATAATTTTCAAAACTATATTGGTTTATAGGGTGTGACGAAAGTTTTAGTGCAGGTTAATTTAGTATTGCAATGAAAAGGAATTACTTGTGCCGAATGGTGGCTCATGATTTTATGAGCAGGGTGGGCTAATGTACAATATAATCCAATATTTTATGTTGTACCAAAACTGGTCTGTACTATTTGGAATTTCCATGTGTGCCACGCTGAATCTACAAGGAACTGATGTTTGCAGTAATGTGATACAGATAGCCAATTCACTTTGTTAATCAAACTAACAAATATCCCGGCAATGACATTGTTATTCTTTGTAGTTTACAAAATAAAAGGTATTGTTATTCTCATAAATGTTAAATTATCCAATTAAAACAATTCTAATAAAGAAGTATGGAATAGGAAGAACATTCCTATAATTCCAGAAGTAAATGTTGAAAAAAGACTTCTGAATGCAGTATCATTCTATTTGCAAAGGAGGTGGATGGACGTGTCCTTTGATGGGCAAATATGTCAATGACTATTATTGAAATTAAAAATTAGCGAGATAACGTCTTTGTGGACAGAACATACTGCAAACGAATTTAGACGGTCTTGAACTATAGTGTCTCTTAGAAACGTAATATCATCCTTTTTAATGTACTAAAACATTTCTCTGCTTCAGTTGTTGTTACTGGTGTGGTAATAGTTATTTGGAGAGCTTTAAAAGTCTCAGAAAAAGTTTGCAAATAGTGAGTAATGATTTGTATAAAGGCATATAACTGAAATAATAATAGCTAAAAAAGATCATAAAATGAGGAAGAAAGGAAATCAAAGAATGTATTACAGTATAACAAACACACAGAACACAATTCTCACAAAAAATACGCCTAAGTATCAGACACGTTTCAATGACAAGGTCGTCCTCTTCAGTGATACACAAGCTACACCAATCAAACTATAACTCACTATAAGTTAAGGCGTATTTTTTGTGAGAATTGTGTTCTGTGTATTTGTTATACTGTATAATTTTTCTCATAAGTCAAGCTTTGTATAATTTAATATAAAGAATGTATTTACTATTTTCTTTAGAAAATGTAGAAACAATTTTTTTTCAACTTATCAATAGTCAGGGCACACTAAGTTTTTTCAAACCAAAATTGTCATTGTTTTGTCAAGAATTTCTTATTAGAGAAAAGTAGATTCTTATAAGAGGGACTCTTCTTACGGTAGAAAAGTTTTTGCCTCTTCTTGCAAAAGTTTTTATAAAATTATTTTTTCTCTCTTCAGAGTGGTAGCTTAGATCTCTATTTGTATTATACAACTTGACCATCAAAGGAAAAGGTGAAAATGCAATACAAATCGGTTCAGACATTTAGGCTTTACAGATGGTATTTTCAGACTAATTACCTGATTTCTTTAAAATGGATTTAGTCTTACAAAGGTCTGAAACAAAACCTTGAAACAAAACCTATTAAATGTTTATATAGTAAGAAAAACAGGAACATATATGCTACCATTTTACTTTACAAGTACCAACGCGTAAGAAGTAAATTAATTGTGACTAACATTTGGGAAAGCATATTGAAATTATTGAGAAAAATTTCATTAATTTAAAGCATACAAAGAACATTGAGAGTGAACACTTTTTTAAAACATTTTATTTGTAGCAGGTAGGAATCAATTTTATACATTGTATTAGTCTTGTCAAGATCTTCAAAAATTATACTAAATTAAACAAAAAATACACAAACACCATAAATATCATACACATCCCAAAACCCTTTTGTCATTCATTAGATGACTGTATGGTGCAGATGCAACCAGTTCACCGCACCATGACTACCAGTAAAGATGGGATTCCTGATAAAAAAGATTTTGAAGATATCCCACAGTAAAAAGTTCTAACAAATTATACGTCAATCAAATATTTAATTAAGTTATTCCTATCATTGCTGTAATTGCAAATGAGATAATTATTTCAAGGATGGCCCTAAAAATTGCTGGTGATTTTGCAATTTGAGTAAGCCTATTATTTTGATGTAATTAGATTGTGTGTTTTTCTTGCATCATATGGTCTATTTTTGTGTGAAACATAAAATACATAATGATACTCAAAATGTAAATTGAAGGGAAAGTTAAAATATCCAGTTTTTTAAAAAGAGGACGTCAAACGTCTGTAGACATATTTTTCAGAAGGTGTCAACTACTGCTTACAAATTATGACAATTGACTACACAGAATGTACAAATATAATCGAAATATAGTTTGAAAATAGTTTGAAAATTATACAATTCCTATTTCAATTTCTGGTAAAATGATTACATATAAATAGGATTATTTACAAAATGAAAAACAATTGAGAGTAAATTGGAAAACTAAAATGAACTTGATAGTTTTAGTTTTTCTTTTTATTCATGGCTAAAGGCTTTACACATTAGTTAAGTCATAAATAACATATTTTATCAATGGTTAAATTTATATTTTTTGCCTGATTTTTTGTCTTAACTCGGAACTTTCTTAGAAATAAGGACCAAG
Organism: Aphrophora alni; assembly: GCA_963513935.1. Taxonomy (NCBI): domain Eukaryota; kingdom Metazoa; phylum Arthropoda; class Insecta; order Hemiptera; family Aphrophoridae; genus Aphrophora; species Aphrophora alni. The sequence continues at coordinate 112,176,034 of OY740766.1, read as the reverse complement.
AAATTTTATTTGGGTCCCAAGAGTGTAAGCAATATTTAACTAAAATAATGGGAAATGAATTTTTAAAAACTGAAATTTGTCATTTTAGTCTTATCAAAAGTACAGTACAACCTGTCATATCCGGACGTTATTTGTGACCGAGATAGTGTGCGGAAGAGATGGACAAGTGAAAGTTAAAGCTGGAATGTTGTTTGCGTGCCTTGTCTTTGTTGGCTGCTGTTCGGATGTTATTTGTGAGCAAGATAGTGTGCCAGATGGAAGGGATGGACAAGCAAGTGAAAGTTGAAACTGGAATGTTGTCTTTGTCGGCTGCTGTCTGCCTGCCACTTGCTACCCGCAGTCTGTATTTACATTTTAAAGTGACGATAAGTTTCTAAACTGTATGTCAGAAGTGTTTGCCGTTGTTATCGTTCTTGTTAACCATTGAAATCATTACTGTTAACCGCTGTCACTGTATTTTATCGTTTTATTTTTATTGTTGTTACTGTACTTTATTCTTTATTGTTGTTGTTTGCTAAAATGGCGGAGCAAAGTAAGAAAACTGTTGTGACAATGGATGAAAAGTTTCTTGGTCTTGATGCTTTTAAGAAGGTTGAGAGTCATGGCTTCCAAAAAACCTTTTCAGTGTATAAAGGAGATGAAAATCACAAACTTAAAAAATAAAAAATAAATTTATGCAGGCGGGCTAACTGTAAGTAAAACTTTTTGACGAATTTTACTTTTAGTATTTTAAAGAGCACAGTGTAATGCACTGTACTGTACATAATGTATATTTTATATTTTTAAATATTTTATATACATTACAAGCGACCCGCGTACCCGTGTTACCACGGGTAAAATTTTTTTAAAAGTTCATTAATCTTAAGGCGAAATTGATTTATAAAAATGTTCAAATTTGATCATCTGTCATTTCACGTGATCGATTACAATGAGTCTAAAACTCATTTAACTTTGTTCAGTAGTTCAAACTAATTAAGAAAATATATAACAGTGATAGGTTCAACCGTTTATTAATACATATAGGTTCATATTTATAAATGTATTTATCAATATTCATAATACTTCTCTAAAAACGACGTTCCGTGTGATTATTTTACCATCAGCTGTAATTGACTGTCCTTCAATTGAATGAACAAAGATTTTCACTCCTGAAAACGAACGACATCGACTGAGAGCTACATAAAGCTGACCATGGGAGAAGAAAGGGCTTGGCAAAAATAGTGCGAAGCGTGACAAAGAGTGACCTTGTGATTTGTTGATGGTCAAGGAAAAAGCCAAAATCAGTGGAAACTGAGTACGAGAGAAACTTAATGGGATAGAAGAGTCTGAGGGAGAAAGTTTTATTCTTGGAATAAGAACCTGCTGAAGCTCCAGTTAAAATCGTACAATCAATAAGGTTCTGACGCATGATCTCAACTCTCAAACGAGGTTCCATTAATAAGTTCACGACTCGCATCCAAATTTCGAATCAACATAACCAAAGCACCAATTCATATCTTGGAAGACCGCTAATTTGAAGTGTATTTAAGAACTCTGTTGGATACTTAAGTTGTTCTGTACCGTCACTGATTTCCTTGTCAAAACTAAGGTACACTTTTTCTTCTCCAAGAAGTAGTTCCATGACTTCATTATTGATAAGATCACAGTCTTCTTTTGTTGGTGCAAGTAGTGCTCGTTCGGTAATATCCTCGCAGGTTGCTAATGTTTGGCAATCATAAACAAAATCGATTGGAGATCCTTCGCCCGTTAGTCGAGATGGCAGCATTACAAAGTTTTCTCCAGAAACGATTGGTAACGTGCCATTTTCTATTGATAGGAGAATTTCCGAAAACTCTTCTTCTACATAATCAACTCTCATATTTTTATGAAGTTTACAGAATGTGACATTTTGCCATAAAGCGCTCGACTTTATACATATGTCAACAGATTCTGCACGTCCTCCATGTGACACAACTGGTAGGGATTGACGAAAGTCACCACAAAAAACTACAACCTTTCCTGCGAATTGATTATTTTTTGAGGTGTCTAAATCCTTGAGCAAACGATCGATAACTGTAATTGAATGTCGAGGAATTGTTGATCACTCATCAAAGATTAGAAGTCGTGCTTTTTGTAACTTAACTGCCAATGCGGTACCATCATTACAGATTCAGGGTCTTCTGGTGATTCCTGTATTAGATCATGCATTTTTTTTAATGACTGAGCATATGGGTTGATTTCTGCAAGATGTTGGCTTAAGGTTTCCATTACATGCAAATCACAACCTCGATTAGCTGCATTTCCCATGCGTTCCTGAGCAGCTGTCTTCACGTCATAAGTGTAAAGTTGAGCGTTAACAAGTCTATCACCATCTTGAGCATATAACGATCCAACACTGTGGTAAATTTGATCGTGAACTTTAAAGTATCTCGGACCAAATGGGCGAGGCTCTTCAACTTTTGCAATCGTACTTGCTATTGCCATTGCCAAATTGTACGATCGAAATAAGTAAGATAATTTTTATTATTGTGCAAAAGATCCAAAAGCACATACGATGTATGAATTGAAGGTAATTTGACTTTACCATGCGAACAACAAAGACTAAAGCCATCTCCAACTCCCCTTCTTTCACATGAAAATAACAGTGTGGAACATTCAGAGCATTCTTCGTCCATTTTTCCTAATTAGGTTCAATTTGGCCATTAAAGTCTAACGCAATTTTAAAATCTGCGGTTGGTGATGAACGTTTTCTTCGATGTGCTACCGTGTCTATTTCTTGTTCATGTTGGCGATATTCCAAAATCTCGTCTCGCCTCCTGATGTGCTGAGGTATTTCGTTCCTGTTCATTATTTCTGTAATCTTGACTTTGACGCAGTTGCCTCATGCTTTCATGTGTATTCAATCTGTTGCGATCATCAGCTTCTTCTCTTTCTCAAGCAGTAAGTTTTCGAGGGGGAATAACCTATTACTGTAAGACTGGGATATAAAGGCATCAAACAATATGTAAACAATCTCAAGACAACCCCGTAAAATAAGATCTTGCACATAAAATAAGATCTTTCACATAAAATAAGATCTTTCACGAAACAAAAAAGAAATATAACGTAAAATTAAGTAAAACTTGCTAATATTTACAGTGTAATGATAAAATAATCATCTTAAAATTGGTGAGTTTAAACACACTTAAATGTATTTAATTTCAAACAGCTGATACATTTGTTTTTTTATTTACAATTATTTGTTTAGTTTTTTTATATTGAAATAGTTTCAATATAGAGATTTCTGAAACTTCAGGAACCTATATCTCAGGAACCACTTGAAACTTCGGTTTTAGCAGTTTCTCACTAAGGTCTATGATTGTGCAAAATTTCAAGCTCCTAGCCTATACAGTTTTCAAGTTGAAAAATCAAACGGACAGACTTAGCGTTTTATTAATATGATGTAGAATTAAAAAATTAAAGTTTGGTCTAAATTATGTTGTAACAGTGGTTTGTTTTTTAATTTTATATACATACTGTACTTGTACCTACAGTAGTGTATTAAACGTCTAAAAAACATTCAACAACAAACACTGTAACTATTTCTGGCCCTCAAGCTATTTATAAATGACCTTGTGATACCCAGATTTTTCCATTTCCGAATCGGCCGGAAGCCTTATTAGTCTTAATATGACAGGTTGTTCTGTACGTTCATTTTTCAATATATGATTTAAAAAATTAAGTCAACACATTCTAACTCTAAAATATCCCTTTATACAAAATTTTTACAAAAAATATTTGTTAAGTTCACAAGTAAGACAAGTTTCCTGCAGGAGGGGATGCAGACACTTAGCTATACCTAATTAAGAGGGGGTTGACGTTGTAATAGTGTACATTTTCAGTTTGGTAATCTTGGTTTGAATAGAAAATAAAATTGACTCAAGGCAATAAAATAATAAAGAATAAAATAAATAAAGAAAGTAATTAGTACTAAATGATCAGAGATATTTGTTAAAAGTATGTTAATAATTAAAACGGATATAATTTTAGTTATAAGAAAAATATGACATCAGCATTGTGAGTAAAAGTGGGAAGACACTGTTGCCAACCAAGACCAGTCCAGTTGGATCTAGACTTTCTAAGAGGTAAGACGTAAGTAAGTATGTTTGTAGAGACAAAGCCGAACCATGGAAGAAAGAAAGTGTTTTTGAAAAAGGACTAAAAGTTTTATTTAAAGAACTGTCATGTGATTTAACGAGTTAGTTAGAATAAGTAAGAAATAAACTTTTAGAGAGAGAAGATGTGGTTTGAAAAATGACAATGTAGACAAAGCCGTACCGCGGAATGAGGAAAACGTTCTCAAAAAAGGACAAGTATGGTGTTTAAAGAAAAACTATGTGAGTTTTGACAATAATTGTGTTTTGAGTAAAAGAGATGTAGACAATCATGGTTATTTGAAAAGTGAAATATAAAACTGAACAAGTTATTTTGTAAAGAAAGACGGGATATGTGTTAGAATGACATCATGTGGATTGAATGAAGAAATAGTGTAAATAAATTGAAAGTTTTGTGTAATATATACAATTTAACTTCTGTGTATAATTGCATGCTTGGTATAACATGCTTAAATTATGTTTTATAAAAAATTAAACATAAAAATAACTCTAACTTGCAGCTCATTAATGAAATTTGAATAGTATGTTTCCAGAACTATCTTTTTTTTTTTTAACAAAGAAAATATTTTATTTGATGATAATAATTAAAGAATTTTATTATTTAAAGACATTGATTGGTTGATCTGTTAAATTAGATGTATTAAAAATAATGAAAAATAAATATTTTGTAAAAGAGATTGTGTAATATAAAAATATTACATTTTGAATTATGAGTGATTCTATTTTGTGATTAGGTTGCAACCATAAGATTAATAATAAATAAGATATTAATTAATCATAATTTTGAATTATTATAAAATATGTGATGTTTATGTATTTTTGTCTTTTCAGGTAATACTTTGATTTTGTATGAAATTTATTATAAAATGTTTATTAATACAGTAGAGTCCCGCAAACTCAACGTAATGTGGACCGGAATTGTGCCGAGATTGTGAAATGCCGGGTTATCGGGATATCAAACGACTTTGTCGATAGCGGTATCCCATTGTCGGCAACGTAAAAACACCACGGCACCAAAGCGGCGGCAATATCAAACGACTTTGTCGATAGCGGTATCCCGTTGTTGGCGGCATAATAACACCGCGGCATTGGCACCCATCGATATAGCAGACATACACCTGCAAAAACGTTTGATGGGCCGCTTTTTTTCCATGAATCAATTTATTATACATTATGGAAAATATAACATTTCTTTTCAGTTTTCTTTGACAGGTACGCACAGTATATACAGTAAATAAAAATGAGCGAGTTACGAAAATGGAAGCGTGTGTTGGTTTCATTTGAGACGCGGTTAAATGTGTTAAAAAGACTTGACAGAGGGGAATCTGTAAAAAAGCTTTGTGACGAGTTTAACGTGGGAAAAGTACCATTAACGATTCGAGCAATCGAAGTTAATGCCCGCTTTGGGATCTGCCAAACTTTTATGAACATCGCTGTTTTTAGAAATATATATTTTTTCCCGTCGGGGTCGCCGAGTAATCCGGACTGCCGGGTTATCGAGTGCCGAGTTTGCGAGACTCTACTGTAATTGAATATGCATTTCAGAAAATTCGATTCTGTATTTTATTTAAAATTCTCCAAAGTACACTGTTTCAAAGAACTTGCGACCTTAGAGAAACTTTTTATGCTCTCTTCAAGAATATTTCTTTGTAATTATTTTATTTTATTCTTTGTAATAAATATTACAAAGTGGTGCCCAACTTCATTAGATAAAACAAATTTAGAAATAAATAACTAAAGCCTTCTTATATTATATTAAATAATTACAACGTACCTCGTGGTGCCCAGGCAAACACTCACCTAAGTGTTTGAGTGGGAACAGCGAGGGATGCCAACCCCCTTTAAATACCCCCACATGAAACTCCTTTATAGTCATGTACATTCAGTTCACCTATTGAGGCGGTTTGGAAAAAGCCAAACGTCTCAAGTCCATTTAAAACAAGTTAAATTGCCGCGCTAAACCTTGTAGAGTGGGGACGAGGTGGGGCGATGACGTCACGCCAGATCGAGAGCAAACTTGCTTGTTTAGACGTGAAAAGTCAAACTGCCTTAGTTCCTATTTTATTAAGAAACTAAATTATTAATATAAATAAATATTCAGTAGAGTCAACCGACCAATAATATCGAAGAATAAATTTAAAATCACATAAAACAAAAAAGTTATTCAAGTTTTTAGAAGGGCTCAAAAACCTAAAATTTGGAAAAAGAATAAATTCAAAATTCAAAAATCGTAGAGTCATAACCAACTGGGGAAGTAACAATAATCACAAATAAAAAATATGAATTAATAATAATTAACAGGTGAGAATGGACTTAGAAAGTCATTCTTGGGGAGTTTTTTGGAATTTTAGAGTTGAAGGGGGGATCATTTAAAAAATAATAATAAGTACTATTGTAGAGACCACAATAGGGCACAATAATAGGTACTTAGAATCAAATTTGAAAATAAAATAAGGGAGATATAATAATTACAAAACGTAAAACTTCAAAGCCCAAAAGCGGGTAAAATAAACGTTAAAGGGGTAAAGTAACATGATAATTATATGTATTTAGTATGTACAATGGTAAAACACCAAAGCAGAAGTAATAATATATAATGGGGGGGTTTTTATGAACATAAACTCATACGACACAAACTTAAGGACTTCAAAGGCGAATAACTCGACAACCAAACGAGTTATGGGAAAAGTACAAACATAGTTTTTCGTCGTAGTAGAAGAGGAACAAGATTTCGTCAAAAGAATTTTGAGAAAGGACTTATCTCAAAATTTGAAAAGGGGAAAAATCAAATTTCAGGGAAAGGGCGATAACTCGCGAACGAAGCGTAGTAGAGCGATGAATCAAGTTCCACAAGACCCACAAGATGGAAAGGAAGAAGAATCCGAAAGGAACTTTAAAATCGGTTCGAGCGTTCGAAAGTTATAGCGAGTTGAACGAAAAAACGTCAAAAGTAGAGATTTTCATGCAAGAACATGAAAAGTGGCGCGCGCATCTTCAAGCAGAGTCTAAAGTCAGAATCATCATATTGCCAACATGGATCAAAGATAACGTTAAAGAAAAAATACTATAAATTATTAATTAAAAGGTGTTTTAATTAATAACTAAGGAAGAAAACTATTCATTAGTCAAAAAATAGGACTAATAAAACATATAGTGTAAATATTTCAGACCAAAAGGGCCTGAAAACACATAATATATGGAAAATACCTTTTTCCCAAAAAGGGAGGAAAATTGGCTCCAGAAAAGTGGATTAATTCCCACTGACAGGGAGACCGAGTTTTAATCGTCGAAAGACGATTACTTTTGATTTGGAATCGACGCTTAAAGGACGTTTCTTCTGCAACCGACTCTGAGCTGAGAGGAAGATTCAACTGTCACTCTACTAATTGGACTTAGAATAATTTCAACTTTAATCGATCTTCAAGGCGACTTAGAAGAATTCGAGACCAGCATTCAACTACTTAGCAGCTTACAGACTCTGGATAGAAAACATCACATCACTATCATCCTAATAATACAACAAATTCCAAATCCAACTAGAACTTCTATTAAAGTGTGAAGGTATCTTATACTTAAGGAATAATTCGCAAATATTAACTTCTTTTCAAATATAACGTCATTAGGGGAATTATTAAAAATTAAATTCATTTTTTTTTAAACCTCTGCTTTGGTGTTGATAATAATTAATAATTTAAATACGACTTTTTCAGTACAGGAAAAACTGTTTGTGGTTCTGTCTGGAAAGTCAAGCGCTTTTATTTTTGTTTAATATATAGATAATCTTACATTAATTAATGTTGTTAAATAAATAAATAGTTGTGTTATTGTTCAATTAAATTGTTTTGTGTGGTTAAAAAAGTTTTGAATATAAAATTTTTCTGTGGAAAAGAGGAGATAATATACAAATAATTCATTTCTAAATTTTGTTGTGTTTTTAATATAAATCCATTCTGTGTATGCTATTAACTTTGTTTTAACATAAATTTTATATATATGTGCTCTGGTAATACAATTTGAAAATTTTAAAAAGTTATCATCAGAACTTAAGAGCCGATTTCTCCCAAAAGGCACGACCTTGGAGAGAGAGAGAGTTAATCTTAAAAAAGTTAAATAATCGAGCATTGAGATAAAATTCAGGGAATTTTGCGTTAATTAAAATTTAGTAAGTTTATGAGGACAAGCTCATACTTATTAGAGCCAAGAGTTGCAAAATCTTTGATTTAAAAAAGTAAAAGTGAGCATCTTGGCCTTGCCCGCGCCTGCTCTGAAAAGAAAGGTGGTTCGCCCAGTCGGTGGTGATCGTACAGCGAGTTTAAGAGTTCGTGATAGTAGTGTTCCTAAAAAGGGAACAAGAATCTTAAATTCGCGTGAAGTCAGACAAGACTTTCGGCGTGGTAAGTGGCGTTGTAAAGTGGGGCAAGAAGAACCCTACGAGAACTACATTAACGCGGAGAGCGGCGGCGTGGTAAGTGGCGTTCCAACGTGGGGCAAGAAGAACCCTACTCGAACTCACTAGCGCGGAGAAAGGCGGCGTGGCAAGTGGCGCCCAATAGCGTGGAGCACGAAAAGGCAAAGTTTTGGAACAAATTTTCAAAATTTTGAATTTTTTTGTGTTTCATACGAACGAGAATATCTTAAGTTCTGATATAATTTATATGTACATGTGTGTTAGTAATAAGTTGTGCTGGTAATTACAACGACAAATATACTAAATTGCAAGAATAATAATAATTAAAAGTAGAGTCCAAATTAAACCGAAATTTAAATTTTTTAATTAAATAAACCAAGTGAATAAGTGAAGTGAAAATGGGACCAGCGAAAGATCCAGCAAAACCGGAAGGTTCAAAAGAACAGGAGACGGAAATGCAGAAAATGGTGAGGTACCTGAACCAAATGGAGGATAGAAGAAAGCAAGAGAGGGAACAGGACAAAGCGGAACAACAGAGAAAAGAAAAGGAGAAGGAAGATAACGAACAGATAAGAAGAATAGAAGACAGAATCGAGAAAAATAAGGAGAAAGAAGAAATGGAAGCCAAATAGATCCAGATGGAGGAATTACGGAAGCAGGAGAGAGAAGAGATGGAGGCCAAACGGAAGCAGGAGAGAGAGGAGATGGAGGCCAAGCAGAAGAAGGAAAAGGAAGAAGCGGAGGCCAAGCAGATCCAAATGGAAGCCAGATGGATGAAGAGAGATGAAGAATTGGAAGCCAAGCAGAAACGAGAGAGAGAAGAATTGGAAGCAAGATGGAAGCAAGAAAGAGAAGAAGCAGAAGCCAAGAGAATAAAGAGGGAGGAAGAAATGGAGACAAAACGGATCCAAAGGGAAGACGCCCGTAAACAGGAAATAGGGAAATATATGGAGGAAATTAAGGAATCTATAGATAGTAATATGGCTGAAAATACGAGGCGAATAGAAACTTGTGAAGAAAAAGTGGAAGAGTGCGTAGGGGAAATTAAAAAAATGACGGACAGTTTAAAGGAACAGGGAAAGTCGACTATAGAAATTGGGGAGAAAGTTAAAAAATTAGAAGTTAAAATTAGGGAAGTTGCCAAAATTAAAGAAACCGGTGGTAATGCTAAAAATATAATTTATTTAGATAGGGCAAATTTAGAGTCAAAAACTATAGAATTTTGGGGAAATTCAAGAGAAAATCCTGTGCAATTTTTGAAACAAATTGAGGAGGTATTCCAAGAAATAAATCCCGTCATGGAAGAAAATGATAAATTGAAAGTTGTGGAGAAAAAATTGAAAGGAGCTGCCATGGAATGGTGGGAAATAATCAAGCGAGATACAGAAGAATATAGCCAGTTTAAATTGTTATTTTTAGAGCATTATTGGGGTTATCAAACGCAACAAGTAGTTAGGAATCAGATAGAAAACCATAGATATAATCCTAACGGAAATATGAGTAGGGTTGATTATTTTTGTAAAATGGTGCGAAAGGCCGAATATTTGGAACCCAAAATTCCGGAAGAGTTCCTTATATACCAACTAATGAGGCATTTCGACCAAAAAGTTCAATTAGCGTGTATTGGTAGGGCTAGTGAGCATTTGGAGGACGCTATCAAGTTTTTGAGGACCATTGAAAACGTAGACGGAATGACGAGAGAAGTTCGCCGACCAGATAGTTTCGAAAGGAGGGACGGACCACAAAGAGATCAAAATTTCAGGCAAAGGAATCAAGACTACTCAAAACCATCCCAAAACCCTAACCCTCGATCCTATGGTCAAACCCAGAATAAACCTCAACCACAAATACCTCAAAACCCAGGTCCTTCAAATCAAAAATTCCCGCCCAAGGTCACAAAAAACTAAAATACGAGATCTCAAGGCAAAATTTTTGGCAGAGAAAGGATTATACAAACGGAATTGAGATCGACGATAAAACCAAATTTAGCAAACTTAAAAGGGGGGATCAGAAAATAAATAAAATTAAATTGGGGATTTTAAACACAGAAATTAAGAAAGATTTAATGGAGGAAAGAGATAATAAAATTTTAAATAGTGAAGTTTACGAAAAATGTCCGGAAATAGGGATAGAAATCGAAAATATAAAAGTAAATATGTCCATTGACACCGGAGCTCAAATGTCCTGTGTGCAAGAGGATTTTTATAAACATGTGCTTAAAAATAGGAACGATAAAATCATGGAATTACCAGTTGTAAATACGGAAATGGTGACAGCGATAAAAAGCCAACGACAGAAGATTAAATTACAGGCATTATTGGAGATTAGAATAAATAACCAAGCAATAAGAGGGGTATTTATGGTGGTACCAAAGCTGGAAAGCAAAATTATAATGGGTTGTGATTTAATGTGCAAATATCGAAGTCGAATTAATATGGAAAAGGGTTTCCTACAACTGGTAAAGGAAAATGAATTTATTGTTGTAGATTTTCTTAAGGAGAATAAGGTATTAAGATTGAGCAAAAGCGACGCGCAGACCGAACATCAAAAGGACGGCGAAACCGGTAAAATGGTAGAGTCGTCAGCAGCGAATAATGGAGGCTCAAATTCGCACAAGCGAGCAAAAGGGGCTTGTGTGTTGGCCGTTAAAATGCCTACGGACCTAAAACAAAAAGCAAAGGACGTGTCTAGACCGAGTAGTGACAAATCAGAAAGTGGTCAAAAGCGAGGAAGCAAGTTAAGTGCAAGGAATGAATCGGCGAAGAGGAAAAATGCAAATTTTAACAATAATGAAGTGCTGTTAAAAGCGTGGGATAAAGGTAACCAATTAATTAATAAAGATGAAGGGCTGAAAGGAGCGGAGAATAAAGGAAATAAAAATGTGCCAAAGGCAATAATCGACGAAAATAATAAAATAATAAAATACGACGAACATTTGCAAAATAACTCTGAAAACGATTCGGAACTTACACAAGACAGATTCGACGCCAGAGACGAGAGTGATTGGAGAGCTATAATACAAATGGCGGATCCGGAGAGACAAAATGGACGAAATTTAAGGTATCGAAAGAAGAAAGTTAAATTCAAAAATTCTACGAAGTGTAAGATGAAAGAATGGAGGCCCGAAGGGAAAGTAATATTTAAATGTGAAGGACTAAGGAGATATTAATAGAACGTAAGAAATTTCATAAATAAAATGTATAAGTTGTAATGTTTAAAAGTTGTAATAGGTAAAGTGTAGAAGCGAGTGAGGTAAAAGGGAAATAACGGACTCTCAGCTGATTAAAAGAAGGTAGCCTAGGTCAGTGAATAACAGGATAAAGCTTCAATAAATTCCTAAGTGTACAAGGTCAGGAGCATAGCCGTAACACGCATCTGCAAGCCGCACCTGAATAAACAAAGTATAGACGAGGAGGTGAAGGGGAAGACAGGATATTGATAAACAAATATTGAACGACTGCGTGTTCAACAAATTAGCAGAGGGGTGATGGAAATGAATGAATGGATGTTTAAATGTGTACTGTTTTGTTTTTTATTAATGAGAGATTCCGAATAAAATAAATAGTTTTTCTTTTTAACTACAATTAGGATAATAATCGTTGTAGTTACCAAGTACTTTATATATATGTAGGCATAGTCTTAAATTCAACCAAAGCAGATAAGTAGAATCATATAAGACGAATTATTCCTTATATAAATGTAATATGTTTTGTGTGTGATAATGTGTTTATTTACAGCAAGGACGTTTAGATGAAACGGCTGTAATGGACTATAAGAACGCTTAAGCAAATTTGTATGTATACTATCATGAATAACATGTGTTTTGAATATATCAATATTATACTATAATGAATAAAATGTGTTTTGAGTATATCAATATATGGAATGATGGAGGAGATGTTTTTTAGAGATAAATAAATGTGTTTATATAAGTTGTTAGGTTAATATGTCAAACTGTATGTTGATGATTAATAGAGATGATAAATAAATAGTTAATATGAAATGTGATATGTCGAAAAAGGGGTTTAATACTAAAATTTTAGTTTTTTAAAAAAATGAAAAATAGGATATTTTCATTTTAACCGAAAATTTTAGTTCAAAGGGGGGATTTTGAGGCGGTTTGGAAAAAGCCAAACGTCTCAAGTCCATTTAAAACAAGTTAAATTGCCGCGCTAAACCTTGTAGAGTGGGGACGAGGTGGGGCGATGACGTCACGCCAGATCGAGAGCAAACTTGCTTGTTTAGACGTGAAAAGTCAAACTGCCTTAGTTCCTATTTTATTAAGAAACTAAATTATTAATATAAATAAATATTCAGTAGAGTCAACCGACCAATAATATCGAAGAATAAATTTAAAATCACATAAAACAAAAAAGTTATTCAAGTTTTTAGAAGGGCTCAAAAACCTAAAATTTGGAAAAAGAATAAATTCAAAATTCAAAAATCGTAGAGTCATAACCAACTGGGGAAGTAACAATAATCACAAATAAAAAATATGAATTAATAATAATTAACAGGTGAGAATGGACTTAGAAAGTCATTCTTGGGGAGTTTTTTGGAATTTTAGAGTTGAAGGGGGGATCATTTAAAAAATAATAATAAGTACTATTGTAGAGACCACAATAGGGCACAATAATAGGTACTTAGAATCAAATTTGAAAATAAAATAAGGGAGATATAATAATTACAAAACGTAAAACTTCAAAGCCCAAAAGCGGGTAAAATAAACGTTAAAGGGGTAAAGTAACATGATAATTATATGTATTTAGTATGTACAATGGTAAAACACCAAAGCAGAAGTAATAATATATAATGGGGGGGTTTTTATGAACATAAACTCATACGACACAAACTTAAGGACTTCAAAGGCGAATAACTCGACAACCAAACGAGTTATGGGAAAAGTACAAACATAGTTTTTCGTCGTAGTAGAAGAGGAACAAGATTTCGTCAAAAGAATTTTGAGAAAGGACTTATCTCAAAATTTGAAAAGGGGAAAAATCAAATTTCAGGGAAAGGGCGATAACTCGCGAACGAAGCGTAGTAGAGCGATGAATCAAGTTCCACAAGACCCACAAGATGGAAAGGAAGAAGAATCCGAAAGGAACTTTAAAATCGGTTCGAGCGTTCGAAAGTTATAGCGAGTTGAACGAAAAAACGTCAAAAGTAGAGATTTTCATGCAAGAACATGAAAAGTGGCGCGCGCATCTTCAAGCAGAGTCTAAAGTCAGAATCATCATATTGCCAACATGGATCAAAGATAACGTTAAAGAAAAAATACTATAAATTATTAATTAAAAGGTGTTTTAATTAATAACTAAGGAAGAAAACTATTCATTAGTCAAAAAATAGGACTAATAAAACATATAGTGTAAATATTTCAGACCAAAAGGGCCTGAAAACACATAATATATGGAAAATACCTTTTTCCCAAAAAGGGAGGAAAATTGGCTCCAGAAAAGTGGATTAATTCCCACTGACAGGGAGACCGAGTTTTAATCGTCGAAAGACGATTACTTTTGATTTGGAATCGACGCTTAAAGGACGTTTCTTCTGCAACCGACTCTGAGCTGAGAGGAAGATTCAACTGTCACTCTACTAATTGGACTTAGAATAATTTCAACTTTAATCGATCTTCAAGGCGACTTAGAAGAATTCGAGACCAGCATTCAACTACTTAGCAGCTTACAGACTCTGGATAGAAAACATCACATCACTATCATCCTAATAATACAACAAATTCCAAATCCAACTAGAACTTCTATTAAAGTGTGAAGGTATCTTATACTTAAGGAATAATTCGCAAATATTAACTTCTTTTCAAATATAACGTCATTAGGGGAATTATTAAAAATTAAATTCATTTTTTTTTAAACCTCTGCTTTGGTGTTGATAATAATTAATAATTTAAATACGACTTTTTCAGTACAGGAAAAACTGTTTGTGGTTCTGTCTGGAAAGTCAAGCGCTTTTATTTTTGTTTAATATATAGATAATCTTACATTAATTAATGTTGTTAAATAAATAAATAGTTGTGTTATTGTTCAATTAAATTGTTTTGTGTGGTTAAAAAAGTTTTGAATATAAAATTTTTCTGTGGAAAAGAGGAGATAATATACAAATAATTCATTTCTAAATTTTGTTGTGTTTTTAATATAAATCCATTCTGTGTATGCTATTAACTTTGTTTTAACATAAATTTTATATATATGTGCTCTGGTAATACAATTTGAAAATTTTAAAAAGTTATCATCAGAACTTAAGAGCCGATTTCTCCCAAAAGGCACGACCTTGGAGAGAGAGAGAGTTAATCTTAAAAAAGTTAAATAATCGAGCATTGAGATAAAATTCAGGGAATTTTGCGTTAATTAAAATTTAGTAAGTTTATGAGGACAAGCTCATACTTATTAGAGCCAAGAGTTGCAAAATCTTTGATTTAAAAAAGTAAAAGTGAGCATCTTGGCCTTGCCCGCGCCTGCTCTGAAAAGAAAGGTGGTTCGCCCAGTCGGTGGTGATCGTACAGCGAGTTTAAGAGTTCGTGATAGTAGTGTTCCTAAAAAGGGAACAAGAATCTTAAATTCGCGTGAAGTCAGACAAGACTTTCGGCGTGGTAAGTGGCGTTGTAAAGTGGGGCAAGAAGAACCCTACGAGAACTACATTAACGCGGAGAGCGGCGGCGTGGCACTATGTTACATAGTTACACTTATACTTCCACCTTCTTGTAGAGCTTTTATTTGTGCTGTACATCTCTACTTAGGAGGTGTTTCCTCACTTTGCAACCGAGTGATACAATTTTGTCATTCTTTCCAGATGTTGAAAAGCGATGATGTGTGCCTTGCACTGCATGAATTTTAACAGTTCGAGTTCAGGAACGGACATCTAGCTATGTTTGACAAGCAAGTAGACAATGAGTTAATAGGGGTCGGAATCCGTAAATGATGCAGTCAGACTGAGTCGAAAATTTTCCATAAGTACATGGGTGGCTTGTCAGTAGTAACTTGGGAGTGAGGAACCTTAACTTCATACTGGAATTCAATTCTTTGTTTAAGGGGATGCTGAAGACATGTATTTTGGTCCTTCTTAAATTTGGAACTCGCTTTAGTTCGAGTTGCCTGGGCGACTGGCTATGCTGAGTGTGGCAAATTATTGACTGTGCAATTCCTTGTCCACAAAGCACACAGGACTTAAACATGTATTGATATTCATTCAAATGCTAAATCTGATAAAGTTATTAGTACAAAGAGAGAGTGTTCAGTTTCATCTGACGAATCTAATAATGTTTCCGAGACAGTAGAACTAAGGAGGTGGTTTCTCAACCTCTCGAGTCACCAGCTCCTAAATTTTTAGTATTTTCAAATACGAAGGAAGGGAGAGACTTTTCTTAATTATGTGGCCCAGCCAAGAAGCCCAGATTAATAAAATAATAGGAAAAGTTATTATAAATTATTTCTCTATAATAAATAGAGCACAACACTCAAGCAGACAGATATTGTTATTACAGCGTGAGATCACTAAGGATTGCGGGGGAGATGATGTGAGTGGAATGGTTTGAGTTCGATAGTCCACTTCGAGAACTAAAAGAAGTCGGTAATGTTTTTGGCATGGTAACAACAAAATTCAATAATTATGTCTTTCGGGAGGGATAATATAGGAATGTAGTTTAAATGTAATTGAGGTTTTGAGATTTTTTGAAAGGGTTTTCAGCTGCCATAAAGCGGGCGACGTCACATTTAATAAGGCCATCACTAGCAGAACAGGTCCTGAAGCTTCCATCCGTAAGCTGCAGAATGAAATACTTTTGATAGAGATAAGCAGCAACAAGCAAAATTTGTTACTACTAAAAATAGCTTAGTTGTTCTTGGTCACTTGTAGAGGTCTGCTTCTTCATAGTTGCTATGGATCTTGACTCTAATACTTCTAAAATTTAAACAAAAATTAAACCACCTTATGTTATTTCAAGCCAGACAGGTGGAAATAATAAACAGGTCCAAAAACTTTTTAATTGTTAATTAATACTTTATTCATTTTATTATATTTTAATCATAAATATGGCCAGAAATTTAAACCTAAGTAAGTTTTAAACTACCTGTTCTATGGAACATTAACTGTGTGACAACTCGCATTGAAGATCTTAGGTTCTTGTACATGATATATCATCCTTATTTATTTGCCTGCACGAAACTCACCTCCATCATCCTTACTCATTTAGTGTTAGGAAATTTTCAGTTTTCCAAAATGAATTTGTCACTCCAGACAGTGCTAAAGGCGGGATGGCAATACTCTCCTACAACTTCGTCTGTGAACCTTAGGACTTCATTGGGAGCAGTAGCAATAATCACTACACCATACAAAATGACCAGTTGCTGTGTGTACCTGCCACCTGATTACAGGTTTGTGGAAGCGGAACTGATTGAGCTTATCACACCTGCCCTATTTTTATTGTTGGGAGGTTCTAATGGGCACTACTATACATGGGGATCAAACACCTGCAGCACTAGAGGAACTATATTGACAGGAATTGATCCAATTTAGATTTGATTCTGTTCAATGACAGTTCACGAACTCATCTAGCAGCTTTTACTGGTGGTTGAACGACTGTTGACTTGTCATTTTGTACCCATGTCTTCCCATTAAATTTGAGTGGTCCGTTCTATCTGACACATACAGTAGTGATCATGCTCCTGTGAAGCTTACCCTTTCTGACTTTGTGAATTTGGACAAGGCAAAATAGGAAGTTTATGCCGAAGCTTTTGTATCACCTAGTATAAATAGATAGTAATACATTCCTTCATATAACAGTGGACAACAACATTCCGAAAACATCGACACGATCACTACATCCACCAGTTCCATGATGGAACGATAAATGTAGTCCATTTACACCATTTTCCTTACAGGAATTAGAAACTGCCATGTTGTCGGGTTGGGATTACACTCCAGGCTCTGACAACATAGTTTATTCTATGGATATACCTCCCAACTATAGGGAACCTTACTCTACTTAAAATATACAATAGTATATTCGAGGAACAATTTTTCCCGATGATTGGTTGGAGGCTATAGTGGCCCCTCTTCCATAGCCAGTTAAAAAAAAAAACCCCCGGAAGTTGCCGTCCCATTTTTCTCACGATTGTGCTTTGCAAGCTGGTAGAGAGAATGGTCAATCAGCGCCTTGATTAGTACTTCAAAAGTAACTGGTTGCTTTTTAATGAACAATGCGGCTTTAGACAGTGTTGATCATCTACGGATCAGCTGGTTTCATTAGAATCTGCCATACAAAACCCCTTTTTCATACATCAGACACTGGTTGCAGTGTTTTTGACCTGGAAAGCCTATGATATGCCTTGACAAAGAGGAATTCTGAATATTTTAAAATCATGGTGTATAAATGGCGATATTCTTGCATTTATACAAAACTTCCTTAAAAACAGATATTTCAGAATATGTGTTGGAGGATTTTGAAAGTTGTCAGATCATTATCATTTAAAGAATGATGTCTCTCAAGATAGTGTGTTGAGCATGACTGCATCTGGACTGTATGAATCCCGTGGTTGATATAGTCTGTGTATAAACTTCAGCTACAGGACATCTGAGTATCATTTTGCTGGTTACCTGGGCATTGCGAAACTACGGAAAACACAAAAGCTGATGAAGCGGCAAAGAAAGCTACAGTGTGTTAAAGCATCTGACTTTGCAACAACTAACAATTCATTTTACAAAAACGAATATTATTGGAGGAAGAATGGACAAATATTTAGACCAATAACTTGATGGAAGTAAAATATGCTGGCCATCCATGGAATAAATCGATATGTACCAGTTGTCGAGAGGAAGTAGTGATTATCCGTGTTCTTATTGGTTATTCCATGATCTTTTATGGATTTCTAATGGATCATGGAAATGCGCCGCAATGGCCATTTTGTAGAGGCGTATTGATGATTAAGCACATGCTCATTTACTGTGTTGTTCTAAGAGGTGTGCATAGAACATTTTCCCTAACCAATTCCATTTATTTGATGTTGGGAAATAATACTGAGATATTGATCAGGTATTGTTCTTTTTGCGTTGTCTGAGGAGTTTTGATAAGATTTTGTAATATTTTCGATTTGATTATTACAGACAGTGCCCTTTTACAGCCTTGTAATATTATGATTCTTTCTTATTTAATTTTAGCAAATTTTATCCTTGTTAATTCGTTGCAGTTTCCATTTACAGCTCTTTAATATTTTAAATTGTTGTTTATTGTATTTACCATAGTTTATCAATGTTAACTTGTCGCAGGGTCTCTTTACACCTCTGTTACATGTTATTCATTTATTTTTTTTAAATTTTTTATTTATGTTTATATTTAATCATAGTTTATCATTGTTAACTTGTTTTATTATTGGTACAGTTTTTCTAATTTTATGGTATTTTCCTTTTGTTATTTCTATTTACTAGTTTTTATATTGTGAAGCACTTTATGCCCATTTTGCTTAGGTTATGATGACCTAAATGGTTTTTTGCCTAAAAAAAATAACCCGTTAGACAAGTTAATAGCAGACAACCTAACAAAAGCTTTTTTCATCTCAGTATACTTCGAAACAGATATATCTATAAACTTTTGGAAATTAATTTTTTGAATAATTATATAAGTTTTTCGATACTACATAAATGTTAAAAGAGAAATTTATTAATAAATATTTCCTATTGAATGTATATTACAACCGCACACAGATATACCTCTTTGTTTGTATTTGATTTTAGATTTTTTTCACCAAATAGTATGCAATACTAGTGGTCTGGTTTGGTTTAAAGCGAGGGTTAAAAGCAAGGATTTTTAGAGTTTGGTTCCGGGGGAACCATCATCGGTCTGAACCTGCGATTATGTTAGTATTCTAACAGCTCAGTCTACCAGCACCGATGGTCAACTTAAAACTTAACAGATTAAAACTATACTTATCAAATTAGAATTAATTTAAAGGGAAAATATCTTTAATAAAAATAGTTTTGAACGTAGTTGATTTGGGCCAAAATGGCCGACAACCCACTTTTCACATAATTAACTGATTGCGGAATTTATGATGCATTGCGAGAAACCCCTGGTCAACGACCCATTTTAAAATTGCTGGTGTGCCATTATTTTGTGGGTATAGAAATGGGAACTTAACCTGAACGAAACTAAAGTGCGGCATAGATACAATCCGAAGTCCCTGCTCCACGTCCAGTCTACCAAGCACAACTCTTTTTCGCTTGTGTAGTCTGATCAGTAGCTGGCCACTCTGCGCGATAGCTCGTGTCACGGAGAGTTGGGGAAAAATAACTAATTCAACTGAAATGACTGTATGCGCCGTATTTCTGCAATCTAATAGTCAGCAACGACACCCAACTTGGTTTAGAAATAGCCTAACTGTGCATAATTTTTGTACACATATGATAGATATAATACTATCTCGTAGATAATATTTGTTTGTTAATCCTCTTTATTGTAATATCCTTTCAGGTTCAGGTTTTAACACGCGTTAAAACAGAATCATGGTGCCAGTTTCCTGAATTACAGCATTGCTACAACGTAGGTATTTTGTTGCAAAGTTATTTTCATTAAAAATTTAATTATAATCTTGAAAAATTAAATTGTTTCTTCATATATGTAATTTATTATTTCTTTAAAAATAATTGCTATTAAACTCCAACCTCCGCACTTAAAAAAAAAAATGGTGTAGCCAAGGCAATGAAAACCCTCTGGAAAAATTGTTTAAATTTGAATCTCTACCATTTTATTCCTCACCGCCTCTTGAAATAAATAAATAAATAATGTTGACTCTGTTGAAATGTAAAATATCGAAAACTGCAAATTAGTGATTACTTATGAGGGGTTCTGATAGGGGATAAAGGCATACAACTAAAGTCGTAATGCCTAAAAAATATCATAAAATTTGGAAGAGCAAAAAATTATAAATGTATTACTTGCTCTGCTATGCTTTGGAATATGTTGTGTGAATGCTGTTTATGTAGAAGAAGTATGAGGTTGGTTTGTATGTAGAAATCGCCCAAAGAGATGATTTAGAGTTGGTGAGAATGCATATCTTCTTTGCCATGAACTCTGTACAATTTTCTAGTGCTGCAAGTATGGCCAGAAGCTTCCGTTTCCATGCTTGATCCAGCATAAGAGGAGATTTAGAACTTATATTTTTTTCATGGCTCTAGACACTTGATCCTGACTGACAGTCCGTCGGGTTAAAAGACCCATCAGTGTAAATGAGCGGGAAATCCTGTTACTCATTATGTATGGTCTCTAAAGAAGCTTGTTTTAGAAAAGCTGGGGTCTTGTTTGGCAAGATTGGCAATTCGTATACAACTATACCACGAGAGGAAGACATATTAGTAAAAATGCTTTACAAATCGGGTTAGACGTACATCTGATCATCTTATTATTTTTGGTCAAATTTAAACCAAACAATTTGTGAGTAAATAATAAAACTAAAATGCAGTGTACTCCAGACAGAGCTAAAGGCGGAATGACAATTCTCTCACACAACTTTGTCTGTGAAACTTAGGACTTCACAATCAAACACCTGCAACCCTAGAGGAACTATATTGATAGGAATTGATCGAATTTAGGTTTGATTCTGTTCAATGACAGTTCACGAAATCATCTAGCAGTTTTTACAGGTGGTTGGACGACTGTTGACTTGTCATTTTGTACCCATGTCTTCCCACTAAATTTGAGTGGTCTGTTCTATCTGACACATACAGTAGTGATCATGCTCCTGTGAAGCTTACCCTTTTTTACTTCTTTCATTGTAATGGTCACCTTTCCAGTATAAATAGTAATACATTCCTTCATATAACAGCAGTCCTTATAGCAGTGAACAACAACATTCCGAAAACATCGACACGATCACTACATCCACCAGTTCTATGATGGAACGATAAATATAGTCCGTTTACACCGTAAAGCTCTAAGGAAGTTTAACCGAAGACCTACATGTTGTGAAAATCTGGGAAAATATATAATTTTACAAGCCAAAACACGCAGAGTGTTTAGGCAGAGTAGGAAGGAATCTTGAGCCCAGTACATTGGCGCAATATCAAGAACCATACTCACATCAACAGCGGGATGGAGTTTTGACTACAGATAATTTTAACATTACTAGTGTTTTAAGCTCATCATTTGCTAACTTTTCATCAACTGGTGCTTACAGCGATTCCTTTAGTTTTTATAAAAGGTCTCATAAAGCTAAACTTTTCACTGTAGGTCTATTGAAAGAATTGGCATTAAATACACCATTTTCCTTACAGGAATTAGAAACTGCCATGTTGTCGGGTTGGGATTATACTCCAGGCTCTGACAACATAGTTTATTCTATGGATATACCTCCCAACTATAGGGAACCTTACTCTACTTAAAATATACAATAGTATATTCGAGGAACAATGTTTCCCGATGCTTGGTTGGAGGCTATAGTGGCTCCTCTTCCATAGCCAGTTAAAAAAAAAAACTCGGAAGTTACCGTCCCATTTTTCTCACGATTGTGCTTTGCAAGCTGGTAGAGAGAATGGTCAATCGGCGCCTTAATTAGTACTTCAAAAGTAACTGGTTGCTTTTTAATGAACAATGCGGCTTTAGACAGTGTCAATCATCTACGGATCAGCTGGTTTCATTAGAATCTGCCATACAAAACCCCCTTTTCCTACATCAGACACTGGTTGCAGTGTTTTTGACCTGGAAAGCCTATGATATGCCTTGACAAAGAGGAATTCTGAATACTTTAAAATCATGGTGTATAAATGACGATATTCTTGCATTTATACAAAACTTCCTTAGAAACAGATATTTTAGAATATGTGTTGGAGTATTTTGAAAGTTGTCAGATCATTATCATTTAAATAATGATGTCTCTCAGGATAGTGTGCTGAGCGTGACTGCATATGTACTGTAAGAATCCCTTGGCTGAAGTTATGTGGAAGAAGTAAAATATGCTGGCCATCCATGGAATAAATCGATATGTACCATTTGTCGAGAGGAAGTAATGATTATCCGTGTTCTTATTGGTTATTCCATGATCTGTTATGGATTTCTAATGGATCATGGAAATGCGCCGCAATGGCCATTTTGTAGAGGTGTATTGATGATTAAGCACAAGCTCATTTACCGTGTTGTTCTAAGAGGTGTGCATAGAACATTTACTCTACCCAATTCCATTTAGGCGATGTTGGGAAATAATACTGAGATATTTGATCAGGTATTGTTCTTTTTGCATTGTCTGAGGAGTTTTGATAAGATTTTGTAAATTTTCGATTTGATTATTACAGACAGAGCCCTTTTACAGCCTGATAATATTATGTTTCTTTTCTATTTAATTTTAGCTAATTTTATCCTTGTTATTTCGTTGCAGGTTCCATTTACAGCTCTTTAATATTTTTAATTGTTGCTTATTGTATTTACCATAGTTTATCAGTGTTAACTTGTTGCAGGGTCTCTTTACACCTCTGTTTCATGTTATTCATTTATCTATTTTATTTTATTATTATTTTTTTTAATGTTTATATATAATCATAGTTTATCATTGTTAACTAGTTTTAGTATTGGTATAGTTTTTCTAATTTTATGCTTTGCATCCTTTTTAATTTTATCCTTTTGTTTTTTTTATTTACTAGTTTTTTTTATTGTGGAGCATTTTATGCCCATTATGCTTAGGTAATAATGACCTAAATGGTTTTTTTGCCTTTAAAAAAAAAAAAAAAAAAAACCCCGTTAGACAAGTTAATAGCAGACAACCTAACAAAAGCTTTTTTCGTCTCAGTAGACTTCGAAACAGATATATCTACAACCCCCAAAAATGGCCGACAACCCACTTTTCACATAATTAACTGATTGCGAAATTTATGATGCTCTGCGAGAAACCCCTGGTCAACAACCCATTTAAAAAGTGCTGGTGTGCCAATATTTTGGAAGTATAGAAATGGGAACTTTACCTGAACGAAACTAAAGTCCAGCATAGATACAATCCGAAATTCCTGCTCCATGTCCAGTCTACCAAGCACAACTCTGTTTTGCTTGTGTAGTCTGATCCAGTATCTGGCCACTCCGCACGATAGTTCGTGTGGGGGAAGACTAACTAATTCAACTGAAATGACCGCATGTGCTGACTATTAGATTGCAGAAATTCAGCACATACGGTCATTTCAGGTGAATGGAATTCACTACAAGTTTTATTCATTGAACTTGGTTTTAGAAATAGCCCAATTGTGCATAATTTTTGTGACACATGTGGTAGATATAAAACTACCTCGTAGTTAATATTTGTTTGTTAATCCTCTTTATTGTAATATTCTTTTAGGTTCAGGTCTTAGCACGAGTTAAAACAGAATCATGGAGGCAGCTTCCTGAACAACATAGCAACGTAGGTATTTTGTTGCAAAAGCTATTTTCATTAAAAAAATTAATTATAATCTTGAAAAATTAAATTGTTTCTTCATATATGTAATTTATTATTTCTTTAAAAATAATTGCTATTAAACTCCAACCTCCGCACTTAAAAAAAAAAATGGTGTAGCCAAGGCAATGAAAACCCTCTGGAAAAATTGTTTAAATTTGAATCTCTACCCTTTTATTCCTCACTGCCTCTTGAAATAAATAAATTTATAGTTTTGACTCTGTTGAAATGTAAAATATCGAAAACTGCAAATAGGTGATTACTTATTAGGGGTTATGATAAGGGATAAAGGCATACAACTAAAGTCGTAATGCCTAAAAAATATCATAAAATGTGGAAGAGCAAAAAATTATTAATGTATTACTTGCTATGTTTTCTAGTAAAAATTAAAAATTTCAGGGTAATCAGTATTGTTAGACAACAATAATTTTTAAAATGAAATTTCTGAAGAATAAAAATGGATGTAGTTTGCAAAATCTGTTATTTTTTGTGTGTCACATTACTAACAACATTCTCTTTGTAGCATAAAATTAGACCACCAAAGGAAGATATTAGTGAAAATGCAATACAAATCAGTTTAGACATTTAGGGTGTACACATAATATATCCAGAGATATTTACTTCTTAATACATGTTTCCAGCACTAAGTGATATCGATGTCACGATATGTTCTGTATAGATGAGCACCAAGGGGCAGCAGTGCTGGTGTGGTAAGGATTTTCAAAATTGGCTCTTCATTATTATTGTTGGTGTTTTTGCATTTCTTTGTGTGACAGAATTTCCTAAGCGCCTCGCAGTAAACATTTGCATTCATTGTTTTCCCTCACCATAAAAAAATCAATCACTAGAATGTTGTGTCTGTTCCAAAACATTCTGCCCATGATTTTTCAAGTTGTTAACATTTGTTTGGCTAGTTTTTACTGATGATAAAGTGTGTCTCTATTCCATTAATTGTTGTTTTGATTCAGGGGTTTCATAAGCAACCCAAGTGTCATCACCGGGCACTACCTGGCTCAGAAAGTCATCACACCGTCTTTGTCGTAGTGTAAGGAAATGCACTGCCCTGACACTGTTTTTTGTGTTGCTCTGTAATAGTTTTTGTCACCCAACGAGTACAAAGTTGTTGAAACACCACTTTTACAGAAACAATTTATGAAGAAGTAATCTTGAAATATGCAGAAATTCCATAGAATAAGCAGACATTGTAAACTTATGGTTGTCCTTAATCTTTTCTCATACTGCATGAATCAATTAATTGCTAACTAAAGATGGATGGTCACTTCGTTCGTTATCGTCCACTTGATCATGTCCTTCATTGAACTGTTGGACCTATCTCCTTTCCATTTAATCACTCATCGCATTTTGTCCGTAAACCTGGTTGATCTGCAAGGAATGTCGACTGGTTTAGTATTCTTTGCATTCAGAAAACGAATTACAGATCTAATCTCATAAAGAGCAGGATATTCAATCAAGTTTGCCATTCTAAACCAGCACCACAACAAACAGAGATGTCAAAATGGCATCATCTCTTTCTCCTTGGCTCATGCAATGAACTACAATCACAGTGCTGTCACAGCAAGAAACTTACTTTCTGGATGTAATTCGTATTTTAAATACCAGTTTAATTTTATACTTTTTCACAGAAATTATTATTTTTTATAGAACTAGAATTAAAAATAGCCTAATTCTGAATAATTTCTGCTTAATACTACCATACTATTTATATTTGCTTATTGTCTTTATTTTTACTTCAGGTTTTACTGTGCTTTGAGAAAGTCCAATCTACTGAAAGAGTTACAATACCAAAATGGTACAAGCTTCCTGAATTAGAAAATAGTGAAGTAGGTGTTATATAGTGAAATTAACTATAATTAACTAATAAAGAAATTAATTATAATATATTAATTGTTATCTGTATCCAAGTCACAATTGAGAATAATTCTATCTATGTAAACTTATTACTATCAGTAATAGTATCAAATGCAAATGATACTGAACCCATGTCAACAACGGTCTGCACATGTCGCGGTATTAGAAAACGTAATACGGTTATTGTTGTTTTAACTTGTGACTTTGTGTAATCTACATTTGTGTTGTGTTTGTAATTTTTTAATGTGAAGAAGACCTCCGTAGAGTGACTTTCTAATGATGAAATAGGGTTCCAAAATGTGTCAAGTACGTAGGTAATAAGTTCACATAGACGGAATTATTCTCGATTGATTTACTTAATTATAATATTTCAAAATTATATTGGTTCTTAGAGTGAGACTAAAGTTGCATTTTATTAAGTATACAATTAGCTTATGATTTTGTGGTGGGAGAAGACACCATATTCAAATTTTGTTTTAACATATTATTTTTAGTTAAATATTGTGTCATGACTATTATGTACAAAAGACATAAATCTTATCATTGTGCTCCAATCATGAAAATCAATTAATCTCCAAACCTTACATTTATATATTTTTTGTAAATTATAAAGTAGAATATATATACATTGTCATCTTGTTTCAAATGTTTCATTAAATGAATGAAATAAAATGTTATTTTTTGTAAGATATTAATCCAATAATTTCTTGTTTCTGTTATATAGAATCATAAGTTTACCTTTCTGAAACAATTATTTATGTTCAGAATTGTGTAAAAGAATATAATATGTAATTTTGTTATCAGAGATCATGTCATCAAGTGTGATTATTATTAAATGACATATTTATGTTATATATATTTAATATATATAATAATTACTGTTATATATATAATTTAATAGGGCACATAGCCTATTAGATTGGTTAGATTTTGTATGGACAGGAGACAGGCTTACCTTGGAAAATGGTCCTTGGTTTACCTAATAGCACATAAGTAAGAAAACACACAAAAAACACTAAAGTTTTGAAATATTTCGTAAACACTGTTCACTTTCTCAATCAGTAGAGTTAAGAAGAAGACTGAAGACTGAGTGTTGAACCACAGATTATTATTATTATTATTATTTTATTTTATTTTATTTTTTTTATTTTATTTTTTTTTTGTAAAGCCTGTTGGGAAAGGGAAAAGGATAAAGGATGATTCATCTAAGGTTAAGATTAAGGGGTTCTCTTGATTTTGTGACCTATTGATGAGACAGTTCCCATCTTCTTAGTTCTGAGGGGTTATGAACGTCAATGTAAAACTAAAGGACGGTAAAATACAAACTGACATCCATGTTAAACCAACAAACCTACAATACCTCCACTTCGACAGCAGCCATCCTATGAATACTAAACGAGCCATTCCCTATAGCCAGGCAATCAGAGCCAAAAGGATATGTTCCGAAGAAAGTGAACTAATTGAATTTAACAAAAAAAAAGACATCCGCATTTGTAAAAAGGGGTTATCCTGGGAAACTAGTTCCGAATCAGATTCATTTGGCACAAAACACAGATATCACACCCAAGAAGAAAAAAGATAACCTGTCCATATCTCTGGTTACCGATTAACACCCAGGCCTACAGAGATTAAACAATATACTGAATGCAGGCTTCAAAATTCTACAAGCTTCCAACCATACCAAGAATCTTCTCACAGAACCTCCCAGAGTCTTGTTTAGGCAGCCCACAAATCTGAATTGCATGTTAGTACACCCCAAGCTCCCCGATCCCAACACACCTAAGCAACCTAACCTTCCCCACGGTTCTTTTCCATGCAATAAGCCTAGATGCAAAATACATCTCCCGTCCAACAACTTCAATAGTTCCTCTAGTAAAAAAGAATTTTAAATTAAAGGTCATCACACATGTACAGCGAAAAATGTTATCTATCAACTACAGTGCAGGTTTTGCCCAGCTCAATATATTGGCCTAACCACAGACAACTTAAGCACCAGGATGAATGGCCACAGACATGACGTGAAAATCATGGATATGGAGAAACCTACTGCACAACATGCAGCAATCCACAACGTTGTCACTTTTGATAAACAACAAAAATCATAAAATCACAACCCTTCAGAACTAAGAAGATGGGGTTATATATAATGCTATCTATGACTTAGGTGGATTTTTTTGGCTGTTGGAAAAATAGTAATTTGCTGGTGTTAAAATTGAATCAGTTTTCATGTCCATTAAATTGAAACAAGAATATTTATGTTAACTTTTAAATCAAAATCTCATAACCATTAATACAGAAAATAAAAATGAAAACTCAATCATAAAAATGTGCTTTTCCCAAAAAAAATTATCATCTTTAAATTATGTGGTTAGCTAGGCATATTTTTATTTTACAGATAAATTAATTGTTGTAGTAAATTTTATTTTAATTGCATTATTCAAATTATTAACTAAAAATACAGTTAGCCATTTTGAAAATTGTAAAAGTGCTTTTTGTGAAAGATCCATATTAAATTGCTAGCACATAATTTAATCAGTATTATTTGGTATTATAAAATCTTCATAAACTACGTCTAGACAAACTCTAAACTTATTAGCTAATACAAATGAAAATTAATTAGTATTTGTTTTATTGATGCTATTGCTAAACTTTTTACGGGTATAATTTTAAATAGGTTATAAGAATGGGTAAAGGAAATCAATATATTAAGTGAATACCAAGCTGGGTTTAGGAAAGGGTACTCCAGAATTGACAATGTATTCAATCTTATATCCATGATAAATTTGAGGCTTTCATTGAAAAAGGGAGAACATTATAGTTTTTTTTTTGTAGATTTTTCTATATAGCCTTTTATAGAGTAGATCGAAAATCCCTGTTTTATAAATTATATTCTCTAGGAGTGTCTACAAAAATAGTCAGGATTTTACAGAATTTGTATAATGGTACAGCGGAAGGAGTTTGGTGTGGTTAAGGGGTGTCTGACTGTTTTGAAACATGCAAGGGCTTGAGGCAGGGATGCCTGTTAAGTCCCCTGTTATTCTCTTTATTTATGTGGTTTTGCGTGGTTTTGGGTGGCAGCTACCAGGTCAGTGACATGAGGGTCAGAGTACTGTTTTATGCTGTGTGTTGCTGGCCCCTTCTCCAGTAGTATTGCAATATATGATAAACAATTTAGAAAGGTATTGTGAGGCTTGGAACTTAAAAATAAATTTGGACAAATCTAAAATTAGGTTTTTTGAAGGGGGGATTATTGGTGCAAGAGTGTTGGTTTTATGAAGGTAAAAGAATTGGATGTGTCAATAATTACAGATATTTGGAACTGATTCTGACACCAACATTGTCTTAACATTATAATTTTGAAAAGAAACTTACCGGTACAGCATCTAAAGATGTCATTAATTATGGTTGGGAAATTTGTTAGGACATGCAAGTATTTCCCTGTTAACTAAATTGGAATGGTTTAAAGTTGTAGCAAGGTCAATTATGTGTTACAGACCACAAGTCAGGGGGTACAGGGAGCATGATTCAGTAGAACAATCATCAGTTGGTAACAGTTTGTTACGTTTTTTCATCAAACGGATTCTGTGTTTGCCCCAAAACACGGCAAACTATATGTTTTATCTAGAGACAAATTTTGAAAATTTAGTTGTTTTTACTCTGAAGTTACATTTTAAATATGTAATAAAAGTGATGGACATGGACAATAGCTGTCTACCTAATATTTTAGCAAAGGAAGTAATTAGAAAAAAACTTCTGTTTTTGAGAGTGGCAGTTTTTGGGTGAAAGGCATTCTGTGCAGTTATCAGCTGACTCAGGACAATGATGGGGGCAACTGGTGACCTTGTGGCAGGCGATAAAAGACAATGCTAGGCAGGAATGTATACAAGCCGCTACGCCAAGTAATTACTGTACATTTTACAGAAAAGTAAAGGCACCTCAGTACTTCTTGTCCGGGTGTAAAAACTGAAAATTGCAGTCGACTGAAAGAATTGGAAGGAATAATGGAAGCCAGGACCAATAGGAACACAAAGTCTACATCAACTTCAGGGAGAACTAGCAGCCCGAAATGTGTAACAACTGTTAGAATACACAGATATACCAGGAGCAACAGCCCCTTTTGAGGCCAAGAAGTGTAACGCCACTTTAGTAACTGAGCAATACCTTACACCATTTCAATCTGGGCAATTTATTTATTTGACAATTGTGGAAAAGTTAAGAGGAATCAATAGAATACATTCTGCTACAATGGATTTCTCCTCTCCGCAAAAGATTATTAAGAAGGCTGGTGAAAGAGCATAAAGCAACCTGTCCAACAAGTGATTATAGGCTTTTACAGTGACAGCATATAATGGAGATAGCATTATCAGCATTCCTTGATGCCAATAGTAAGGAGTAATAGGAATATCATTTAAATTTTATTTGTTCCTTTTATTCTGTCTTTTATTAATTTGCTTTGTAATATTGTATAAATATACAAATTTAAGATCCTAAATGAAGGATGAACTTTACATGAAGTTTTCAAATAGGATATGAAGCTATTTACAAATTGTCATAGATAAAGGCAATATTAATATTATATTTTGATTATTAATTTCTTGTATAAAATGGATGATAATACATTTAATTGCCCTTCCATTTTACTTATATTTGTGACATGCTCACATTTTAGTTTGGGATTCTGAAGGAAGCATGAGTGATTCTCTACCATTGGTCCGATCTATGATAAAAGGATACAGAGAGCACATATGGTGAAAAGGATATGGAGATTGCATGAAAATTGATTCTCTATGAAAAATCTAGTTGAACCCTGCGAGCTAAAAGGCTGGGTTTATCAGTCCAGCCTTTATTTGGCATTTACACTAGATTCCAAATTTTACAATGGTCGGGGTAAATACAGTGAGAAACAGTGTTTACGGTATTTCTGGAGGCCGTAATATTATTCAATCAGATAGTATGTGTTACATTGTGTGTTTTTCAGTTATACAGTGAAATAAATACCGATCAATTAATGTAGGAATAAATATATCGATTAACTAAGGTTAACCTCATCTAGTGATTTGGGTGTTTCAATTAATCAACAGTGTTGAACGATTCACAGTTGGGTTAATAGACTTATGCCACTAGCACTACATACAAAATCCATAAGTCTCAATATGTTTCATATTCTGTTTTTACTTTTTCTCTTAGGTACGTAGAAAGTATTGTGATAAAAAAAAAAGAAGAATTGACTGAGATTTTTGTGGATGTATCTCTTTTAATGGTCCCTGACACCAAGACAGTGATTTTCCCACTGATGTCATTTTCTGTACTGAACTGTAGCTCAAATACTTTGACTGATTTTATAAATTTTTATATATGGACATAGATTGATAATATTGAAAACTCAAAATTAATGGTATCTTGTGTTATTTAATCCTAGACATATGGTTCATATATCCTTTCAATATTAGTCTATTACAGACTATTTTGGCTCTTTCTCGTGTTTTTTGTGCTCTATGTTTATCATTTGATAACAATATTTTGGTAAAAGGTGAATATGACCCAAATATTATATGTTGCAAACCTTAGAAATTAAAATATTTTGATCTATATGTACAGTAAATTTGTTTACTACCCCTAAACTTTGACCTTAGTTGTAATTTTTTTTTTTAAGTATGAGAATGAAAGTTTGTGTAATTTTGTACACTGTTTCTTATTTCCTTTCATCTTCAACAATCACTCAACTTTCTCATTCGTCTATATATTCGTTATTGTCGTCTTCCTCCACTAAGTCAATGCTGCACCATTTATTTAATGAACTATTTACTCTATGATTTTAAACCTAATATTGTTTTTCCACCTCCACACATATTTATAAAATTACAGGTTGTTTTGAATGTTCTTCATTCAAATAAAGGATGCAGATGATATTATAATGTGCACTAGTAGTTTAACAAATCTATAAAGATTATATCTTATTGAATAGCCTAATTTAGCATTTAAAGTTGTAAAACCAAATATTTTTATTGTCTCTCTCATTATGTTTCAGGAAAGTAGAGCATCTGTTGAAATGATACAAAATGAACACAATTATTCTAAAGAAAAACATAGAATGAATTTTATACCTGAAATCTATTCAGAGCTATTAGAACTGCCAAAGGTAAGTTTTTGATGTTTTAACATCAAAGGTTGTTATTTTAAGTCTATAACACAAAAATCATAATTTCTTTGAACTGTAATAATACAATAATAATAAAGTGCTGGTGACTTTTTACAAATCAAATGTTAAAAGTTATATTGAATTTTCAAAAGTCAAATTTGATCAATTATACATAAGGCCTTCCAACACCCTTCAAAATACACCATGTGTAATATAATCTATAAAATTCCTGACATAGGTGAGCAAAATATGAAAATATACAGTATATTCTTAATCAAGTACAACAGGTTTTTTTCACTTAAAAATTTAACAAAATATATATTTTTGTTTTTCATTATTGATTTATCATGAAGTGTGTCCAGAAAGTACTATTTTGGCATAAAAATTTAATATAATTTTTTTTACAAGAAATTTGTACTACTTTTCTAAATAATTTTCACCATTATTATGAAAAATACTTGTCATGGGTTACTATCTTTTCTATATCCTCTACATAGAATACTGTCTATTATGATAGCCACTGTCGCATTGCATTTTTACATTGTCATAATGCTGGCTGGCTAGGGATTGCTTCAGATGCAGAAACAAGTAGTAGTTACTCGGTGTCAAGTTTGGGCTGTAAAGTGAATGCTCCCACTGTTTCCAGCCAAACTGTGTGATCAGGACTTAATGTGGAATGAACAACACAAGCCTTGACTACCCATGCTCCACCTTTTGTTTTTAATTGCACCTTGATGTTTTAAATACCTTTCAGCACCATAATCATAAGAAATGAATTATGTAAAGCAGTGTGTGTGTGTGTGTGTGTGTGTGTGTCTGTGTGTGTATAAATATATTTTGGCTGAAATTAGAAAAATATTATTATTATTAATTAGAATTAAAAACTGGAAAAAATCAGGGTAAAAGGATTGTTTTTTCCCCCAACAGACTCATCCAAGCTATTGTAAAAACCAATGTTTGGGTAAATAAATATGTTGCTTGTATCTAAACCAATTGATAAAAATTTATGACCTATAAATTGTTCACACACACCACATTGTATAATTAATTGCTTATGATTATGGTGCTGAAAGGTATTGTGAGACTCTCAGGAAACTTTGTTGTGCAATTAAAAACAGAAGGTGGAGCATGGCTAGTCAAGGCTCGTGTCCCTCATTCCACATTTTGTGGACACGTCTTGTAACTTATTTAAATTATCCTTATTTTTCATTAAAAATAAGTCCAATAATTTTGCTGAACAGCTGGCGCAGCATTGCGATTTCTGCTCCATGCATGCCCGCTACTCTCAATTTCATTGGCTTTTCACAGACACTATTACAGCTAGACGAGAGTATGTTTTCAGTTTGTTTTAATCATATACAATACTTAACTCTATTCAAGACCCTAATAATTTTGAAGTAAGGTCTGTTCTGTTGTTTAAATACGAAAAATGTCAGACCCACAAAAACTTATTGACAGGTTTGTGAAACATATTGTAAAAATTCAATGATTAATGGCATGGTGAGAAATTGAGTGAGGTAGTTCAATGAAGGATGAATGAATGAACACGACGAGGTGAAGATTGATAGCCTTCTGTCATAAACAGAGATTTCGTATGGATAGTGGATGTGAAAATTAACCAGGACCAATGGTTTACAATATCCTTGATTTTTAATGAGTTTTTTCCAATTTCAAGAAGGGTTCTTCATTAAATTGTGATAAACCGGTTAGGTTATTTCATGCTGAAAATGTTGTCTAATTCTCAGAAACCAAATAACTTCCAAGTGCTTTGAACTTTTTTACATGATACAATGAAGAAGGTAATCCTTTTATAAACCATGTAATCATTTGTTTACAATTCAAATGTATGCTCAAAGTTATTTGCTCCTTTTTAATTTTATAAATGTTATTGCTATGACTCTAAATTTTTATTAACAAAAATCATGCTTGGATTCTCTGTTTTTTAATTTTTACCCAAATATGACCATTCCTTTTTTACTTTATATATTATCAAAAAGGGCGCCAGCAAGTTTCTTGAGTCTTGCACTCATTTAATTTAGTTTTATCTCAGGGTAAGGGTTCTTACGAAAAGTGTACTCAAGGAGAAATTATGAAAACAGAGCCTATTGCTGAAATACATACATAGTTTTATTATATGCTGAAATTACATACACATTTAGATTTGTTATATTCTGAAAGTACACACACAATAAATTTTTAATCATTTTTATGTCCATAATAAAATATAGTTAAATTGTTAATTTTCTATCTCAAATATTCTAAGATAATTACATACTAAAATGTATTTTTATATAAATGCAACTATACCAATGTTGCTTTCTATACTGATTTTAACACCTTTGGGTTACTTGTCCCACTGTTCTTCAGAGACTTCTTTTTTATTATTATCTTCCCATACTTTTAATTACAAGCTCAACTACAGACAAACTCACATTTTATACTCTTAACAAACAACTTTTGACTCTTAACCATCAACTCAAAATTTCAAATAACTTCTCACATCTCAGACTATCTCTGTCTCTGACTTAAACTAAATAACGGCTCATATCTCTGACTCCCAAAACTCAACTAACTACTTCTTATATCTCTAACTCCTAAAACTCAACTAACTAAAAATTCTTTTGAAAGCCCTTCTCTCTATTTCCCTCCTCATTTCAGAAAAGAATCATACAAACACTGTTGCCATATTTCAATTTACATAGCATATAATATAACTCAAAAGGAAAATACGAACACTGTTGTCAGATTTCAATTTATATAGCATATATAATATAATTTCTTATCTAACTTAAATCTACACATTTACTAAATTTTCCTGGTAGTTTATTATTAAAACAATATGATTAAAAAATGTTTAATTTATATTTGTTTGGTTCTGTAATACTCCACCTTCATCTGTATACACATCCAGTCAGACTATACACTTAACCAGTAACCACTCCTCTGATCTCATTTTTCATCTTCTGATATATGTACATACAATCTAACAGAAATTTAATCTATCCAAAAATGTGAAACGTTACAATTAATCTTGATCGGATACGAGATCTGGCTGTCTCTCATCACTCCGGAATCTAAACAGCATTTAAGACCTCAATTTCAATATAAAAAATCATGTATGATTTTGATGTTTTCCATTTTTGAAATATATTTTTGTAAAATTAATTAATTAGCTGTCGAAAACATGCTGAAATATAACAAATAATTTATTTTAAAACAATAATATTTAATTAATGTAAAATGGTAGTGTAACTCAAGAGTTTAATTAAAATAGAGTTAATAATTGAGCCTCAACTGTGTCACATCTACTATGATTTTTTTAAAAATAAATAACATTTAAGTTTAATTACTTAGCTGATTTATTAAAACTAAGCTCATCATGCAGACATGAGCTCAGATTTAAACTAAAACTATAACATAGGATCACAGTTTGATTCCAAAAAACTCCAACAGTTTCTGGTTTCATCTATTTTTCTTTTATTACAATTTCCTTTTATATATACATTTTTTAATTTACATGATTTGTAAACAAATTTTATGCTTTTAAACCTGTTTCTACCTAGTTACAAAATTGTAGTTTTTTTTAAAATTTTTGTGCCAAACAGAATTTTTGTGATGTCAGTTGAAACAAGGAATTTGGAAGATTCCCTCAGCCTAATACTAAATTAAAGAATATATATATACATTATATCTGGTGAAATTATATTAAAAAGATAGGAGGCTAATCCATGAGATGGATTCACTTTTGGGGGGAAGGTATAGGTTTTTTGTATATTTACCTTTTTTTTATTGTTTTGTATGTAAAAAAAGTTAACAGTGAGAACAAAAAATAAAAAAACAAAAATATAGAAAATAAATTAATCAACCCAAGGAAAATGTATCATATCATACATAATTATTTTTTAATATTTAAATACTTTAGCAAAATTTCTATTAAACTGTAGTAGGTACCTACTTCATTGAAAAGATTAATTTTTTTTAAAGTTCTGATAGTTTTTTTTGTTGAAGAAAATTTCATTTAATTTAATACTGCAGAAAGTTGTTGAGTTCATATAGTGTCTGAATGGTATTATTGTATCAAATTAACCTTACAAAAGAAACAAGTTATCACTTTGCTTGTTTAAACAAGTTATAACAAAAAATTTAAATTCATCAAACTTGTAATTAACACAGTTAGAATGTTACCAATAATTGCAAAATTTTGTATCTAAAACCCTTTTACGCTCACAAAATTTGGATGTTAAAAAGTCTCTGATCAGTGCACATTAATTGGAGAAAATCTACAAACTTAGCTGGATCAAAATAATTTGGTTGTTACTATTTTAGTGAATTTAACCACTCGTTGTTGTTTATTATATGTTCCAATTTTGTGAATTTTTGTATTTTTTTCAATTTAAAGACAATTTTGTGAAATTTTAAATCAGTTTAAGAATTTTAACATGCAATATTACTTCAAGATTTTATCATACAATTAACTTAAACACTTGTTACATAATTAGTTAAAATCAGTTAGACAGATTTTATATTAAGAGATTTTTTTAAAGTTGTTTTTTTGCCTAATAATATTCTTTAAAATGAGAATTGATACAATTTTAGTAAAACAAATCAACAGTAAACGAGTTTATAGATTACTGTAGAATTGAAAGTTAGTTAAAGTTAAATAACAACAGGTGATTTTTAATTTGAATAGAAATGGATTGAAAACAAATAACAGTGTTTTACAATTATTTCATATAATTAGTTAATCTAATTTACATTATTGATTCTTAGAAATACCTGCTTGTCATGAGAGCTGAACCTCCTTTCTTCGTTGTTTAGGCTGGTGAAATGATATTTAAAAGTTTGATCGGCTCAAAAAAACTGTGATATACGAAACGTAGATGACAACGCATCTATGAGACATCAGATGGAACCCTTTCCGCTCAGTACAGTTTAGAGTATAATTGTATATAAAAAATAGAATTGTGTAAGGTTTGTAAGAACTGTTACAATAGTTAATATTACAGCCAATTCCCAGTAAGGCCCTTAAATAAAAATTAAAAAACTAACTGATCACTTTAAGCAACAGCAATTTTTTTTTTTTTTTTTTTTTTTTTTTTTAGAAATAATTATGTTGAAATTCAGGAGTCTCACAAGAATTAAATAAAGATGTGGTTGTAAGAAGTAGGATTAGCTATAAATCTGAACATTGGCAACAGTATGATATCTACCATAAACTAAAGAAGCAGCCAGAGATGAAAGGATCAGTAGCAATTATCATGAAGTTCTTACAGCTGGAGGAATTCCTAAGGTAGTGAATTATTTAGTTAGACCTTTCTAGTTTCTACTAGACTCATCACACTTGGGACTAGTTGCAAGTAATACAATAGTATGTATTAATGAACTATTGTGTTCTAGAAGATGGAGGCTGTTTTCCCTAATTCGAATGGCGTTGATGGAGCATGGGTAAAACTTTCGCTTTGTTGGAAAATAAAATGAATTTTACTTTATCATCATCGTCTTCAAGCCAATGTCAAAAATTTAATTGTATCGGTAATTCTCTTGGTAATATGTTTTGCACCTTCTGGTGGAAAGGGTACAGTTTTTCTTTTCTAAGTATTCGCCGTACTTTAATTTTATTACTTGAAATGGTCTTTTTTGGTAAGTGTTCTTTAAATATCACTCCAAATGGTCTCCCAGTTTGGGCTATATATATTTTATCGCAATCGTCATATGTCAACCTATATACACCTGTATGGTCTTCTAGAGGTCTAGGATTTTTTTCGTGGTTAAAATGTGGAAAGATAACTAGTTGACATTTGCCGTTCGGTAGTCAAATTTTGTGCACCTATAAACTGTCCAAAAATGTGTTTGTATTTAATTTATTTTAATGTAATGACGACCTCAGATGAGCAAGTAAGATTTCTGATGATGGGAGAAAAGTGTCAAAACATGTAAAAAGAAAAAGAGCTCACATGACGGAGTGAAACAAACATTTAACCTGTTTGTGATGATTTTTACTAAACCTAGCATGTTAACAACACAAGATTTAAAGTCTGTTTTCTTCTACATTTATCTTTTCCAAAAAATTTTAATCTTCGGAATTGCCATGAATCTTAGATGAAATTTAAAAAAAAAAAAAAAAAAAAAAAAAAAAAAATAGTGGGGTGGGAAAATAGTTACAATGACCATATAGAACAATGCACTGATCAGACACCAAGTGTATCTTGCTGGGTGAAAAAAACTCAAAGAAGTAAATTCAGGAAAGTATTGGTGTCTCTCCTTATTGACAATAGACTCACTTGGAATGAGCACATTAGTAACATCACTGCTAAAATAAGTTCTAGAATTTTTGCACTAAATAAAATAAAACAATATTGCCAAAGTTCAGTTTTACTAATAACCTATTATAGGCTAATATATCCACATCTGAGTTATGGAATTGTAATCTAAGGAAATTCATGTATATAGAATCTGAGATGAGTTTTAGGATTCTCTTAATCTCACACTTCCAAGTATTTATATACTTGAAGTGATCCTATGTTTTTAATTTAAATGTATTCATGTCCAAATATCTACAGCAGTCATGTCAAAAATACGGCCCGTGATCGCAATGTGTCACAGAAAGAAGAATCATGTTTTTTAGAGCTTTTAGACTTCACTCGGTTCCTCTACAGAAGTTTTAAAATGCGCACACTACATTTATAAGTAATTTCAAGGGCAGCGCGTGCCTAGACAAGCGAGAGAGATAGACAGTAACGCCATCTCTTAGCAACAAGCGGAAATACCCTATTATTTCTGTTGAGAACAATAGAATCTTCCACGCGCTTCGAGTCTAAACTAGAACCTTCTTTATTGATATAAAAGGAGTGCGTCAGCGCGACGTGAGTCAGTTGAGTCGAGTAGTCGAAGGGATACGGTCGGAGAAGGATTTTAGTTGTACTGCGAAATAGTGATTGTGAAGGTATTGTACATTTGTTTGTGTCGTG
The DNA here is from genome assembly GCA_963513935.1 of Aphrophora alni. Classification (NCBI taxonomy): domain Eukaryota; kingdom Metazoa; phylum Arthropoda; class Insecta; order Hemiptera; family Aphrophoridae; genus Aphrophora; species Aphrophora alni. Next base: position 112,137,098 of record OY740766.1, on the reverse strand, counting down.
CGTGTGCGATATCCATTATTGTTGTGTCGAGTTCCATAATTGTTACGATTTTGGCATAATCTCACAAAACATAAAGTTGATAGTGAGTGTAGAGTTTTTCTGTCTAAATGGGAAATTGCATATTTTTTCATAGAATGGAAAGGTAAACCACTGTGTTTGATTTGCAATCAAACAGTTGCTGTTTGTAAGGAGTTTAACTTGAAGAGACACTATGATACGAATCATAAATCAAAATTCGATTGTTACACAGAAAAAATAAGAATGGACACATTGTCATCTTTAAAATCTAAACTTCAAGGTCAACAATCGATGTTTACTAAAGCTAATACTGAGAGCGAAGATGCCCTGAAATCAAGTTTTATTATTGCATTAGAAATCGCGAAGAGATCAAAACCTTTCACTGATGGTGATTTTATTAAAGACTGTATGTTGAAAGTTGCCGATGTTTCATTTCCATTATTTCAAAAGTCAATAATTCAAAATATTTCGCTGTCAAGAAACACTGTTGCTTCAAGAATAAATGATTTATCTCAAAATTTGGTTCTTCAACTGAAGGAGAAAATTAAGGAATTTACAAACTTTTCACTGGCTGTTGACGAGAGCACCAATACTTTTGATACAGCTCAACTTGCTTTTTTTATACGAGGTATTAACAGTAACTTTGAAATAATTGAAGAACTATTAAAGTGCGTTCTATTGACAGGTACTACAACAGCAAATAATATTTATTCTGCAATTGAGCATTTGATAGCAGAATATGAACTCGACTGGAATATACTTAGCAACACAACTACGGATGGCGCTCCTGCATGGCTGGCAAACATTCGGGCGTTCTAACTAAATTAAAACAGAAAACATCAGGGAATTTTGTGGGATTTCACTGTATAATTCATTAGGAATCTTTGGCATCCAAACATTTAAAAATGGACCATGTCATGCAACCAATAATTAAAATAGTAAATTTTATAAGGAGCAGAGGACTAAATCACCGACAGTTTAGGCAGTTTCTACAAGATTTGGACGAAAACTTTTCTGATGTCCCTTATTTCACCGAAGTTCGTTGGCTCAGTCGAGGAGTAGTTTTAGAAAGATATTTTGCATTACGTGACCCTATTCAAGCTTTCATGTTAGAAAAAGGCAACCTAATTGATTATGACAATGACTGGTGGGTTGATTGTGCATTTTTGGTAGATATGAATAAATACTTGACTGATCTGAATGTAAAGTTACAGGGTAAAAAATCTGATTGTCACTCAAATGTATTCATGTATTTAAGCCTTTGAAACAAAGTTGAGGCTGTAGGAAAATCAGGTAAAAAATCAAACTTTGGATCATTTCTTTCATTTAAAATCATTTGGCACAGTGAACCAAAAAAAATGGATCAATATTCTCCACTTCTGCAAAATCTGATCACGGAATTCAACAATCGTTTTGAAGACTTTCACAAAATGAATGAAATGGAATTCCCAATTTTCAACAATCCATTCGATTTTGAAGCTTCACAGGCACCAGTTCATTTGCAAATGGAGTTGATAGATCTTCAATCGGACAGTATTTTGAAAGAAAAATTTAAAGAGGTTAACGCTCTTACATTTTATACACAATATTTCAAGAGTTTGGAAAACTACCCTGAATTAAAAAAGCATGCAGCACGCATTCTGTGCATGTTTGGTTGCACCTATTTATGTGGGCAGATGTTTTCTGTCATGAAAATAAATAAGAACAAACATCGCAGAAGACTTACGAATGAACATCTCCAATCAATTCTTAAAATAATTACAACGAATATGATACCTGACATCAATGAGCTTGTCAAAAACAAGAGAAGTCAGGTATCTGGATCCTCGAGCTCAATATAATTACCCTCTTTTATAACTTTGATATGATTTTTAACAACAGTATATTATACTATAAAATTAAATAAATTCAATTTTATAATAATTCAGTACATTTTTTTTATTTGAATCTAGCCCGCCTACACATTCTAAATTTAATATATAGCCCTCTGCAAAATTGAGTTTGACACCTCTGATCTACAGCATCAGAAAAGCGTTTAATTATAGGCCTAAATGTTGAATTATAAGCATAGGTTGAATTTTTACAGTACAAAGGAAGTACTGAAAGTACAAGGAAGTGATGGAATTTATATCCATCACAAGGAAGTATTTTATTTATCTATAATCTTCCTGACAACATTAAAGGTATGCAGCGTTACAAATTATTTAAAACCAGCCTTAAGGTGGCCACACACGTTCCAGAAATCATCTGAGGAATAACTGTACAGGCCAAGCCTTGAGAAAACCCTCAGTTCAGTTCAATGATTAATCATAGCATCAGATGAAGATGTGCTACCTGTTTTCGGATGTTTATTGGTAACAATTTTTATACAAAAAAAAGCATTTTAAACAAAGCGTTTGGTGCAAAAATTGGTTAAAAAAAGAGGAACCTATTCATATGTAAACCTGCTTTCTGAATTAAAGTTAATACCTAAAGATTGACATAAATATTTAGAATGGACAAAGCAACTTATTTGCATCTGTTGTCATTGGTTTCACCAATCATTAAAAAAAAGACTATTATCCATGCAGCTATATCACCCCACGAGAGACTCACTGCGACATTGTGGTTTTTGGCAACTGGGAGAAGTTAGGAAGACCTCAAATTTACAACAATAATATCACCTCAGGGTCTCGGCTACATCATACTTGAAGCATGTGATGCTATTTACGAAGTCCTGCATAAAGATTATTTTAAGATTAGGAAAAAATATATACTTTATCAATAATAACGTTTATTTTTATATTAAGAAATAGAGTATACATTTTGTATATTATTGTAATAAAGAAAAAAATCAGTTCGGCATTAAATTTTGAAACAAATCTAGCCACCGACTTGTCGCAAATGTATGTGTCATAGCATCCTTCCTCAATGTGTTGCTGCAATGGTTGCAAAGATGTTGAACTAGATGATGAGGAACTGGAAGATCCTGAATGGGAAAAATGTGAACTTTGAAGTACTAGTTGGTAGGTGGTAAATTGCTGTGGTGGTGTTTCGCAAGTCAGTTTGTGAGATAAAGTTAAATTTTCAAATTCGGCTTGAAATTTTTTCCCACTACATCAAAACGGGGTCTTTTAAAATGTTCTTGTACCGTTAAAAGTATCTACCTTTTCAAATTTTCCTGACTGGCTGCTTTGAACATCTTTTTTGTTTAGTGGACGATTACACGGCGTCTGTATAGAGGAACCGGAAGTACTTGGAGCAGCTTCTTCAAGCATATTTTTTTCCGATTAATTCTCTTCAATATTAGTGCTATCTTGCAATACGTCAACGTTTTCGTATAATGAAATACAAATAATTATTAATAATAAGTACAGTAAATAACTTGCAGTAACTAGTTCTTAAATTTTTATTTCACAGTTTCCACAAACAGAAGATGAACGGAAGAGTGTAGCAGCTCTTTTTGAAGAAAAGTGGAATTTTCCTTATTTCCTTGGAGCTATAGATGGAAAGCATATCAGCATTATTCCTCCTAGTAGAAGTGGGTCAACATTTTATAATTACAAAAGAAGACACAATATGGTTCTTCTAGCTATAATAGATGCGGTATCAATTTATTATGTGCGATTTTGGAACAAATGGTAGAATTTCAGATGGAGGTGTCCTAAAAAATAGGATTTTTTTTTTTTTTTTTAAACTTCAACACAATCAGTTAAACCTACCCAGTGAAATCAAAAACTGTTCTTCAAGTATGCCATATGATGTATTTGTAGTTAATGATGCATTTCCTTTGAGAATGGACTTGATTAACCATTTAGGTAAGCAGATCTAATTTCACAGGATAGATAAATATTCAATTACCGCGTATCTCGAGCGAGACGCATTGTTGAAAACGCCTTTGGTATTTTAGCTTCATGTTTTTGAATATTTAACACAGCAATAAATTTACGGCCGCATAAAATTGAGTCCGTCATTATGCTTTTGTTGTGTTTTGCACAATTATCTCAATAAATCTGTTCCAACTTTTTATTATCCTCTAGATTGTTTTGATCATAGATGTTCGAACCACTATTTCAGGATATTATAATATTTCTGAGAATATTTATGTTCTCAGATGACAGAGTTAAACCGTAGTAATCAAGGAAATTCTCTATTTTCAGCAAAACATGTGAGAGAAATTTTAATGAGGTACTTCGTAAATGAAGACCAAATACCATGGCAAACTAATTTTTTGAACTTTGTAATAATGTGAAAGATTAGTTTTAATAGTAGGAAAAATTAGAGTCAGAATTCAAAGTTTGTAATAGGTGTTAAACGCGCGAGATTAAAAATACAGAGAGTGGGAGAAGCTTTTGAATAAAACGTAGCTTTCGTCAAATTAAGTAAAGGAAGTAAAATGGATTTTCAAGGCAACATAATGAATTACGATGTTTAGTGTTAGAATAGATTAAAATGTACAGATGTTTATTTTTAGTATTGTGTGATTGGGTACAAGTGTTCTTTTTTTATCATTAATAATTAATAAAATGTGTGGAGAGAAAGGGGTGTGTGGACTGTGTAGAACAGCGGAAGTAAATTATGGAGGAGGTTAGAGCCGGTTTCCAATTAAAAAAGAAGGAAGTAAGAAATTGTCTCGTGGCGAGCAAACAGTCTTAGTAGAACTTTCAAGGAAGTGAGACGTACTTTCAGTTTGGACAAATATTTTCAAAATGTAGTTTAAACGTTTAGATGTACAAGTCGTTTTCTGAAATTAGCAGTTCAGTGGTTAGAGATGAGAGACGTTGTTTCTTTTTTGTCTAAAAGAAGTTTTAGAACATTTTAGTGAAAATAACGCGTTATGAAAATAGAACAATTCGTATTATGCCTAAATACACTTAAGTATTGAAAGTGGTTTATGTTTTGTAAGCGTGGACAATTGTGAGGTGTTAAAATGGACTAAAAGATTAACAAACATTCTTAATACGGACATTAGTCGAATAATGGAAGGCTCGAAATCCACGATTGATACAACGTCGACGGACAGCTCAGCACGTGCACATAATCAATGACTTCTTTCAACAAAGGACGGTAACCAGTGTTAAACAACACTGAAAACTCATATTGTGTAACTATATTATTATATTTAATGTACTATTTTTATAAATTTAATGTTTTTAAATAATTATTTTGATTTTAAGGATCATAAAAGTCAACTGACATACAAAATTTTTAATAAAAGTAATTTAAAAATAATACAAACAGATAATTTTAATCTGTTCTTTTAACATATGAATTTCTAAGTTGCAACATAAAAAACTAAATTCAAGATTCAAACTTTTTAACCTTCTTAAAAGGTAATCCTAATAATTGATAATAGGATGTTTAGATTAGAAAGATTATGAAATTGTTGATTAATATATGTATTAAAATTTTAAATTTTAATAAATCCATGTTAACATTTCAGCTACAAGTGTTCTCATTTGAAAACCAAATATCACTGTGAAGTACACTAATAAAAGGACTCACCCCTGAGAAGATTTAAATATTTAAATTCATTTTTTTTCTAAATTGATGTTAACACATCTGGCGCCCTTAAGTCGAGCAAATTAATAAATTAATAACAATAAATAATTAACTACAACACATTTTTAAATTATTACAACTTTTATCTGACTACATGATATTTGTTTAAGAAACTTGTGTATTTTCTGAAAATAAATATTGCATACGGTGCGGTACACTAAATATAACTATTATTTAGTACACTAATAAGTTATATTAATTATTCTAGATATCTAATGCAAGTTGTATTTATTACTATAATTGAGTTAGGAAAGTGTAGTTGTGTTTTTGTTTGAATTAGGAGAGTATTTGTGTTTTTGTAAAAAAAAAATAATAAAAATATTATTCATTAATTGTTATATAGTGTTAAAACTTAACTTACCTCAGTGCCAGTATCAACGTCTTTTCATCTATGTTGGACCGAAAACTTTGAAGAGTGTCTTGGTCTCTTAAAACCCTAGAATAACAAAGTACTCCATAATAATTATTTAAATTTAAAAAACTTCTACAAGTTCTTACCCCTCCAAGTGCTGATTATTTTAGTTCTCAGTGCTAAGCTAGTTCAACGCTCTGTGCAAGGCTTTTATTATTACAAGAAATAATACACTTTTATTGGCTGAAATAAGACACATTATACATCAATATTTTCAGGAAAATCCCATAGAACAAAATGAAATAAAATTTAAACTTACCACTGTAAAACTGAGGTCTGCTTCAAGTCATATCCGCAAAAAAATAAAATAAAATAATTCTTTTGTCCATTTAGTGACAACGTATGTAATAACTAAATTATGATAATCCAATTTATATACAAAATGTAGCAAATTTTGTTACAAAACTAGAAATTTAACATAAGTACCACTTTATTTTCTTCATAATGTCAACATCGTTGTAAACATTCATACATTCACAAACTTCAAATTCAGTAATTTCGCGCACTGTGTGACAGCTACATCCAACTTATGCAAATTAGTGTGCTAAATTACTGTGTCTTTAGAAAGTATTGGCATTTAACCTTTGAATATCATGTATTTACTAATTAGTTATTATAAATATGTGATACACACACAGAAAAAGAAAAAAAAAACAGAAACAAACATTTTGATTCCTACATCGGAGTTACCGCTTTCATCACTAGCGGTATCACTTTCACACAAACAGTTATGAATATCACTTGAATTGCCAAGTTCACTCATTATTATATGTGTAATACTACACTAAAAACACTACTGATACACTAAATAATCATAAAATAAATTGTATTCACCAAAATAATATAGACAAAAACACTAAACAATAATTCACTGCCGGGACGCAGCAGTAAACATCAAATTGTCTTTTACAGGCTTGCTAACATTGATTTTTCTTATAACCATCAATAAAATTGTGCAAAATGAATAGAGCGTCTTTTACTCAGAGTTACCATATAAAATACATGTAGTTTGGATAAAAGTTACCGTTGGTATATCGATTTTAGCAAACCTTATTTAATTAGATCGCGATAGCGACTTTAGCACTGTGGCCGCGGCAAAATAGATCGCGATAGCGACTCTTAGCACTTGGAGGGTTAATAGACCTATTACCTAAATTAAAAACAGCAAAACAAGTTACAAAATTTATTTAAAATTTTTATATTTCGTGTAACTATTGTTTATATTTTTTTAAATAAACATATTCACATAATTGAACTAAAAATTACGTGAAAACTGTGCACCTATTCCCTATATATTATACGTATAATAATCAACTGTTTTTTCTACAACTAAATGGCAATGCTGTATGTTCATATAAAAGCTGATTTCATACTATGTAAAATTTGTATCTTTAATTATTAAGTTATGTTTTGTTTAAAATAAGTCATAATGGGTTATATCTTAATTAGATGATATTTTTGCTTACCTTAATAACTTGAAGTATCTCAATTTCTGCTCATAAATTCCTCAGAGGATTTTCAGAGCGTGTATGGCCACCTTTAGGCTAATGTTGAGGTCTGGAGCTTTATATCTGTGGAGGAGTTTGTTAATTAGTGAGCGATTCAACTGAAGGAGGCGAAAAAAAATGAATAAATATTGTAATTAATTGTCATATTTATTTGTATTGTAATATAACATTTACCTCTCTACGCTTATCTTATGTTATATAAAAAAAAAAACCTTTATTTTATATATACTATTCGTATCTGTCAAATGTAGTCTTTATTTTTATTTTAACTTTATCTTCTATGTGGCTACATGTTTCGCTGCCACAGGCAGCATCATCAGGCCAGCTGTTATGTCCATCAAACACTTATAAATACACAACACTTGTAACACATATTTTTACAAGTAGTTACACTTCTGGTGTATTTCTTCTAAAACTTTTTTATTTTTAGAAGAAATACACCAGAAGGAGGTACCTCAAAAGTGTAACAATGTTAAACATAATTTATTTATCATATGATGTGTACAAAAAATGTATAAAAATATGTGTTACAAGTGTTGTGTATTTATAAGTGTTTGATGGACATAACAGCTGGCCTGATGATGCTGCCTGTGGCAGCGAAACATGTAGCCACATAGAAGGTAAAGTTAAAATAAAAATAAAGACTACATTTGACAGATACGAATAGTATATATAAAATAAAATATATGTAGTTTTAGGGCTGTTCAACAATGAATAAAAACCTTTACTTTACTTTTTTTTTACTTATTTAGGATTTAATTATGATTTATTTTGGTACTGAAATTATTTGGTCAATACACAATTCTTTAAAATTTTAAAACTTACTTTATTTTAGCGCAGAACAAACAAGGAACAATTGTTGTACGTAAGGATAGTTACAAATTAAGTAACTTATTCTAAAATTTTATTTGACATTCATACAACTTTCATTCCTTTTCTAACAATCTAATATTTAAACAAACACAAATTTCAATACGGGCAAATATATTTCTTCTACTGCTTTTTTTTTTTTTTTTTTTTTTATTACTTTTACTGAAGTTAATTTATCTTTCTCTCAATTACTTTTATACTCTCCAAAAAAAAAAAAAAAAAAACAATTTCAAACTTATCAATCTCTCCAATTTACTCCTCGGCTAGCTCTTGTTATACAAAACAAATGAAATGATTAAATTTACTGATTCTTGGTTCAATTTACTTTCCTATACTAACAAAACTTAAATCTACAATCTCGGTGGGAATCCTTTGGAAGCTCAAGCAAAATGAAATTTAAATAGTATTAAAAAGATATTAATAGAAAACATATGGTACTTACCAATTCTGGTCCTGGTCCCTTTTTCGATGAAAACACACTTTCACAAAACCCCAACTCGCTCTTTCCCCTTTATTTAACCCTAAAAAAAACACTTTCGATGCACACACTTGCTCCTTGATGATGGATCCTGGCGATGACGAGATAATCCCCTTCTCCCAGGGTGACGATGAACAACTTTTTCTTCGTGTTGAAGACGACGAATCAAACTCCTATCTGCTGAAGGCGAATATCAAACTTTGTACTTTGCTGAAGGCTACTAATTTAGTCTCTCGCTGAAGCTAATACTTAATACCTTTCGCTGAAGGCTAGAAGTTATCCTTTACTAAATTTTATTAAAACGCTGATACTATGTTGGTGACTCGGAAACAACCCGTCTCTAGAGTCGCACCTTACTCCCTCGCTGCTCGTAGAAGACCTCCTTTTTTTTCTTGTTCCTCAGTTCAGCGGCAACGCCACACTAACTTTCACAAATTTTTAAAAAATAGGATTTCGTTCTTCCGTTGTTTTTGAATTTGTCGTTATTTTTGGGAAAGTTTTGGTTTCTCCTAGTCTGTTGAACCCATCTAACCCTTCTGATGGAGAAATCGTAGCGTCGCTTTCCCTTTTTCAACCCTAATAATTTTACCATTTGTTCTGGACATCTGCAGCGCTTGTGCCTCCACTCCTTTCTTAACCTTGTAAACCCTTTTTAATTTTCTATCTCTAATTTAATTTTACACATGAAGATTTATTTCTTATTCCTAATTTATTTTATTTCTGATATCACTTTAATCATGTTAACTGGTTTGATTGAGGTGATATCATTACATTAAGCACTGTTTAGATACTGTTTTTTTAAAATTAAATTGGTTAAATGTAGTTAGTTTTGCTGAGGATAAATGTTATATCTTCTTGATTATGATAAATGAGCAAACAAATTTCAAACTAATTTTTTTTTTTAAGTTTTATTTTTTTAAATGGCACCACTGGATTAGTTATTTAAAAAAAGTAACCAGATTGTGTGTGGTGTACTTGTTTGTTTAAAACTCAGAATATATATATTTTATTTTTTTATGTACGGTATATATCTATATTTAAATATATAATGATAAATCAACACTTTTACATGTTCAAAACTTGGAATAAAAACATAACTAATTATTTATTTTTCTACACATGCATACATACAAATATATTTGTCATTAAAGTGCTTTCTTGTAGACAACATTTTTTGTACTGAATTTTGAACAAATAAAAAGAGTTTGAACAAATAAACCTTCGCTATCAGCTGATTATTATTATTTAAACATTCAGTAAAACATTTGTTTTTTATCAAATATTAGGCATCATAATATTAAATTTATGGGAAATATTTTGAAATTTAAAGTCAGTTACAACTAATTTTTCTTAAAGGAGAAAGAAAGTGGTATCCCCACGCCTTAAGGACTATAACCTTAAGAAATTTCATAGAAATTGGCCCAGTAGTTTCTGAGATTAATGTCAAAAAAGTATTGTGTGTTTAAGACCACATGATGAAAGTGAAAACAATATGAAATTATAGAAGCCCTAATGAAATCATTGAATCAGATTTAACCCTTTTAGTGCCACCGTCCGTATATACGGACGTTTTGAAAACTGCCGAAGGATGCCAACGTCTGTATATACGGATGTCGCTGTGTCTGACGAAGGATGCCAACGTCCGTATATACGGACGTTCAGGGAAAAAAATCTATCAGGGTTATTTTTTTGTGTATTACAATTTTGATGTTATGGAAACAAAGAGAAAGAACTGAAGAATACGAAAAACATTTGTTATAGTAGTATCTTTCTAATAACCAGCTGTTGACTCATAATACAGATCGTTTTCTTGCAGCGAATTGTTTTGTAGTGAAGAGTTTTGTTTTGATGGTGAGTGAATTGTTCGTTGATTGTTTCGGTGAGGTTAGAGAGATTATTTTTCATTCCAATTATAAAAGTAAAATCAAATGTGAAGCAATCGTGATCTCCGCTAAGTGAGAATACAGTTCAGCACGTGTTACTAGACGACGAGTTGAGTGATGGTTTTCTAATTGATGAATCTGATGGAAGCTTTCAAGAATCTAAAAAACTGTTAAAAAATGTTTATTTTTACAAACTTATTAGTTTATCTTATAAAGTAATTTTATTTTTGTGTGTTTTGACTCACTTGAGTAATATTAGTACAGTAACACTATATTATGAATTTGTATAGTAGTAGGCTAAGTTAGGCCTACATAAAAACAACACAAAAGCAAAAAATAAAGGTTGGCACAAAAAATGTATAACTTTATTAATTTTTTACTAGGAAGCTAAATAGTGTGTGTGTGTGTGTGTGTGTGTGTGTGTGTGTGTGTGTGTGTGTGTGTGTGTGTGTGTGTGTGCAGTTTTAGTGGTTTTATTAAGTTACATAACATTTTTCAAGAATTACATTTTATCTAAAACTCAAAATATATATATATTTGGTGAGTACAACTTTGTGTTTTTAGTTATAAAAAATATAATACATTTCAAAAAGGGTAATTTTTATATTTCTTAGGTAAGAAATTTAATTTTGTACAAAACAAAACAAAAATTATGATGAAATGTTAGTATTTGGAGTTTTTATTAATGTTTTAATAATTCTTGGGAGTGACTATGGAATTTTCCTGGCACTAAAAGGGTTAAATAGATTCAAAAAATTTGGCCAAAATCAAGTAATTTATACTTTGTAAAATACTTCACATTGATCTAGACTAGACCTTACCTAGCTTTGTGTTGAATTATTAAAGCTGATGGGTCTAATCAGCTGTTTTAAGTGTGTATTATTAGCCTATATTAGTTTCTATGTTTCACACTGGTCTAGGCTAGCCCTAACCCCTAATCTTTGTGTTGAACTATTAAAGTTGTTGGACCTAATTATAAGTGTAATAAGTTGAATGCTGAGACATGTCAGTGTAATAACTATTGGAGTCTGAATAATTATCACCATTATTATTTTCAGAAAACACAAAAAATCTATCCTTTCTTTCCATTACAAGTAAATAGAATCATATGACAATATCTTTCTTGAGTATTATTCATAAGACAGAGATCGAAATAGACATGCACCATCCCCAATATTTAGAATTACGATGTTCATTATACTATTACCATTAATATTTAAATATTCAATACCCATATTATATCATTATAATATATTTATTCGTACAGTATATATTTCCTTATGAAACAATATTATAATAATGAAATTCATATGTTTGAAACTAAATCTCGAACAAAACTAAATTAGTCCAATCTTGGTATAACCTAAATTAGCAGAATAATTTAATTATTGATGCTGATGAACTCAATCACCTGTTTTATCTGTTATTTTATGCAAATGGTTGCTATGGTAATTACAAATTATTTTTAATATTAGTCCGAGCTAGGATTATGCAAATGGTTGCTATGGTAATTATAAATTATTTATAATGTTAATCCAGGCTAGGTATAACCTAAAATTATTATCAGAATAATTTATTTATTGATTCTGATGAACTCAATCAGCTGTTTTATCTGTTATTTTATGCAACCGGTTGCTATGATAATAAATATAAAAATTGCTACAAATCAGCATGTGTAAAGCCTAGATCAAAATTTTTGAAACTAATTTTTTACCCCTAAAATGAACATTTTGCAAAATCCTTTCTTAGTGAGCATCCATAAGACCCCATAAGAATATACCTTCAAATTTGGAGATCATTATCTTCAGTAGTTTTTGCTCTACGTTGATTATGATGTCAGTCAGTCAGGACTTCTTATTTATAGATATAGATGTATTACGCTATATTGACATATATTAGTATGTTCATAATTTTCATAATGTTTTATTATGAAAATTATGTTAGGATGTATTAAAAATAAAAATTGTGACTCCTGACATACAAATGAATATTTGTTCACAGCAGATAGAAAAATAATAAATATAAAAAGAATCCATAGTATTAAAATAATTAACAAAAAACAATACAAAATTACATTAGAGGTCCTCAAAACAACTGGTGAACAGTTATCTATTTTAATTTGACACAAACAGTTACTCAAAGTGTAAAGAGAGTGCAGCACAAAACTGAAAATAGGGATATACCCACCAATTAATTGATATATGTGTTGGGCAACATGCCAATGGATATTAAATGAACTTGTTCATAGTGGAGCTGTCCTACTCATGAATATATAAATGCTAGATTTGTTTAAGTATATAGTTCATAACAACCTTTTTTTAATATCTCTGAAGTGTTTTATTTTCTATAATTTCCTTTAGATTGAGAATGATCAGCAAGAAGTTTCATCTGCAGTTCAAGCATTACGACTTCTTTTATGTGAAGAAACTGAAGAATCAGAAGTTAGTCTGGAAGCCTTTCAAGACAATGAAGTAAGTAATTTGTGTTTTTTACTTTTTAAACTATAGTAAAGTTGAAAATAGTATAAACGTAAGCGAATATTATCTATCTATCAAGTATAATATTATAAGTATTAACTTTAAGATTGCATAATTATAGGTTCCAATAATAAATGAGGCCCATGATGCACAAAACACAGTATCATAATCTTTTTACTTATCCACATTATAATTTCAATTATCAGCTAACTCGCTCACTACATCAAATAGTTAGTTATTGTTGATGCTGGAACTCTTGTAGCTAAATTAATACTATAAGTTAATTTGTATGTGTACTTACATTCAGTATCCATCATTCATCATTAGCACCTAAAACTATCCAATTTTACATGTAAAGGAAAAGAATGAAAGGATATTTGTTGAACTTATTTAGATACCTAGATAATATTCGTTCATATTTGTATTATTTTCAACCTCACTATAGTTTCAAAAGTAAATAAAATTTGCTTCCTAACAAGTTGTATCATTCTAGGTCTGCTTCCTATTGTGACTTTAGAAGAACACAACTTAATTGGGGAGGTGGTAGCATAATGTTATCCAAAATTGTAGGAATCACAAGTATAGAAACTAAATCAATGTATAATTGAAAGTAGTGAGGAAGGTATCAGTGGTCAATGATGAACCACACTCGATGTGAACTGCCTCTATTATTAAGGATACAAATAAACAAAGATATGGTTTGAGTGCATGTGGTTTTCTTTGGTGGTCTGATTTCATTCTGAAAGTCAACATCACAGTGTAAAAGTCTCTATGTGGAGTTATGCTGGGAGCAGGAAGATTATCCATCATAGATTGAAATGACTGACTGCAGAATCATACATAGGACACATGCATTTAGATAATTGTTGGTTATGGATAACTATTCTTGCCCTTAGGATTCAAAATTGGCGTAATTAAATAGAGTGTAGAGCCGAGGTCCTGTATGAAGGTATCCTAAGTGGAAGTAATTAATAATTAGATTATTAGATTCGTGAGTAGGTGTGTGTCAGGACGAATAATAGGGAATTTATGGTTGTAACATTTGTAATTAAGTAACATTGATTAAGGTATACAGTTCAGAGTGATTTAAGGGGAGTCCTAATGCCATATAACGACCATGTTAACTTTATGTCACATAACTTTGTAACCAAATAAGGTAGAAGCCTAATTTTTTTTTTTATTTTAAAGGGTAGTTCTTCTATTAGTTCCGCGTGCAATACCATATTGTTTCTAACAAAATCCTAAATGTTATATATATTTTTTAATTATGTAAGGTTAGGTTTTTTTTACATATTTTTATAATTTTTAGGCTAGCTCAAATGAGTTGAAACTGTATGCCAAACTAAATATACACTCCATAAAGCTACAGTAAAAATTTGGTGTTCCTATCTATAGTGGTTCCTGAAATATTTGACACCACACATTTAAAACCGCAGTTTTCGGAAAAGTAAGTAAAACCAAAGATAAACACAAAAAGCATAGGAATATGAGTTTTATTTTACCTTTAGTGTAATCCAGCACCATATGATGGGTTGTCTGGGTCTTCTGACTCTTGATACATGTCTTCCAGCTTTCTTTTTGATAATGTCCTGCTTTGACGGATTTTTTTCTTCTAAGTCACTAGCGGCCTTTTCTGCTTTCCGAACTCTGTTCAAATCCATTTGCTTCATAGCTGCATGCGTGTTGGCTCCTACTTGCAACCCTAACTGCTGGAAAACTTTGCACTTGCTGGCAAAACCTTCATTAAATGACAACACTGCATCATATGTGCCAAACTTCAAAGTTGGTAATTGAACAAAGGTTCTTTTGGGAATTCGAGACCATATGATGTTGTTCAGTGATTCATTTGGGTTTTGGGACTTGCCTTTGAGACACTTACCTAAGAGTTCTGGGTTGAACAGGCTTTGAAAAATGGGTTTTATCTTTAACATAATAACTTCTGGAAGGTGAAAGTGTTGGCTATAGTCATAGGTTTTGTTTTCTTGTAACGATTTATTATGCTTACACCATGTTAGTTCGTTAGTAGGGCAGAGTTGATGGGTTGTACTAGGAACGGCCCTTCAAACTGCCTAGGTTCTTTCTTTTTAATTAACAATCATCAAATCAGTGGTTCAGTATACTAATTAATTTTTATTAACAATGACTATCTCCTATCTTATTATAACAATACAATATCTTTATTACTACTATTAATGCAGAATGACTCTAATTATTGTGACTCACAGATCTGATTCTACGTTATATTTTATTATTACTTGTGTCTGAAATAATTGTGGCTGAGACACGAAGTTTGCTCACCCTGCTTGCCATTCATGGATGCTCATCTGAAGTCTCAATACTCCCAGGATTCTCTTACTCGCCAAGTCCGTCTGGCTATCTTCAAAAATTCCTGCAGCACTTCCCTCGATTAATCTTGGCCCACTGACCAAGTTTTCTCCCACCCAAGGGTTTATATGTCTTTGTAGCATCAATGACGTCTGCCTTGCTTGCAAGGTAAGCAATTTCATCATTTTTCCAGGTCTGTCACAATAATTGTTGTCATACTGTGTTCCTAAAAAGAACTTAGACTATATTCCTAACTAAAATTATCCTTATTCCTAACAGTTGGGTTGCTGTTGCTTGACATGACATGAAAATAGGTATCCCATACAGATTTTTTCATTTCATTCAAGCTGTGACAGTTTCTTCTAATAGCTAGCCCATAAAAGGTTTGAAGTTTTTGTACGGCCGCAGTAGTCAATCGGTTTTTGCCAGACAAAGGCTTGCCATCCGCCAATTTTTCATTTTTTGATTTTTCTTTTAGAGTGCGTAGGCAAGTTCCCATGCGCTTTTGCACATGCCCTACACACTCTAACTTATTTATTTGAACTTCATTTCCATATGGAAGGGACTCCGACACTGATTTATAGGCATTGGAATCGCCATCTCCCAGACCAATTTGAACCGACCTCTGAAAAATCTTTACTGCTCCTTCTACTTCCATTCCACCACTTGTGCCTAAGTAGTTTTCCGTGCAATCTGGTTTGTGTTCTTTTTTCTCTCTTAGAGGACATAAGCAATACTTACTCGTGGCATAGATGTCCAGAACCTTCCCCGTGTCAACTGATGTAATGGACACTATGCCATTCAACGAAACATGGCTCCTCTTTTGCCACGAGCCGTCGACTGCGGCACAAAGATCTGTTTTTTGAGGATGTCATTTTCTTTCACTGCTTGCTCTACAGCAATCTTCATAGAGTTTTTGCAAACACTTTCAGTGGCATTGGCTAAAATTCTCTCATGTCGGGAATACATAGTCGGAGGAGGAGGTACGTTCATTATGCCACAAAATGTTTTTGCCGTAACAGCATTTTCCTATAGCTCGCATGCCATAAACTAGCCTATGGTTCAAGTCATAAGCAGACTTTTCACTTTGCCTAACTTGACTAGAGTTTATAAAGGGCTTTTCTTCCCCACAGTTTATGCAGCAAACATTGATTTCAGAAACTAAGCCTACAACCGATTTACAACTAAATTTCAAACTACTACTACAATATTTACACACAGCTATGTCTTCAAGAGCTTTACCAAACAATCAATGTCCACTAAGTTATATGTAAAACTTTCTTTCATTGAATCATAGTAAGCAAAATTATGTTTAAGTTTTGCTTTAGAACTAGAAACTTGTTTTAGACTAGGCTTAGGCCTGCTGGGTGTCTGGGAAGTTACTTTGACTTGCCTCTTCTTTTTTGAAGTGTTGTAGGTTTTATACCTTTTTCCAATCTTCTTTTTATTGCCCATTTCCACAACCTACTAAGGGTAAATAACACTTGAGTGTACAAACAATAATAATCTGTAATACACTTTACTCACGAATCACAACTGAAAATAGTTTCCACACAGAACTCACTAACACTTGTTTGTAAATATCAAAACGAAAACAAAACATCTTACAGAAATAACTTTGACAGTTGATTCGTTTTGAATTGCAGCGGTGTAAGGATTACTATAAGAAGTACAAAAGCTATTGTAGTGTGCAAAAGCAAAAAAATGTCACTGCAAACCTTGTTGCATAGCAACTTTATTTATTTTTTTTAGGATTATGTATTATATATCATTGGAAAGGGGTGATTCTGAAGAAAAATAACAAACTAAAAACTCAAAATCGAAAAAAATAAAATTTTTGGCATTAGGACTCCCCGTAATATTCCGCCTACCCTGAGAATATCCTCTTTATTGATGAATAGATTTAATTTATACGGCTTACACAGTTAGCAACAATTATTTTCAAAAGTGAGGTGATGTTTGAAGCCAGGATAATGTAACAGTTGAAGCATAGGTTGTGGTATTTATGTTCCATCTTTGGCATTCTATGTAAGAAAAATCGAACAACTTTGCTAATAAGAGTCCGCAGCAAAGTTCCAATCTAGGTATTATCTGAGTTTTAGTAGGTGCTACCTTCGATTGTACAACAACAATGGATACCTTTAATTTTTAATTTGGCTGTTATTGTCAATAATATGTAGATAAACTACAACCACATAACCTTTTTTAGAAGAGTTGCTTTGAAGTTATTTAAAACATGAGGGGAAGTTATTTAAAACATGAGATTGCCCCACAGTTGGTGCGACAATTGTAGTTATTTAAAATTTGAGAGGTTTTTATTTTAATATTTAATTTATTTAAAAAGAAATTTGCTCAGCTTTATGGGCGCCAGGTGAAAAATTTGGAAAAAGAAAAAAAATTAATTAAAATGTTCTCAGGGTCGTGATTCTTAAGTGTACTTTCCAGTGGTTATAACATAAATGAGAAGTCCTTGTTTATTTTTCTGAAACTGAACATACTGTTTATTAGAACATATATCATTAACACATATACATCAGTTTATTATTTATAATTGTATCATGTTGAAAGTGAAATTAAAATATTATTTCGTCTTGAAGAGACCAAGAGTTTCTATAAATGACTCTACCTTAAATAGTTGCAACTTGTTTAATTAGTTTTTTTAATATGAGTACCTTTGTCTCATTAATTTGGAATTATGATTTATTATATTAAATTAGAAATTTTCTTTAAAATACTTTCTATATTGAAATTTACTTGTTTAACAAATTTTTAACATTTTATTTATTATTAAAGTTTCATCATTAGTACTTTCGTACACAAAAAAGATATTGTCTATTGTACATGTTACCACATTGTAGCAATCTCCAGAGTAGACTTTTGATGTATCTTTGATATGTCGTCCTTAGGGTAGAAATCCGACATTGTCCACGTAGCATCGGAGTCAATTGTCTCCGGTTTATCTGTATGATTCCTATTTATCGCACATTTCGTCTTCACTATATACAAAGTTTCTGTTTTATTATTCACAGTCTTTCAGAATGAAAACTCATTTAAACTGTCTATACAAAGAACAAAGTTCAATTCTCACCATATGCTTTAATGTTCATACACAAAAAAACCAACCGTTCACAATGAAATATATGTCTGTCTGTCTCCGATACACCTTCTAAATGCTATACGATTAGTTGACTCTAAATTGTATATTCAAATAACGTATACTGTTGTTATACTGTTGTAGTGTTATTTAACACTTCTTATTTTTCACTTTAAAAACGTCTCTTACTATAAAGCACATGTTTCTGCCTTGTATCAGAAAACACGTCCGTCCCTTTTAGATGTTCTCTTCTAACTGAAACTAAGCACACTTGCATTTTCCGGATATAGCATACACCTATCACGTGATTTTTAGCCTTGTAATCATGACCGCATGGCAACAGGTGTTTTGCACTTCATTTAAACACAATTTCACATAAATACCGAATCAATCTTAATACTAAACATTACCATCTTGACAAATATATTTTTTGGAAATCTATTTTAATTTCTCTTCCCCTTATTTTGAATGTTATTCACAGACTTCAACTTAACTTATGTCGTTTACCTTTAAACCAATCATAAAATTCCTTTTAGTAACAGCTGATGTATTGGTACCAATTCAAAATTCAAAAATTGAGTATTACAACTTGAGTTGTAGTGTAGTACTATAGATAGGCATGGTGGGGAATGCAATTTTCCTGAATTGATAATGTTCATTACTGTTGAGACCGATGGTTCTTGGTGGAATTCCATGTTTAAAGATAATAAAACACAATTTTTTATTTTGTACTATCCATTTTTTATTAGTCTAGCCGACCAATGGTTTCGCCTGCTAAGGCATTGACGTCAATGCCTTAGCAGGCGAAACCATTGGCCGGCTAGACTAATAAAAAGTGGATATTACAAAATAAAAAATTGTGTTTTATTATCTTTGAATTGATAATGGTTTCAAAATATAATATGCACGCTGCAATGGACAATATATAATGTTTAGTTATGACTGAAGCATTTATGTGAATTTTGTATAGAAACAAATTGTTGAAGTTTGCCATTCAACACCCACAATTTTTATAATTTTTCTTTGCCATTGATCAAAGCACAAAGACATTTATGCTATTAATTCTATCTAAGAATAAGATTAGCATGACCTCATTATCCACTTAGATATTTTCTTCTAGAACTTGACTGCTTGAGGAAAATGGTTGTTTTCATCTAAGTCAAGTTGACAAAGTTAGCCTGAATAGGGAACACTTAAAACACGATATGTATTATCACCGTTCAGCTGATAGGTGATAACTGGTTCATTAATATGTTTTGGTACTTGCATTATCATAGTTCTATTTAAACCTGTATATAAATTTTACAAATATCTGCAGTTAAAACCAACTCATATCGTCAAAACCTTAGCAATATCATAGTAATATTCGGCTGTAGCTTAGGGCCGTTGAAGTTTTAGGGGAAGCGTCAAATCCAACACTCTATTTAGTGGAAGAACTACTTACCTTTGTAAATAATGCATGATGTGAAATAAAATAATACCTTTTAGTCTCATCTGTGGTGTTAATGTCCCAAAACTTCATATATGCGGTATGGTGTAGGACAACCTGTTGTCTTATATCCCCATGTTCTATAGAATATTGTTTCAACAAGAGATCAATTGAACCAAGACTAAAACATCCTGGATAGGCAGAATAGTGATTAGCAATGTTGAAATCTAAAAAGAAGTTTTTAAAATGTCAATTGTATTGTCAAATTGAAGGTCATCTAAAAATAGAACATGAATAAGATTTTTTTAATAAAAGCTTGGAAGTAGTTTTTATATAAATGGCCACCAGTAACAACAAAATTAAACTGAAAACTATTTACGACATAAATGGTTTTAAAATTCAATATTTATATGAGTTCTACTATTAATTTATATTTAAGAAGAACAGTATATGATAAGACACTCAATATGTGGGTCGAATTGCTGTCGTTTTTTAGGTTCAGGTTCAGAATGCACTAGTGTAAAAGGGGTTGGTTGACGCATGCAATAAGGCATGCTATCCATAAAGTTACCTGAAATTGAGCATTTGATAATACTACAGCTCTAATTTCTGGACTTCCACACATACCATGGAGACGAATAATCTGTTTAGTATATAAAATCAATAGTTTTATTTGTACAGTACAACCTCGTTAAGTCGGACCAGCCGGGACCACGGCCGATCCGACATTTCGAAAGAGCAGAAAACAAAAAATGAGAATATACATACTGTACTGTACTTACAATAATTTCCTTTATTATGGAGAAAAACACTTTAATGTAAGTTTCTGTTACGTCAGCTTTGAGTAACGTTTACGTGCCGCACAGTCGCGCATCCATTGCAACATGACAAGCTCGGCCAGTGTAGTCTCGTTCTGATGCTCAAAAACACCATCAATTCATCCAAGTGAGGTGCTGCTTCTGCGTGACAATGACTCACCATGCAGGCATGCAGAGCTACAGTTAGGCATCAGATGTACAGTCACGGCAAACAAACTCAGTTGCATGAACTCGGCGAAAACACGATCACCGTGCAATACGCTACGATTATGCGCTCATATAAAGCAATAGCACTACCAAAATGCATATTTTATATTAATTTATATATATATATATATATGTTTATTTATTGCAAACCGGTCCGGGTTACCCGGAGATCCGTCTTAAATGGGGCCGACTTAACGAGGTTGCACTATATTTGATACTAGAATTATTTTAATTTTTCTTTATTATTATTTTTGGCTTGTTTCATTAATCCATAAATATTTCTCATTTTCAATTAATTTTTCTTTTAATTTAATAAGATACTTGAGTTTTTAACCCCACTTTACACTCCTAATGGACCTTATACTAATTAATTATTTATAATTAAAGTTGTTTTTTTCTGTGGAATGTATGCTATGAAATATAATCAATCTCTTTTTATCGATCAAAACCTATAATATAACTTTAAGTATATTAAATAGTGTTTGAAAATTCTAGTGCTTTATTTTTTTTAGGTAATGTTGTGATTAATATATATTTGATTTTTGTTATGGTTTGTCATTTACATTTCAGATAAGTCAACAGCATGGAATTTTGTCAAATCGAGCCAGTACTGTTTCAACGGAACAATGGCTTTGCGAAGTATGTGGATGGGTATTACGAAGTAGACAAGCACTAAGAAAACATATCAAAACTCAGCATCTTTATCCAAGTAAATTTTCTAGAAAAAGAGTTGGTATAATTATCCCAAAGGAGAGGTCAGAGGAGAAGCTAAACAATGACCCAACATCAGAATTCAGTATTCCTTCATCTTCAACAACCAATGATCAGATTTCAAACATCACTGTTCAACAATCAACTTCTACAAAACAATTTCCAAGAACTAATAATGTGTTACCGATAACTCTCAACCAGTTTTCTCATTCTTTTGATGAGATTTTGGGTTGTATAGTCGAAGTATCAACTACTGTTGATGACAAATCATCAGGAATAAGTTTAACAGATGTAAGTTATAGAACTGTATGTATGGCTAGGTTTTATTTGCACCAACTATTTGGGGTTTGGTAGGATAGGGTAGAGGTCTTTTTGGTAGTATGCCAATTTGGTCTTGTCCTTGGTTCTATACTGTAAATTTCTTTAATTTATGGAAAACATTCAGAATATTAACTTCATATAAAAAAAAAAGCTAGTAATATTGTGACCATGACAAAAGTTTGAAAAATGCTTTTGAAGCATAAAATCCATTGATTTAAACTATGAGAAATAAAAAAAATACTGTATAATCATAAAATAAGGAAAAATATAAATTTTGAGTGAGAGTTACAAAAAATAACTTCAAGAAATATATAATTAAACTAGAAACTGCCAAAAAAAAAAATTCTTAAGTAGGAGCAAATGTAAAATTACCTATTATGAAAAATTGTGAGCAATTCATTTTAAATAATAATAATTTAGTACTTTATAAAAAAAATAAAAAAATCCTGATTGTGAATTGCAGGAAGTTACTGTATTTAGTCATCCATTTCAAGTTGGAATGAAAAAAGACCGTAATTTGTGAGAAAATGTTTAAAATTTCAAAAGTGTTTATTATTTTGCGAAACAGTAACTGATAACTAACTTAAATCATCTAAAATTAACAAAATCACTGAAAATAATAATGGATAACTGTTATTGTTCAGTAAGAATAATAATTGTTATTTTAATTATTTAAGAACTTGGATCACTAATTGTCTATTATTAATGCTAATATGCAAGTTTTTGTTATTTTTAACAGACCTTATTTTGCTGTTATCTGTTATCCACTATTAAAAATTGATTGCAGATATAATACATTTTTAGGTTTGGGTAAATGCTATTGTTCTTATTTTTTTAGGATTGTTAGATACATTTTAAATAACTGATAATGTAAGTTCATATTTGGTCTATTAACCCATGGCATATCTATTTAACTCTGCACATTGAAACGTTACCACACTTTGTGGAACTTTTTATTAATTTAAAATTACTGATGTTAGCTTTATCGTGCCCTACGATCCTTCAATTGAAACTTTACTGCCCTCAACCTTCTTTTTACTCTTTTCAATAATTAAGTCCCAGTACAGTAATGAATCAAGAATAAGATATTCATTAATTTTTGTAAAATATCTATTCTTCAGTGTTTTATTTAAAATTGCTCTTTCACTTTTATTAATTATTTCTAATGTAATGAATTTAACTAGCTCTTTTATTTTTTATTATGGAGACTCACTCTCAGGGAGTGTCTTTTGAAAGAGTATTTGCGTAATCTTTCTGTACTGTCTAATGAATGAGAGCACTTGATCTTATAATTAAAACATATTTAAAACTACCCTGGACACAAAATAGGATATTTATATTAAACTAGCAGAGTACCCGTCCTTCGTACGGGGTTGACGTTTATTTGTATTGAAAGTTAAGGGAGTTTTCAAGACCAGTAGGGCAGTGCCCTGATGGAATTTCTAAATAAAAATATGCCTATGTGTTAACCAGGGACCCTAAGAATGCCCATGTACAATTTCAGCTCAATGGGTCCAGTAGTTTTTACATGATTGATTAGAGTAACACACACATACAGACAGACACCATTAGATTTTTATATAATAGTATAGATAACACAGATAAAAATTATTTTAAAAGTATATTTCCCTTCATAATAATAAAATTAATTAAAATTTATTTATTTTGAAAAAAAAAACCAACATGAAAATAATTATAGTTATTAAATATTGACCTTTGAAGTGCATTATAATATATATAATTAAAATGACTCTAAATTTACTCTTAATGCCTCAACAAATTTATTTTATTTTAGTATTTTATATAGTTTTGAATTATAAGTGAATATACATTCAAAATTAAAATAGTGGTACCTTTTGAGATATATCTATAGTTGGCTTCTGCTCCTGTTAAGATAAGATAAAAGTGATGATCCATAGCGGTCGAAATCTGAAGTGGCCATGTTGTTGAATTATGACGATTTTAAAGTTGCTCCCTTGATGTCATCTTTCCTTATGATTATAAGTTAAATTATGTTGGTTGAACTAATCACTCATTGCACAGAAGATATTTTAATTGTAATTGACTTTTTTATTTTTAGTTGTAGTAATTCAATTTAAATCAGTGTTTATTAGTTTTATTTTAATTACACCTTTAACAATTCTTTTTAAATTTTTCATCTCTACCATTTATTGAAATAACTAAGTCCATAACCAAAAAACTGTCCAAAATTATTTTATTTTTCTCACATTATTCCTTTTTCTTTTTTTAAATGGTCATGTTAAATCACTTCTTAAACTGTTCTTGACGTTAAAATTTCTAATTGTAGATAACTTGCATTTCTTAAAGTATTTAAAAATACCTTTCTCGGTAGTTGTGGTGAATCAACTGTTTTCTCGCTGGTGGTAGGGAACCGAATGTTTCTTTGTTTGTGGTGTTGAGCACACTGTCTCCAACTCTAGGTATCTTCTCAGAGCTTAGAATTATTGTGTGGCACTCTGTCTGAAATTTCTCTTTGGTTTTCCTTTTTATTCGCTTTATTTTGGTCTAAATTGCTAAGTTCTCCTTTTAACAGTTATTGTATTAACCCTTTGACACTTTTAATTTATTATCTTCTTTTGTTTGGTGATAACTAATTTTTTTCATTAATTAATATTCTCCATTCACGAAGTAATGCAGTTGTAACCTTGCATTTGACTCCTCCCCTTGATATGGAACCTTCCTCTGCACTGGAGGGGTAGTTCTACCTGTCTGTACCTATCTTATGTGAATTTTACTACTTATTTCAAATTTACATATCTTTTTATTGGCTCAGGATTTCGGAAATGTGAAAATACCATCCTTTTCTTAATGACTTTTAGATTCCATAGAAACTTGAATTGAAGTTCTAGGACAATAACTTTCTGAGTTATTCTTGTTTAATGATTTTCATATTTTTCTCTTAACCATCTTTTGATCCTTTTAGAATTTTTCCTTTTTCTTTTGGATTCTTGATGCCTAAGTGTTGAAACTAAAGAATCTTTTTAGTTTTTTGGTGTAGTCCTTTTCTTAGCAAAGTTATTCATTGTCAAGGTTTACTGATTTTTCCCTTAACTTGTGGTTAATTAAAAAAATCCCCCCTTAATATACAGGGTGGGCCATAAGTCACTTGACAAAAATGCACTGCGATAGTAATTATTAATTTATTATAAAGTATAAGTTAAGTATAAATGTTTACAATTAAAGTATTGAATTGTCCTACCCAATAACAAACACATACCTAAAGTAAATGTTCAAAGTGTCCTCCATTATTTTCTATACACATATAACATCTTTTAAGCACAGAAGCGCATATAGTGTCAATGATGCCTTTGGTAGATAATTCTTCAAATACAGATTCAATACGTTCTCTTAAATGTTGCAGATCCCTTGGTTTTTCTGAATAAACTTCGTCTTTTACAATTCCCCAAATTAAAAAGTCCATTGGGGTGATATCGGGAGAACGCGCAGGCCATTCAGTTGTACCTCGTCTTCCTATCCATTCTGTAAAAGTCTCATTCAAGAAATCTCTCACATTGTCCCCGTGATGAGAAGGTGCACCATCTTGCTGCAAAATTAATTTTTCATGAATAGGTTTTAGTTGTTCGAATGCAGGACTGTTTTCCAATTCAACTACTACCTCATGTAACATATCATGGTAATTAACAGCATTGATCGTTTGTTCAAAAAAGAATGGTCCAATTAGTCCACCAGCAAAGATTCCAGCCCACACACATACTCCAGGGGCATTTAATTCAGTCTGCATGACTAAATGTGGGTTTTCAGAAGCCTAGTACATGCAATTATGTCTGTTCACTCTACCATTAAGTTTGAATGTTGCCTCATCGCTCCACAAAATGGATTTATAAAATGTATTGTCAGCTTCTTGTCTTATTACGTACCACTCACAAAATTCCATTCGCCTGTCATAATCATCTTCATTCAAACCTTGCAGTAAAGTAGGCCGATATGGTTTCAGCCCTACCGTTTTTAACATACTTCTAACGCTCGTTCTAGATATACCAAGCTCACTGGACGCTCTTTGGGTTGATTTTGATAGCGATTGGACTAAACTTTGTGCTACATTCATGACGTTTTCTTCTGTTGTAACAGATTTAGGCCTACCTGATCGTGGAAGATCCGCTACATACCCAGTCATTTCAAACCTTTTATGTAAGTTATAAATAGCTTGTCGTGATAATGGTCTACTGTTTGGGAAATTCTGCACAAATGACTCTACTACATCATTGTAATTATGATCATGTAACCACCACTGCTGAAGAATAAAAACACGTTCTCTTATTGGGAGCTTACTATTCATGATTAACTTATTAAGTTAATTAATTAACTTAATTAATTACAAAACTTAATCAACTAAAATCACTTCTAACAAGGTGCTAACTTCAACATAACTCAAACATAACCTCAAAACAATACTGCTGTTTTGTGGTAACAGCTGACAGGTTACAATTAGAGTCAAATTGATACTGAGTGACTGGTAGTGTCAAGTGACTTATGGTCCACTCTGTATATCTGCTTTTTTTTGTTTTAAAATATACAAAAACATTAGCTTAACCTATTACCATTTTTAAGCCATAACTTCTAAACTATTACAGTTATTAAATTTCTCTTTGCATATTCATTGGTCATGTTTTGGTAGACATAATGAGTAATAAATATTTTTCATTTTTATCATTTTTTAAAATAACATGATATTCTCTTTAAACAACTACTGTACCAGTGTATACTGAATTGTTGTTGTCCACACATGATGCTTTGAATTCTAAGCTTTCATTACGCAGGAAAAAATTACTCATCCCTGTGACTTACTCTGAATTATGACTTTATACATTTTTCTGTTTATTAAAAATAACTTTGGTTCTTTGAGCGGTCATTGAATAAATGAAACCGTCTCAACATGCGGCACTTGCTGGTACGAATTATTTTGGCCGAAACACGGCACTCGAACGCTCGATGCTGTGTTGTATATATTCTTATCAATATTATAGCCTGATTATTTGTTTTTATGTTATAAACTTTATAATAGAAATAAAACTATATTTTACTATTTATATTATATTGGGTAAGCTAGAAGTTACACAATCCTAAATTCTAAAACATTATTATAGCGGGAAATTTGGTTTCTTGCTGGCGTTAATGCTTGTATTGGCAACAGATGACCTTGTTGGGGACATATAGCATGTCATACTCAAGCAAAATCTCTCTTTTTTATATCAGTTGTGAGTTAGCTGTGTGCAGACAAACGTGCGTTGTTCCCAAGCTAAATGTGCGTTCATTCTTGAAAGTTATTTTAAATCACAATCATTTTTCAAATGTCAGGAAGACTTTAGGGTTGCTTTTCCTGAAACAAGAATGCCTAATAAATCAACGATTTCACGTGTAGTCGCTCTTTTTAGAAATAGTGGTAGGGTGAATGATCGTGAACGTTCCGGCCAACCTTCAGTGTTGTGATGTTTCATTAGAAAATATCCGTGCATCCTTTCTACGTTCACCAAGAAAGTCTATACGAAAACTGTGTCAGTAAACTAGAATGTCATACGGGAGTTTGAAAGCCACAAAGCAGCTAAAACTCCGTCCGTATCACATTCACGTTGTGCATGAGATTCAAGAATCTGATAGAAGAAAAAGACTATATTATTGTCAATGGTTTTTGTGTTTTATTCGTAACAGTGTTCGGGTGTTTAATTATGTTTTCTACTCTGATGAAGCATGGTTTCATCTAAGTGGCTATATAAACAGCCAGAATGACAGATATTGGAGTTCATAAAATCCTCACATTTTCCATGAAAGCCTGTTACATTCACAAAAGGTTGCAGTTTGGTGTGCAATTTCACAAAAAAGAATTGTAGGCCCAATTTTTTTCACGGAAACGATAACAGCTGAGCGTTACCAGGGCATAATCATGCAATTAATAGCATTGTTAGAGGTTGATGAACGAGACTGCTGGCTGCAGCAAGCGAATAGCACAATTATAATGTTGGGTGAGTTCTTTGGGGGACATATTGCACATGGAGTTTGGCCGCCTAGATCCCCAGACTTTATCTTCACCTGACTTTTTTATTTGGGGACATATGAAGGATAACATCTATAAGAACAACCCTCACACAATCGACCAACTGAAGCACAACATCGAAGACAAAATATCCCACATAAGTGTTGCGACCTTAAAAACGTAGCAACTAACATGAAGAAACATCTTGAGGCATGTGTTGCTGCAGATGGAGGATATTTCCAGCATCTATTGTGAATATATCATACATTATATATTACATTAATAAAATTTTTTTGAGAATGTTAATTACTGTATTACGTAACTTTTGGCTCACCCGTTATAAAGTGAAATATCTACTTACATTTATTTGGCGGTTATTAAAGTTAGTTTGGTAACGTTTCCAAAGCAACCTTGTCTCAGATTGAATCTCTTTTAAACTGCACACTTTGCATCTTTTGTATGGTTTTGCCCTATTAACTTACTGTATAGTAGTATCTGTACAGGAAAATGTCCCCAGTTTTTAGCTAACAATTGTAATAGATCACAAAGCAACTGAGCGAAGTCTGCACTGGGAGTTGTGGTGATGAAAGTAAATGTTCTGCCAGATTTATTCTGAAGTTTGCATAGTGCCTTTTTTCTTTTTGCTGTGGGGGCTTCACTTTGTTGTAAATTGCAAAAAAAAATTATATAAATTACCAAATCAAGTAAATGGAAGATAATTTTCTTATAAGCCTTTACTGTAGGCACATTATAGAAAAATTAAACAGAATTTGATCCACTCCAAACATGCCATTATTATAGTCTGTGATAACCGTAGGTTTTAACACTTCCTCTTCACACCACGTTTTATTTTCTGGATCCATGTATCTTCAAAAGATAAATCAATGTAACATGTACACAAGATGAGGACATCTTTGTTGTCCTGCCACATGATTGCTAAAACACAGTTGGAGACCTATAATACCTTTGTTCTTATTGAGAGTCATTTTTTGAATTCTCCAGGCATTTCACCTCTAGTTTTAACACAAACTTTGTCCTCCCCTATATAAATTTAAACAGAACAATACCCAGAGCATACCTCACACACATTACATATTTTAATTCTAAACCTTGCTCTTATTTTAGGATTGAACTGAATGTATAATAAACGGGATCTTATTTTCGTGAGGCTTTCATCAAACAAAACAATTTTTTCTGGTTAGTAGGTTTTCAAAAATTTCACCTTGTGATTTTATAACTTGTCATTTGGATGGTTTTCTATTAACTCATCATAAAAGTGTATAAATCTAGAACTTGTGCCATAAATCTGATGAAAGGCATGGCTTGTGAATAAAATGGAATCTCTAGTATTTTTCTTTAGGACCAGTACATCATAAATATGTTCGGTTTTTTAATTAACCCATCATTATAACACCAAATAGCATTTTAGTTCAATGATGGCAAATGTCCAAAAAATTTATAATAATAAAACGGTAATGATGTTATCCGGTCGCTAGCACATAACAGACTACCCGCCGGCGTAGACAATAGACAAGGTCACTGGTCACTGTCGCGCCATGTCGGGGTAGGGGGTGGTGGCGCGGAGGTCATTGCTCCTCCACTTTCTCTTTCCAGCGCATCAACAACCCGCCCTACTACCTCAAGGCGACACTGTAGTGATCAGAAAATCACGTTTTTATCAACATTAATTTTTGTACTATGTAATTTGAAATATGGCAACAGTGTTTGTGTGTATTTTAACTTTTCTGATTGGTTAGAGAAAAGAAGCCAATAAAAGAATTTGAGGAGGAGAAGCAGAGTGTGAATACTTCTAGAAAATCTCTTAAAGTTAGGAGAGTTGGTTAGAAGATGTTAGGAGTGTTAGTTGGTTAGAAGTTGTAGATGGAGAGTTGTATTAGATGAGTTGTTGTTAGATTCTGGAGAAAATTAGAATGCCAACAAATAACTCCGACATTATAAATTTACTTTTACTAAAGTTAAGTTTTAGAATTTGTGATCAATTGATAAATAATGAATGATTTTCAAATAATAAAACTTATTTTAAAATTATTTTTTATTTCACAGAAGTGCAAAAATAAAATTACAATATAGTCTTTATATAGCATTCTGTGAAATATAGGTACTCTATATATGTTCTAGTCTGTGTTGGAGAAAGTTTTCTTGTTTTGTGCCAAGAAACACGCTCCTCTTATGTGTTTCCAATTTTTAATTAATATTCTGTAACTTATCCTCTGAACAAATTTGTATACATACTTTTGGTTCCTCGCCTATCTTGATTTACTCTTATTTTAAATTATAAACATTTTTCTGTGTTTAATTTTTCACGTTTAGTTTCTTTAGGTTAAATTTTTAATGTATAACAAAATATATTGTTTAAAGTATTGTACTTAACATTCTTAAATATATTTATTTTTAAATCAATAATTTATGTTTAAAGTTTATCATATTCTGTTTAGATGGTTCCTGATAGTACAACAAATCATGATAGTTTAGTCACACTGTACAAAGCTGATTCTTCTTCTGGTCCAAAGAAAACATGTTTCTGTGATGTTTGTGGCAAAGGCTTTGTTAATAAATATATATTAACTACACACAAATCCTTCCATACTGGTATACGACCTTTTAGCTGTCAGTATTGCTGTAAACTATTTAAAACTAAAGGACATGTGCACGCACATGAAAGGACACATTTAAAGGAAGAAGGAAATGTATGTGTGGCTTTTATTTTAGTTAAGTTTAGTAATTAAGCTGTATTGTATTGTAAATACTAAGTATTAACCCTAAGGAGTACCACTGTTCTGGAACGGCGGCAACTTCTATACCGAAATGAGTAATGAAAAATTCCAAAAAAAATCATAAAGAGTAAGAAAAAACACAGCAAAAACTGTTGAAATTACATTGGTTATTTACCATAAAATGCAGCAAAAATTGAAAAAAATAATTTTATTAAATGTTACAAATTAAAAAAGTTTTTTTACAAGTAGGCCTAAAAAATATTTTTTGTATGGTATTCTTTAAAACAGGATTACATTCAAATGAACTGTCTTTCCTCTTTTTTGTTCTGTTTGCACACACAAAACATCTTCTTAGGGCCTTCCACTTCTGCTTTTCTGACGTTGGAGTAGTCCGAGGGAAGTGATGTGCAGTGAGACGTAGAGGCACTGCTATAGGCCGAGATACAATGGCAGTTTCTCTATGCGCGCTGTGTATTTCAAAGATTTCTCTGATTAGATTCATTCTAAAATCAAGAAGTGGAACTTTTTTCTGATGTTGGATTCGAAACATATGAAATGAATTCAAAACAACAATGTCCAAAATGTGGAAAAACGACTTACGGTACCATTTCTTTGATTTTCTTGCAGAGTTATTGAAAAAAATCATCATAATCTGCCTTATCTACGCCTCCTATTTTCTTTTTATACTCTAATACACATAGCTTTCTGTACAACATCCCTGTGCCTTGTTACATTGACGATTTCATGTTTGCGAGACAAGAAGCAGACACTTCGATGCTATAGTACGAGTGTTACGCTGTTCGGTAGCATGTCTTTTTAGCACCATGTATTATATCGCAACTCGTTTTTCATCAGACAAACAATACTACTAAGCCACATAACATGTTTTTGTACGTTAAAATTTACAATTTTGTGAAATTTATCATTGAAACAGCCTAAGAATTTTAACATGCTGTATTACTTTAAGATTTATCATACAATTAACCTAAACACTTTGTAACATAATTTAAAGTCAGTTAGTCTGTGATTTAACTTGTTAAGTTGAACTTTGGCCATGGCACATTTACATCAACAGATTTTATGTGAAGGTTTTTTTACTATATATCTCAAGAATATATAACTAAACTCATATACTATATCTGTATACTCATTTAATGAAATGTTATGCTGTCCGACTTTCTTTTCCTATAATGAGAATAAATTTTACAATTTTAGTTGATTTTAGAAAAAAGAAGAATTTCTAGATTACTGTTCAATTGAAGGTTCGTTAGTTAGAATTAAATAACAACAGTTGATCTTAAATTTGAATTGAATGTATCAAAAATAAATATACAATTTTTTGGAATTATTTCTTAAAATTAGTCAAATCTAATTACATAATTGGTTCTTAATAATAATAAAAATGTGGCTAGAAACTACCTTGATAAATCATCACATTTTTGTTACTGTGGCTGATCTTGGAATACACTATCTCATTAATTCATGCTAGTTGCATAGATAATTCCATTATCCAATAGTGTTCTGTGTGTGTATTTAAATATGGTGTATTTAAGGACTCAATATGTAGGACAGAAATATAGAGACAAGCCTCTTTTTCAGGATAAACTGTACATAAATTAAAATTTGAAAAAGGAATGTGTCTGTATGGGATTGCAAACCAAACTATGTTGGATATAAAAAAATGATTTATTTTTTCTTTAGCACACACGGATTTACAATTTTATTATATTAAATGTAAAATAAACTTCTTTTGCTACATTGTATCTATTATTTTATTTAATCCTGACAAGAGGTTTTATTGTAAATATTTTATATCCCTTTCCTCAATAGATTAGAAATGTTTGTAAATTTTGTCTTTGTCTGTGTTTAGGTAGAGGCTGTCAAGGAAGGTGAAAAATGTACTACAGTAGACACTATAAAAAAAGTAATTTGTGATCTCTGTGGACTATCATTTGTGAATAAATATGTTTTGGCTACTCACAAAAAATTTCACTCTGGTATTAAGCCTTACAGTTGCAGATACTGTGAAAAATCATTTAAAACAAAAGGTCAAATGAAGGCCCATGAAAACCGGCATGAAAAGTAATTGTCCTATTTTCCATTTGATATAATTATTAAAAATATTTTAGTTAAACAGTAAATTAACAATTTTGAGAATGTATATAGTTTCATTAAGGAAAGTATTATTAATAATGTTATGTAATAAGTCTGGTAATAAAACATGTTAACATAATAGTTTCAAATCAGTGATTTTTGTTATATTATTTTTATACAGTTTAAAATATGTAATTTAGTTTATACATAATTTAGTATACTAGTCTCCTACAATTTAATAAAATTCTGAGGCTATAGGGGAATTGAGGCATCTGAGTTTTGGCCAAAATCCCTTCACAAAAAAATGATGAATGAGCATTACATTATTATAATGAAGTTGCTAGTCTCCCACACCTCTACAGCCACGGCTCTTTTCTTCTCATTGGAAAAAAAATTGATGTAGCCCTCTTTATTAATTGTTTAGCCAGAAGGAATAAACTCATGATTTACAACTCCTTCCCTATTACAAACAATATCACAATGCTTTAACTTTGCCTCATCTTCTTTGGACATAGAGAAGTAGGCGACTGCTATTGGAAAGATGAGATTTTTTTCAGGGATATAAGCCCACAATTCATTTCTGGTTATAACCTATTCTAGGAAATATGGATCATTGTTAGTAATTTCAAACACGTCCTCAACAATTGCACACAGGAATTTTGCTGTTCCATTTAAAACATATTTCATGCCAAGAAATCTCTGAAACAGTTGTTTTTTTAATCTTTAAATCATCTTTTAATTCATGCACCGTCAGGTGCTGATTTTTGTGGATTCTAGTTCACATTTGTTCGATAGTCTGAGGTGTTCTGCTGTTGAAGGCCCTTCCTAAATGTAGGTGGTAAAAATTCGTGACCATCTAAAAACCGTCTGAGCCATAATTTTATCTGAGCTTCACTCATTTAATTATCCTTGAAAGTATATTTAATCTGAATAGTTTTATTCTAATAGACAAATATTCAAGTTTAAGGGAAAATTTAATACAGATTCGCTGATCTACTCAATCGGTCATTGAATAAGATGGTCACACATGCTTAATGAAGAAAGTTTAACTGTCAACTGAATAATCCAATAGTAACTGTTCATTCATGTACAGAAAGATCCCATTTCTTGATGGCTGCCAGGTTACAGCAAGGACACACAAACATTTCTTGTGGTATTGAAAATGGTTGGATACTCTCTGGACAGATTTCTCAAAAAATCCTGATTCAGTATGGGCATGCAGCCAACTGTATTGTTTGTTTTATTTGATTTTTTCAGATTTCTTTATATAAAGACTAAAATTATTATACAGTAGACTCTCATAAATCCGGACTATTGTGGCGGACGGCCAGCCGGATTCCAAAAAATCCAGATTTTTCGAAGTAGGAGATAAGTCGGCCGCGGGGCCGATACGAGCAGTGATAAGCCGCACATGCAATCGCTACTGACCCATGCCGATACCCAACAACACTTGTTACACATTAACTAATGGTACTGTTACTGTAATGTACATAATACAATACTGGACTGCAATTAAGTAAAAGACAGGATAGGGCGTGTTAATGCCCTAACCCTCCTCAGCCTCTCGAAAACTTCCACTGCCCGTGAATCATTACATATACGTCATTCATGCGGAAGATCACGTGAAAATTGAAGACTCTAAAGCGGAAAATTGTTATAAAAAGAATTTTACTGTCCGGTCCGGATTTTCGTGATCCGAATTTATGAGAGTCTACTGTAATTGGTTATTATTCATTAATATAAAGTAAATTATTATTAGTTAAATTTATATAAAGCAATTTTATTTTTGATAATATAAATTTTGTTTAATTTTAGAAAAAAGTGTTTAAATATAAGTGTAACAGTACAATTGTGTATAAGTATGTTATTTTTACTTCTGTATATAAAATATTAAGTTTTATAAGCCTTTGGGAAATAAATTATTTATTTAGAATTATAAAGATTTCTAAGCAAACGAACCCAATCCATATATATTCACACTTTAAAAATATTTTCAATAAACCTGGATCTTTGACCATACATCCTATATTAATTGCACCATATATCTTATTATTTTCTGAGATAATATATAACATTTTTTTCTGATACAACCTTTTAATAATCTGTCTCTGTATACAGTGTACAACAGTGCTCCCCCCCCCCTTTGACTTGTATACAGTGTGTGTGTGTGTATATATATATATATATATAGACACTGTATACAAGTCGGGGGGCTGTTGTACACTGTATACATAGACAGACAGATTATTAAAAGGTTGTAGTATCAGAAAAAAAAAGTTATATATTTCTCATAAAATAATAAAATATATGCTGCAATTAATATAGGATGTATGGTCAAAGATCCAGGTTGATATTATTATTATTTAAACTTATTTAAATAATAAGTTAATTATTAGGTTGAACTTATTTAAAATAAGTTAATTTACTATATTTTTTATAAAGATGGTAACCAATTAATATTTATTTAAATATAAATAATATCAATTAAATAATAATTTAATTTACTTTTTGTTAGTGTGGAAATAAATGACTATTATTATTGTAAATTAGAACTAGTTACCGAATCTAAATCATTTTAAATCAAAATCATAATATTTAATTAATGTATACTGATAAATCAGCTTATAAACTAATATAATCAAAGTAGAAACACCAAGCATTTTAATTTGAATTGACACATCACTAACAAATATCGTTGTCCGAGGATTTTATTTCAAATTCACACTCACATTACTAACGAATATTATATCGTCTCCTTGTTCCTAGTTACGAATAATTTAATCCGAATCCGAGGATTTTGATACTCCGATTCACCGAGTATTTTAATTCGAACTCGCACATCACTATGATGAACACAATGAAAAAAATAGTGTAAATTAGCCGAAAAGAGGAGCCAAAACACAAATATGCAACTCCAAACCGTCTAACACCAGATGGGTCTCAACCCAAAGGAAGATTAAAAATAAACCCTCGTTCACCACACTGGAATGCCATAAGAATAAGTGTGTTATATTTTGTTGTTTTGTTATTATAAAGAGTATAAGGTAAAGGTTTATGTAAAATATATATATAAATATTTTTAGGTAAAATAGATAATGAGATTTAAAAAGAAAAAACGAAATAATCTCCTGGATGGAGAGGAAACAATATAATTAATAAACTCAATTAAATTAAGTTACTCAAATTAAATAGAATTTTGGTGTTGCCTTGAAAGAAAAAGTGCAATCCATCCTGTCAAAAATATAATGTAGACCAATAATATTATGATTATTGGAAGCCTCAACTATAATTATTATGTCAGATCTGGATAACGTGGCCATAAAAAAA
The DNA here is from genome assembly GCA_963513935.1 of Aphrophora alni. Lineage (NCBI taxonomy): Eukaryota > Metazoa > Arthropoda > Insecta > Hemiptera > Aphrophoridae > Aphrophora > Aphrophora alni. The sequence goes on along the minus strand of OY740766.1, from coordinate 112,100,840 downwards.
TTTGAATACTCAATTTTAGCTAGCCTGTACTATGAAATATTAAAGGGAAATAGGGTAACGTAGAGTAGAAATTTTCAATACATATTTACTCTGCATATTAGATGACTGAGAGAAATATAATTTTGCCTAATAAACTAATTTTTAACCCATAAAATATTGTTGGTTGCTATAATAATTCATTCAAAATTTACAGGAAAAATAATCTGATAATTAACTTTAACGTAAGTTTTATTTCTTAGAATAGCTGCTCCGAAAAAATCATGAAAAGCAATGTTAATTAGCCTAACTTTAGCAATGTCTTGGTAAAAATATTTCAAACTGGTCACATGGCTATCATCCAACATGACAAAATTGGGGAGTCCTGAGCCCGCAATATTGCTAGTGCTAATAGACATCTCAAATCTATCAAGTTTTATGTAAACAAATATTTATTGATTAAAAATTTATATATTTTAATATAATTACTGGAGTATCGGGACAGTCCAAAAACATAACAAGTAGTAAGGGGTTAAACACAAAACTACACTAAATTCAAAATTTATATACCTTCAATTTATCCAATAACAAAGAAACAAGTAAATGAAATATATTCAATGTCTACAAACTGTACTTGTTCAGAAATAGATAGAATTAGTGATTGGTGTTTTCATGTTCTGTTAACGAGTTGACCACACACCAAACTAAAATACATGTACTCATTTTTATCTTGAATTAATTCTTCAAATTCGTTCCATCCGATTAAATGTACCTTATATGTTTAGAGTATAACACAGCCAGCAACATTTTAACTTTATGTTAAATACTAATTAATTTACTGACTAGATTTTATTTTGTATTGCTAATTTAATTTGTTGTAAATATATATGGTAGCTGTTTTTAAACATATTCTAACATTAAATTAATAGCATATATTAAATTATTGTGAAACAATACCTACTGTCGATTGCAAGAGTATGGATACTCGAGTTTGGATGTTAACCAAGTGACCTAAAACAATTCTAATTATAGCATAATTTTCCTTGTATAATTCTGCATTGATTGACAACAAAGTTAGTTGATTTTTTATTTTAATACTATATTATATTTATTGCGGTTGGAATTGCAAAAATGCTGTTTTTTTCTTAAATTTTTCAGACAAGTGTCCAATTTAAAAATTCATAATTCGTAAAAGATCCAATCATTGTCCAATCATTACTAAATTTGTATACAATGTTTATGCAAGTATTTTATATGGGATACTGGAATTTCAAATTTTTAGGTTGATAAAAAAAAATGTTTTATCTCATCACTTAGTTATCCTACAAATTTAACTATTGTTGCATTATGTAGCATTTATATTGCATAGATGTCTAAAACATAATTTTAACAGTGTATTTGAGTGCATTAAAGCATTAATAGTTTATTGCTCAGAGCTGGTTTCTATTGTCCCTGGTCGTGTTGTACTGCCACATTCACCTTCACTAACTGGATCAAAATAAAACATAGTTTTTAATGTTACAAACCGTTTACATTAATATGAAATTAACTAAATAACCTAAAATAATCTGATTATACCATTTTCTTTTTGTTTAATTCTGCATTGATTAATGTCAAAGATGATTTTTATTTTCTGAAAGTAAAATGAATTATTTACACTGTAATAAGCAATAATAGTAGTTGTTTTTAGGTCACTTGTTTATTTCGTATTAACTCCAAACTGTATGACAAGTTTAGAACTATGTTTCATTTTGATCCGGCGAGAGACTAAAGGCAAATGAGCAGCACCGCATGGCCAGAGAGAATAGAAACTAGCTGTGAGCACTAAATAATAAATGCCCCAGTTCACTCTACTACCCTGTTAAATAATATCTATATAAAATACTCATTGAAAATTATGTTTTTGACATCTATGGATTACAACTGCTACGACAAAGAGCTACATAATGCATCAATAATCAAATTTGTAGAATAACTCAGTGATGAGAAAAAGTACTCAAACAACTTTTTTTTTATCAACCTAAACATCTGAAATTACAGTATTCCATATAAAACCATTGCATAAACATTGTATAAAAATTTAGTAGTGATCGGACAATATGTTTACTAACTATGAATTTTTAAAGTGGACATTTGTCTGAAAAGATAAAAAACAACCAGTACTTTTTGTTCCAATTGACATAAAAAAATATACGATTAATCAACTTTGACATTAATCAACACAGAATTAAATCAACTTTAATGTAATAGCAGATATTTCTTGTTGAAACTCCATATTCCATATTGTTAAAGACAATCCTTTATTTAAAAATATAATTTATTGGTACCGTTATGTTGACGATGTTTTGTGTTTGTTTAGTGGCACTAATAGACAGTTAGACTCTCTTCTTAAAACCATAAATTCTGTAAATAACAACATTCAGTTCACTATGGAAGTGGGTAACAATAACAGCATTAATTTCTTGGACCTGAACATTAATATCAGTGATAGTTATCATAAATTTAAAATTTTCAGAAAACCTACTTATACAGATACAGTTATACCTGCTGATTCTAACCATCCTATCAGCCATAAACATGCTGCTTTTCACAGCATGGTACATAGACTTATTAGTATACCTCTTTCACCTAATGACTTTTATGATGAACTGAATGTCGTTAAACAAATTGCTGTTAATAATAAGTATGAGGTTAGTTTAATAGATAATATTTTAAGAAAAAAGTTAAAGCGTAGAGCTGAAAATTTAGTCCACTCTTCCCATAACGAGAACATTGAAATAGTTAGATATTGTAAATTAGCTTATATCAACAGAACTAGTTATAAAATCAGTAACCTTATTTCTACTAAATGTAATCGTAAAGTTGCCTTTTATTGTACAAAAAATCTAGGGAAAATGTTGGTTAATAATAAAGATAAAAAAGAAATGTTAGAAAATAGTGGAGTTTATAAAATATCTTGTCAAGATTGTGACACTGAGTACATAGGTCAAACAGGTAGATCTATAAAAGTTAGAATTAAAGAACATGTAAATAGCTTGAAACATGGCTATAGAAACTCTAACTTTGCTAACCACCTTTTGGATTCGGGTCATAGTTTTGATCCGAAATTAAATGTTAAACTCTTACATATAGAAAATAAAAGCAATAGATTAAATAATTTAGAATGTTTAGAAATAAATAGATCTATTTCACTAGGCCTATTCTCAACTTAAATGACCAAATTGTATTAAATTCGTCACCTCTTCTAAAACCCATCCGTACCATAGTTCATTAACCTTTATCTACCTGCTAGGTCATCCCCCTACCTTCCCCGATTTCTCTATTGTATTTCAGTTTCCTGTACTTATGTTTGAATAGTTGTCTATACCTGTAAATTATCAGTAGCCCGTCGATGCCGCAAGGCGAAACAATTGTAGCTCATTTATACTATTAAATATTTGAAACTTTAAGCTTTTGCTTATTTTATCACAGAATTAAATACTTAAAATTATGGTATAATGGGATTTGTTTTAACACTTACCGCCACAGGTGGGTCTGTCAGGCACGTAGAGATATTTGTTTTACAAATGTTGGCAACCCTTCTACTTCTCCCTTCAAGCATGACCTATGTAAACGTCCTTCAATTAATCATTAACAAGTGTACAGGTTGGATGTGTCTCCATTTTTCATTATTTCACGTAAATAATCATGTTTACAAAACTTAGGTGGTCTGTTAGGCACACATCTGGCTAGCACAACATTCTAAGTATGTGTCTGTCAAGCACACATGTGACTACCTATTATATATTTCATTCCACTACAAATCTATTATTACCTACTTGTATTTATTGTATGTAATTTTTTTTATATGAGATTGGGGTGAATTACAACACATTTACTGACTGATGTTGATCAACACATTAACATAACGAAACTCTACTTTTTTTACTTTAGATTGAAATATTTGAAAAAGTACAAATCGTAGATACATACTGGAAGCCAGAAAATATTCAGAAATTCATTATTTTGTCTTATAAACTTTAATTCAAAGTTTGCCGTTGACGCATAGTAAATAAAAACACGGGGAACGAAAAAAGTGTTCTAAATCAAGGATGGTAATTTTTTGAGTATTTTGAAAAACTCAACTTATTCAAAAGCCTATTATAAAGTTCTTTTGCTGATTAACGAGCTGGGGATTTTTTATAAGATTTAAAAAAATTATTTAATAATTTCCATATTTTTATTATTTTTTAAAATCTTTTTTACATCGGTAAAAAGCCAATATTGTACCGGCACCAGTTTTGTAGAGTACGTAGCTGTAAAATACATAAGATTATAAATATCATAATAATAAAAAAAAGTAAAAAATAATACAGTAGTAAGAATATTTTATAATATGATTAATATAATGTGTTAAAGATTGATTTTACTTGAAAAACAAAGATTGAAAAAATGAAAACACGTACTGTGCCTGAGAGGCACACATGTGGCCTTGGCGGGAAAACCGGCACCTGTGTCGGTTAATAATAATATTAATGTCCAAACTTGAGTATCTGTACTTTTGCAGTCTGCAGTAAGTGTCTTTGTGAATTTCAGCTTCTTAGGATTAATTTTAATTATATTTCAATGTTATTATTCGGTTATGCCTAATTATTGAATTTTAAAATTAATGAATTTTCCTTAGCTTTCTTATTAAATTTTAAGTTTTATTGTGTGGATGTTGTCACATGTAACTTTTGAATCTAATAAGATTTAGTGCAAAATGTCTTCTGTATAACTTTACAGTTCACTCTTATAATTCTACGAAACAGAATGATAACCTTGCAAACAGTTTTATTTTAATTTCATCCGAAAAATTTAAGGAAAATAATACACAATTGAGAAAGCTTGGTGCAATTATTTCTGAATTTCCATTTAACCACATTTCTTTAGTTTCTTAAAAATAATAATAATAAGTAATCATACTTTTTTATAATATTTTTTTACTAATATTGGGGTTATGTTTACATCATGCTTAAAACAAACACTCAGCTCATACTCTGAACAGATCCAACTATTCACTTTATAATTAATAAATGTACAAACAAAACAATGTATTATAACCAATCATATTTAATTTTTCCCACGGCGGGCTTTCATTTTGTGCCTAGTGTTCTTCCCTGGCCTTTTGTTGTTCATCTTGTTTTTCTGTCCAGGTTTTACATAATGTTTCTTAGATCCAAAGTCATCTGCTGAACTGTCTCTTGTATTAGCTTTCATTCCTCGTTTCTTACCACCAAATCCAAACTTTGCATCTTTATGTCGTCTTTTCAATTGTGATCTGCAATTAACAGTTAAACTGTAATCTATACTTTGCACCATTCAGAAAAGTAATAAATAAATAAAAAGTTTAATTCGTTAGCAGTTAATACAAGAAAGCAATCTCATAGCAATCAACATGTAATCAACATTTTCAACTCAGAGCTAGTCCACTGAGCTGTTTGGCAATCACTTAAAACCAGTTTAGAATTTGATTTAGCAAGATAATAAAATTCTTTCCCAAAATATGAGTCCGTCTGCCAACAAATGTAGAACTTTAAATAGAAGTAAACCCTATTGTAAAAAAAAAAGTTCCTAAAATGTGAAATTGTCCTTTTAAAATAATTTCAAAATAGTTGTTCTCCTGAAAAACATAAACTAGTGGTGAAAACAAAGGAAAATGTGTTTTCGTGAAAAATGTGAAGGTGAAAATCCTTAAATAAAGGAAAAGAAATACTTCATACACAAGAATAACCTAAGTCCAACTTTCACCCTGTAACCTATAGCATTTCATGATAACAGTATTTGCAATCAGCTCGCAGAAGGAATTAAATAATCTCTAATAAGTTAATATGCATGTAGGTAGTATATAATATGTAACTTGTATTTAAACTAATTATTTAGATGCAGAGAAGTTATTTGTAGTGAGTTTATGTAAATAATAACGTTTTAATAATATCTCTTTATCATATCCAAAAATTATATCATTATTAAATAAATAATCCACTTTCCAAATTTTACATTAACAAACAACTACCTCCAAGTGTTATGAAAGATATGTAAGGCTGTGAGAGCTTACAGATGGTAAAATTTTTAATTTATGGAAAATAATTTAATTGTTGAAGAAAAAGGAAGGCAGTGGACCTCTATTAGATTGAGAGGAGACTTTCAGGAGCTGAGGCTGATTATTCTGTTCAAATACCAAAATATAATTTGGCCTATTATAAAGTAAATCAGTATTTATATATGTGTGTTGTGCGGGAGTGATAGTAACTGTTTTTTTTTTTTTTTGTTTTTTTTTTTTTTTTATAAAACCAAGAAATTTTGTTTAAAAGAATAAATGCATAACTGGGCGAGATCCAAACAATTATTGAAACTTTAAGAAATTTTCAAACAGCCATTAATAAAAATTGTATACATATTTCATTTACCTCTTTATCCCTAAAACTATTATACTTGATCCAAAGACAGAATAATTAAAGTTATAAACTATATTTAACTTCTTTAACCCTCCAAGTGTTAAAGACCCAAAACCGTACCCATTCTCCCGGACAAGTTGGCTATAAAACACATATTTTGCAATTCAACATTTCGCCCACTTAGAATCGTCCTATCGCAATAAAAAAAATACTGTTGGAAAGCTAATATTCTGTAGATACATAATCATGGAAAAAAAATACCACAAAACGTTATAAATAATATTCCAAAAATTGGTGAAGTTCGCGTATTTTTGTTGCGTAAAATTGTAATTTTCAACTCTGCGTCTTTTCGTAAAACACGAAGCCATTTTCCCGATATCATTACAACTCTATTTTTCTGTCATTTAAGTCAACTAAAACACTGTTCTATAGATCACATGTTTCTCTTTCTAACCATAGATTACAAATTATTCTGCGTCTAACAGATCCAGAGATATTCCTAGTTGAGCAGAGAACAAACCTGACAACATGATATTCAGTTTGCTTTCGGTGCATTTTAGGAATACACGTATTTGTTTCTCTACGGTTTTAAAATTATTTTTCTTTACATTAAGTTGTAGGGGAAATTCCATTCTATAAGTTGGTACCACTTGATATTTACTTAGAACTCTTGAAGCCTTTGTTTTCATCTCGGAACATAGGCAAATGTGCAACGTAAAAACTCTAACAAATGACGTAGCGCAAATTGTTTTGGGGTTAGATATTTGTTATTTTGAAGGTTTGTGTATACAAATTGTATATAAATTGTGTATACAAGTTACAATATAAGTGTTTTTATATCTAAAGTTTATGTTTTTGAGTGATAGTTTAGTTTTTGAACGGTTCATATTTGGGATAACCTAGGCCAATATTGTAAGTGTAGCCTATATGCATATTTTCTTATATTTAGTGTTTTATATGATTATAAAAGTGAATATGTGTGTTATTCTTTGTAAAGTATATATTTTCTTAGTAAAATATATTGATTTTGTCTTTGGCCTATCTTCAGATTGTTACTAGTGAGGCTAAATTGTGGAGGTTACAAACCTAACCTCAACCGTCAGAGTATCACTTTTTAGTCAAAATCGTTGTTTTTATTTAGAAAATGTAACATATTATTATTTTTTCCCCTAAATATATTCACAAATATATTAGAAATCTCAAATAATGGTTGAAAAAATTGCAAAAAATGTATTAGTATGTTTTTGATTACCATTTCTGTGAAATTTTACTCTCCGTTACTCTCGTTTTTTTGGTATTTGACCAAAAAACTCCAAATGTGGTACATGTAACATTTTTTGCACTACACAACTAAATTCTATGCACCTTTCTGGTCATAATGATATATAGAAGTTCTGTATAAAATATATTTTACTATTTTTTTTGTTTTTTGGAAAAAATAAAGAGAAAATTCAGTTTTTTCGTAAAATTTTATTTTTTATTTTTAAAATATAACGATTTTATTATTTTCTTTTCCTAAATATATTCACAAATATATTAGAAATCTCAAATAATGGTTGAAAAAATTGCAAAAAATGTATTAGTATGTTTTTGATTACCATTTCTGTGAAATTTTACTCTCCGTTACTCTCGATTTTTTGGTATTTGACCAAAAAACTCCAAATGTGGTACATGTAACATTTTTTTGCACTACACAACTAAATTCTATGCACCTTTCTGGACATAATGATATATAGAAGTTCTGTATAAAATATATTTTACTATTTTTTGGAAAAAATAAAGAGAAAATTCAGTTTTTTCGTAAAATTTTTTTTTTTATTTTTAAAATATAACGATTTTATTATTTTTTTTTTTCTAAATATATTCACAAATAGTACACAAAACTTTTGTATATCTTAGAAAAAGGTGGTAAGCTTTTGATTTTGGATGAATCAGGTTTTTCTTGAAAAATAATAACGTCGTTTTTGACATGTAACATACTTACTCCAAAACCGTTACAAAAAAATATATTTTTTTTACATAGATTAATTCTATGCATCTTTCTGAGAAAAATGATGTCTTATAAGTTAGGTTTTGTGTAAAATTAATATTTTTTATTAATTTTTTAAGAAAATAAAACCTTTAACATTGAACAGTTGTAGGGTTAAATATTATTAGGCCTATTATTTCAACAGTTAATAAATTTTATATTGATTGATTGTCAAGTAAATAACTTGGAGGAAGCCAGCACCAACCCTTTTACCCCAAGATCAACAAATTAAATAAATATATAAACATTTTAAATATAAATAAGACTAAATATTTAAATATAAATATGCCTATCTCTAATATGTTGAACTTATAAAATGTATGAACCATAGTGAAGAATTGTACATTCAGGAACTTGAGTGATAAGTGTTGATAAACTTATGCCAAACTAGTAGCCAAGGGATATTTATTCATAACTTATTAACAATGTGTTTTTTTTGTGTTTATAATTTTTTTAAATAAAATTATGTTAATATTTGTATCATATTTCTATATTTCATTTCTAAGTATGAAGTAACTGTAATAATATAATTACCCATCTCTTAATTAGTTATATTTAAATATTTGTTAATAAACCAAAAGGTTTATTACAAACCAAATAAAAAATAAAAACTTAGATTCATAGCCTACTAATTAAATTGAGTAGGCCTACTAAAATTAAATACTGGCATATCTCAAGATTGAGCTTTAAAAGATTTTTAAATGAAAATAACTTAACTTTAAATCTTACCTTCTGTTTAAGCTGTAACATACTGATTAAAATTTTATTAAAAAATTTAAATTCATAATTACTTTATTTGTCTTATCTTTTCGATCATGTTTTAAGCTATTTAAATATCATTTTCATTTTACTATTCATTTAAAACATGCTTATTGTTTCATAGGTTGATAATATGTAAGTAGAGTGACCAATTTGTAAGCTGGTCTAAGTATGGTAGCCTAATCACTCCGAAAGCAGTTTGTGTCTATTCTTCTGTAAAGACTTAAAATAACAAATCATTTTTTGCTTTTAAGAATTTATATTTAAGTAATATGCCTGTGTTTAGTGAATGTGTTTATGTGTGTAAATAAATAATACACACTTGACAGGACCATTTCAAAATTCATATTTTTTTCTAGTTATCCTAAGCAATTTCTTTAAAGTTGTATTTTCTGCTTTCATGCATACGTGTATTTTCTTGGTCGATGACCTGTTACATTGATGGTTCATTTTTGAAAATCTGTAGTGGTTTTGAGGTTTTATAGTTGAAAGGTAAGCTAATATAATTTCTGAGCGTATGTTAATGTACTTTTTTTACTATAATTTTATATTTATTTATTTATTTTTTTTTTTAATAGAGACTTTTCACTTTAAATTTAGTTAAGAGTCCAGCACGCTTTCCAACTGTACCCAATAGGGCATCACAACCTTATAAAACTAGTACATTTATTAGCTTACAATTATTTGATAGTGTAATAATATATAATGGAAATGTTTATTTTCATACAACAAATACTAAAAAAAAAAAAAAACCCCTCTTGGGCCTCCATGAATTATAAATGACTGTGAACTATAATTATACAAAATTTGGCATTGATCTTTTAATAATTGAAAACTTTTTACATCATATATAAATAAATATAGAAAGTTTTTAAAATGATGGATCAAAGAATGATGTTGAGTTTTTCACAGATATATCCCTTTTGGAATCCCCTGAACTCAAAGATAGATGTGTAGTTCTCTGCAGCCCAAATGTGGGAACAAATTCAAATTACGGTGAGCTATTAGCACAAAGTAAGCTTAGACTATATTTAAATATATACATCTCGCCAAAATATTTTACAAATTTTATAATTTTGCAAAAATTTGATAAGGGCCTATACTTATTTCCTTAAGAAATATATGGGCAAAAATTAAGTAATAAGAATTAATATTTCTTTTCTTGCTGACGTATATAGAGATTATTGGTGACAATATGTTGGCGAATAATATTTTGGTATTTGATGAGAGTGAAAAAGTTAGTGCAATGTTTTTGCGCCATTTATTTTGCATCTTAAATTCCTGCTATTAAAAGTTTGTAATATTTAAAAGAAACTAAATTATTATGATATTTCGTTTCAGATCTATCAAAGACTACATTCAAACAAATATCAGAGAATGTTCATCATTTGTATGAATGATCTCTAAGTGTCAAAATGGTTTGACTGATTTTAGTGTTTGTTTTGGGGTTTCTTTCTTTATACAGTTGTAAACTATGAAGCCCAGTTTTAATTTTATGTTTTCAAATCCTGAAATTTTTTGTGAAAATTTTGAAAAAATTCATAAAGGGTTCTTATAAGCTCTTATGTAGATATGGGATTTTAAAAAATAAATTAAAGAAATAAAAAATTTATGCTTTTTAGTTTCAGATCTATTCCAAGACATACAAAAACACTAAGGATATCTGAATAAGTAATTCAATAATAATTATTTTTGTCACTTATTAATTACTATTTATTTTTTTATTTTTTTCTGAAGTAACTAAAATTAAATAATTAGAAATTCATGATTTGGCCAAAACCATTATTTATTGCTTAATATTTAACACTCAACTTTAAATTGTTTAGAAAAAAAGAAGCTAATACAAATTAATTGATAATGTTGCCGTTATTTTTTAAATAATATTTTCTTTCCACTATAGGTGCTTCATGAGAAACAAACAAACAGTAATATATCAACTATCAAAGTAAATGAGGGCACTATTTTAAACTGAGAAATGTTTCTCTTTAAGCAAAATTATTTAAGAACAAAGAAAAAGTTAAAAATAGTGTGACATTTTTCCTTTTACTTTCATTTTATTGTTTATTGCAAGACATTACTATAATCTATCTTATCATTTAAATTTCTGTTGTCTAAATCAATTAAAATTATACATATTTTAAATTAATTGAGTCTTTTATAGTTTGTATTGGCATATTTTAAATTTGTATTTTAAATTTGTTTGTATTGGCTTCGGTAAATTTAAATTATTAAATGAATTTAGAAACAGAAGATAATATGACTTACTTTTTATTCATTTGCTCCACTTTTTTCCCACCAGGTTTAGGCTTACGTGATTTATTACTTTCTAAGAAGTCCAAATCTTTCCGAACACCTTTGCGGAATTTTTTAACTTCATCCAACATTTCTTTCTTTTCATTCTCTTTCCTGACTAATCCTTCTTTTCTTAGCTCTTTTGCCATTTTCTTCTGTTGGCGGAACTTTCTAACTTTTTCTATTCTTTCTGTTTCTGCTTGCTTCTTCACCAACATAGTCCTCACCTATACACACAAATACATTATGAGGCATCATAAACAAACTAAAGGGAAAAAAAAAAGCATGAAAATTATATTCAGAAACATAGCAGAAAGTTGTGCAGTGACATTGAAGGAGTGCAGGAACTTCCAGACTCTAAAGATTACTTCCAAAGGAAGCAGTAACACCAGTTGGAACCAATAGGAAAGTAACTAGTGAATTAATTGTGAATCACAATAATTGTGAGAGGTTCTACTGAGAGTTCACTTCCTGAGCTGCATTATGAGTAATAGCAAAGGGGAAGATGTGCTGCCATCCTGAACCAAATACAAAGACTGAAGACTGGAAACTGGCCAGTCATATAGTCAGTCACCTGTGGTATGATCAAGTGGACGTTAAATACATTTGATCCATACAAAAAGGGGCACTGTTGAGTACCCTATCCATGAATAAAAACATGCCTATATTACAAGGAGATCTTGCGATTAGGCTCTGCATCCCTTGCTAAGGAGAATTAATAATGCCCTTGAATGTAAGAAATTGCTCTTGGTGTGTTCCTACTCATTTAATTAACATTTGACAATATCACAACTCAGTCAATTATTGAAGTGGCTTTGTGATCAGTAGAATTGGAGAAATGATATACAGATGGATCAAAGTCATGTTGTAGGTCAGGATTGTGAAATCCTCATTGAATGGAGTGACTGTGGAGATTGGATTAACACAGAGATGTCTATAGGGAGGTGTAGTGTCCCCTCTGTTTTGGAACCTTATAGTTGATGACCTCCTAAGTAAACTCAGTAACATAGATTTATAAGCTAAAGACTATGTTGACGATGTACTGATTCTTGTAATGTTTATAACATTAAGAACAGAAGTTATTTGGGAGTAATTTTAGACCAAAGACTAAACTGGAGTTTTCATATCAATCATGTCATTGAAAGGGACAAGTGGTTACTTATAGTGTGCAGGCATTTGGTGGGAAAGATATGAGAGCTGAAGCCAAAGCTGATACTTTGACTTATACAACTATGGTGTACGGTACCATTGTATGGAGGCCAAAAATAAGAGTCCAGTGATCAGCAGCAAGAATTCAGAGACTCAAATGCCTTGTAATTACAGGAGTAATTAATAACATTTCTAGTACAGCCTTAAATTGTTGTCTTGACATCCTTCCACTGGATCTGTTTATAGATGGTAGCAAGAAAAAGTCCATGTAGCCTCATATGTGAAGGACTATGGAAGTGTATACATGATCGTCTGGGACACTACAAAATAGCATCTGTGCTCACTAGGGACTTGACATTGAAAATGTTCCCTGACTACATGAAGGTTCAGTACTCCTTCTCAAAACCATGAGTTCGGAGACAACACCAGCAAAGATGGGATAGTTTTGGACAGCATTTTCATAGTAAATTACTATAGAGAAGGTGGACAGTATTGACCTTGGGGAGAGGGCAACTCAGGTAAATCACAGGACTTCTTATGGGACACTGTGGTCTAAGGATGCATTTGCATTGGATAGGAATATACGATGATTTTATAAGACATTTCCATCTTTACCATAATAATTATAAAATCACTCCCTCCAGAATTTAACATCTCAGAACTAAGAGGATAGCAACTGTCTCATCAATGGGTCACAAAATCTAGAAAACCCCCTAACCTTAATCTTAGATGAATCATCCTTTATCCTTTTTCCTTTCCTAACAGGTTTAACAAGAAGAAGAAAATCTGTGGTTCAACACTCAGCACAGATCCATCCTAGATTAAAACAATTCAGTCTTCTTTTTATACTCTCTATCGATTGATAAAGTTTACAGTCTTTACTAAATATTTCAGAACTTTCATGTTTGTGTGTGTATGTTTTCTTATTTGTGTACTCTTAGATAATACAAAGGGCCACTTTCCAAAGTAAGCCTCTATCTGCTATCCCTATAAAACTAAACTAACGGCCTATGTGCCCTATTTTTAATATTTTATTAATTATATTTTAAAAGTCTTCTCCTCTAAAATTATTTTAAGTGTTTTAGGAAGACTTTTATGGAGGTCAGCACCTACAATCGTTAGTGATTATCATAACTGTCTTGTGTTATGTATACTGTGATTTTGGTCAGATTTATATTGAAATTTAGTAAATAAACCCGCCCCCAAAATATAAACAGAAGGGAAAGTGTAAATGTCAAGTTTTCCAAAGAGAGAACAGCATGAGTTTCTAAACTTATTACCAAATATAACATGTACTGAATACTCCTGTATCCTGAAAACTATAACATTAACCCCTTTGTACATTTTCCTATACTCTAATACTACATTGCATGTAACAGTAAAATAGACCAAAATAGGGTGTTCTAAGAACTGATAAACACCAATAATTTGATAAATTTCTTAAGATATAGATTGATGTATTTAAACTCACGGATAATATATTTATACAAGTACTCCAGTTTAAGTTTGAATCTACTTAAAAAACTTTATATTCTTTGATCCAAAAACTTTATATTCTCAACTTCAGTTAGCTGATAATTATTCACAAGTACATCTATTGCATTGGAACATGCTGTATTCTTTTCTGAGAACAAACTGTAATTTGTTTTTTAGATATGAACTTAAGTGGTTTTTGACAAAAAAGTCAATAGCCTGATTCAAGGCTATGAACGACTTATTTTCTAACATGGTCCGATCTTGATGAGAGAATACAGATTGTATCACTTGAAGGTTTGTCAAAGACAAATTCAAGGGCAAATCATTGACATATAATATAAACAATATTGTACCCAAAATTGATAAATGACCCCATGATTTATTGTAAAAATGTCTGACTTGTACAATAATCCATCAGCGTATGTGAATTCATCATAGTGAACTCTATTTTTAAGATATGATTTGTATATATATATATATATATATATATATATATATATCATATATAATAAGTATTAGGCCTACCTAGTATTACACAAATATAAAAACATAACACACTAATAAATCACTAAAGTTCTGAAATATTTTTAAAACACTGTTCACTTTCTCATTCAGTAAAGTGAATAAAAAATAAATTGTTGTATTCTGGTTGCATGAATGTTTTATTTATTTTATGGTTATTATTCCATTTTGTAACTATAGTAATTTTAAGTAGGCCTGTTGGAAGGGGGGGGGAAGGATGATTTATCTAAAGCTAGGGGTTTTCTAGATTTTGTGACTCATTGGTGAGACAGTTCCCATTCTTAGTTCTGGGGGATTGCATTCTGGAGGGAGTAATTTTATAATTTTTGTTGTGAAGCAGTCATCAAAAGTGATAATGTTGCGAGTTGCTACATGTTGTGTAGTTGGTTTCTTGGCATTTACATCATGTCTGTGCCCTTTCACCCTTGGTGCTTAGATTGTCTGTGTTTAGGCCTATATATTGAACTGGGGAAAACCTGCACTGTAGTTGGTAGATTACATTTTTGGGATACATGTGTGATGACCTTTAATTTTAAATTTTGTTTTAATGAAGTTGTTGGTGGGAAGGGAAGATGTATTTTGAATGTTTTGTATTTTGGCCTATGCATGGGGAAGGTTAGATTGTTTAGGTGTGTTGGGATCCGGAAGCTCGGAGTGAACTAGAATGTGTTTTAAATTTTTGGGTTGTTTAAATAAAACTTTGGGAGGTTCTGTGACAAGATTCTTGGTGTGGTTGGAATCTTGTAGAATTTCGAAGCTTTCTTTCAGAACATTGTTTAATCTCTGTAGGCTTGGGTGATAATCGGTGACCAAAGAGATTATTTAAGTAATAAATTATTTTCAGAATGGCTACAATATGAAGCACCTCTACAGAACATTTCATACTCCACTCTGAAACTCCTATATAATGAAAACCCTCAACTCTCCAGTTCTTATTACGTTACCCAAAATTCACAAAAACATTAATCCTTTACTTGATAGGCCTATAATCGCTGTCTACAATTCTGAAACAAAGAGGATGGCTTTCCTAGACTCATACCTATAACCATTAATAATTTTTTTTTTTCCATATACATCCAAGACACCAATCACTTCACACACAGACTATCTTCAATACCACAACTCCTGCCTTCTAACACAATTTTGTAACCTTAGATGTTGTTATCTTTATACACCAATACCTTTCACGGAGATGGCTTATCAGCTCTAGAACACTTCTTAAACAAACGACATAACACATATTAATGCTACCACTTACTTTTTGGTGAACCTCGCTAAGTTTATTCTTTGACTGGATAATTTACAATTTCAAAGAAAAAATATTTTACAAATTAAATGAACTGTAATGGGTACCAGAATGGCTCCATTCTATACATGGGAGAATTAGAGGAACCGTTTCTGAAGAAGATGAGAATTGTCTCATCAATAGGTCACAAAATATAGAGAACCCCCTAATCTTAATCTTAGATAAATCATCATTATCCTTCTCCCAAGGCTTACTTAAAATTAATATAATTACAAAATGGAATAATAACTATAAGAAAAATAATAATGAAACATTCATCTGTGGTTCTTCACAGATACATCCTCTGCAACCAGACTACACCAATTTATTCTTTTTATTTTCTCTGCTAATTGAGAAAGTGAACAATACTTACGAAATATTTCAGAACTTTAGTGTTTTATTGTTTTTCTATTTGTGTACTACTAATACCAAGGACTACTTTCCAAGGTAAACCTGTGTCTCCTATCCACACAAAATCCAAAGTGCCCTATTAAATGCTAATGTATATTTACTGGAACATAAAACTATAAACATTGTAAAGAAGATAAATTTACCTTCTGCATATGTTCATCACTTTTTGCCATTTCAGCAAAGTAATCATCTGGTCTTTTTGTAGGAATTCCCATTGCTTTGAGTCGGGCCAACCCTTCAAGGACGGCTGCTTGTGCTTGCCGATGAAAATTTGTTTCACGCTTAAACTCATCAACAGCATCGACATTATTTGTTCCAACTTTGCCTTCTTGTTCTTCAATCTAAGCATTACAAATTCACCAAATGAAAGAAAACACATGTATCTCTTAAAAAAAACACTTTATTTTTTAATTATTGTTCATGTTTTTATTGATTCCTACTTCCTGGATTGTTAAATTATTAATATTTGTATTATATACTAACCTTCTAACAATCACTTATTTTCTGATACGTCTGACTGCAGTTTCGACATCATACTGTCATTGTCGAAGACAAGAATTTTATTTTTTACATTACACAATTAAATCACATCAAACTTAAACAAAACAACATAACATTTCATGTACAAAACTATAAAATAATCACCATATCTGTGTCGTTACAATGCGGGTCAGACCGAAAGTGGACATATTGAGTGATAACGTGATTATACATTGTAACGAACCAGAAATGGTGATTATTTTATAATTCTGTACACGAAATGTTATGTGGTTTTGTTTAAGTGTAATGTGATTTAATTGTGTATGTATAAAAAATTTTTAAAAATTAACTTCTTGTCTTCGACAATGACAGTGTGATGTTGAAACTGCAGTCAAGACGTATCTGAAAATAAGTGATTGAAGGTTAGTATATATAAATAAATATTATTTTTTAAGTTTAATAACTTGTTTCAATGACCAATGATGGAATTCTTCAATCACATTAAAAACCATCTTAAAATATTCCTAAATTTTTATTCAGTATTGAATTCATAAAGTTCCTTTTAATTTACTCTAAGAAGTGTTTCTTTAAGGGTTCTCTAAAAAAAATTTTTTTTTTTTTTAAATTACTAAGGGTGATATATCTGAGAAAAAAAGGTTTAAGTTTTAGAATTTAAGTAAAATGTAGATTGTCAAAATAGAAGTTCAAAATGTAAGATAACTAAAATGTAAGTATTAAAAAATATGTCAGTAGTATATTGTAGTTTTTCAGTTGCGTTGTGTTTATTAAACAAAAAGGTAAGTTAAATTTTTTTTTTTATGGATTTTTTAGAAAAATAGAATTCCATCCCAAATACGTATGTTAATATGTTTTAGCCTCGAAAATTAAAACACCTAACATAAAGATTTGTATTATCTTCATATAGGATTGTTAGGCTAATGCTTTATGTACACAACAGATGGATACAGATTATAGGGCTATTAACCCTTTTGCGGGCAAGGTACCGATCTATCGTCACCCAGTATACTTGCTAAAACGGGCAGAGTAACGATCTATCGGTACCCTTTAAAACTGCACGTAGTTTAAGTATTAGCTAACAGATCGCGCTCTATGTTATGTGATTCTATTCATAAAGAATAAAGGAATATTTCAACATCGATTTATATCGATATTTTAAAGTTAAAGTCGATCTACAAAGCTCTCAGCCGATCGCATTTGGTTATGGAGGTTATGTTTATTGCAGCGTCATTGTTTGTTAGTGGTCTTAAGTTGTGTGTTTATTTTAAACAGTTAAATTAGTTTCTTAGTTACTTATTATGTTTACATCGTTTACTTTACTCAGTTCTATTACTTTTTCATATTAGTTTAGCGTATTTTTTAAATATTTGTGTTGTTGGTTACGTTACAAGCAGTGTATCGGCAGGGCCTAGTGTCAACACTTCAGATATTGACAAATATTTGGATGAAGACAGTGAAAGTGATTTATCTTTTGATTCGGACAGTGAAACTGGTGATGAACTTATTAGTGATAGTGATAATGTAAACAATGATTCTCTTGACAATACCAATGACTTAGGCCTAGGCCTAAATGATGATAGGTTAGACTGTTATAGAATTCCTACACCCGGAATGCTTTCCAAAACACAAGTGCTGACACATTTTATAAAAACTAATATAAAAATTGTAAATATTAACCAATTTAAGTGATTTTTTTTTTAAATTGTTTGAAATTAATTGGACTCTTAAGACATATACAACAACAAAAATTCATAACATAAATTTATGGTGTTAAATTAGTTCAAATTGAGAATTTTTGAGTTTTTTGTTATTCATTTTTTAGAAAATTGTTTCAACATTTATAAATTTAACAATTAAAAAAACTTGAACACCACGTGATTCTCCAGAGTGTACTTGTTAAGTGACATTATTTTCACTAAATTCTATATAAAATTGAAATTTTGACAAATTTTTTTGTAAAGGTGTTGTATTTGGTAAAAAAAAGGCTTGCCCATTCTCGTATACACAGTTGATAATGCATTGCCCGCGAAAGGGTTAATATATCCACTTTAAAAATTTTAAATCAGAAGTGCCAGATCTAAACCCAACATTTAAATATCTAATGTATACTTCCTTAAAAAGTAAATGATATAGCCCCCTAAATAAAAACAGAAATATTTAATCTTGTTGATAACTTTAATTCATTCATATTTTATAATCAAAATATCATAGATATATACATGCAGAGAGGAGTTTTTAACATCGTGAGCATGGCCAGTTCATTGACCAACTGTATTCTGTGGCTTGATCAATTCATTTTTTAGATATTATACTTCCATTTCAAAAGGACACAATTTGTTGATTTTTGATGTCATGAGATTCTTTTTTAATTTGAAGCTACCTAATTAAGGTTTTTCCCAAATAGAATTTCTCAATCTGATCATCAGACCTCCCTCATTTCTTTTGGTGAAAAATTTAACACCCATCTATACATGGGGATCAAAACACATGTGTAAGATGGAACCCATATTGACAGGATTAGTTCTAATTTGGCTACATCCTCCTGTGAAGCTTACCATTACTGACTTCTTTCATTGTAATGATCACCTTCCAAGATGAATTTTGCACGAAGTAAAATGGGAAGACTTCACCGAGAAATTTGTATCACACGATATCAATATTAATATTCCTATTAATGAAGTAGTACATTCTGTTTCGTTTAAGCTCTAAGGAAGTTTACGAAGATCTACTTATGAAAACCTTAAAAGGTGCAAAATTCTATAAGCAAAAGAATGTAGCATTTTTAGGCAGAGTATGAAGGAATCTTGAGCCCAGTACATTGGCAAAATATCAAAACTCACACCAATGCCGTAGATGATCTGTTTGTGGTCCTTTTTTTCTGCTCTCTTATTGCAGCAGGATAGAGCTTTGACTACAAATAATAACAATAATTATTATTGTCTTAGGCTCATTGTTTGCTAACGTTTCTTCAACTTCTGCTTACAACAATGTCTTTCATTCATATAAAAGGTCTCAAGAAGACATGCCTTTTACTGTAGGTCCATCGGAAGAATGTACAGTAAATACCTCATATTCTTTACAGGAATTAGAATCTGCTATGTTGTCAGGACGAAATTTCCCTCCAGGCCCTGACAACATAGATTACACTATGATTAACACTTTCCAATTTCAAGGAAACTAACTTTCTAAAAAATATACAACCATATATTCGAGGACCAATGTTTTCAGATGCTTGGTTGGAGGTTACAGTAATTCCTCTTCAAAAATCAGGTAAAAAAACTGAACCATATCTTATATTAGTGTGTTTTGTAAAATAGTATAGAAAATTGTCAATCAGGGTCTTGTTTGGCATCTCGAAAATAACCGGCTGCTTTGTAATGAACAATGTGGCTTTCAATAGGGTTGATCAACTGGTTTCATTAAAGTCTGTCATACAAAATGCCTTTGGTCCAACACTAGTTATAAGGATGACAGGTATTACTGAGTCTGTGTAGGAAGGAACTTGGGGCGGCAAAAGATCTTTAGGTCGACGCCGATGAGGCCTCTGAAGGAGGCTTTCACAGCCCAGTACGGAAAAAAAAGGGGGGAAAAACTAGTTATAGTGTTTTTGACCTGGAAAGACGTATGACATGGCTTACTGAAGAGAAATTCTGAATACATTAAAATCATGGAGTATAAATGACAATATTCTTGTTTTTATACAAAACTTGTTTAGTAACAGATATTTTAGAATGTGTGTTGGAACTAAGTTGTCAGATCGTTTTCATTTAGAGAATAGTGTCCCTTAGAGTGGTATACTGAGTCTAATCCTCTTTGTAATCAACAGCATTACTGCTAAAATGCAGTGCTCTGTCCACTGTTCTCTCTTTGTAGATGACTTTGCTATAATGTGGCTACTCAAAGGAAGACCCCTCCAACTCATTATAAATAGGCTGCAATCTTGGTCAAGATTAATAGGATTTAAGTTCTTTGTTTAAAAATATATAACGCATTGTTTCTAGTCGCCAATATTATTTCTCAATTAAACACAATTTCAAACATCTCCAACTGTAAAATTCTTAGAACTATTATTTGATCATAGACTTTCTTAGATTCCTCATTTATCTGATCTGAAAATACCCATGACATGTTTTCAGTGAGGAGCCAATAGGACTTGTATGTTATGTGTTTATATTAATACTATGTACCAGATAAATGTTTAGAGAAAATGGCCAATAATTGAGCCACCTGGTCCATTAGTAGATTAATGGTCTTCGTCAGCTCATTGTAGTTCTCACATGATGGCTTTTTATTAGAACCTTCAGCAGCCAAGATTTACCTTGAATTACAGGTTTTATAACTTGATATAGCTTCTTGGCACAATTAAAGGATATTAGTCTTAACAAATTAGCTTTTCTTCTTTGTTCCAAATGCACTTCAAGGAATGAACAGGATGATCCTCCCTCACAATTGGGATATTTAGCATCATTCCATATTATACTCTATAAAACAATATTATCCGCATTAAAGTCATTCTCACATCCTTCATTATGCCCCTTAGAACCTCATTGCCCGCATGCCTCTAGCTTTATGCAGGTAACTCATGTGTCTATAATAACCCAGACATTTTAAACAACATCATGGGTTAGGGTCATATGGTCTAATCACCAGCAGTTAATAACCGGGATAGATATGTTCTGATACCTTAGGTGTGTCAAATCTTAGTACTGACAAAGCAGATGTCATTTGCCACTCTTGGTTTGTATTATCCTAGAAACATCAGTATCAGATTGCTCCAATAACTCTGTTTTAATCTCCTCCAGGAAAATGTAAAGCGTAACTACACCCTTAGAGTAGTTCTATGATCAGTGAGGTTCCACTCATGTCTTAACTTGATCGACAAACTTAGTTATTTTGAGTACCAAAAATGTTCAATTCTGCAGCTTTCAAATGGAATCTACAGAACTTGTTCTGCCAGTGGTGGCCTTGTTAATTAGGAAAATCGAAACCTCTGACAGGTCTTTCCTTTCCTCCATATTGCTGAATGCCAAAAATTTAGGATCTGGCAGCTCAAGTGACAGCCACCTCCATAGTCTCTAATACCTCATAACCGTTTAACGACTCGTCAGCTAAACGAGGTCTCTACACAATTTTGTGTTTATAGATTTCCATATGTGGTTAATAAATCCACAAACATATGTTTATTTATTCGTTGCTTAGTGGATGCAGAAAATTGTGCACTTGAAATTGAGCATACCCAGCATAATCAGTAACTTTAACTAAATAAGTAATTTAGTAACTTAAACTAAAGCAAGTTTCAATTTTAAGAAAGATCAAAATACAAGTCATCAGCATCCATTTTAAACACAGAGGTGAGTTCCGATACGAAGTTACGGTTCCTCACACCAGGGTTACTACTAACTAATCACCCATGTACTAATGAAAAATTATCAACTAAGAATAACTGCATCAGTTATGAGTTCTAACCCTCTTAATCCAACATCTACTTGCTTACCAAACACAGCTAGGTGGCCTGTTCCTGAACTCGAACTGTTGAGATCTTCAGTAGTGGAAAATACATATCAGTATCCATACACTTATATACCCTGAGGCAAACAGAATGTGCATCCTCATTCCCAGATATAATGGACACAAGCAAGGCGTTCTTTCTTTCTCATACCCATAAATGATAATGGTATGAGTAGCATCAAGAGATGTATAGCACAAATAAGAACCCTAATTTAAGATGAAAGTGTAGATAATTGTGTAATGTGGGTAAATTGTATGTAAATGACTATATTGATGATAGTTTGTTTTGTAAGTTTTTGACTTGGAACATCGATGTACACCAATCCCCTTTTAATATGTGCAGCTATTTTGCACCTCTATTGCAGGGTGAAGGATAGAAGACCCCCACCTTGGTAGAGTGGTACATAAGATATTTTTTAATTTAAGAATCCTCAAACCATTCTGGAGGTTCATTTCCAGGCCCAATACCTCGAAAATAATTATACAGTGATTTAGCACTTTGTGGAGAAGCTTTCTCTAACTTTGACTTCAGTGGACACTTTGGGAATTTGTGGTTGAACTCTGAATGATGTCTCCAGTGGTGAGAGGCATGAGAATTGCTGTAAAGGTTTCTAGACATGTCTTACCTGTCATGTTTACCTATACAATATTCCACCCTTTGAAAAATGGAAGGAATTGTTCCTAAATAGGTTTGGAATTAACAACAGTCCTACAGTCTTTTTCTTAGCTGGCGAAGAACGTATGCTTTGTACATACTTTTATGTGCTCTCTATTGCAGATGCAGAATAATACTTCAAGACACATATAAAACAATATGAAATGGAAGAGTGCTCTCAGTTCTTGGCCTTAAAATATCTGGTAAAGTAACCCACTTTTTGATGATACTTACAAGTCATCATGCTTTGTATGAAGACAGGCAGAACATTACTCAAGGGATACTGGTAGTGTAGATACTGTGTCATCATTAGAAGTCCCTAATCTAAACAGGTATGAGATTATAGGTATATCGTTTTTGAAGTGTGGATTTTAATCTGGAATGTCTAGGTACAACCTCGTTAAGTCGGAGCTTCAAGTAACGTTTATGTGCCGCACGGTCGCACATCTGTTTCAACATGAGAAGCTCGGCCGGTGTAGTCTCATTCGGATGCTCAAAATACACCATCAATTCATCCAAGTGAGATACAACTGGCAAAGCGTGCCATTCACTTGGGTGACAATGACTCACCACGCAGGGGTGCAGCGCTACAGTTAGGCATCAGATGTACAGTCACAGCAAACAAATTCGGTTGTGTGAACTCGGTGGAAACACAATCACCATGCAATAGCGCTACCAAAATGCATATTTTATATTAATTTATATTTATGTTTATTTATTGCAAACCTGTCCGTGTTAACCGGAGATCCGACTTAAAGGGGGCCAACTTAACAAGGTGGTACTGTACATACAAAAACCATCTCACTTGGCACCAGAGAATATTCTTCCCACATTGATCTCAATGCTTTACAATTGGTAAAATATTTGATGAGAGATGGTGATGTAACTAACCTTAATTGGTTTAAATGCTCTAAAGTTGACAGGAGTTCGTTCAGTGAAATATTTAGAAAGACATTTATATAATGCTATGGCTAAGGACTAAACTAAATATTTCCAAAACAAATTACAAATTAAAGAAAGTTAAAAAAATATAATAATTTTGTAAGGAACATCACTCTGGCGGATGTTTTTTAGAACTGGTAGGTGTTCCTAAACTGTGTTCATATCACTCTTCCTCCTTCATCCTTCAGTCTTTCGCTCAGAAAAAATAGTATAACATATGGTACCACAATATCTAGTGTGTTATAGGCGTAGGATTTTAACCCTTTGATGAGTATTAAAAAAGTGTAAATATAATAACGACGTTCTAGAGCATCATAGACTTATATCTATAAAAGGAGTAGTATATATGAAAAGGATTTATATATGTAATGATGTTCCAGGATGTCATTTTATAGGTTTTTATATGAACTGTTGTTATTGTTTTCTAATGTCGTTAATTGTGAAGAGGAAGGTAGGGGTAGTAGTGGGGGTTGGGAGAGAAATCAAGGGGAGGGGAAAATACATCATGGATGATAACATTTGCTGACAATCAGCAAGTGAACACTGCTTTCCATACTTACTGTTTCCCGCATAAAATTTAAATGAGAATTAAAATAAATGTTCTAAAGATTGATCTGTTGGCCGCACTATCTGAGCAGGTTCTACTGTTTCACTGCATTACAGTTTCCAACGTTTACTGTTTACCACATAATGTCCTAAGTGCTAGGTTCCAGTATACATTTTTCCGTGTTTTGAAGACTTTCATACCAAGAAAAAGTATTAAAAATATTACTTTTTTTTTTTTTCTTGTTTTTACTTTAGTAATATAAAAGTCATTTTAGAAAGGAAAAAATAAATAAAATAAAATAAAATAAAAAAAAATAAAAATACTCCTGAGGGTCATTTTTATGTCACTAACTGTACTCCTTAAGAGACTGGCATTGATGACATTCCAAGACAATGCCAGGGGACAATGGCATTCATTCATTCTCTTTACAGGGTTAAAGGAGTTGATGAATCCAGAGAACGATCAAAATCAATATGGTTGATTAACAGGGAGGAAAATCAAATAGAGCTGGACTTGTCATAAACTATATCTTCTAAGAATAATATTTTTGTGTGTAAATAATGGGTTAATTACAATTTGTTTGTTGTAACTAATATAGTTCACTAAGGATTGGGAAATTATCGCTGAAACATGTTTTATAATTAAACATTATTTTGTGAGAAATTGTGTTCTACTTTTAATCTTAGAAGGAAAGAAAACAGTTCTTCGTTAGATTTAATAATTTTGTGTTATGTTATTGATGTAGCTTAAATAAATGTAGGCAACAAAGTTATACATACTTGCATAGCTAATTCAGGAGCTAATGCAGCTGGTTTGTTCACCAAATCTAGACGTTCTATCCATTTTAAGTTGTTCTGAATTTCTTTTAGTTTTTGTTTCAAACCACTCTAAAATAAAAATAAATTATCATTAATATACTTACAATTAGTAACATAACCTATAATAGTTTATTTACTGCCTAATAGATTTTTTTGGTTTTTTTTGTGTGATTTTAATGTGAAAAACTATTGCAGTCATTCCCCTTCACAACATTGAGCATTAAAAAATGCTCTCCAATTAAAAACAACTCAAAATGAAACTAAAAACAATTTGTAAAATTTTAACAACAATAACACACTAAAACTAGTTAACAGACATAAATAAACAAACGCATAAAATGTTACAATGCTATAAAAAGGCCCTGCAACAAGTTAACAATTATACACTATGGTAAATAACATTAACAACAATGAAAAACAAATAGTGCAGGACTGTAAAAAGTGCAATGAGAAAACGAGGATATAAATTACAGAAAAAATTTAATAGATAACTAAACATAATAGTACACAGCTGTAAAATGACTATGTAATAATTGACAAGAAAAATCTTAAAGTTTGTCAAAAAATTTCAGGTGAATCAAAAAAGACAACACCTAATCCAGGATCTGAGCATTATCCCTTAACATCGCCCAAATAGAATATGGTAGGACAACAGCTGTACCCATACCCATACCTCCTAAAGCAACACAGTCAATAAAAATGAGCTTAATGGAAAGTACAGCTTGACGAAATGGGCATTGCAGCAGATTCCCATGTTCCATCAGAAATCCAATGAGTAATCATGAAATGACCAATACAAACACGGGTAATCATCATTTTCTTTCAACAACTGGCACGTATGGATGAATTCCATGGACGGACAGTATCTTTTACTTGCCCCAGCTTATTTGACTCTGTATTTGTCCTCTCTTCTTCCCATTGTCTATGCAAAATGATTTTCACAAACAATACACAGTCAGATACCATATTACGCTGTGTGACTGGCATTTGACTTGTAACTTCCTTTGCCGCTTCGTCAGCTTTTGTGATTCCTGACATTCCGCAATGTGCTAGTACCCAGCAAAATGGTACTCCGATGATCCATAGCTTAAGTCTGTGTATGAAACACAGAATTCAACCTAGGGATTCTTAGAATACATATCCTGGATAGCCTGTAAAGCATTTTTGGAATCGGAACACAAAATCAGAAGATAGTGACGGAAACCAGATGGAACAGTATTAAGGGCTTTCAAAATACTAAAGAGTTCAGCAGAAATACACTAAGCTGAAGGTAATCCATATATTATACGTACAACCGGATGAGTAATATGTGCAACCAACTTTATTGTCCATTTTAGAACAATCTGTGAAAATAATTACACTAGATGGGTATTCATCAAATATATAGTGAAACTCCTGATGATACACTAAATCAGGAGTGTTTTGTTTGATGAACCTCAGGAAAAAAACAAAAGATGGCATTTGAATGAGCCATGGAGGAATAAAACATGGAGCATACTCATTAAGTGTAGGAAGTTCAAGTCCCAAATTTTCAAGGATTCTAACCGTTCTAATGCCAAATGGGGCAAACTGATTCTGATGATATTCATATCGTTCAGCCAAACGATTTTAAAAACGATGTTATAAGCTGGATGATAGAGCGCAGATTACTAATATATGCTATCTGTAGTTGCTGTCTTCGTCAAGAAAGAGATGGTTCAAAAGTCTCAGCAAGTCTGCTAGACACTGGACTCGAACAATATGCTCCAGAAACAATATGAAGAGCAGGGTTATGTACTGAATCAAGGTTTTTAATGGATGATGGTCTTGCAGATGAGTTTAAAAAGCCGTAATGGGTATGGAGTTTAAGCAGTTGGGTATGGAGCCGTAATCAATCCGCCATCAAATAAGAGGGCAGTAAAATTGTAACATACAAATCCTATCAGCTCCCCATTGAGAACAGCTGAGAACAAGTAACATTTCAAGTGTTTTATTATAATGTGTTTTCAGATATGATAGAAGTAGAATCCAAAAAAGTCTATGATTAAATATTAGGCCTAAAAATTTAGCAATTTGAAGTCGTGTTCCCTCAAGAAATAATAAGGCTGATGGTTAAGTTTTCGATGACTAAAAACGATACACTGCTTTTGGAAGCAGAGAACTTGAATCCTGTCAATTTCGACCTAGATTGCAATTTATTTATAACTAGTTGAAGAACTCTCTCAAGTATGGCAGTTGCCATACCTCGAGGAGCCACATATATAGCTAAATCGTCAACAAATAGAGAACAGCAGACAGGGTACTGAACATTAGCAGTAGTGCTGTTGGTTGCCACAGCAAACAGGGTCACGCTCAGCACACTATCCTGAGGGACACCATTCTTTAAATGATAATGATCTAAAAACACAGTTCCAACACACACTCTCAAATATCTCTTGCTAAGAAAGTTTTTTTATAAAAGAAATTGCCATTTATACCCAATTATTTTTAAGTATTCAGAATACCTCTTCGCCAACCTATATCATAAACCATCTCTAGGTCAAAAAACACTGCAACGAATGTCTGAAGCAAGAAAAAGGCATTTAATATGACAAGCTCCAATGAAAACAGCTAATTGGTAGATGATCGACACTGTCTAAAGTCACATTGTTCATTACAAAACAGCTAGTTACTTTCGAGGTACCACACAAAGTGCCGATTGACCATTCTCTGTATTAGCTTGCAAAGCACACTAGTGAGATAAATGGGACGTTAACTTCCTGGTTCAGTTTTCTCTCTACCTAATTTAAGAAAAGGTATAATTACTGTAGCCTCCAAACAAGCATCAGGAAAACATTGCTCCTCGAATACACGATTCGATTCTATATTTTAAGAAGAGTCAGCTTCCCAAGAGTTGGGAGGTCTTTGATCATTGAATAAACAATGTTGTCAGAGCCTGGAGGGGAATTCCATCCCGACGACATAGCAGACTCTAATTCATTTTAAAAAATGGGTTATTTAATGGTGATTCTTCCGAAAGACTTACAGTAAAAGGTATTTCTTCTTCGTTTATGGATAATTTTCAAATGTAAAGGTAGGTCGAGTGATACCTCATTTTCAAGGTCTCTGTTCACTGATCATTTTGGGAAAAAAGTTTTACCGTATCTTATTGCGTATGTACAGGATGTTCCAAAGCGTCAAAAAGTAGTGTTTTACTGTTAATTTTATTGTTACCACATAACATAGCCTACATGAACCAAATTTTTATCCTAGATTAATGAGAATCTATTCAGCCCTTTCCAAAAATGTGCTTAATGTGCCCTTACTCAAAAAAATTCTAATTTTTAACATTCAATTTTGAAAAAAACAGATTAAAACTCAAAAACTCCAAAGTTTTATTTTATCTCTAGCCGTTTCAAAATGCACTCTTGGGGCATTTTTGAGATTTAAAACAGTTTTAGTGAATTCTCTAGGGTTAAAAAAGGGAGGTTTAAGTTAAAACAAAGGCTGTAGCTCATTTGGTTGTCGCTACACATTGTGCACGAGTGGTCTGATTCAACCTATATAATCTCAGGATTTCTCAGTTTCTAATAAAAATAATTACTATATTTCATGGAAATTTTGAAACTTACCGTATCTTAAAACAAAATTTTTTCTATTTTCCAATAAGTTTCCAAACAAAAGGTCAGTCTAGGCCTATATTTCTTAGAAGCTGAGAAATCCAGCCTTTCATACAATTTTTTTACATTCTTTATATGAATATTAGTTTAGAAATACTGAATTAGTTACATTCATTACGTAAAATGATGTAGGGCATTTGTAAACGCCTTTACAATTTTAATTTGGAACGTTGTCAAATAGGTTTAGGCCATGCCCCCCTCCCACATTCTATATAAAAATGGGGCAAGACACAGTACTAGACACTAGTTATACTAATCAGTGCATGATTATTGTAGCTCATGCATCATTGAAGAAGAAAAGATTTAGATTAAATAAATAAAGATATTATTTGTAAAATATTTTGTTCAAGTTTTATTTTAATTGTTTTATAATTTGGGGAATAAAATTGTTGGAAAATCAAGGTGTGATAGTTCTTTCATAATTCCTGACCTGAATTTTTTTATTAAAAATTGGTTTACTTAAATTAAGGAGGAGAAACAAATATTTAAATAGTGATAAATAGAATTCCACATAGACTTCAATCATGTATTAATGTGGAGAAATAGTTTTAATAAATAAAGACTTTGGCAGTATTTTATTTCACTTCATTTGTAATGGTAATCTGAAAATAAATAAAAATCTCACAAAAAAAGTGTAACGGGTTATGGGACACTCGCTTTGTACATAGGTCATGTTGTTGGGAACATTTTAGTACGGTAGTGATGAATCCAAATTAATAACTTACCACATTGTTAATAAATGTTGTTTTCTTTTCTTTTACAACTGGAATATTTAATCCAGGCTTTAGAATGTTCTTAGCAAAAGCTTCTTGGAGCTGAAATATAAAATATGTTATACAGAAAATTATGTTAAATACAACAATAACTTTATATTCAATATAACTTCATATTCTTAATAATAAAAAAAGTTTTAAACGTGGAGCTAACTTTATTCAGCGAAAATGACAATTTCAAAACTACAGAATTCAATGCATTTATAGATCACTAAAGTCAAGCAACATTAAGTGCGGTTAATTATGGATGGGTAACCGCTTGGGAACCCATGCACAATTTCTTCTTGTTTTTCAAATTTATGCATAAGGTGGCTATATATAGAAAGAGGTACCTTACTTGACCTTGTAAGGTTAAATTTTACCTACAACCCAATTTTAAGATGTAATTCAATTAATGGCCCTTAACCTAGAAAAGTTGAAATTATGTTGTTTTTTTTTATGAAAAAGCTAGCTCCGAGTTGAAAACTTATTTTTTTTTAAATCGCCAAATATACAGTTATTTTTCTTTGTAAACAATTACCATTTGTTGTTTTAAATTGAGTATATTGTGCAAACATGTATGTAATGTTGAGTTTACTAACTGCACAAGGTAATTATGCATTAAAGCTTCCCCCAGATTTTAGTAGCTAAAAATCATGCAAACTTAAACTATTTAACTTGTTTGTTATTAAACAGATATTTTTACCATTGTTAAACAATTTTCAAGTCTAAAAATCCATTAATATTGAAGAAACTAAAAATTTTAGACACAAGAAATTAAAATGTTATTAGGGTTATGAAGAATGTGTTCAATGACAATGTGAGTCAAATTTGTGACTGCAATACCAGTTTATGTTTATGTTATACGCTGTATGTTACATTACTGTAAATCATGGTGTGTAAATCATAATATATATTCCGGATTTTTTCTTTTTATCATCTACTAGGCTACATGCCATAATTCTTAAGAATAAATAATGTTTTCCTTGCGCAGATCACTATTTTTCACTGAAAAATCACAATCTAAAAATCTATCAAATCAGATGTATATAGGTTAGACATAATGGCAAATGTTCACATTTACGTCTCACATGTTACTAAAGATATTTCAATCCATAATATCTGTGATAAAAGATCACGTGATATGCTGTGAATTCTCCATGTTAATAATCTAATTTCAAATTATTAACTTCAATAGAAACTTACAAAAGTTTTGGCCCATTATGGTGGTTATATATATATATATATGGCTACCTGGTCAAACCTGTCAAGATATAGCCTATAATTATATCACAAAGTAAGCAAATTATTAACTTCAATAAACGTATGAAAGGCAACTTGGACAAACCTATTGTGATATGAAATACCGATCTAGTGTAGTCATTGTGTAATGCGCATGTGTCAAACCATGCGCTATTAACATTGCTATTGTTTTAACCTATAAATAAACAATAACCATATACATATATAAAATTACCATTCCAGACCCAAAATGTGTCTGTTTCTTCAATTATTAATGGATTATTTATACTTGAAAATTGTTTCACATTGTTAAAAAAATCTAATTAATATTTTTTTAAATAAATAATCATTTACCTTTGCATCATTTCTAGCAACTAAAACTGGGAGAAGCTTCAATGTTAGTCATCACCCTGTACAGTTTTACTTTTAATACTTATTTGGTCAAATAATCTGAAAAAGATTTTAGTAGGCCTAGCATAGTTTAATTATAAGTGCTAGAATAAATAGGAATAAGTAGTTATCTAACTGTCAAGTACAACAATAAATATTATATACTTTTAATTTATAGTTTAATAAACTAGGTCTACAGCATGTACACATAAATTATGGTAAGTATAATACTGTGCCTGTTTCATATGTCAATTAAATTAAATCATTCAAACTATTCTTTTAATACAAAAATAAACAAATTCATAAATGGGGAATTTACCTCTTCATCTGAATCATTTGACCTATATCCGTCAGAATCAGACAATATATCTCTAAGTACCATCTTACCAAGTGAAAATTGAAAACAAAAACTATAAAATAAGTTTGATAGGTTAGGCAAGAGTCAAGAGATATATCACAAAAAATACACTAAACACACCACATGGGTTGGGTTGGATCATGCATTCATTGCATTCCACAGATTTCACACAGATTCACACAGATTTCCATTATAATAATGGCTCTTTAGTTAACTACACTATATTCTAAAAGGCAAAATAGCTTTATTAATTAATTGGTAACTTGGATGTATTGCTGCGAATTACTCAAATCATGCTATGAAAATAAAATATTTTAACTGACTCAGAATTTAGTTATATAATTAAACTAGAGAATTTCGTATGTTAAAAAAGGTTATACTGCACTCAATATTACGAATTTTGTAAGTCTACAACAAAATAGATTAAGTTCAGTAACTTTACTAGTCTCGGCTACGATACGAGCGATAGGCGACTAGCGATAAGAGCGAAATAAGTCGAAATCGACGAGCGATGAGCGATTTGGGTGGCTACGATAAAAGCAACAACAATGAGACACGCAGTTTGAAAGAAGGTGTCAGAGATTATACAAGTAATTTTACTTAGTGAAAAATTCTATTTCTATTATAGTTAGACCGGGAAAACACAAAAGAAGGTGGGGGTGTTGTTCATCCTATAAACAAAAAGGGGAAATGGATGGTGAATACCTCCAACTTTATAACGACTCGTTGAAGGACGAAGAAAGATTTTTTTTTTAATATAACCTACTCGGATGTTCAACTCGACATTTATTAAATATTGGAAAAAGTGAAGTCTCGATTGAAAGAAAAAGGACGTACTTCATAAACCTAAAATATTAAAACTTGTCAAGGCACTTTTTATTATACTTTAGCCACAATCGTATACAAAATTTGTACCTAGAGTATTTTGAGCGTGGAGTTACACCTCCTGAGTCCCCAGGACATTAAGAAACCAAAGATAGTAAAAGAAAAAATAATGATGTAAAAAGTTTATAAGGTTTTTTAAACCAATGAAAGCACACTTTGTAGGTCAAAAATACAGTGCGACACTATTTGCCAATGCGAACTCAGTGTTAATAAAATGTAAACGATGTATGCATAAGCCAAGCCTTCAGAAGAGTTAAATTTGATTGAGTTCTTTCGCATTGATTTTAGTGATCATTATGCGATTTTAGGGATTATTTTATGGGATTTAATGCTGTTATGTTGACAAATACTCCACTTGCTTAAGGCTATCAGTTAGTGGAGAGGGAAATAGTGAAATGAAAAAGAACATGAAAAGTTAACTAAACGCCTAATAAGTTCGTGATCAGAAGTTCTTTGAACTTTTAGTTATGATTACCAGAAATTTTAGCGCTTCCAATAATCCCTGACCAAGCAGCATTTTAGAAAAACAATTGTACGTATAAAATTGTTCAATATGTCAAGGACCCTCCAAATCCTAGCTAATAAAATAATTAATTTGCCTATATGTGTGAACGGAAAAAAGTTTCAAACCAGATTGTATCAGCTATTCATTATTCATTAACATACACGCAAACAGTCTCCATGGTTATATTATTCTCTGATGACTGTGGTGGTAAAAAAAACTAATGCTGTGATAGGTATGTTATCACGTAGGCTTTTACTTGAAGTTCCTCCTTGTATGAAGAGGATAATATTGTATTTTTCTACTATTGGCCATCCATTCATTCCTCCTGACCGAGTTTTTGGAAATCTAGAACGAGAAATCCGATCAAAGAATGTAATTGATAATCATGATATATTTCTAAAAATGATACTGCACTAATATTCATCTGGAGAGAACTTTTTCGTCATGGACAAAAAACTTGCTATTGAAGGAACTCACAAGAAATCTACTCAATAGCACTTTTAGTTCTATAAAAAATTGTTTTTTTTCTACATCAAAAAATAAGATTTGGTCAGCTTTGATTCGAGGAATCTCACGCTAATATTTGAAATGGAGAAGAAAGATATTTATTTAAAAAAAGACAAAACATTTACCCGAGCAAGAATACTAGAGGTCCTAAGATGTGTTCAAATCAAATCAGCTAAACTAAATGTTGCGCTGTCTTTACTAGTACTTTATTATGGTACAACTAGCATGAGGAACCAAAATTAAAATTGTTTGGTGATCTACAAATTAATGCTACAAGACCAGCTGTGAATAGTATTGATGGAAGTGAAGACTTTGAGCTTAATACTGAAAATGAGCACACTGAGAAAACTGTAAATTTAATTCAGAATCTTTCATATATTTTTTAATTTTTTAATACTCTAATAAAAACAAGTTGAACCTTTAGGTATAATTCATGATTAAGTACCCTTCGATTTCTATCATTGGCATTTTATCGTTGACCAGTAAGCGTTCGATGGTTTCCACACAGTGGTCACACATTAACAGTCGCCATATAAACCTTTAACTTTAGCAACATGTAAACAATAAATCAAAAATAAAGTAAACGCAATACATTATGCACCGTTAAGTCGTTAACTTTTGCGAGATAAAAAAATGGAGACCCTATTGTCACGCTTTAACAATAAGCCATATAAACGGATAATTTTTGCTAAAAAGTTAACCTAATAATAATTTAAAACAACGGTTATAAATTCAAAAAACAACAACAAAATAAAACGTATCTAAAAATGCATAACAGCTGTTTTAAAGTAATTTTGTAAGGCGATATTGACCGCAATGGTTTTTCGCCTTAAAACTCCGTTAAAAAAAATTATTTATATTGTAAAACATGTTATTTACACATAACAGGTATGTTATTTATTGATATAGTTATACAAAATAAATGTTTCCAAGGAAAATGAATAATTTTCAACAAATCAGCACTTCAATGACTAACATCGGCCCTATAGTAAAGAAATACGCAACTAGCGTAAAAATTCCTTAGCGAATTAAATATAAGATAATTTTTATTTGGAGTATTTTTATAAACATCAATTTTTATTCTGTAGTTTAAAATTAATTTTTTCCATTATTAAACCATTTGATTATAAAACCTTTTTTATTATTATTACTTATATAAACATTAAGTTGTATATCTTTAACTAAAATAATTAAGAATGTTCAATATTAAATATGAGTATTTACATAGTTAAATCTTCTTATTTTTTTGCTTTTGTAGTAATATTATTTTTATAACAATATTATTTAATCTGTAGTCTACTATTCTTTAATTAAATTGGATTATTCCACTAACTTAACTTCTTTTTCATGTAGTAGGAAATTCCAAAACAGTCCAAATTCAAAAGAAGGTATATCATTCTGTCAGTTGCAAAACCAGTTAAGTGCATTTATTTCCCTTAACAGTTTCTAAATTTATCCTAGGTTATATTGACTATTACTTGACGTTCACTTATATTCTTTTTTTACGTTCACTTTCAAAAATGTATTTGTACACAAAGTACGAAAAAGTAACCTGTTTTTTTTTAATTTGAACTTGTGTTGATCAATCTCGTAGGAGAAACAACACTACAAAGAAGACAGTCCCCAACATGGAAAATTACCCAGGTATCAAAGAGATAGGATTGAAAAGACGCGGCGTCCTGTCTTCTCATGTGCACAGAAACTTCGATAGTTATGAAAGAGATAGGATTGAAAACTATCGTGGCGTTCCGATGACTTTGCAGCTCATGTGCACTGGTCCTACATAATAAGTGACTGTTATGCAGCTAACTATCCGAAGAGCGAAGACAGTGCTCTTGTATTAAAATGTCACAGACCCCACCTTACTCACTTACTGTTGCTATAGCAACGTCACAGTTAATAATGGGGGAAGATTTCGCCTTTCTTCTCCGAAGACATGTATAGCAGGTTGCGGTCAAATAGGAGCTGTGATGCTGCAATATTATTCATGGAAAAAATTGTAATGTTACATTTAAAATAACGTTTTAATTATAATTTTATATTTAAAATAACGAGGAATATATATAACTTGATATGGTAGTCTTATAGAGTACTTTTTATCATTAATACTTGGGGATTCATAGCTAGCCTAGCAAGCATAGAAAATACGCCACTGACGTATTATTAATTTAAAAATTGAGATTACATTTTTTTTTGAAAATTGGGTGACAAAAATAAAGTGAAAAGTTTTATAAGTCTGAAATATAGTCATACAAGACGTACAAATTATTTAAATGTTGGGGCTCAAAAATCGGAAGTAAATAGAAAACGCGATATCTATTGAACCTTCAAGTCACCATAATCTAAAACTACTCTCATCTTTGAAGGACTCAACTTTGATACAGAAATTTCTTTTTGATTTGAACAGTGGTGATTATTAATTTAAACAAATGAGTTAAAACCTGAATAATTGAACAATATTTACGGTTGGAAAATACAACCTTTTACCAACCTACGTTGTATCATGACAATTTTTAGGAATCATGAGAGTCATTACTCAATTTACAGACATATTTACGTTGCTTCTGGCTTTAAATTTGAAGTGATAAAATAGCAATAGTAATACAATACCATGTGTAATGTTTTGATCTATAGAATTTATAAATTAACTTACAAATTGGAAAAGAAAAAGAAAAAAAGCCGATTTTAATAAGCATCTCTTAGTCACCAGCATCGAAATCACCTATTCTATAACTGATGGTATATAATAAGTAGGCGTTTGATATAAGTTGATATTAAAAGTTAAATTCGGTTCAGTCATGCGTTTCTGAGTTGAAATTTGAAATATTGTAAGCTACAATACAATCAAAACTCCAAAGTCTACATACAATCAAGCTTTATTTTGCAGTACATGATCTTAATTATCATCTCGTCTGTTTACTTCCCCATTTTATAGTTTTTATTTTATTTTTATATAATTATTATATCATTAATCATACATTCAATTTTTATTCCATCTTGCAAATTAAAAGAACAATATGTAGAAGTTGTTTACTAAAAATTGATTAAAATATTTAGTTGAATAAATGGTAATTTTTAGGGTTTATCTACATTTGAACTAATTTGAATTTAAAATGTAAGAATTTGAACTTTAAATTAAAGAGTGCCCATTTTGAAATTAGAATATTTAGATTTTACCTTTTCTCTTACCTATGTTCTTTGTTCTAATGATGGGTTAGAATGCTTATTGCCGACACGCCCCTTGCTGTCAAAATGATTCATTTCAGATTCAGAATCAGAATATGAAAACATGCTTTCAAGTTTGTAATCATGGTGACAATGTACCAGAATTTTAATAATTGTCAAAACAAAAATGAAAAATAAGTGTATCCTAAAATATGTTCTTCGAAATATTTTAAATGTACACATTTTAAGTGTATAACATGATATTCGTTTTACTTTATTTTTAAGCACGATTAAAAAAAAGGCCGAGTTGTTGAGCCGACTTGTGTTTTCATTCGAGACTCGAGACTAGTTTTACTTCTCAGGGGCAATCGCTCTTTTTGTTTTAGTTGAACTTTGTTTGCTCTTTCATCGAAAATGATCCCGTTATAGTAGGCGTCGCCTTAATTTGTGTGAATTTAAAAACAATAATAAATGTGAATCATGAACTATAATAACTCCAATTGTAGATTGTGTTTGTTGGACAATAATAATAATGCGTCCATATTTACAGGTTTCAATGAAAGAAGTAACCTGGCAGCCAAAATAATGCAAATTGCAAGTGTTCAGGTAAGCTGTAAAGGTTAATTCACCTGAATACCTTTTTTATTGTTACTGGGTTCATTTTTTGTGTTATATAATGTAATTTTTAATTGTTATTAGTTATTTAATTATCTCCAGCTTTTATTTTGAAAAGGCTATTCCTATAATACTGTTTGTAAATAGCTTACTATTTAAATAATGGTGTTTTAATGTTAGACGACCTAAACCTGTAAATAGGACATGTAGTTTTTAGTAGTTCACTAGCTCTATAAAGTTACAGGTGTTTGTATAGGTAATTGTGGATTGAAGCTTGCCTTAAAATTTAATTATGAAAATAGGTGAAATCATTTACTATCTAGTTTATTTTGAAAAAATGAGATAGGCTTTTAGGTGCCACCAAACACTTTTGAGGTAGGTAAATAAATTATTTTAATAGTAAATAATAAATAAATAGGTAAATGTTTACAAAGAAAATTACCTGTATTTTTGGCATTTAAAAAAAAAATCGTGATCTTCATACCTTATTTCCTAATAATAAAATAAGGTTTCAAAGCAGAGCTGACTTTTTCACTGAAAAATCACAATTTCAAACTACAGAATTCAACGCATTTATAGATCACCGAAATTAAGCAACATTGAGCGTGGTTAGTCTTCTGATGGGTGACCGCTTAGAAACATACACATTTTTTTTTCAAATTTACATAGGTCAGATAAGGTAAAAAATCATGTACAAACCTATTTTAACACATAATTCATTTAATAGATCTTAACCTAGAAAAGTTGAAATTATGTTTTTTTTTTCCATGAAAAAGTTAGCTGTGTTGAAACTTTTTTTATTAATAAGTAATAAGGTACTGGTAACTTTTTTGGTAAATATTGGTAAACAATTTTGGTCGTAGATTGTTTTTCGATTTTTTTATAAAAAATCGTGAAAACTAAGTATTTACCTGCTAATTAAAGGATCAGATCATATTATGTGGCACAATAAACATTTCAAGTCCCAAAATGCATTACTTTAATACAAAATGAGATCTATAAAAGTACGAAATCCAGCTAGCCTACGTAGGTTATGAATGCCAACGGCTATGTTCATCAAGTCACTGAATGTATATTCGCTTCTTATATTAAGTCTGCTAGGTGACTATATATATTTATTAGGTATGCGTATTATAGCTTATTATTATAACGTTGTATGATTGAAGAATCATATCTATTATCACAAAGGCTATACAAATTGACTTTCATTGCTATTTACTGTATGAAAGTAAAAATATTGAGATATGTAAAATGGTGTATACATATTGCGAATTGTTTCTTTTTGATCTGGGACCTTTTGTTATATAACTTACGTCTTTATTAGGTCAGTCAGGAAGATATATATAGCCACCTGACGACCTTGCGTTACATAATTTACGATTAGTCAAGTCAGGTAGCTATATATATAAAAACCTGATTTGACCTCGTCTATGAACTTTACATACCATTTTGTAACTTACACAACTTAGACGCTACTAATTGTGAAGTCTATTTCAATACTTTAATATTCCTATATTTAATATTCCTTTAATATTTCTAATAAACTAATGCATTTTCTGACTTTAAAAGTGTCACGAAATTAAAAAAATGATCTAATTATTTTAAAATAAAGTAGTCATAACACATACACTAACTTCACTAATATAGTCATACATCATATTAGCATTGGCTTTCGGTAATTAGACTTTAACCTAATACCTGTATTCTCTGGTTTTCTATGTGTTATTTAACAGTGAAGAAATACATTTTGGGACTTGAAATGTTTTTTGCGCTACATAATATGATCTAATACTTTAATTATAAGGTAAATACTTAATAATTATGTTTTCATAATTTTTTATAGAATAATCGAAGGACGATCTACAACTGATATTTACCACTTTCTTTATAGCCAATTACCAGTAATTGTTTACTGTGACTGAAACTGGTCTTTTTGGTGTTTTTTTAAAAATCATGTTCTACATAATTTATTTATTAATAATAAAAAAAGTTTTCAACTCAGAGCTAACTTTTTCACCGAAAAATCATGATTTCAAAACTACAGAAATGAATACATTTACAGATCACCGAAGTCAAGCAACATGGAGCGTGTTAGTACTTGGATGGGTGACCTCTTAGGAACACGCAAAATTTATTCTTTTTTTTTTCCAAATTTACGTGTAGGTCAGGTAAATTATATAAGGGTTAACCTCATAAACCCACGATTTCATTAATTTAAATATTAAATCACAACTGTATAAAGAACTGGACATTTACCAAAGTAAAAAATCCAGGTCCGCTGAGGTTAGTACTCATGCCTACTTTAATGGGGTACTTTTGTCAACTTAGTGAATGTCTGATCACATTGTTGCTATTCTCTCTCTCTCTCTCTCTCTCCCTCCCTCCCTCTCCCTCTCCCTCTCCCTCTCCCTCTCCCTCTCTCTCTAGATATATAGGTTTGGAGAAACCACCCCAAACCTATATATAGTGACCACCCCAAACCTATTTCTCATGATTCTTCAATCATACAACGTAGTAATATTAAGCTGTCAGCTGACATCTAATGTAGGCTACATGCGTTATACGATATGAGATTGTTGTCACCTACCAAAATGATACACAGAGGTTGATTTGTTTCCTAGTTTAAGACGAGTTCCTACTTTTATATTTGTCATTTTCTACTTAAATAATGTATTTTGGTACTTCAGAATTGTCTTCCAACATCAAATATGATAGTTTCGAAATAAGGTAAGTAGTCAACGATTTTCACATATTGCTTAACTAAATCGCCCTGTGAAGTATAATACACAATTATCTCTGGTAAATATGCAGTATACCTGTTGTTGTGATTTATTATCGTGTTGTACATACCAACATACCTCCTATGGTGACCATTAGATCATCCTTTTAATCTGTAAACCCGTTTGAATTACAAAAAAAAACATTATTTTTTTAAAAAAGAAACCGGATAAAAAGTGTGAATTTCTGGCTGTGTAAGGTTAAGGCAACTGTCTACATTAAAATGTATGACAATGTTAGTCAATCTATTGAATGTCACATCACTTGGAAGACCTAGTAAAGGAACTTACAGGTCTGTTAAGATAACTATATATACATTACCAGACCTTCAGTTCATATACAACTTACTTACCTAGTGACCTGCTGAGATCTAGTTTGCATCAATTTGAGATCATACAGCGTATTGATATTAACTTGTCAAAAGACAAGTAATGTGCATGCGTCCAATGACATGCTATTATCGGTAACCTCACATGGACAGGAATTTGCAATTTTTAATAGCTTATTTTAGACAGAAATAATGGATTTTGATAATTCAAACAGGTTTACAGTTGTAAGAATGATCTATGATGGCCACAATAGGAGGTATGTACAACACAATTTGCTTAATTTTAAATACTAAATCGAAACGACAGGAATACTGCATATTTATCATTAGAATATTGA
Source organism: Aphrophora alni (assembly GCA_963513935.1). Lineage (NCBI taxonomy): Eukaryota > Metazoa > Arthropoda > Insecta > Hemiptera > Aphrophoridae > Aphrophora > Aphrophora alni. The sequence goes on along the minus strand of OY740766.1, from coordinate 112,060,056 downwards.
TATGGAATTTTTTGTCACTAAATTATTTTAATCATGATTCTGAATGAATTAATATGCACATTAGTAAAGCAAATAATAAGATGCATAGGTGTTGGCACAGCATGGATTTGGTAGCCTACTGATATAGTACAATATTTCTATTGCAAAAAATTCAAATTGTTATCCCAGTGTATACATTAAAGGTTCATCTCTTACTACAGTTCACTTAGTATTTATCTGAACACTATTGGGTTGGTTATGGATAGTTCACAATCAAATGGTCATGATGTTATTGCTTTAGTGGCATTTTTAATTATATCAAAAACGACTATACAATATAAAACTGGATGGTATATTACAATTTATTCTAAGTTTGATTAAGTTAGTAGGGTTACCATACGTTGGAACATTTTTACTATAAGGTAACTTATAGTTTGAGAACATACAAAGTTACAGTACTACCTCGTTTATCCAGACCTCATTCAACCGGATGTCCGGATTATCCGGATCGATCCGGAACAAAAAATAAAAAATTTAATCAAGGATATTATAAAGCAAAAGCTTAAAGTTTCAAAATATTTTAATAATTACTGTATTTTGAATAATATTTTAAATAATATTTATAATATTTTGAAACTTTAAGCTCTTGCTTTATTTTATTCTTGAATATGGAGTTTCAACAAGAAATATCTGCTATTACATTAATGTTGATAAAAACGTGATTTCCTCAACACTACAGTAACGCCTCGAGGTATTAGGGCGGGTTGTTGATGCACTGGGAAGAGAAAGTGGAGGAGCAATGACCTCTGCGTCACCATCCCCCTACCCCGATGCGGCATGACAGTATGAAATAAATACAAACCAGGTGCATGTTTACAACGCATCATAAACCATCATGTCATTTTTACAACTTTATTGTTGTCGGGTTGCTAAGACTCAAGGGTGTAAATCAGTAAATGTGAACATTTTGTCACATCTTAAAGCGGTGCCGCCAGCTTTGGGAACCTCCATTCTTTTTTTTTTGGCAGTTGGCACATCAAATCCCCAGTCGGGAGTATCGAGGACGTGAATGAGAATCGGCATAGTATTTAGAGGTGAGCGTTGTTACTGCTATTTATTTATATTCGTGTGTTAGCGTTAGCGCGTGGAAATGGCGACGAAGCAAAAACGTAATGTGCTTACAATGGCCCAAAAGTAAGACACATTGAATCGTATAGACAGGGCCGCATTGAAACGTCACACCAAATTAAAACAGAGGAAGATAAATGACTTTTTTGTAAATAACAACTAAACCCTGTGTAAATTAAAAGCATGTGTAGGCCTAAATAATTCAGGTGTGTAAATAAAATGTTTTTTGTCATTTACAGTACATTGTGTAATTTCGTGTATTATGTAAATTGAATGACTGAGTAAATATTGTGTTTTTTAATGACTTATAAATGGTAAGTTATCACTTTATATTTTGTTTTATTTATCTTTCTATAATTTCGGATTATCCGGATTTTTGATTAACCGGATCACTTCCGGTCCCAATTAGTCTGGATAAATGAGGTTGTACTGTACATACATTCTTATTCAAGTTTTAATTGATTGAACGTTCCATGATAAAAACAAAAAAAGTACTGCCCTCTCGTTTTAAACTAATTTTTAACAAAAACTTATTTTAAACCTTATCTTGAAAAAAAGAATAAAATCAACATGCATGAGTTTTTCACATATAAAATTGAAAATGAAAAGTGTATAAAATACTGAAAACGTGGTTATAGAAATTGACAAGTTAACATATAATTGACAAGCAACTAAAGTATATTATAAAAACAGTTATTTGAAAAACTTATTTCTAAGAAAAAACATAACATTTTAATTTTAAACATGAATTTGGAAAGTAAAAAGAAACTTATTATATGAGAAGTTTGTTAATAAAATAAATACAAAGACATAAAATAGAATTAATACCCATTCATTTTTAACCCTTACCACTATCATTATTATTGCACTGACCACTCCCTCAGATCTCTCTTTTTTTTTGTACGATTAGGCCTATAGCTGAAATAGAGCTAATACTTAAAATTTTATAAAATAAAATAAAAACAACGCATTTTCTTCCTAATTTTAATTTAGTTAAACTATAGTTACACAATAAAAGAACAATGTGTATAGAAAAACTTCAGTAGGCCCTATAACCAAATATTGTAAACTATTGAAAATTAGCGTTTAAATATCGAACTGTTCAGCTGAAATAAAAAAGCTAATACTTAAAATTGTATAAAACAAAAACAATGTATTTTCTTTCTAATTTTAATTTAGTTACTATAGTTACACAATAAAATATAAATGGAACAACTTCAATATAACCAAATATAATAAACTATTGAAATTTAGTGTTAAAATATTGAATTGTTCATTGTCAGTCATTGACTGACATGGGATCGGAGTGGAAAACTTTGATGTCTGCTGACATCTGACATGAGAGTTGTAAGGGTTAAACGACATTATTTGAATTAAAATATGAATATTTTGATAGTTGTAATATATAAATGATATTTCATTAAAATGATCTTTTTAATTAGGCTAGTAACTAAAACCAAGACAAGCCTATCTTAGCCATTTTATACTATGTCTAATACTTGATGGCAATTAGAGCTCGGGTGTATCCACCACCTCCTCACACATACAAGTGCAGGGAGCTAGAACCAACCTTGAAAAGGTGTCTCAATTACAGTGGAAATTTTTTGTAATTTTACTATAAAAATATTATATAAAGACTGAATTAAATTTTGATGAAAATGATACCAAATATGACATTATCCATTCAATAGCATACAAATAAGTTGTTTTTCAAGTAGACTTATTAAAAGTTTTGCATGAGGATTTGCAGATGTTTATTTATATTTTCTTTTCTTTAAGACATTTACAAACTAAATTTATATATTTATCCCCAATTTTATTCTGATTACTAAGAACCATTTTATTTATTCTAGCGCCGTTTAAAATAAAGCAATATAATTTTAATATCATTATTTAGTGATTGTTCTTAATAACCTTTCATATTTTTTTTTTTTGCAGTGAAAGTCTGGTATATTGTATATTCTAAGTATTTTTTATGTAAAAATCTTCACTTATTGAAGTAGTTGTATTAAATATTTTAAAAAATAGTTAAAGCCCTTAGATTCTGCAATTAAGCATTAATGAGTAATTTTAGCAGTATCACATAGCATTTTAATTTAAAAGATAAATAGTAACTAAAAAAATCCTCATATTTCACCAACTGTATTTTTTTTACTATAGAATATTCCAATTTTTCTACATAATTTTCTGATAAATTGGGTATAGAGTAGGTTTAATTATATCAAATGGGTATACATACACAGTGTTTGGATTTATTTTCAGTGTAAAGTCACAAGGAATTTAATGACGCCTATAAGCTTTGTAATAAAAAGTGCCTGTTTAACAGTGGTGAGTCACTGGTTGACCCAACCATAAGTCTCACTAACCTCTGCGAGTATTTGCATAAGATGGTACTTGCAGATAGAAACCTAACTGTAGCTACCAAGAACAGATGGAGGTGATATAGATGTAAAATATTGATTGATTGTGTAATTAATTGATATATATTATTACTTAACACGAGTAAAGTAAAATTCTTTTAAAAACAGCTAATATCCAGTTAATTTTTCATACAATCTTAATTTTAATATAGAAAATTTGAAAATAGGTTTGTTTAGATTCTGTTAATTAAAAATTTATTAATATTACAGTATGCCGTAAAAGTATTATAGTTTACTTAAAATGAAATACTTTTTTATTTTTTTATTTACTTGCTCAACAAGCAAGTATCAACTATGATGGGAGATTAATGTTGTTTACAACTAGGACAGGTAAGGTAGAGTTACATCTGTTTTATTTACAAATTAAAACTATTTCTTACATTTATACAGAATATTAACAACTATTAAAATCTTCATATTTTATTCACAACTAAAATACCGATACTCCCTATGACATTTAGTGTAAAAACGACCTGATCACATATGAAAGTATGTGGTCTACAGTTCTTGTTATAGGCTCACTCAGATTTTGGTGGCTTCTATAGATGTTGTTTTTGGCATTGTGCCAGATATCAGACAGATTGCTATCATTCTTGGGAAAAAAATCATCGATGTTTTCCATCTTAGGCTGAGTGGGGTACTCGGCATAAAATGAAATAGAATTTTGAACAGAGTTCTTTTTAATGTCTCATGTTGAGCGAAATTGAAGATTAATGTAGCCAAGAAAGTGAATCGTTCTAAGAGGATTGGTTATGCGAATGGTAGGCAATCATTGCGGCTTTCAGGATTCTATTTACTTTGCATTATTTGGTTGCAGATGATAAGGTGATAATGTTGTATGCTTTATTCCACAAAAGAAACAATACAGGTGGCATTGTCAGAGATTAGGACATTAGGGAAACCAAATTAGACTTTAGAGAGCAGGTCTACAGCGACCAGAATTATGATATTGCCTTTTTTGTACGTGGTTGCCTTTACCTACATAATCAATGTGGATTTTCTCCATGGAACCGGTTGGGACTATGGATGACAGATAGCCTAGTTTACTATTCTGTGCAGGTTTGCTTACAGCATATGTATAACAACTGTGAACTTTTTTGTCACATCTTTAATGAGCAAAGACATGATTTTCTCACTTTAAATTTTGTTTGAAGATCCCTTAGTGACCTCCTATAGGTGAGTCATTGTAGTAGGAGATGACTAGGTCGACCAAGGATTGGAGTACATAAATTTTTATGGCTATGTTTCTATGGTTTTCATTCAAACATTATTTACTAGACGTGACGACAGCTTCTAGATCAACGATTATGGGGCTTAGAATGGGATCAGCTCCTTGTTGAGTGCCAATGTCTTAAAAGGCAAGGGGAAAATTTGTATGCAAACTGTGGCATGTGATCTCTGTAGGAGAATTTTGTTCTTGAGACACTTTCTCTAGTTCAAACCTTTGTGAGAGTGAATTTGTTATTATATTTTGTGTACCTCTAATCTGTGATACTTGAAATTTAAGGGATGTTAGTTTGGCTATCTACCGACGCATTTTGCCTAATTATCGGGGACATGGGAGTAACCAAGAAAGTACCTGATGATCAGTTTTAGTAGATAATCATCTACTTCTGACTCATAGGCAGAAGAGGTTTATCGATCTACGGGTGTTAAGGTAAGAGAGGCATAAGCAATTGGTTGACAACAAATATCCATAGTCATAGATGCTACAATGATACATATAAACCCTTTGAGGAAACATGGTCAGAGGATTGATCAAGTGAAGGTGCTGCAGGAATTCTGAAGATAGCCAGATGGAGTTGGCGAGAAAAAGCTTCCAAGGAGTAATCAATAAAAAGGCTGATTCATCCCATTGAACTATCTAACAAAAATGTGACCACTGATAACTGGTATACCAGCTTACCACTTGCAGATTGTTGGTTAGAAAAGGGGTTGACGTTTATTGGAACGTTGAAAAAAAATAAAGCAGCAATCCTTCCATCTGTTTTGCCTAGTAGCACTAGAGATGTTGGAAGCTCAGTATATGGTTTTCAGTGTGACAAAATTTAGTTTCATAAGTTGACAAAAAAAAGAAAAGGAAAAAAAGTGTCTTCTATCAACAATGCACGACTCAATGGTTACAAATGAAGGTACAGGCAAACCTGAAATAATTATGGATTATAATATGACCAAAGGCGGAGAGGACACATGCGATAAAATGTGTGCATCATGTTCTGTGTCAAGGTGTTGGCCACTTTGTCTTGGCTATTAGCCTTGTTTTATATATTTATGAATTTTGCAAGTATAAATGCAAGAATCATATTGGTTTTCAATAAAAATGAAGTCCCTAAAAGAAGAAAGGTTTATCAAAAAAATCTTGCATTGAGTTTGATGAGAAACTACTTAGTGGTTAAAATTAAGACATTTCCTCTGGATTTATATTCTTTTTTGGCAAAGTACAGGCAACAGGCCCAAGAAAACCAAGTGAATGAAGAGCAGTGAGCCAAACAGAGAGGAACTTGCTGGGTGCGTGGGAGAGCAAAGAATTCTTCTGCGTCAATGAAGCTTCTGTTCAAGATTTGTTTCCAAGCAGCACGCTCAAAAACAAATTGTTTGTTTACACTATTGTGATGAATCTATTGAAAATAGTGATTAATTAACTGCAACACAGTTAATAAGAATAACTAAATGATGTTTTTCTAATCATGACATATTGTAAATATTTTGTATAGTTTTTCTTGAAATTAAAATTTTTACTAAAAATGATTTTTTAAATAATTATTTTAAGTCTTTGAAAAATTATAAAAAAACACTTATATGTACAGTATTTTATAGAATAACTTTAAAAAAGTAAGATTTCTAAGTTAAAAGTTAAAAAAACAAAAGAAAACCTGCATTTGGGCGCAAGTACCAAAAGATTAAAACTTTTCCGAGTATGATTGGATTAAAAACCTGTTTTCACAAGAAAAAGGCGTGTCAGAAGACAGAAGCAAAGGAATGTTTTATAGAACTAATTGGTGACAGTTCAATGAAAGGTTCTTTTAAGGAGAGAAGTCTTGTTTCTTTCTGGATGTGTGCAAGAAATAAGTATTCTGTTCTTATCCTGACATAGAACCTCTTATAAGAAATAAGCAACAGCAAGTTTCTCATTAAGCCTCCTCCTAAAGACATTTTAGTGTTGAGAAATTCTATTTGCCATTTATTAATAACAATTAGGTACATATAAACAGTTTATTCTAATTGATTTATTTTCTGTATGTTGTTTTATTTATACTTAAATACATTTTGTTAAGTTATTCATAAGTGTATAGAATTTATTTGACCTCCACCCCTCAAAAAGTCATATCATAACCACTACGACCCTCTAAAATTCTCAGGTGGTACTCAAGTGTAAAAAAATTGGGAATCATGTTTAATAAATTGTTAAAGAAAGAGTTGAGATAAAAGCAATTATTTATGGAGACCAAGACTCTATGTTCTTTATAATAAACAGTGTATAAAGCTGCAAAGCCACATAAAGTCTACCTGGTTATAGCAATTATTAGACCTTTTTAAGCAAGTTTTTTAACCCTAGAACACTACTCATTCGTAAAATTTACGACCCGCCCTTTGTAAAATTCGGAGAACTCGTAGACAAAAGACGGACACGCTCTGTCTTTTTGTTTACCTTCCTGCCATTGTGAATAGAGGCCACTGTCTCTTCGGCTAAGCTCAAAGTTGAACCGTTATTACCCTACTCAAGCTCGCGTCGTATATTTTACGAAAGAATAGTGTTTGCGAAAGTTTTAACTATTAAGTTTTTGAATATTTTTTTTTGTAAATTATTGTTAGTTTTTAGTGTTGTAAATAGTTTATTGTGTAAATAGTGATTTTAGAGTTCAAAGTGTTTGATTTAGCTACTAAGTCTATATTAATCACTGCAAGGACCGTGATTATCAGTGAAGATAGTACTCTAATTTTGGCATTTTTGGCATTCTACCTAATGAACTTATTGTAAATCATTTTTCTCTTTTTATATAAATTAAACACTTATAAATGATGTATTTTATGAATATCCGATTAATTTTTCCAATAAAATAGTATTTATATTTTTTTCGATTTTTTTTCCAGATTAATTATTTTTTTAAAACGTACTTGTAGTGGTGGTAAAAGACGTTTTTTTACTGTTAAAATATGTAGGAGTTTATTGTGAAATATTTTTAAAAACACTTTAACAATAAAGAATTTAATATAAAAAATAGTCAACACTAAAGTAAAGTTTAAAAAATAATAATAAAAATAAAAACAGAAAGTAGTAAAATTTACGAATGAGTAGTGATCACGTAACAATGAACTAAGAGTAGTAATCTAGGGTTAATATTGAGATTACTATTGTTATCATTTACAATAATTTGACTAAATATGTTGTCTATTGAAAAATTACATAAATTAAAGACCTCGTTATAATGGTGGAAAAGTTGTATAGTGATGTGACAGCAGATGAACAATGAACAACTAAGAGAATCGGAAGTGGGATTTGCGGGTTTGATGTTTACATGTATGTGTAGATGTAATGTTCAAGAAAATTGGTAGCCTCATAGGTATGGTGTATTTAATGTAAGATGCATAATGTAGCATGTTACTTGTCCACCAAGTTTATGTATATATATAAATAATTATATATTAGTTTAAATATTATATATATATATATATATATATATATATATATATATATTAGTTTAATAGTTTTAAAATAATTTCCATTGTAGTTTGCTATTCTAATAAGGTAAATGCCATCTCCAACTATTTAAATTCACTGCTGGAATATATTTCATGTCAAGATTGAAATTCAATTTCATATTATTTTCCCTCAGTAAAGTACTTAGGAGAGTACATACAGAAGATAGGAAAATATTTTAATGAAAGAATATATGGAGATGATTAGAATTTGATCCTATAATCTCATCCTGGTCAGATTCTAATAACCATAGTTAGAATAGTCTCTAATTATTATAAGTATAAGCTTAAGTTAATCTGATAAAACCGAGTTGAATGTGAAACTTTTAAACTTGCATATTTTTATGCCAAGTTATCTTCGTCTTCCTTTATCTCATTAGATAATGTATATTGTATTGTATAGACCTATGACAATGTTTTATATGTTTGATGACAACTTATTTGAATGGTTTTGTTTCAGGTCTATGAAGGGGATGGTCTATCGAGTCTTGTTTGTCACACTTGTGTCAATAAAGTTGAAGGTTTTGTTCAGTTTAAATCACAAATAGAAAAGTCAGATTATTTCCTTCGCCAACAAATTAATAGTTTTCAGGTATGGTTATTTGGCTTTTAAATCATAGAACTGTTTCAAAGTTCTCAATTGAGAAAGTTGAGAGCAGAAAAGAAGTTGGGATAAATATTTATGTAGTTTATTATTCATAAATAAATATCAAAGCAGGTGTCTTAAAAGAAACTCCATTTTAAAAAATTAAATAGAATTCGAATTGTTTTAAGATAAGTATGGTAAAAGTATAGACGTATAGTAAAATTTTTGTTTTGTTTTTTTTAAATTTCATTTAGTACAAACTTTATTTTGGGAAAAAAATAATTGTTAACTTGACAACAGTTTTTCACTGTAATAAATTGGACAATTACCAAATACATATACAACAAATAGGTAGTGTAAAGTCTAGGGAATTGCTTTCACTGATGTAATTACAGATGACGAGCTTCTAAATATTGTTCATTAAGTCAATATTGATTATTGATGAGACTTACTACATAGGTAACTTTGGCAAGAATTTTACTTCATTGTAAAATTGTAATATTTTATTATGGTTGTAATAATTGATATTGTAAGACATGTTTGTTTAAAATGTAAAATAAATATAAAATAATTTATACTTACCTAACTTGTTTTTTGTTTTTTTTCTTTTTTCTCTTCATCAAAGACAGGTTAGGTAAAGTTAAGTCTATCAGCCTACAAATATTAACATAATTAAACTATTATTTATATGAAATACTGTTTCTGTACGATATTCCAATTATCAATACATCATATTTTACTGCAGACTACAACTCCTAAATACATATGCGTCATATATGAATTTTGATATTAGATGTTTAACTCCGTATTTAAAATATAACGAAAGTCTTGTTTATTAACACATTTGTAATTTTATGTCCTTTTTTTTTTTTTTTTTTTTTTTTAAGTGACCATTTTAGAAGGGAATATGAAACATACATAATGTAACGGTTTGAAAATGATAGGCTTGTAAGCAGGGTTAAGTTAGGAAATTCAATATGTTATATATAAATAGAGAAGTTATAGTCAATGTAAATAATAATTTTTAAAAAATACTGAAGTTAAACATATATAACCAATACACTAAAATTTCATGTTAAAGACTCGTAAAACACCATTTACTGTTTATATATGAAGATCACTGAAAATGTAAAAACACACTTGGCCTAGAAAATTTTAAACAACCTGATGTAGATATCCAAAACTTATAATAATAATTCATTTGTTGGCATGAATGGTATATGTATAGGTGTACATGATTAATTGAATAAGTATAAACTCAAACTAAAGTGAAATAATAATTAGAGTAAAACTATTAAATAAAAATTGTAAGAAGGAATGGAGTTACTTTGTGTAATGGCGGCCATGGTGGATTTGAATCAATTAAAAAAATGAACCAAAAAGAAAAGACAAGGAACATGAGCTGGGGAGTAACATGAGTGGTTGAAATAGTTTGGATTAAAAAAATAAATAAATAAATTAATAAACAAAATAATATAAGTAATAAAGATGTTTAGTTATAGATTCAAACTATGTAATAGTATTAAATATGAATAATATTAGAAATTACTGTGTTGGACTATAAAAGAAAAAGTTGCAGTTATGGTCATACGTATTCATACGCTGTGACAGATATTAAAGGTTATCAAAAACAAGTGACGCCAACTTTTGGAATGATGAGAGATTCGTAAAATGATTGATGAAGAAGAATGATGCTAATTCTGCGATGTTTTTTGTTTGTGTTTGTTAAAGGAAATAATGTGAAAGTACAAAGTTTGTAAATAAGTGCCAATATTTAAATTTTATTAAAGATCAAGCAGAACAGTAAGAATTTCCAGTATAAAATTTGTTTAAAGTCAAGGTAACAAAATTTGTAATAAAGCCAAGAAGTATACAAATTTGTAAATAATAAACTAATTTATTGTCTAATATTAAAAGAACAGTGTTGAAAATAATAAACTTTGACATTTACTTTGAATAGTGGAATTCCCAAGTTTTCATTTAAAAATTTGGGTACTTACGTATTAACGCCACCGCAGCAGAAGTTGCGCTAATGCGCATGCGCCAATAAAGAGCAAACTGGTTTAAGGGAATTCCATTTTTTTCAGCTTTGAGATTCATATACTTTCATTTTATGATTTGTCGCAAAAATTTTAGGCGTAGATTGGCGGCACTTCACTTTTAAAGCTCATGTTTATCCATGATCTAATTTCAAATTATTAACTTCAATAAACTTACGAAAGGTTTGGCCAGGTGATTATATATATATATATATATATATATATATATATATATATATATAGCTACCTGGCCAAACCTGTCGTGATATATAATTATTATATCGCAAAGTAAGCAAATATTGGCGCATGCACATTAGCAACTTCTGCTGCGGTGGCGTTAATACGTAAGTACCAAAATTTGTTAGTAATTGTTTTATTTCAACTGTATTTTTTTCTTTTTCAATTGATAGGCTTATTGGTATTTAAATAATCTTATTTAACGTTTTTTATGACCATTTTCCAGTTCGCTAATCAAATACAACTTTGTAACTGGTTTGTATAGTTTTTAAACATAAAAAGATCCTGACAACTCAAATACCAATGTTTTGAAACTTTGACCCATCACTATTTGTGATAAGGTGGTATTTTTGAGATGAAACTTGCGGCTCCCTTACTCAGAAAAAAAAGGGCTTTAAAATGATTCAACATAGGCTTCCATAAGATATTTTTACAGCATCCTCCACATCGGTCCCCTCATTTTGAAACAAAATTAGATTAAGCACCAAAATAAAGGTAAAAACGTTAAACAACTGTATACTAAATCTCAATTTTTTGTCTGTACCCATTCAAAAGATAAAAAGGTGGTTCCATACCTATATTAATTACAACTGCCGATGAATCAGAATAACTCAAGATTAAGAGTCATGGATAATTAGTAAATTTAAATTTGTAAACAAATTAAATCAAATTATTTGTAATTTAATGAGAATGAATGATATTGCGTTATAAATGTTTGAATATTTATTTGTCTTTCTGATTTAATTTTTAGAGTAAGGTTAATACAATGAGCAAATTAAATATCTTTCATAATTTTGGCACCACAATGTGGGGCAAATAAAATCTTTTTAATAAGTGATTGGTAATTTTCATTTTAAATTTTTACTATGAAAAACTGAAAAACCAGGCTAAAATATATTTTCCTTTTGAAATTAGGATTTGTACTAAATGGATTTCTACAAAACATTAATTTTAATTTTAGCACGCTAGTCAGTAATTTTACCTAAAGTATAAAATTGAAATTTAAGATCCAATAATCAATTTTACACCATCTGTCTATTAGTGACTCTATGCACTTTAGTCGAAGTACATAAATTGTAAGCTAATAATCTTGTTTCTATTAGCATTAGTCATGCTGTTTTGTAGTTCGTACAAAATGAATTTTCTATCTCTATATTAGCTTAGAAATCATTAATCCCTTAACTCGGGAGATATTAGTAACGAATAATCCCTGCTTGGAGATGTTTTAGTAAGGGCTTACAATTGTTCATTCAAATATTTATATTTCATTTGTAAAATGAGCCGTAAGACCCCACCACCAGAAATAACTTGAATTTACTAGAAAACTATTAAAAGAATTATAAAAAAACGTAATCACAAAACTAACCTATAAAAATATAACTAATAAACACACACGCTCTTATCTTTCAAAATCTATAAGAACTATATCTACAAAATGATAAAACAATCTTTACACATAATTTAATGCAACAATTCACTTTTATCTCTGAAACAACAATAATACTATAATAACATAGTGTAAAAGGCAGAAACTTCTTTCTGTTTAGTACATAATACCTTACAGCTGAGGCTGAGACAGCTGATTAGCAAAGAAACATTTGATTTCAGAATTTATTTCATTCTAAAATAATACACAGGGTTCAGGCAGACCATTAGTAATGATAAAAATTGGTTTTCTACATGTCTGTGTATTTTAGTTCTTTGACACATTCCCAAATGTAGCTATTAGAGATCATTAGATGACAGACTACTGTCATCCGAGCAGTGCTCAGCAATTCACATTTTAGCAGGTAAAATCATGCGAGTGCTGTTTGCGAACCATTTTGAAAGGTTAATGAAAGTGTGTTTACCTTGCTTAACATTTAGGTATTTACATGCCACAATTCTCCTGTGTTCTACATTTCGTACAGTCAGAAGAAAATAACAGATCCATAATACAGTAGAACCCCAGTTAACCGACCTTGGTTCAATTGGCTTCTCATGTAAACCCTTTTGTTAGCATATCCTGCTAACAGTAACCTGTCACATCGCTTAGTAATCATTTCTCACTCAAGTCAAACAGAGTAATGAAATGATTTGCTTTATTTAAATGTGCCCTTTTACAGTTGTAGTGTTGTTATTTTTGACAGTAATATTTTTGTGTGAATAATATTTTTAAGTACTTTACTGTATATTGTATAGTGTGAGTGTAAAACTTTTTTACAATGAGTTCATGAAGCAAAAACTCTATAAAGGTGGGCCAATTAAAAAACTTCCAAATGAATTAGGTGTTGGATTAATGACATGGGGAAGAAATATGGAAAGATATGGAAACTTTTTCAATGACTAGAATTTGAAGAAGAAGACTTATTTATTGTTTCTTTAAAACAATGTAAAATTTTAACTAAAAAGAAATACATCTTCTATTAAACATAAACATAATTTGACAACACAAAATAAAGAATAAACTAAGTTTATTTAAATTATTTCCAATATGAAAACAAACCATAAAAACCCTGAGTTGAGAAAAAAAAAACTTGTTTAGGGCAAACAAAATAGAACAAAGAAAAACATTTTATATATGTAGGCTTACTTAGAACAAAAAGTGAGAAGGTATAAGTGAGAAATGCAGCTGACCGAGTTCACACTAAATAAACATTAAATTTAAATAGAATGTATAACAACAAAACAGAATGTATAATGTAAAATAGAATGTATAGAAAATCTCAAAACAGGTTCTAACATAAATTTATAAATGATAGATGCTTTACATAAATAAACAAAAATGCAAAGCTACATTGATCAAGTCATCACCCTCATGTGTGGATGTGGCAGCTGAGGGTGATAACTTGTCATTGAAACGTCGTCTTGTATTTGTATTACACAAATAAACTTATGTTTCTTCATTTGTTTATTAAGGTTTCCACAGGCAGTTCACACATTGCAGTTTATCATGTTAGTTTTTATATTTTGTTTGTTTGTTGTTTAAAGGTTGATCCTTTGTCTGCTTCCATTGACAAGAACTCTGAAAATATCAAATCGGAACAGTTTCCTCCTTTGAGAAAGGTAAATTAAAATGATCAAAATTTCTTGATTCCATTTAGAATAAGAATGAGTCATTTGAGGTAAAAATGATTTAATCAACAACAACAAAAATTGCTTACTTCCATTTTTTGCCTTACAACCTGAAACTATTAAATACTTATTATCTTTATTCAATAGCAGGCCTGTGGTGTTTTTTCTTTTGTTTCTTTTACAGACCTACTACTAACTAAAAGTAAGAATATTACATATATTTATTATTAACAGTTTTATTTTATACATGTTTGAATAATGAAGATGGGGGCATTAATTTTCTTAAAATATGGAAAACCGTAATTTCTTTTACCAGGCTCTATCAAACCGCGTAAACTTTGAGCCCAAATTTAATTAAAAATTTTTCCTCAAAATTGATATTTTATTCCAGATGGTTAATTTCAACATAATTTTTACTATATGAACCATATTCATATTTGATTTACCATTTCTTTTGTTTCACAATGTAGCCTACATATTTTGGCAAAAAAAAAAAATTATAGATAGTGTCATGTAGAAACATACATTTATTACACATTCCATTTCATAGCAACAGTTATAATGAAATAAAATACCCCAAGTTTTATACAGAATTATTCCTTATTTTGAAATACACTTTTTTTTCTTAATAAGTTAACATTAGGACAACTATTCAGGACTGGAGAGTGATCAGTATATGTTAACTCTCAGTTACTTAACATTCCAATAAGAATGGTTAATCTAAACTGATATTCAATACTGCGACTACATTTTAATAAAAATGATAAGTAAATATTTCGTGCATTATCAATCTTGTTTTGAATCTTGGTGGACAATCTTATAAGAAAAACAGATGACAAGGGCTTTAAGGTGAATCATATGATCAGATTATGTTTGATTTTATATAAAAACTCAAAATTATATTTGGAATAGCATCATCAAGAGAACCTTAGTGTCAGTCCTGGCAAAATAATTCTTAGAAATCAAGAGGAAAATCAACAGACTAATGGTGCAAGAGCCATGTTTATAGGGTTTGAATAAGTTTTTGAAACTGACAATAGTTATTTAAAAATATCATTAAGGTATTGTAACAAGATTAAAAATCCACCAAGTGGACAAAGTATCTACTAGGCAGTCAAAGTAGTTGACTCGTTCCGATATTTAAAAAGCTAGACCATTAATAGCAGTCAGCAAAAAAAGAGCTCAGGCTGACCGGGCCCTATGAGATATTACTTAAAACATATTGCCAAGACGTAAAATACATGCTACTAATGCTTATCAAATGAGGGAATGTCTAATCACCATTGGATATATGACTGTGATTCTCCAGCTTACAAATGGTAGTCTGCTTACATTTTGACGCTCCAATGATTTATTGCATTAATACACTTGTTAACTAATTACATTATGTAAATTTAGTTCTGATTCTGGTATTATTTTATTTAAAATGATCTTATAAATAAAATATATTGAATTATACAAATTAATTTACTTATTAAAAAAAATCAACACAAATTGAAAATCATTTGATTTGATTTATGAATTACTCACATTCAATACTTGACTCTAAACATTTAGAGTCAATTAGTGATGAGTTACTTTCATTTTTAGGATTAGAACATTTCTGACAGCCGTCGTATGTGTCCACAGAACATAGTGTTCCTCCAGGACAGTGAATGGAATGAGCGGTCAAGCCTTGCGCACTTAGAGAACATCGTGCGGCCAAGTCAAGACAATCAACTCAACTTTCCTATGCATGTGACCAATGTACCACTTCCATTTGTCCCAGTAAGTAATCTAGATGATATTATAATTATCTGACTACATGAATGTAGATTTGTTGTACAATATCCTGAACAAATTATTGTTTAGCAATAGTGAAATTGGAATCACCAACAATATTTGTTAAATTTCTTCTAGTGTAAAATTACAGATTGGAAAAGAAAAGAAATTGATTAGATGATAAAATTGGAACATACTGTAAAATGTATAGTATTTTAGAGGAAAGTTTGATCTTATGCCATAATTTTGTTTTCATTATATATAAGTAATTATTTTTTATTATACAAAAGTACGAAAAGTTGTTTTTACATTAAAAAAAAAAAAACCAATTTTTATTATAAAATAAAATCTTACTTAATAATAATGTTTTTTACTAATACGTTTGAAAAAAATGAGTACAAATTGACATTATATAAACTAAATTTATTAAATTTTTTTATTGTAGTAAGATCAGTTGTGTTAGGATAAATATAAATAAATTATAAACACAGGTATCCATTGTTATACAAATTTATAACAAAGTATTATTGTGTTTATTCTAATTTAACTCCTTACTACCTTGAAGAAAAAATTCAAAATTACGCTTTCTTTGAAATCCTTAAGATTCATATATTTAAATTAAAGTATATATGGTGTCCTGATCTTGTTCCTAAACTTCTATGATGTTTTGAAGATATGTCCTAGGCATTCCAAAGAATGGCTCTGGTCCACCAAAGTCTGCTTCTGCATCTTCCTTGGCAAGGCAATCCACTTCTTCTTTGCCTGGTATTCCTTTGTGTCCTGGCACCTATAGCAAGGAGACTTTGTTATTTGTTCCCTGTTGCCAGTTGATTGATTACTTGTAGACATTCCCAGACCAGTCTTGACTCAAAAGTGTATAAGCATAGAGCCTGACTGTCCGATATGATGTAGATCTTTGTACCTTTGAGACTATTTTAAATATTTTCTCTAGTGCAGAGCTCTAATGTGTATATCTCATCTTGAAATACGGATAGATTTTTTTCTAGGGATTTGCTAAGGCTAAAGTTTAGGTCGTTTATCCTCAGTCCTACCTTTCCTTTCATTCTGGATCCACCCGTATACTATTAGAGAGATTCTTCATCCATATTTGGTCCACCTTCCTTTCAAACCTATCGGTCTGGGAGAAAGGTCTTGAAAAAATTCTTTTCAGAAGTTATCGTCTAATACTGTTATGGCCAAATGAAGTTCCCACATAAAGGCTGTACCATATGGCTATATAGCCATGCTCAAGTTTTATCAATATGTTGGTTCCAGGTGAGTCTTTGATCCATAACTACACCCAGATATTTGTTTACTTTGGAAGGAATTAACTTCCACACCATCCAACATTAAAGGCTGAAGAGTGAATGGAACAATGGTTGTCTTGTTAATGGGTCTTAACCCTCTTTTCGTCACCATTCCCAAACCAACAGAAGGGCACTCTCCTTGAGGTCAGACACCATCTGATCATACTTTCTTTTAACAGATCATGATTAACAGATACTCAGCATGCTGTTATCTCAAAGCTGTTAGCCTCTAATATCCAAGTAGTTCATCCATCATCAGTGTCCACAAGAGAGGAGATAATGCACCTCCCTGTGAGCAACCCATTACTGCTGACACTGATTAGCACTCCCCAGCCAAGTAGGCTGTTATCTTCTTAACTAGCATAGATCTAATCCATCTTACTGTAAAGGGTTCTTTCTATCTTCTCCCTAGACACCCTTTCAGTAGAGTTGTAGTAGGTGTTGTCACAAGCCCCTCCAATATCCAGGAAGGTAGATAGTTTTGTCCATATCTTCTATTCTCTTACTAACCTCTGCAACAAGATGTTGAAGTGTGTTAGAGGTTGAGCATTAGAGTATCAGAGCATTGAGGTTAGAGGTTCGGCATACTGAGCATCATGGAGTGGGCCTTTGACAAGGGTTTCACTCTGTATGGGCTTATCTAAGATTTTTTCCATTGTTTTAAGAAAGAAGGATGTCAGGCTAATTGGTCTGTATGACCAATACTCTACAGTGTATATCCTAACATCCTTTGCTATAAAAACCACCTTCACTTCCTTTCATCTTATTGGAATATATGACAGAGAATAACTAACCCTAAACAATGATACTTGTGAGGGCAGTAGTTCCTCTAAGTACTGCTGCAGCGAGGCTGGAAAATCCCACATTTTCACCTGGTTTGTGGTCCTTCACTACTCATAGGGAGCAAGGTAAAAGGAAATCGTCAATTATGGTTTATATGGTTTGATAAATACCAATTAGGGATATTATCCCCCAGATTAGGACAAATAAGAGTCAGATCTATCCAACCTCTTCATTCTGGTTTATTGGAGGTAGGTTTGCCCCCCCCCCTCTGTTACTTATCTCTATATTGTTAGCATCAAAAAAGGTACTCACCTCTTCATTTTGCCCTATCATTTCACCAAATGGTGTGGTATGACTTAGAGTCACATCCAATGATGAAATGTTTTCTACTTATTTTACAGTAACTAATTAATTTAGCTATAACATCTGTTGATGTATTGGACTAAACAGGAAAATAAGATAAGACTATTTTTAACCTCCTGTTCCCCTTTGTCAGTCTTTATTTTGGCTAGCACAGTGACCAAGTCCTGTATTTGAAACTCTGTAATATGAACTCTGTAAATTGATATTATTATTAAGCAATATAGCTGCCTTCAGTCTTTTTACTATATTATTGTAAATTAGCCTACATGTGGGGGTTGGGAGACCTGTGTTGACCCATGGCTCTTGAATTAGTACTGTATCCTTCCTCTGAACATTCAGTAAATCTATTGGCGAGGATGGCTGAAGCTGTATAATTACGATTTATCTGAACACATCTAGTTCATGTTATCAAGAACTTGATTTAGGAATGTCCATCTTCAGCTTTGTCTTTACCATTCCAGTCCTTTTGCCTTCTGATGAGATCTTTTTGCCAACATTTTTTGGTGGCTGTTGACAGGTCTTTGTTCCTTTGGAAGGAACGATCTGCCAGATGCTGCACCTCAACCGAGACTGTGATGAGTGTCCGCCAATATATATCTCTGGAGGGAGCTATAGCTTAGGACTCAACGACAGCCATCTTATCCTTACTCTGTGGCTTCCAATTAGTCTGAGTATATGCTTCACCTTCCCTAGCAATGGATCCACACATAGGCACCACCATAAGCTTCAAGAAGTCTTCTGACCCAACAGAGCCTTCACCATAGTACACTTTGTTATGTTTGGTGTTGGATTATGTTTCTCCTTCAGGAGAAGAGGAATGTGTTGCTCTCTTTGAAGAAATTTCCATTGTTCCACTCTTAGGCCTTTTCATTCTGTGCCTTCAGGTATTGAAGAATGGTCTCACTCTAATCTTCTTCACTGTTAGGAAAGTATACTGTTACAACTTGTGCACAAGGAATCTCCCCCTCCAACACGGACTTGAGAACAGCTATTTCCCATGGTTTTATTTTGATGTGTATGTTTTTTGAAACATGAGATGTGAAGAATTGAAAGTCCACTGAGGTAGAGCCTAAAAACCTCAGCAAGGCAAACTGGAGGGTGCCTGGTATCCAGAGTCTGGATATTAATGGTCAGACTTCCCTCTGACTACGCATCCTTCAGCATAAACTGTTCTACCTTGTATTTCAGTTTACTACTAGTGTTTCTAGTAGTAATAAAGAATAAGGTTGGAAAAGAGTGAGTTGACCATTTATACCGATGGACACTCGGTCACCAGAGCCTCATTTGAGATCACAGGGCGCATCAGTTGCAAACTACTTATCATGAAGATGAGGTTGTGGCAGTAGTATGGGAGAGACTATTAGAGACACATCTACATACCTTATACCCCACACCATAACTCTGTATATATATTATTTATTTGTTAAATTAAATGGCTTCAATAAATATGATTTAATCAAAAGATTAATATATAAATAACAGACAATGATTAATAGGTAATTTTGATAAATAATTGTTCAAATTGTTTTGTTTGCTACATAAATCATTTGCTCGTAATGATAAACTTAATTTTTTTACTTAACCCACCAACGGTTATCCGACCCGCTAGCGGGTTGATTTTTCATGCATGGCCTAGTGCAGCAACTCTAAAACACGTATTTTGCAATTCACCATTACGCCCACTTAAAATAGTCCCATCACAATAAATAAAATACCGTTGGAAAGCTAATGTTCCGTAGATGCATATCATGCAAAAAAAAATACCACAAAACGTTATAATGAATATTCCAAAAATTGGTAAAATTTACATATTTTTTATACGTAACGTCTAAGTTTTACGTTAACAAGTTTTAAACAAAACTTACCTCTCGTTTGTCTAATTTTCCTATTTCCAAATTTCTGTCAGTCAGATATAACATAACACTGCTTGATAGATCACGTCTTTCTCTTCAAATCCGTCTTTTTCAAATGTTTCCAACTAGTATAGTTTTTATTATATAAAAATTAAACCAAATCAAGAATTTAAACGCTATTTTACACGCTAAAAATTACATTTTTTGCAATTCAACTTTTATCCTAGTAGATATTATATTATCGAAATGTATTTTATACCATTGAAAAGGTAATCTTTCAATCTTTCATAACCAAGTTTAGAAAATTTAAAGTTGCGTAAAATAGAAAAACACGACTTGACTGAAGTTTACGTTCATAACGCCAGGCTCCGACAATTTGCCGCGGCGCGTTTTATATAGAAAATATCACCTATATGTTCATATATTTTTTCGAAATGGTAAAACTTGTCTAAATGTTACAAGTTGACAATATTATATAGTATTTTTCTTTCCCTTTCGAACTATGAAGTCGAAATTATCCTAAGTTATATAGTTTATGAGTTATATCCATTCTAGGAAATGATCCTCTGAACTTTCAGACCGGTTTGCGATATTCAGAGTCTAGACAGTCTTGAAGAATCCGATCTTTATTTTTATACAATCTTGTCGTTTTTGATATAACTGTAAAGAGGAGGTTTCAATGTTTAACCTTGTATTTGAAACACATCTGTACAAGGAAAAATACAAAGGCTGTGGTACTTATAAAACCTAGAATAACCTCAAATTTGTTACTTCGATCTCGCAAGATTTTTGCCGATGTGGAAATTTCAAAGTGTAATAGCTTTGTGTTTTTATAGTGAATATAAGTTTCATGAAGTGATTTTTTTATTATAATTTGTTTATACAACTTAAAATAAATGTGTCAATGTTTGTAGAGTGTAGTTATGAGTGATAATTCATATTTTCGGCCTAGTCTAGCCAAATCTAGTACTAGTCAGGCCTAGTTCTAGATTTGCTTTTGGAACTTTTAGTTTCAAGAAACCATTTATTTATTATAATATGTATATACAGTACATAATATATAAATGTATATACAACTTATAATAAATGTGTCAATGTTTGTAGAGTGTATTTATTAGTGATATTTCATATATATATATATTTTTTTTTTCACAGCCCTAACCTCAACGTCTAGGCTATTGTGAAGGTAGATTTTTATCATAAATGACCCATGTCTAATGAAAATTTTTAAAATTGATTTTTTTTTTAGCAACTTTTATCCACAAATATATTACACATCTGTAGTAAAATTTAAAAAAAAATCAAAAAAAAAATTTTAATATGGTTTATGTACTTATTTCTGTGAAATTTTACTCTACGTTACTCTTTGATTTTTTGGTATTTGACCAAAAAACTCCAAATGTGGTACATCTAACATTTTTTTTCACTACACACCTACATTCTATGCACCTTTCTGGACATAATGATATATAGTACTCTTGTATAAAATATATATTACTATATTTGGTAAAATATTGAAAGAAAAAATATGTACTATAATAATACTTTAAGTGCTGTGGTTCAAATAGTATGATAGATATAAAAGAAAACAGGTTTAACATGGCAAATAGAAGCAAATGACTTCTCGTAATATATAAAACATTATAGAATTTTCCTATAGTTAAAGTGTAAATTCAATTTTTCATTTTACTATCATTAAATGAAATAATATGCACCAAACTTCGGCAAGCTTCATTGGAAATCATTTCTGCTCGGTTACTCTTCGTTTTTTTGGTATTTGACCAAAAAACTCCAAATTTGATATATCTAACATTTTATTTTCACTACACACCTATATTCTATGCACCTTTCTGGACATAATGATATATAGAAGTTCTGTATAAAATATATTTTACTATTTTTAATGTTTTTTTCCAAAAAATAAAGAGAAAATTCAGTTTTTACGTAAAATTTTTTTTTAATTTTGAAAATGTAACAAATTTATATATTTTTTTCCCTAAATATATTCAAAAATAATACACAAAAATTGTGTATATCTTAGAAAAAGGTAGTAAGCTATTGATTTTGGGTGATACAGGTTTTTCTGAAAAAAAGTTAATATCATTTTTGACATCTAACATACTTACTCCAAAACCGTTTCAAAAAAATTTTATTATTTTTTTATTACATAGATGAATTCTATGCATCTTTCTGAGAAAAATGATATCTTATAAGTTAGGTTTTGTATACAAATAATATTTTTTATTAATTTTTTAAAAAACAATGAAAATTAACACGTCCACCATGTGGGTTAATATGTTATTAATTAGTTTTCCCTTCTCCACATTTAACGTGAAAAACTATTTTCACGTGATGGAATATCAGGTTTTCTTTTAAAAATATAAATAAATATTGAGCTTGGTTTGTAAGATAATATTAGATAGAATAAAACTCTAACCACCAGAGCTCACAAAAATTACGTTTACTTAATCAAACGTGTTTCAACGACAAAGTCCCCAGCCACAGTGATACATGAGTTACAATAACAAAAGTCTACTTCCTTTTAACTAGATTAAGCCAAGTTTTAATTAAGTAGAATTCTGTTTTGTGGGTCTTACTATACTAAGAAGATCAAAATATAAGAAAATGCATAGAGAATAAAATTCTAAGAATGTAAGAAGAAAGAACTTACAGAGACCATAGAATTTAAATTTATGACTATTATTATGCAGAACACACTCTACCCTTTCTGTTTGTAATAATAAATGTCTGTCCTCCTAATGAAAATATTATGTATACAACATAAAAAACTGGTATGGGAAAAAATAATAAATAAAAATGTAGTGTAAAATTTCTGATTTTTTTTTTCATTTAACTAGAACTTTGTTTATTTTATCACCTACTTTGTAGTACCTAATGGCTTGTGTAATCACTATAATTTGTTAATCATAATATTTATCCGCTGTCTTTATCCTTGAAAATGAATATCCATGGTTTATCAGAAATTTCACTTTTCTGGAATTGATCTGTTCTTATTTTTAACTTGGATATATTTGAATTCCCTCATGTGTGTTCTATTATTGTTAGTTGTCAATACAAATTGAATGTAACCTTATTGTAATGATAACATTATAGAGAAACAAAAAACTCAACTTCCTCAAGAAATCACTTTACAATAAATTTTCATTGGTTAAGTTACCATTATTATTATTAAGACTGGGGAGAGTGTTTTAGAACGCCTCCTGCACTGCGACCTAATTAGATCTTTTGTGCCCCCCTCTTGTTGGACTCAGGAGAGATCTATGTCTTTGACAAAATCGATCAGACCCCTGGTCGGGAGGTTTAGTAATTCTTCTTCCGAAATGAAGATAAATTCTAGAAATTTATGTCTCTTTAGGCATAAGGCCGGGCACTCCATGATGATGTGTTCCATGCGTTCCACCTCTTCACAACAGTACCTGCAAGTGTCATCATCCACCAGGCCCATCTTACTTAAGTGATACCTGCAATGGATATGTCCTGTTAGTATACCACAGAGGAGTTTTAGTTCTCTTCTGCTTAGGTTTAGCACTACCTTTCCCATCTTTTTATTAGGGCTAAGGAATTTTTTGGAATGTATAAGACCCGGCAATGCATTCCAGGTTCTGTTGATTACTTTGTTGGCCCAGTTGGTAATAACCTCCTGGTAATCCCTAGGGCCAAATCCATACATAGGAGATGGCCCTGTGAAGGGTTTGGATGCACCAAGTTTTACTTGTTGATCTGCTTCCTCGTTGCCTGCTATTCCCTCATGCCCTGGCACCCAGACAAGTTCAACTTTATTCTTGTCCGCCAGCTGGTTTATGGCCTGATGGCACTCGTGAAAAATCTTTGATCTCAAGTTGTTACATTGAAGTGCTTTTAATGCCACTTGACTATCCGACATGATGCTAACTTTCCGTTTACATTGGTTTTTGGTGATCAAATGATTCACCACCATATGGATGTCATGTACCTCTGCTTGAAAGATGGTGGCGTCAGCACTGAGGGACACATGTCTTTTGAACCTTGGTCCCACCACTCCTGCCCCCACACCAACTTCCATTTTGGATCCATCTGTGAACCACTTTTGGGAGTCCGCCGGCACACATTCCGTGCCTCCCGTCCAGTCTTCCCTAATGGGGAAGCGAACTTTGTATTTGTGATCAAAAATCATTTTTACTTTCATCTGGTCACTCACTGCAGCCATATCCAATAAAGGAGTGGCTCTGAGGATTTCCAGATGTCCTTTGAGGTTTTTTACTTTAAAATGGTATTTCTCATGTAGTTTGAAGACCTGCTTCATAGCTTCCTCCCTAATTGCAACCGATAGGGGATCCAAGCCTAGAATGGATCTCCATCGTGGCAGTGGGGTTTGTTTTCATGGCACCTATGATGCTTAGACATTCCAGTCTTTGCACTTAGGCCAACTTTGCTTGCACGGTACTTTGGTCTACCTTCCTCCACCAAACTGCTGACGCATAGAGGATAGCTGGTCTAACGACCTGCTTGTAGATCCAGTTATTAGCTCTGGGATTCAATCCCCACGTTTTGCCAACCATTTGGCGGCACGACCATAGTGTTTTAATGGCCTTGTTGGTCGTCTTAGATAGGTGACTCTCCCACGTTAATGTTTGGTCCAGTTTTACCCCAAGGTATTTAACCTTCTTAGAGAGGGGAATGGTGGTTCCATGTTGGTGAAAGCTAGGTAAATTTAAATTCCTTCGTTTAGTAAATTGAACAATAATGGTCTTTAACGGATTTATGTTCATGCCCTCTTTGAGACACCAGTTTTTTGTTAGGTTAATGGTTTTCTGCATTTTCTCCCCTATAACGGAGTCATGCTTGGTTATGTCCCCTCACAGTTATGGTTATGTCCCCTCACAGTTATGGTTATGTCATCAGCATAACCAAGAACGTCAAACCCAACCCTGCTCAGGTCATTTAGTAGTTCATCCACTACCAGCGACCACAGCAGTGGGGAGATAACTCCCCCTTGTGGGCAGCCTCTTGTGGTACCTACCTCATGTGTAGCGATACCAATGCTGGTGGATACCTGTCTACCCATCAGCATATTGTTTATCCATTGAATGATAAAGTTGTTAATCTCTCTTTTCCTAAGAGACTGTGTCATTGAATCATAGGCAGCATTGTCAAAGGCGCCCTCTATGTCCATAAAGACTGATAGGGCTATTCCCTTTGACTCATGCGCTCCCTCTATGGCCTTGACAAGTTGATGCAATGCTGATATTGTTGATTTGCCTTTTTGGTAGGCAAATTGGTATTTATGAAGAGGTGCGATTGTTAAAGCCTCCATTCTAATATATTGGTCCACTAGTTTCTCCATTGTTTTGAGCATAAACGACGAGAGACTTATTGGACAATAAGACTTTGGGTCGTCCAGGGGTTTTGTACCCCCTTGTATAGAAGTATGACCTTTACTTTCCTCCATACTTGAGGAACGTGGCCATATAACAAACTGGATCTAAACATTTTGATCAGTGTTGAGATTAAGATGTCCTGCCCTCTCTGAATGAGTGCCGGGAACACTCCATCAGGGCCTGGAGCCTTAAAAGGCTTAAAGGACCCTTTAAGTTACCATACTCAGTAGTGCACAGCATAGTCCTAGTGTCACCTGTTGTGTTTCATGGCCAACTGAAGAAAGTGAGGGAAAAAATTTGTCTTGATGTTGAATTAAAGTGTGGTAGAAGTTGAATTAATGTTTTAATTAGAGTTTTCCTTAAGTGTATTTAAAAAAAGAATATGTATAGCATATATTGGTAGTACAGGAGCAATAGTAAAACCCCAGAAAATTATTACATTAATTTTTTTAAAAATTTGGGTCTGCGTCGGACCAGATGGTGGAAGTTATACTTCGATCAACAATAAATGTAATACAATTATTAATTATTTTTTGCATTGATTATTTGTGTGACTTGATTAGATTTTTAGTTTTAATATATATGGGTATGTGAGAAAGTTTGTGCAATATTTTTGCATTGATTTTAGTTTGACTCTCTATATGAGTTTGAGAAAGTTAGTGCAATATTTTTCGTAGATTTTAGTTTTAATATATTTGGGTATGTGAGAAAGTTTGTGCTATAGTTTTGCATTGCTTACTAGTTTGAGTCTGAAAACGTTATAAAACAAACAAGCGACTAAGAGAGCGTTCTGGTAGACTCGGCGGCAGTCGTGAACGCTCGGGCGAAATCGTAGATTTTTCTCAGTTTTAGCGTGACGCGGTTTCTCGACCAACGAGCGCAAAGAAGTATAACTTCAAAAAATAAAATCTATTTATTTTACTTTAGATGAATTTACTTTACTTGTTGAGCGCCATTTTGTGATAAAAGCACAAACACTTATTAAATTTACTCTGTTTACCTTGGGTCGTGAATTACGGGAAAATGTACTTGATATGGAAAATAATCATGAAAACCTGTGAAATAAAACACATTTATTAAAAAGTTCTAATTATATATTAAACAAACAACATCTAGTCAAGCCATTTTGTTTAGCTTTCTCTAAAATATGTACAGTGAATAGTACTAATAATTAGACATTAGTTTCACAAATATTAAATATTAGTTCTTGTTACAAGTATTCACAATATTAAATTCAAAATTAATAGTTCATGTTACAAAAAGTCTTTACGGTCAAATTCAATTTCAAAATTCAAACAATTCAGTTAGCTATTTTTAACCAATGTTTTTCATTACATTACGATGCCATAATTTAAACTGATTTCTCTACTTTTTAAAGACTTTAATTACCAATTATAATGTAGTATTTACGTTATACCAAGGCGTAACTTTGCACTGAATTTAGTTTTAGATACAACGTTAAATAAAAGTATCAAACTATGGAATATGCACTGATCGTTGCTCTAGATATTTCAGGCGATCAGCCTTACTGTTGATCTAACCTTCTAACTGACGCTCTGTTCCTTCATCAGAATGGCGAGAGACTCTTTGTTCTTGCTAGAACCGCTTGTGCATTCCCCCACTACTTCTATCTATCTTTTCATTGCTCTATAGTGTGCAGTCCATTTATGACAACTTCATTCAAAATAACCGTCTCTCAATTCCATTAAACATACCAATTTAGTTAATTTTGTTATAGTTAATTTTGTTTTAGAAAACTAATAATTTTTTATAAATTTTCTAAAGGACACATACTTTGTTCTATAACTTTAACCATTCTGAAATCCTGTCTGTCTACATTCAACTTTTTTATTATTGTTCTTTGAACACAAATAATCCATGAAATAAAACCTTTTACAATTTTATTACATTTATGGATTACTCACGTTACTTGTAATTAATTTCATTTCTCTCAATCAAATGTATCTTAACATAAAGACATCAAAATTTTGAACGTTACAAACTGTTAATTTTTTTATTGGCACTTGTAATGAAAAATCTTGTCCTAAATATTTTTGATTGATGGGTTTTGAACATTTCTTTAAGAAACTGATTTAATATATGACTTTTAAGCACTAAATTTTATTTACCCAAAACAACATAAGTTTAAAGTATATTGATCATTTAACAACTGAGGTTGTGATAGAGACCTGATTGGAGTGAGTTTGCATCCAAAACATTACATAAATTAAAATAATGGATTAGTTAGCCCGAAATGAAGTAATTTAGTTCTTTGAAATACTTTAACATATAAAAAAATATATGGACAAAGTCTTTAACAAGAAGAGCGAGTGTGCCATCTGTGAAAGTCGAATGTGACAGAGTTGTAACTTGAAACTTGCAGAGGTTGCTTAGTCAACTGGTCTTAACAGATAGAGTATCTATCATTCAAGTACCAGAATGTTGCCTTGCCAGTAATTCAATATCTAAATTTCTTCCTTGTTGACTAGTTTTATTTTCAAAATAAACAAACAAATATTTAGTGCTTTTAATTACTTAATTTTAATTTTTTTTAATGATATTTAATCATTGTTATTTAAATTTATTATATTTTTTGTTTTAAGGTTCAGAGACCAATTTCCATTGATTCATGTAGAACTCAAAGTTTGGATAGCCAAGAGTTGTCAGATGAAGAAAAACCAAAACCATTTCTAGAGTTATCAGACCAAGATTTATCAGAACGTGGTATAGTCCCTACATCATCAACTGAAAAAGAACACATAACTGAAATTACTTCAATTTCAAAAGAAATTTCTCTACAGAAAGAATCAAGTTCATCCAGAGTTCTTAGAAAAGACACAGCAGCAGCTGCTGCTGCCGCTGCAGCAGTGGCGGCAGCAACAGCAGTTCCTGAAGATCCTCCTGGAAGCAGTTGTAACATAAACTATTTCTTACATCATAGTTCCGGATTAGATTTAGAGAATTCAAGTGTTCTGGGCAAAATGAAGGAATTGTATAATCTAGTACAAGTTGCAGATAAAAAAGAAGATATTGAAGAAGACAATACTCATGAAGATATGATGGAATCAGAAATGAATGATGATGAATCAACTGAGCAAGAACTATCAAAAACCTGTACGCCAAGAGCTCCTAGAATACAAAGAGGTATAGATGAAAAAATAGATTACTGCGAGCAATGTGATAAACATTTTGATAAACCTATTAGTGCAAAAAAACACATGTTGGTTCATACAAGAGAAAAATATACGTGTGGCTATTGCAATAAGTCTTTTCGGCAAAGTTGGTACCTGCAGTCCCATGTCCGTACCCACACTGGGGAGCGACCATTTGCATGTTCAGTTTGTCCAAAAACATTTACAGACAAAGGTGCCATGAATGCTCATATTCGTGTTACTCATTTTACTGAAAAAACTCATATCTGTTCATATTGTAACAAAGCTTTTAAGTTAAAAAAACAGTTAGAGCGACATGAGCGAATTCATACTGGACATCAGTACCACCGATGTGAAATATGTGGGAAATTTTATACACAAAAAAGTAATTTAATGAAACACTTAATTTTACATTCAGGTGAAAAGCCATTTGCTTGTCCGATTTGTGAGAAACGATTTGCACAAAAAGACAATCTGAATATACACATATTGAGACATCATTCTCAACAAAATCCTATCGTTTGTGATGTGTGCGGAAAATTATTTAAGAATAAAATGACTTTAATGGGTCATAAAAAAAGTAAACATTCAGAAAATTCAAAACAAATTATTTGTGAGGTTTGTGGAAAGTTTTTTCCAGATCGAAGTTGTTTAAATTCACATATGTGGGTGCACAATGCAGGAACACCAGTGCAGTGTGATCAGTGTGGAAAAAGTTACCCGCATGAAAGAGCAGTTAGAGTGCATAAAAGAATTGTTCATACTGAAGTTAGAAAATATTGTTGTGATGTTTGTGGTATCGGATTTAAAACCAGTCAAACCCTGAAACACCATAAAGTTGTCCATACGGGTGAAAGAGCATTCAGTTGCGATGAATGTGGGCGTTCATTTGGACAAAAAACAGCTTTAAAAACTCACATGAGAATTCATTCAGGTATTGAACCATATTCTTGTAATCGCTGTGGTGAATCATTTAAATGGAAACAAACTTGTGATAAGCATGTAATGAAATGCATAGGAAAGAGACGTGACTATCTTCCTCATGGAATCCCTGATGTGGCTCTTCAGAATATTCTTCAAAAGAGAAACTAAACAGAAAATAATAATGTTAATGTAAAAAAGTATTAAAATATAGATTTTATATTGTTAAAAACTGATGCTTTTATATTGTAGTATAGTAGTTTTTAAATATTTTTAAACATTTTACAATGGCATAGCCATAATATATTAGTATTATTGATCAAGTATTGATATAACCTAACAGTTTAGATTTATGGAACTAACTCTACTTAACTAAGTACGAGGGACGTACAATAAGTCAAGAGACAAACCTTTCCAGGTTCAAAAACAATCACCTGGGAAATTTTATAACTATCAATATTGTGAGTTGGCAACACTGCCAACATTCTAATACAGCTGTTTTGTCATTGTTGAATGTTTGTTTATTTTTGCAATGTTTTGAAAATGGCAAGTTCTCTTGAAGATTGCACTTTGGAAGAGGAACGAGCTGTTATTAGATTTTTGTTTTCTAAAGGAACAAAACCATCTGAAATTTATTTAAGAATGAAAAGACAATATGGAAAAAGTTGTATAAACCGTGCAAACTTTTATAAGTGGATAAATCGGTACAAACTTGAGCGAACAAATGTGAGTGATATGCTACGTTCAGGCTGACCGATTGAGGTTTCAAATGCTTTGATGGAAAACTAAATTGAAATTCTTATTCAGGAAGACCAAAGAATTACAGTAGCTCAAATAGCTGAAACTTGTCATACAAGTCTAGGCACCGTCCACTCAATCATTCATGACAAGTTGAAATACCGCAAAACATGTGCACATTGGGTTCCAAAACTGTTGTCAGACAACCACAAAAAATGTTAGGCTTCAAATCTGCCAGGAACTGAAAAGACGTTATCAGGAAGGAGAAGTTTTTTTGGAAAGAATTGTCACTTGTGATGAAACTTGGATACATTACTTTTAGCCCGAGTCCATGTGCCAAAACATGGAGTAGAAAAATGAGTCTTCTCCTGTAAGGAAAAAATTCAAAACCTAACCAATAGCTGGAAAAGTCATGCTTACCATTTTGGGGGCTTTTAAAAGTCCAATTTTCTATGATTACTTGGAAACTCAGTTCACTGTTAATGGAGAGTACTACAGGTAAGAACTGGAAGCAATAGTGAAGCCAGCAATTCTGAGTATGAATGGGGTTTTCAGAGTAAGGGAGTGCTTTTTTCCAAGACTGCTCGCCCACACAAAGCTTATGAAACACTGGAAACTATTGAAAGGTTGAACAGGGAAGTCCTACCCCACCCTCCTTATAGTCCTGATTTGACTCCATCAGATTTTCACTTGTTTGGACCTATGAAAGAATTTTTGCGAGGTAAGAGATTTGAAAACAATGAAGATGTGAAGACAGCGGTGCAAGTCTGGCTTCGACGCCAAAGTAAAGAATTTTTCGCTGAAGGCATAAATAAGCTGGTACGACGATGGGAAAGTGTATAAATGGGATTATGTTGAAAAATAGAAAAAGTTTTACCTATATATAAATAATAAAACACTTTAACACTAAGCCTATTTGTCTCTTTACTTATTGAACGCCCTTCGTATTTTGGATAAATGTTATATATAATTAGTTGTTCCTGATAGGTAAGTTTATTGCCTTTTTTAAACAATTGTTAATGTATTTAGTTTATATGCTTTTAAGGTAAATAATTAATTGATAATATTAGGATTAAGGTTCAGATCAAATGTTTTTGATATGGAGCCAAAAATTTTTGTTTTGTTGAATTGAATTATTTAATTTAGAATATTTATTAAAAAAAATTAACTTTTTTAATCTAGGCTGTTTTATGTTTTCTTTTATTGTTTGATACCTTGCACTTTGGTAATATGTTTTTGTCATTTACTAAGTTTTTCAAAGAGCTACCATTTCTCGTAGCATTTCTTGTACCAGATTCAATAAAGGGGCCCTGCAAGAATCAAGTGAAATTATATTAAATCTTATTCAAAAAGTTCAGGTGATCCCTAATGCCTAATCCAGGATCTCAGCTTCATCCCCCAAACATTGCCTGAATCTAATTGCCTTGGACAAAAGTTCTATCCACACCTCTCCAAACAGGGTCAAGCAGGATGTGCTTAACCATAAGAAGGGCTTGACCAAATGTAATTCTCATGTTCCATCATAAAAACATAAGTAATCCTGGAATGACCAATATAAAGATCAGTAATCAGCACTTTCCCTTGATGATGGGATAAATTAATGTTCTCCATAGATAGACAATATCATATATTTCAGTTTATTAGATACAAGAGTTGTCCATTCTGACTTCCACTGGTATTGAATAAAGTACGTATTTCATTGCAGTTAAAAAATCAGCTGCCATAACACACTATATGACTGACAATAATTGTAGCTTCTTTGTTGCATTGTCTATTTTTTGTGTTTCCAGTTATTCCACAGTGCTCAGATTTCCCAGCAAGAGTTACTCCAGTGCACCCCATAGCTGAAGTCTATTCATTTGAATATCCTCAACTAAGGGATACTAATAACACATAGCCTGAAGAGCACTTTAGAATTGGAACACACAAGATAATGATTGAAACAGTATTAAAAGTATTTGTTATCCTGTGACTTACAGCCAGCAATCCAGAATTATACAATTATAATTGGCCCTGAAATTACTACAAAACCAAAACACAATTTATATTTTATGTTTACTAGTAACATAAATTGAAAATTGAACATTTAAATAATTTAAATGCCAGAATATTTATATTAGTATACTGAGCTCAATAAATATCCCTCCCCCTCCAATCTAAATTTAGGAGTGACCCCACAAAAAAAATGCTATTATGAACTTTATTTAAAATTTGGATTTTTTAACCACAGATATAGCCGAGTTTGAGGGGAAAAATTGTTTTTCTTGTAGAAGGATACCACTAATTTTACAAGTTACAAGAAAGTAAATATATCTGGAGATATTGAAATAATCAAAAAATCATCAAATCAAGTAAAGTTACCGGTACACAAATTTTACTAGAAGAAAATATAATCATCTTAGCTTAATTTAATTTATCACTTCATTTTAAATGTTTTAAAAATAGAAAGGATGTTTCAGTTGCACAACTCAAATCATGTTTTTATCATTTTATAGTTTTGTATATTATTTATTTAGTCGGAGATTATTGCCTACTAAATTGAGCTTTAGGAATATCATATTTAGAAGTATAATTTTGTATATTGAAATAAAGTATGATGAAAATCTGTTATGAAGATGAAGCATATCAGCAGGGAATTTGTATGTACTATAGTTTAAACAGGATAGATTGCTTCATCTGAGAGAGTTTACAACAGCCAGTAAGATGAAATTTCTATTCAGTCCTGTAAAATTTTTGTTGGTATGAAAGAGAAGAATGGAGAGAACAGGAAGATTTGCCTTGTAACCCTTTCACTGCTCCAATTCAAAACCGACAGTAAATGTAATAACCATTGCTGCACTGTGGTCAGTTTTGTAACTAAACCAAACCGCTAGTTGATGTATCCAATGATTGTTTTGTATTGTTATTACAGTGTAAATTTTATCAAAATACGTTATTTAGGAATTGATAAAAAAAAAGTTTAGCCTCAATATTGATTAATTGTACTATTCATTGTAAAGTACTTATGATGCATGATCAATTTAAAAGTTATAAGTAACAATTTTCTCCACATTATTAAAGTTTACAATGATATTTAAGTTATAATAACACCTATATTTTCAGAATTAAGAACTCTTGTACAATCATGTCATATAATAACCCTTACTATTGAAACAAAATTAAAGATCAGTCCAAAATGGCCAACAAAACGTACTCTTTGGGAATGGATACCCAAATAATCAGGTTTTAATCAGAACAGTTGTTTTTTTAAATAAATAATTTCAGACTTTTACCTCATTCTGAGTACAAAACTGTACATTATAATATTATACTTTAAAAATTATGTTTATTATATTGATTGCCGCTAGTATCTCATATTTAGTTCTCTGGATGTGGTGTGAATGGATCCTTAAGTTATCAAAATCTACAATGTTTATGTTAGCAAGTTGGGCTACTAGGGAGGGCTTTTTTGTAGTCAGAATTTTATATTGAGACTGACATTAAATGCATTATAGTTGATATTTTTATACTTCTTACTAAAAACCTGTTGACTGGGATAAACAATATATGGGACAGGCTTGTGGAACATTCAATGAAAGATTTAAAGACAATATACTAAGCAACAATAACACAAAGGCCACTGTTTCCACATTTGCAGAACATTTCATAGATAACTAGGACTTATACACCAGCATTCAGGATAACATGATGGTATTACATAAGCTAAATAAAGGACACAATGGAAGTAATAGAAGAATTAAAAATTGACAGGCATCGCAAAAAAACCTGGACAATATAATAAATGAAAAATTAAATTTCACTTCATATTGTCTCTATGACATACTAAATGAACAACAAAATTCAGAGATCAACAAGATTTCCTCGGTTCAAAGGACATAATTGATAAGTTAGTATCAAATAACCCCTTTTTAAATCAGTCTTCTAGTCAGTACTGTACCTGCTAGCTGTATATTAATATTTATTACAAAAGTTATAACACAAGTAATAAATGTTCAAGATTCGTTTTTATATGTGTTTTAGTATTGTGTGATGAGTAATATGTGATATTTTCTTCATAATTTACTAGCCTGACTGAGGATACTGCTTGTATGCAGTGAAACATGTAGCTCAGTATTAATAACAAAAAAGACTACACAAAAGGTATTTATTAACATATAAGTAGTTCTAAGGTTAAATGAATACACAATATTTTGTAAATTCTACATTTTATTGATCATGGTTTTTATCCTTAGTTTGTGTTTAAGTTGCCTCGTAAATACTATAACTGGTGAAACCAGTTGTTTATTTGAATTTGTGTTTAGAAAAACCATCTGTTTACTCATGATTATCTTTGATTCTTCGTTCTAACTAAATCAACCAGATGGTCAGGGCGTTCCAGGGATCAATCATCCCCTTCTTTCATCATACCATCCAGAACCACACTTGTTCAGTTTGTCTATTGTTGCTTTTCCACTGACTTGCTTTGGTTAGCCTCAAAATTCCAGTGATAGTCTTATTTCAGAATAACATTTAAAGACAAGGTTCATTTCAAAATAAATGCTCAGCTCCTTCAGGAGAGTTTATTTTATAATAATAGGATTAAATATGTTCGTAAGGGGTTAAATGTTGAAAAGTATTAAAAACTTGCACAAATTTTAACGCTATCATAACCCTTTTTTTATTTTGGAAATGGAAAGTAAAAGACATATGTCTTATCAAATTGGAGTTTCAAACCCATTAGAACAACAATCTAATAGAAATTCATTCCATAATAGAATTTACTGATGTCTTAGTACTGCTGTTATAAACCTAAACCTAAACCATGAAATCTTTATAGTGAGACCACGAAACTAAGAATTAAACCAATGTAATAATACAATAATTACTATTACTAATAATTGTTATAATTTTACAAAAAGAAGATGAATACCATAATTTTCAAATCAGATCTTTCATCTATTTTGAGCCATTTAAAAAAAATAAGCATGAAGTATATTAACATCAACTCTTTTTAAAATGTAATTATGTTCCAAGAGAAATATAAAATACATGAACGGTTCAAATTGGCATCAAGGGGATTTGTAAAATGATCATATCTTGAAAAATGTTTTTATGTACGGCTTTGCCTTTATCGAGTATCTTCTATTTTCTGTACTAAATGCAAAATTGGTACACTTTTATGAAGTAAAATATTGATGGAAACTATGTGGAAAAGTAGTTTAAGGTGTGTCCTAACTATAAATGGTGTACAAATCTTCTTACACAACCATACACAAAACCAAATACCAATTTATAGGAAAAACTGCTACAAGAACAAAATATATTTTTTTTTTTCAAAATTGGTTCATATATATCGATGGCGTATTTTCTAAACTTGTTAGGCTAGCTGTGAAGCCTAAATATTAATGAACAAAAAATGAAAATACATTTCTTTAAGCCTACCATATAAAGTTACAAATATTCTTCGTTATTTTAAATATAATATTATAATAAAATGTTATTTTGAATGTAATATTACTATTTTTTTACATGAGTAACATTGCAGCTCCTTTTTGATCGCAATCTCCCATCTGTTTTCTTCGTAGAAGATAGGCAAAGTCTTTGCCCACTATTAACTGTGGTGTTGCTATAGCAACAGTGAGTAAAGTGGGGGCTATCACATTTTAATACAAGTGGTTTTCGCTCTTCGGATAGTTAGTTGCAAAAAATTACATGTCTGTTATTAGTTATATTAATTTGTATGTCTAGTATTTGTTAGTGTTCTGTGTGGATCATGGATAATTGTACGTGTGGTTGGTATAATTATAATTATTGTTTGTAATTTTTATTTTATTATTACAATTAATTATTTAACTATGCTAGTTTGTAAATTATTTAAATAAAACAACATTACATTATCACCTGACTGTACATTATTGCAAAGTTGTTTTAATTAATACGATAGATCTAAATAAATTATAATTTGTATATCATTTTCTTAGTTTCATCTGTTGATTGTTAAAATCTCTCAGTTATTATTTTTTGCTATCATTTTTTGTGTAATAGTGCCTCTTAGTTAACTATAGTATATTGCTTTTATCTTTGCATTTGGTTATAAAAAATATGTAATAAATTCAAATGAGTTATATAGTTAATGATTTATTGGAAAATATTTCATTTTCTTAGCGTCCATATTCAAATAAAGTGGAAATAGTATAACAGGTCCCTGCCACAACTTAAAAGTGAACACAAAGAAAAAAACAGAGTTTATACTTGATGTTTTATTGAAGCCAATTATAAGAAATATCCTTGGTTAACTGGTTCGAGTGTATCGAATAAATTGTTTTTCTGGGCATGTTTGCTTTTTTTCCACTGATGTTGGCGCATGGAATAAGGCACTATTTAATCATTTGAATTATTCGGTAACTGCTTGTGACAAACATCAAAAATCTCTTATTCATATTAGGTTATTCAGTGTGTTACAGACTTTTGGATCTATTAGAATTTATCATTCTATGAATTTACAGCAAAAGATTGCAGACACTCAACACAACGAGAAAGTAAAAGAAAATAGACTTATTTTAAAAAGACTAATTATTGATATAGTAACATTTCTTGGGAAACAAGAATTTTTATTCAAGGCCCATAGTGAGACTGAAGACTCAAATAATTAAGGGCATGTACATAGAACTTTTGGAATGTTTAGCATCTTAAGATTCAGAAATATCCAACCATTTAAAAACAGCCACAGTATTTAGAGGAACTTCACCGACAATTCAAAATGAACTAATTGATGCAGTAGTAATACTGTAATAACAGATAAAATCAAATCACAAATTTCATATACTAGATATTCTTACTTTAGTAACAAAGTCAAAACATTCTATGATGCTTTGCAGAGAATTAGAGACTAAGGACTTTAATCAGATATAGGAAGAAGTAACAAAGTATTCTGAGAATGGAGGTAGAGAACACCAAAAAGGCAAAAAATGACAATTTATTGTAAATTGCAGCAAATTTTTAACAAATATGTTTGCTTATATTAATGCCTCAAATAAAATCAGATTTAAATCCCAAAAGGACCTGAAATTCATATTTTTATTAAATTCCAGCAATTTTTTTATATTTCCAAAAACATTTCCTTATAAATTGATAGTAGAACTTAAACAACCATATTTTTCATTCTTTGAT
Source organism: Aphrophora alni (assembly GCA_963513935.1). NCBI lineage: Eukaryota > Metazoa > Arthropoda > Insecta > Hemiptera > Aphrophoridae > Aphrophora > Aphrophora alni. Next base: position 112,022,510 of record OY740766.1, on the reverse strand, counting down.
ATAGTTTGACTTAAAAACGAACTTAATGTGCTATACATTCATGATGAACATAAAAGTAAATTCATTAGTGATATTACAAACTGCATGAAACTAAATAATTTAGATATAGTTTTTAGTGGAGTATATAAACTTGCAGAATTGATTTTAACATTTCTTTCCACAACTGGAACTGTAGAAAGAAGTATATCTGCCTTAAAAACAATTAAGACTAATCTTAATTAATTGTCAAAAGGACAATTTTGACTGAGCAACTTGGCTATTTTATTCATTGAAAATAACATTCTTCTGGATGAAAAAGAAGCAATAAGAAACATTTTATGAATGCTTTATTCTTAAATCACACATAAGGAGAGTTGAATCGAGTATATACAAATGACAAATTTAAGGTAACTAATGTTTATTTTTTAAAGTTGTTTTGATTTGAAAATATCAATAAATAGGTCTATGGGTATAATACAATTAATTATAATATTTATATTGTAAACTAACACTATAAACGAAATGGGATAGCCTGAATCTTCAGTTCACAATATGCCACTGAATATATAATATACATTATTCTACTCTAACCACTAATTTATGTTATGTGTATGAAAATAAAACTTACTGGAATGCAGTAACTTTGTTTAAAATTAGCGCTAGTAGAAGCAGCTGTTGTTTAATCTGTGATAACTTTAGTTACAGCTGATCGTCAGGTAAATTATCTTATCTGTTTTGACTTAAAAAAAGAAGGCTCTTGAATAAATTTATTGATTATTGATAACAAATATTGATTAAAAGTTGAATTTATAATTATCATTTATATAGATTGTATATCCTTTAATAAAACATGTTAATTTTGCTTAATAAAGTCACAGTAGGTGTTGCTTTGTGTACTAAAACCAATAACAGATTTGCGTTTGCGCAGTTATTTCGGATTAGATATGATTGTGATACAGTAAAAAACTACAGTAAAACCGCAGCAGACAGTCGTCAGGGAGCCTTCGTTTGGGGTGGAATGGCGGCGAAGGAGGTGCCAATGACTCGGTTATTGAAATTAGCCCAGAAGTTTAATTGTTTTTATTTATCAGGTAAGAATGGTACCCTATGTTGGCTTTTTGAAGTAATCACAATGTTCTTGTTAACGTATGTTTGCAATGTTGTGCGAGTAGCCTAGTTAATCTACGCGTTTTGTATATAATGTCCATATTATTGATTGAACTCCCAGACTCCTTTTTCTGATCCTGTTTGTATTTATGTTCTTGTTTAATTATTAGTCTAATATTTATGTTGATGCTTTGGATTAAAATAGTTTGTAACATTAATGAAATATATTGAGTTTGGCAAAACAATTGTACGATTTACACTTCGTAATATGTAGGTATCCTATCATAGCTGCTTTCGTCATTTGTCTCTTTTTGTATTCCTATATATTATATATAATCAATAGATTTAAAGCTTTGAATCATACATTTTATAACCAAATGAATGTTTTATGCCCATTAAAAATTTGCATCTGGGTTTATTTGTCATTATTTAAATGTAAACATGTTTATCAAACATTTGTCATTTTTAATTAGGCCTGTAATAATTTATGAATTTTTCAAAATGTAAAAGTTAGACTTACCAGTATCTTTCTAAAACAGTATCTACTATCCAAGCTGAACATGGTATTAGTTCCATTGGAGAATCCCACCACTTCAGATTTTTTTAAATTCTACATTATTTCTTGATCATTTTTTTGTGTAATTAGTTTCATTTTCACAAAATAAAAAATTAATAAATGAAGTTTCCAATTTAGGGTTATTTTGCTGATTGTTGCTTCACATCAACTTCTAAATGACAACTTTGCCACAGGGCCTACTAATGTGATGTAAATGGTACTGACCACAAATTGGTGGTAAATGTCGAGTTGATAACACGTGAGTTTATATAGAAATTTTATGAAATCGTGTTTTAAATACCTCATTATGAAACAATTGGGATCATCCTTAAGCTGGGAAGACCAGTTTTAAGTATGAAAATCCATTATTTCTGTCAAAAATAAGCAATTTAAAAGTTTGCATTCAATGATCAGAATACATGATAACCCTATGCGTCTAGGTTTCATAAGTTAAGAATAGCTAATAGAATAGTGTGTCATTAAAAGTTTCTTATAATGAATATGTATTACAACACTGTATAATTTCAGAATTATGTGAACTAGATCTCGGGAAGTAAATATATATATATATATATATATATATATAGTTTCATTAACAGGTCTGGTTAGGTAACTGTATATATTATATATAGCTACCTTACGAGACCTGTCTACTAAATATACATTAATAGATATAATTACCTATCTGGACCTTTTTGCTTTGCGCGGATGAACATAAATATCGAGTAATGAGACACACTATATATTCACAATCATTGCCATATGAATTACCGTAAACAGATACCTTAACCTAATAAGGCTAGGAAATCGTACATTTTCATTGCTTATTTTAGACAGAATTAATGGATTTTCATACTTGAAAATGGTCTTCCCAGATTCAAGGATGATCCAATTGTTTAATAATGAGGTATGTAAAACACGATTTCGTGATATTTCTATATTAAATATCAACTGGACATTTACCAAATTGGTGAACTAACCCAATTATTTATCATTGATAGAGTTTTTTAAATAATGATATTGGTGTAAACTATTGTTGGTGATATGGCAGTATAGGATTTAACAAATAATAGTAAAGTTATCATATCCAGGTTAAGTTAACTTAATTTTATTTATATGCCTATCCTATTCAAATGATTTTTACATCTATTGATATTTTAGTAATATGGTAGCTATAAACCATTGAGCATAATATATTATATTGGAATGTGATATTATTAGGAGCATTTAGTTTATAATGAAATACTAATTTAGGTTGGCCTGATGGAAACCAAGCTGTCATAACCTTACATAGCTTAGATGCTAAATATTTATTGTGTAGGTCTTAGGTTATAAACCCCATAATCTCATGTTCAAAGAATTTGACACCAATAATTTAGAGCATAACTACCCATCTTATCAACATTTTGCATATTTCACTCCCAAAGAACTATGCTGTTTTCATTTATATAAAATTGTTTTGAAACTAAATTTTGAACTTTATTATTCATTTTATGGTTATAATAAATCCACTTGTGAACAATTATTTTGCAAAAGTGATTTTTTAACATGGTAGATTATAAAAAGCTAATATTTGGAGACGCAACACCCCCCCCCCCCAACAGAACTAATATTGTTAATTTTAATAAATCAATTAGGCCTGCATTTTTTTACTTTTTCATTCCATTACTGCAATTTTGTGTTTAAATATTGATACAGCAGGCGTTTAGTAACTGGCTGTTTTTTATAGTTACTAGCATAAAGCTTATTCGCTGTAGCTGAATAAGCTGTTATTTTAAACTAAATTAGTCTATACAAAACTTTTTGGACACAATTTAAACTTTTCCAGTTGTGTTAGTAATCTTAACAAATTAACACAATTTCAGACATTTAATGTGAATTTGTATGACTGAACATAGAGACAGTGTATTGGTAATTGTTTACAAAGAAAGTTACTGATATTTTTGTCGATTTAAAGTTCACGTTTTCTAGGTTAATGTCCATTAACTGAATTATGCGTTAAAATAGGTTTGTTTGAATTTTTACTTCTGACCTATGCATAAATTTAAGGAGAAAAAGAGAAATTGTGTGTGTGTTCCAAAACAGTCACCCATCCAAGTACTAACCGCACTCAATGTTGCTTGACTTTGGTGATCTATAAATGCATTGAATTCTGTAGTTTTGAAATTGTGATTTTTCGGTGAGAAAATTAGCTCCACATTGAAAACTTATTTTATTATTTAGAAATAAGGTAGGCTATGTAGAACATGATTTTAAAAAATCACCAAAAATAACGGAAACTTTCTTTGTAAATAATTACCCAGTTGCACAACAATTAAATCTGTAAAACAATCTTTCAGTAAACAATTACATCTAACTTTCTCAAGCCGAAAAAGTGTTGGCAAGTCAATAGACACTTTTTAAGTTGCATTTATTATGGGTCATAGTAAAAGAAAACATTACTATCTTTAATTAAATTATTTGTAAGAAACTAGCTTTTTTATCATGTGGGTATCATACATTTTTCTGTATAAATAAATTTTTCATCCAAAAAATTAAAATGAAAAGTATTAAAAACTGTAATATCCTAGGACCTAAAAACATCAGCTGAGGTCGAGGTCATCAGCTGTTACTTTGTTTATACGAATTAATTAACGATTGTAAAACATCTATAAAAACAACCGATACTCTCGATTGTAAATAACCGTTAAACCAGCTGTTACCATCGATTTAAAGGTAAATAGGTTATAACATTTTAGTTTTTGTGAAATTGTTTTCTTAGCCTATATTTTTTACAGTTTAACAAAAAATATAGTTCATCACTTGGACCAAAAGAAGCTTTTCGATCCTCGCTCATTAAAAAAAAGCACATGAAGTGTGCATACAAAAGAAATGTAAGTGAATGCTAGGAACTATTCGTTATTAATTCATTTTTAAATTGCGATACACAACATAACATGCACTTACAGTACGCGACTACCTTTTATTCAGTAATTAATAATTCATTGTTAAATATAATTTTTTTTTTGTTATGACCGGTCGCGATAATTAAACATCTATAGTGCTAGGTGAGATAAAGTAGTGTCGGTACAATCCCGGGGTTGTCAACCGTGAAAGAAAAATATGGTGGACTCTGTTGTCTCCACTACCCCGGTAGCTAACCGCCGTAGCGCTGTCCTATACACATAGACACACACATACAAAAACACATACATTAACATAGAACACACAACACACACTCTTTATGAGTGGGTCTTTCAGCTGGTACACACAAGACTGTAATAAAACAACTTTCACATTATGGTATTTGTGTTTTTTATTAGCCTTAAATTAGACGTAAGATTAAATTAAAATTTTTAAATGAATGTGATAAAGGTAAAACTTGAAAATATTTTTAATGGTATTTAAAACACCTCCAGTACACAAAATAAAATTTTCTATTATTGTATTGTATTAAAATTCAACATGTTCTTGATTATTTAATACATTTTTTACTAGCCTACAAAACTCTCTTTTTGTTGAACACGTGACATAATCTGGTATTAGGTTAAAAAATCTTGGAGCAAGAAAATACGCAATCAACCCACGCCATGATCACATACAAAATAACCGGAATATACGATTGGTATTCAAGCATACAATCTAAGAAAGCGAGTTTTTATCCTAATTTATTTTATTTAATATCCTAATTTCTAATTTACTAACATTTTTTATTTAAGATTTATACTGACCCTCAAGCATAAAACGGCTAACAATTTCAACATATTTGTTTTATAACTCATTTTAATCATATTATTTAATCATAAATGAGTTATTATATAACTCATTTTAATCAAAAACTACATGTTTTTGTTACTCTTATTTAAAATTTACCAATAATATTTTATTGCAATTTTTAACTTCTGTGATCAAAATCTTGGAATATTAAACACACCAAAATAATGTGATAACATATATTTTTTGTTTTGTTTTTTCAACCGATTTCGTTAAAACTGATTTGCAATGTGAATTGTACAGTGTTGGTTTTAAATTGATAAACATATTCTACGTATATCCGTCTCCAATAATACCCGCCCCTAAAAACCAAAATAGTTTCTAAAATTTAATCATTTTGGGTCTAAACTTTTTTTATTACAGTGATTTTGAATACGTAATTTATACCTAATGTAGTTTAATTTTAATAATGAAAGAAGCGTCACTCATTTGCTACCACAAACTACCAACAATTCCTTTATTATGACTTATGAAAATCTCTACCAGAATAGGAACAGTTAACATCCATTATGCTAAAGTCATCAAAGAGGCTGTCAGGAGTTGCTGCCAATAGAAAAATTAGTTTTAGTCATGGCGAAAAAGTTCTGTAGTTACGTGTCTGGTGGGCGTTTTAAGTTTTGTTGTGTAATAATCTGAAAAGGGCTTCGGCAGATAATAAACTTACCAACATTTAATGTTATAGATTAAGAAAAAAGATCAACACTGTATTACGAATAAATTTACATTTTAGTTATTAAAAATAAAAAAATGGCAAATTAGATATATTTATAATATAAGACATACATTTGCATATAGATAGAACTAAAAACGCATTAAAGAATAAAACACTTTTTTTTTTTATTCTCATTAAAAAAAAAAATTTACATTAGTATTTTCTTTTACTTAGAATCTTTAAAATATGCAACTAATTGTTTTGAAAAACAAACTTGTCCAACTATTCACAAAACCGTGCAAACCCACAGAAAATGGTGACACATTACATCTAAAATAGTAGGTAGGATCAGTTGACATTTCATAGTCTTTGATGTAGGAGTTTCACAAGCAATTAATACAAAAGTCCAAACGTGTTCTGTATTCATTAGCGTAAAGGAAATCGCAGTAGCTAAACAAATGTATATGTAATGAATATCATTCGTCACACAATAAAATGGTTTAATAATTATAATGTCGAATTGGCTAGTAATTTTGATTAACGTAGGTAATAATGTAAAGAAATAAATGAATTACAAATGTTTAGCAAAAATATTAATGGTTATATTTGGCATTATGTAAAATACTACAAAATATTTTAAGAACTAACGTTTTGTTAGTTTTAGTAAATTATGAAACATTTAAAAAAACGCGCTCATCAGTGCAAAAAGCTACATATATTCCTCTGCGTCTGAGTAGTTCTCTTGTATCTGCACTAATTTTTAAGTAAGACATTATTTATTGTAATAGATAATAAAACATTGAGTGTTTTACTTTTTTAAATTTTTCGAAAATATTTTTTCGACTCACAAAAAAATAGCGAAATAGAAAATCGATTTACAAATGTCCCCTCCATTTGTTCAACCACTAATGATTATATCCCCATTTAAAAAAAGTTAAACATCCAAGTTCACATGATCTTTAAAATGATCTTTTAACGATAATTCTGAGATGAAAATTGACATCAGTACAACTACTCAAGCTTAGCATTATTATTGTGGGAGATGAATCCAATATGGCGGAGATGGAGCAGAGCCTTAATGTCAAACTCAATTGGCAATTTACCATAGTAGATGAGCTGTGTTTCGTTTAAATTGTTTCTGCAGTTTCCGAGGAGATTAAACTTTAGATAAATGGTTAGGACACTGAATGCTTAATCTGAAACATGTGATTTAGTCGGATTTTTTTTTCTTTTCTTTTTCTTTCTTTTTTTTTTCAAAATCAAAGACAATAGTGGATATTTCCTTTATTAGGCTCTTGTATATGATATATTATTATGAGGAAGCAATTTTAATGCAAATATATTTTAAGTTCAGAATATTAAAGAACTGCTTTAACTAATAACAGCTACACATAAGTTAGAACGTATGTTTATTACCAGTAATTTAACAAATGAAATACTATATGTAACTATACCATTATGGTTTTTGTATGGCAATTCCTTTGCATAGACATATATCCATAGAGATATATAGTAAGCCTAAACATAGTATTTTAGTTTCAGACCTGAGTATAAGTAAAATTGAAAAACAATCATTTCTTGTTGTTGGACGCTTTTAAAATTTCAGTCATCTGAAAAGTTTATTTTGGTGAAGACGTCCTTGAAAGTTCTTATTTAAAGTATGTAGAAATCTGATATAAATGCTTCACTGCCGTGAGTACTCTCTTTATGGGCTATATTTAGTTGATGAGAATTTTTAAATTAGGATTCATAGTCAGCCGTAACGTACCATCTTGATTTGCTTGATACTTTTTTCAGAATTTAGTTGTTACAGGTCAGTTAAAAATATATTGAATTAGTCTACTTTTTATTTTTATATGTTTGTTATATCTATTTGAAAAATAATTGTTTTTAAAATCTTTAAATTAGATTTAGAAAGTTAATCAATCTAATGGAGAAGTCTAATAAAATGGGTTTTTTATAGATAAAAATTAGAGATGATTGTAAACAGCAGGAAGAAAAATATTCCATAAGAACAATTTTATTCCATATTTGACAACTTTTCTCTATATTGTTTATTATTATTTTTTTTTTCAGGAATGAGTTCTACCTATTATAAAAAAACATTTTTAATGTAGCCTACATTCTATCACTATTCATGTGGTTAAAATTGAATTTTTGAAAATGACCGGTAGATATAGGCTAGCTAATGAACACATTATTTTCAGAAAATTTATGGACATAATCTGCTAGTTAATGAACTTAGTCAAGGCCTTAATGAGATGTATTTCCAAAATGTAGAAAAAATCAACAAATTTCCATAATGACAAAATGTAGAAAGATTCTACAAATTTCCTAAGAATTCGAGAATTTAATATATGTATAGTCTATATGAAATTTTAACTACTGTAATGTCATTTTTGGGTTCCTAAGAACTTAATGATTTGAGTTATATTTTTGTTTGGGGTCATGGGGAGATTGCAATTGCTTATTTTCTATTTTAAAATTTGCTAGTATTGTTATAAAGTTTGATTTTGTTTTTTCAACACAAATTATTTGTTAATTGTGAGCTTATTTCTAGCAAATCGGACAATATAGGTTTATACATATTTTCCCCCTTAAAGATACAAAATGTATGTAGACATTAATTTAATAATTGTAAGTTTTTTTTTTGATTTCTCCAGATTCGATTCGATTCGATGTAAGGTACCAGATTCGATTTCTCGAATCAATATCGCTTGGCTGTGATAGGATTTATCTAAATAAGTACAGAGACAAAAATTAAGTGATTCAAAACTATTTAAATATTATCGAAACATAATTAAAGATTTACAATATTTAGATGTATATTTTAAACTTTTATTTCTATGTTAAAACTATGATAGAAGACTATACAATATTTAGTTTACAGTCTTCCCAATATTTACTTTTATAATTTTTATTTTTCCTAATTTAAATTACTTAATTAACTAAATGCACATTTTAAATTACTCAATATACATAATAATTATTTTGATTTAATTAAAGAAATATTTTTGGCTCCCTCAAAATAGCTTCATTAGGTATCATGAGATCCTTTTATCAGCTTATTTATGATGAAGGAGATTTTCCTTAATATTTAAATCAAAATACTTTTCACAATTTCTTAATACTACATTTATTTTAATGGTTCTAGATTAGATTTATTTTTAGATTAATTATGATTTTGGACTCTCAATGTATATTTGATTAATTAGTTATGCTGTTTTTCTTTATTATTTATTTTAATTCTGGGATATATATTTTTTTAATTTGTATTAATTAGTTTTTGTTTTTATGAGATCTTTCTTACATATTTTGTGTATATATTTAAAGCTACTTACAGATTTTTTTCTATCAAACCGTCGCACATACAATTCACACAGATTCACTTCACACACAATACTCTTTTTTTTTTTTTATAATTTATTTTTATTGATTTCTCACTTTACACTTAACACTTAACACTTGATTTTTTTTTAAAATGATTATTTTGGCTTTACTTGCCTTTTAAAACACACTTGGACTTATTAACTTATTGAAATTATTTTACACCTTCTACTCTGGACCTTTACAACGTCTAACTTGCGTGGTGATAGTTTTTAGACTGTCTTAAGAAAACTTGCGCCTCTCCCTCTTTTTCCTTCACGCGGTTAAAATTTTCAATTGAGCATTGTACTTTCTTGAGATTCTATTGGATATTTATTCACGCGCTTTTCTTGATTGGACGTTGCTTTTTGCAATCTTGTGTTTTCAGTGGAAATACTTTGAGTTCATTCCAGAGGCCAATTCTCAGGGTTTTATGTGTAGCTTGCAAATATTATTTTCTTTTGGGAAACTTAAGTTGAACAACCGTTCTGCCTTTACACATGCAAGTTGTTACTTGAGACTGTTCTGCAGATGTGAATTATTTTTATACTATCAGAGATAATTATTTTTTTAATATATCTCTGACAATAATTGATAAAGATATTTTATTTTCCTTCAAATTAGGTTAGTGAAAGCTTTTTATTACTATTCATTCTAAAATGTCATAAGTTTTTTTTTTTTATATCACAGTATGTAATTTCAAACTGTAATTATATTGAGTTCAAGACATAGTCACTAATTAAGAAAACAATTTTATCACATTCATGTTCATTATATTTGCTAGTTTAGATTGTTAAATGTATTGTTTTGCACATAAATATATCTAAAATACTGCTGTTGTATCTTGAATTCCCTACAAAGTAGTATTATCCCAACTACTACAGAGTAGTAAACAATTTTTAAATTATTAAATATGTATTGATTAAGAAAGTAATAGCATGAAATGGATTTGTTTTACAAAAGGAGGAAAGTGAAATTGTAAGCTACTTTCAAAGTGTCACTCAAAACAGTTTAGGGCTGACTATAACATTTTTTTTACCTCTTAAAATCATCAAGTGATACGAGAACTTTCCTGTACTCAGTGTTGGAGAAAACTTGAATTTTGTACCAAGACATAATTTCATAATTAAAGGCTTTACACTGGCTTGTGTTTACCAACATTGTAGGAGTCCAGTAAAACAGTTATCTTCATCAACATATATATGTACCAAACATGAGTGTTTGGGTGTGTAGTATGCTACCATAGCCTCACTGAATTAAATACACAATGCCAACTAAATGTGAAATTGAGAATAGAGTGTTGCCAGAAATCTGTCAAGGAGACCTACAATATAGGACACTGAGATATGTTATGTAAATTATTATCTTAATCAACAACTATTCTTACAATCTTGTTCCCTCTGCTCTTCCCTTCACATGTAGTAAATACAGACAGTTGTATTTTACCTCTGATACCAATGATGTATGTCTAGACTACAATATAGGATACTGAGATAGATGACGTAAATTATTATCTTAACCAACAACTATTCTAACAATCTTGTCACCCTCCCCCTTCCTATCACATGTAGTAAATACAGACAGTTGTATTTTACCTCTGATACAAATGATGTATGCCTAGACTACAATATAGGATACTGAGATAGATGATGTAAATTATTATCTTAACCAACAACTATTCTAACAATCTTGTCCCCTCTGCCTTTCCCATCACATGTAGTAAATACAGACAGTTGTATTTTACCTCTGATACCAATGATGTATGCCTAGACTACAATATAGGATACTGAGATAGATGATGTAAATTATTATCTTAACCGACAACTATTCTAACAATCTTGTCCCCTCTGCCTTTCCCATCACATGTAGTAAATACAGACAGTTGTATTTTACCTCTGATACAAATGATGTATGTCTAGACTACAATATAGGATACTGAGATAGATGATGTAAATTATTATCTTAATCAACAACTATTCTAACAATCTTATCCCCTCTGCTCTTCCCATCACATGTAGTAAATACAGACAGTTGTATTTTACCTCTGATACAAATGATGTATGTCTAGACTACAATATAGGATACTGAGATAGATGATGTAAATTATTATCTTAACCGACAACTATTCTAACAATCTTGTCCCCTCTGCCTTTCCCATCACATGTAGTAAATACAGACAGTTGTATTTTACCTCTGATACAAATGATGTATGTCTAGACTACAATATAGGATACTGAGATAGATGACGTAAATTATTATCTTAACCAACAACTATTCTAACAATCTTGTCACCCTCCCCCCTTCCTATCAAATGTAGTAAATACAGACAGTTGTATTTTACCTCTGATACAAATGATGTATGCCTAGACTACAATATAGGATACTGAGATAGATGATGTAAATTATTATCTTAATCAACAACTATTCTAACAATCTTATCCCCTCTGCTCTTCCCATCACATGTAGTAAATACAGACAGTTGTATTTTACCTCTGATACAAATGATGTATGTCTAGACTACAATATAGGATACTGAGATAGATGATGTAAATTATTATCTTAACCGACAACTATTCTAACAATCTTGTCCCCTCTGCCTTTCCCATCACATGTAGTAAATACAGACAGTTGTATTTTACCTCTGATACCAATGATGTATGCCTAGACTACAATATAGGATACTGAGATAGATGATGTAAATTATTATCTTAACCGACAACTATTCTAACAATCTTGTCCCCTCTGCCTTTCCTATCACATGTAGTAAATACAGACAGTTGTATTTTACCTCTGATACAAATGATGTATGCCTAGACTACAATATAGGATACTGAGATAGATGATGTAAATTATTATCTTAATCAACAACTATTCTAACAATCTTATCCCCTCTGCTCTTCCCATCACATGTAGTAAATACAGACAGTTGTATTTTACCTCTGATGCAAATGATGTATGTCTAGACTACAATATAGGATACTGAGATAGATGATGTAAATTATTATCTTAATCAACAACCTATACTTACAATCTTGTCCCCTCTGCCCTTCCCATCACATGTAGTAAATACAGTCAGTTGTATTTTACCTCTGATACCAATAATGTATGCCTTGACTACAATATAGGATACTGAGATAGATGACGTAAATTATTATCTTAACCAACAACTTACTTCTTCTTACTTCTTCATACGAGCTTCCGGCCTCAGGTAATGCCGACGACTCGATGACCATGATATGCCGCAGCCGCCAACGCCCAATACCTCTTGTTCCGCAGTGCGTCTTCCAATTTGTTTTGGCTGTCCTTTAAAGCTTCTCTGAGAGAATCTCTCATTCTGTTCTCCGAGGTGCACTCCAGCAGTATGTGACCCATGGTCTCCTCTTCGACGCCGCACCTCTCGCAGCTGTCAGTCTCCCTCAGTCGAAATCTTCTCAGGTAGCTGTTTGTCACCGCGTGTCCCATTCGAGCTCTTGCTATAAACGTAGCAACGCTGCGGGAGACCCCTTTATACCAGTTTGGTGCGGTAGGTGTTTCCTGGATTTTAAACAGAGACCGTCCAACAGTTTCTTGCTTCCATCTCTCAGTCCATTTCTCCATTACAAATCTTTCAATCTTCCTTTTGCATTTGCTGAGAGAGAATTTTGTGGGTGGGACCGGGTGCATCTCAGCCGCACTTTTAGCTATTTGGTCCGCCAGTTCATTTCCCTGCAATCCACAGTGCGATGGAATCCACTGGAAGACTATGGTTTTTCCAGTCTCCTGTAGGGCTCCTAAAAGGCTCTTTATTTCACTCGTCCGGAAGTAGTAGTCGTCAGGTGTGTTTTTTTGAATTGCTTCAATGGCCGACTTAGAGTCCGTAAGAATACATACGGACTCTAAGTCGGCCATTGAAGCAATTCAAAAAAAAAAAAACACACCAACCAACAACTATTCTAACAATCTTGTCCCCTCTGCCTTTCCTATCACATGTAGTAAATACAGACAGTTGTATTTTACCTCTGATACAAATGATGTATGCCTAGACTACAATATAGGATACTGAGATAGATGATGTAAATTATTATCTTAATCAACAACTATTCTAACAATCTTATCCCCTCTGCTCTTCCCATCACATGTAGTAAATACAGACAGTTGTATTTTACCTCTGATGCAAATGATGTATGTCTAGACTACAATATAGGATACTGAGATAGATGATGTAAATTATTATCTTAATCAACAACCTATACTTACAATCTTGTCCCCTCTGCCCTTCCCATCACATGTAGTAAATACAGTCAGTTGTATTTTACCTCTGATACCAATAATGTATGCCTTGACTACAATATAGGATACTGAGATAGATGACGTAAATTATTATCTTAATCAACAACTATTCTAACAATCTTATCCCCTCTGCTCTTCCCATCACATGTAGTAAATACAGACAGTTGTATTTTACCTCTGATACAAATGATGTATGTCTAGACTACAATATAGGATACTGAGATAGATGATGTAAATTATTATCTTAATCAACAACTATTCTAACAATCTTATCCCCTCTGCTCTTCCCATCACATGTAGTAAATACAGACAGTTGTATTTTACCTCTGATACAAATGATGTATGCCTAGACTACAATATAGGATACTGAGATAGATGATGTAAATTATTATCTTAACCAACAACTATTCTAACAATCTTGTCCCCTCTGCCTTTACATGTAGTAAAGTATTTACATGTAGTAAATACAGACAGTTGTATTTTACCTCTGATACAAATGATGTATGTCTAGACTACAATATAGGATACTGATATAGATAATGTAAATTATTATCTTAACCGACAACTATTCTAACAATCTTGTCCCCTCTGCTCTTCCCTTCACATGTAGTAAATACAGACAGTTGTATTTTACCTCTGATACCAATGATGTATGCCTAGACTACAATATAGGATACTGAGATAGATGATGTAAATTATTATCTTAATCAACAACTATTCTAACAATCTTATCCCCTCTGCTCTTCCCATCACATGTAGTAAATACAGACAGTTGTATTTTACCTCTGATGCAAATGATGTATGTCTAGACTACAATTTAGGATACTGAGATAGATGATGTAAATTATTATCTTAATCAACAACCTATACTTACAATCTTGTCCCCTCTGCCCTTCCCATCACATGTAGTAAATACAGTCAGTTGTATTTTACCTCTGATACCAATAATGTATGCCTTGACTACAATATAGGATACTGAGATAGATGACGTAAATTATTATCTTAATCAACAACTATTCTAACAATCTTATCCCCTCTGCTCTTCCCATCACATGTAGTAAATACAGACAGTTGTATTTTACCTCTGATACAAATGATGTATGTCTAGACTACAATATAGGATACTGATATAGATAATGTAAATTATTATCTTAACCGACAACTATTCTAACAATCTTGTCCCCTCTGCTCTTCCCTTCACATGTAGTAAATACAGACAGTTGTATTTTACCTCTGATACCAATGATGTATGCCTAGACTACAATATAGGATACTGAGATAGATGATGTAAATTATTATCTTAATCAACAACTATTCTAACAATCTTATCCCCTCTGCTCTTCCCATCACATGTAGTAAATACAGACAGTTGTATTTTACCTCTGATGCAAATGATGTATGTCTAGACTACAATTTAGGATACTGAGATAGATGATGTAAATTATTATCTTAATCAACAACCTATACTTACAATCTTGTCCCCTCTGCCCTTCCCATCACATGTAGTAAATACAGTCAGTTGTATTTTACCTCTGATACCAATAATGTATGCCTTGACTACAATATAGGATACTGAGATAGATGACGTAAATTATTATCTTAATCAACAACTATTCTAACAATCTTATCCCCTCTGCTCTTCCCATCACATGTAGTAAATACAGACAGTTGTATTTTACCTCTGATACAAATGATGTATGTCTAGACTACAATATAGGATACTGAGATAGATGATGTAAATTATTATTTTAACCGACAACTATTCTAACAATCTTGTCCCCTCTGCCTTTCCTATCACATGTAGTAAATACAGACAGTTGTATTTTACCTCAGATACCAATGATGTATGCCTAGACTACAATATAGGATACTGAGATAGATGATGTAAATTTATATCTTAATCAACAACCTATACTTACAATCTTGTCCCCTCTGCCTTTCCCATCACATGTAGTAAATACAGACAGTTGTATTTTACCTCTGATACCAATGATGTATGCCTAGACTACAATATAGGATACTGAGATAGATGATGTAAATTATTATCTTAATCAACAACTATTCTAACAATCTTATCCCCTCTGCTCTTCCCATCACATGTAGTAAATACAGACAGTTGTATTTTACCTCTGATACAAATGATGTATGTCTAGACTACAATATAGGATACTGGGATAGATGATGTAAATTATTATCTTAACCGACAACTATTCTAACAATCTTGTCCCCTCTGCCTTTCCCATCACATGTAGTAAATACAGACAGTTGTATTTTACCTCTGATACCAATGATGTATGCCTAGACTACAATATAGGATACTGAGATAGATGATGTAAATTATTATCTTAACCGACAACTATTCTAACAATCTTGTCCCCTCTGCCTTTCCTATCACATGTAGTAAATACAGACAGCTGTATTTTACCTCTGATACAAATGATGTATGCCTAGACTACAATATAGGATACTGAGATATATGATGTAAATTATTATCTTAATCAACAACTATTCTAACAATCTTATCCCCTCTGCTCTTCCCATCACATGTAGTAAATACAGACAGTTGTATTTTACCTCTGATGCAAATGATGTATGTCTAGACTACAATATAGGATACTGAGATAGATGATGTAAATTATTATCTTAATCAACAACCTATACTTACAATCTTGTCCCCTCTGCCCTTCCCATCACATGTAGTAAATACAGTCAGTTGTATTTTACCTCTGATACCAATAATGTATGCCTTGACTACAATATAGGATACTGAGATAGATGACGTAAATTATTATCTTAACCAACAACTATTCTAACAATCTTGTCACCCTCCCCCCTTCCTATCACATGTAGTAAATACAGACAGTTGTATTTTACCTCTGATACAAATGATGTATGCCTAGACTACAATATAGGATACTGAGATAGATGATGTAAATTATTATCTTAATCAACAACTATTCTAACAATCTTATCCCCTCTGCTCTTCCCATCACATGTAGTAAATACAGACAGTTGTATTTTACCTCTGATACAAATGATGTATGTCTAGACTACAATATAGGATACTGAGATAGATGATGTAAATTATTATCTTAACCGACAACTATTCTAACAATCTTGTCCCCTCTGCCTTTCCTATCACATGTAGTAAATACAGACAGTTGTATTTTACCTCTGATACCAATGATGTATGCCTAGACTACAATATAGGATACTGAGATAGATGATGTAAATTATTATCTTAATCAACAACTATTCTAACAATCTTATCCCCTCTGCTCTTCCCATCACATGTAGTAAATACAGACAGTTGTATTTTACCTCTGATACCAATGATGTATGCCTAGACTACAATATAGGATACTGAGATAGATGACGTAAATTATTATCTTAACCGACAACTATTCTAACAATCTTGTCCCCTCTGCCTTTCCCATCACATGTAGTAAATACAGACAGTTGTATTTTACCTCTGATACAAATGATGTATGTCTAGACTACAATATAGGATGCTGAGATAGATGATGTAAATTATTATCTTAACCGACAACTATTCTAACAATCTTGTCCCCTCTGCCTTTCCCATCACATGTAGTAAATACAGACAGTTGTATTTTACCTCTGATGCAAATGATGTATGTCTAGACTACAATATAGGATACTGAGATAGATGATGTAAATTATTATCTTAATCAACAACCTATACTTACAATCTTGTCCCCTCTGCCCTTCCCATCACATGTAGTAAATACAGTCAGTTGTATTTTACCTCTGATACCAATAATGTATGCCTAGACTACAATATAGGATACTGAGATAGATGATGTAAATTATTATCTTAATCAACAACCTATACTTACAATCTTGTCCCCTCTGCCTTTCCCATCACATGTAGTAAATACAGACAGTTGTTTTTTACCTCTGATACAAATGTGTATGTCTAGACTACAATATAGGATACTGAGATAGATGATGTAAATTATTATCTTAACCGACAACTATTCTAACAATCTTGTCCCCTCTGCCTTTCCCATCACATGTAGTAAATACAGACAATTGTATTTTACCTCAGATACCAATGATGTATGCCTAGACTACAATATAGGATACTGAGATAGATGATGTAAATTTATATCTTAATCAACAACCTATACTTACAATCTTGTCCCCTCTGCCTTTCCCATCACATGTAGTAAATACAGACAGTTGTATTTTACCTCTGATACCAATGATGTATGCCTAGACTACAATATAGGATACTGAGATAGATGATGTAAATTATTATCTTAATCAACAACTATTCTAACAATCTTATCCCCTCTGCTCTTCCCATCACATGTAGTAAATACAGACAGTTGTATTTTACCTCTGATACAAATGATGTATGTCTAGACTACAATATAGGATACTGGGATAGATGATGTAAATTATTATCTTAACCGACAACTATTCTAACAATCTTGTCCCCTCTGCCTTTCCCATCACATGTAGTAAATACAGACAGTTGTATTTTACCTCTGATACCAATGATGTATGCCTAGACTACAATATAGGATACTGAGATAGATGATGTAAATTATTATCTTAACCGACAACTATTCTAACAATCTTGTCCCCTCTGCCTTTCCTATCACATGTAGTAAATACAGACAGCTGTATTTTACCTCTGATACAAATGATGTATGCCTAGACTACAATATAGGATACTGAGATAGATGATGTAAATTATTATCTTAATCAACAACTATTCTAACAATCTTATCCCCTCTGCTCTTCCCATCACATGTAGTAAATACAGACAGTTGTATTTTACCTCTGATGCAAATGATGTATGTCTAGACTACAATATAGGATACTGAGATAGATGATGTAAATTATTATCTTAATCAACAACCTATACTTACAATCTTGTCCCCTCTGCCCTTCCCATCACATGTAGTAAATACAGTCAGTTGTATTTTACCTCTGATACCAATAATGTATGCCTTGACTACAATATAGGATACTGAGATAGATGACGTAAATTATTATCTTAACCAACAACTATTCTAACAATCTTGTCACCCTCCCCCCTTCCTATCACATGTAGTAAATACAGACAGTTGTATTTTACCTCTGATACAAATGATGTATGCCTAGACTACAATATAGGATACTGAGATAGATGATGTAAATTATTATCTTAATCAACAACTATTCTAACAATCTTATCCCCTCTGCTCTTCCCATCACATGTAGTAAATACAGACAGTTGTATTTTACCTCTGATACAAATGATGTATGTCTAGACTACAATATAGGATACTGAGATAGATGATGTAAATTATTATCTTAACCGACAACTATTCTAACAATCTTGTCCCCTCTGCCTTTCCTATCACATGTAGTAAATACAGACAGTTGTATTTTACCTCTGATACAAATGATGTATGTCTAGACTACAATATAGGATACTGAGATAGATGATGTAAATTATTATCTTAATCAACAACTATTCTAACAATCTTATCCCCTCTGCTCTTCCCATCACATGTAGTAAATACAGACAGTTGTATTTTACCTCTGATACAAATGATGTATGTCTAGACTACAATATAGGATACTGATATAGATAATGTAAATTATTATCTTAACCGACAACTATTCTAACAATCTTGTCCCCTCTGCTCTTCCCATCACATGTAGTAAATACAGACAGTTGTATTTTACCTCTGATACCAATGATGTATGCCTAGACTACAATATAGGATACTGAGATAGATGACGTAAATTATTATCTTAACCGACAACTATTCTAACAATCTTGTCCCCTCTGCCTTTCCCATCACATGTAGTAAATACAGACAGTTGTATTTTACCTCTGATACAAATGATGTATGTCTAGACTACAATATAGGATACTGAGATAGATGATGTAAATTATTATCTTAATCAACAACTATTCTAACAATCTTATCCCCTCTGCTCTTCCCATCACATGTAGTAAATACAGACAGTTGTATTTTACCTCTGATGCAAATGATGTATGTCTAGACTACAATATAGGATACTGAGATAGATGATGTAAATTATTATCTTAATCAACAACCTATACTTACAATCTTGTCCCCTCTGCCCTTCCCATCACATGTAGTAAATACAGTCAGTTGTATTTTACCTCTGATACCAATAATGTATGCCTAGACTACAATATAGGATACTGAGATAGATGATGTAAATTATTATCTTAATCAACAACCTATACTTACAATCTTGTCCCCTCTGCCTTTCCCATCACATGTAGTAAATACAGACAGTTGTTTTTTACCTCTGATACAAATGTGTATGTCTAGACTACAATATAGGATACTGAGATAGATGATGTAAATTATTATCTTAACCGACAACTATTCTAACAATCTTGTCCCCTCTGCCTTTCCCATCACATGTAGTAAATACAGACAATTGTATTTTACCTCAGATACCAATGATGTATGCCTAGACTACAATATAGGATACTGAGATAGATGATGTAAATTTATATCTTAATCAACAACCTATACTTACAATCTTGTCCCCTCTGCCTTTCCCATCACATGTAGTAAATACAGACAGTTGTATTTTACCTCTGATACCAATGATGTATGCCTAGACTACAATATAGGATACTGAGATAGATGACGTAAATTATTATCTTAACCAACAACTATTCTAACAATCTTGTCACCCTCCCCCCTTCCTATCACATGTAGTAAATACAGACAGTTGTATTTTACCTCTGATACAAATGATGTATGCCTAGACTACAATATAGGATACTGAGATAGATGATGTAAATTATTATCTTAATCAACAACTATTCTAACAATCTTATCCCCTCTGCTCTTCCCATCACATGTAGTAAATACAGACAGTTGTATTTTACTTCTGATACAAATGATGTATGTCAAGACTACAATATAGGATACTGAGATAGATGATGTAAATTATTATCTTAACCGACAACTATTCTAACAATCTTGTCCCCTCTGCCTTTCCTATCACATGTAGTAAATACAGACAGTTGTATTTTACCTCTGATACAAATGATGTATGCCTAGACTACAATATAGGATACTGAGATAGATGATGTAAATTATTATCTTAACCGACAACTATTCTAACAATCTTGTCCCCTCTGCCTTTCCCATCACATGTAGTAAATACAGACAGTTGTATTTTACCTCTGTACAAATGATGTATGTCTAGACTACAATATAGGATACTGAGATAGATAATGTAAATTATTATCTTAACCGACAACTATTCTAACAATCTTGTCCCCTCTGCTCTTCCCATCACATGTAGTAAATACAGACAGTTGTATTTTACCTCTGATACCAATGATGTATGCCTATACTACAATATAGGATACTGAGATAGATGACGTAAATTATTATCTTAACCGACAACTATTCTAACAATCTTGTCCCCTCTGCCTTTCCCATCACATGTAGTAAATACAGACAGTTGTATTTTACCTCTGATACAAATGATGTATGTCTAGACTACAATATAGGATGCTGAGATAGATGATGTAAATTAGTATCTTAACCGACAACTATTCTAACAATTTTGTCACCCTCCCCCTTCCTATCACATGTAGTAAATACAGACAGTTGTATTTTACCTCTGATACAAATGATGTATGCCTAGACTACAATATAGGATACTGAGATAGATGATGTAAATTATTATCTTAATCAACAACTATTCTAACAATCTTATCCCCTCTGCTCTTCCCATCACATGTAGTAAATACAGACAGTTGTATTTTACTTCTGATACAAATGATGTATGTCAAGACTACAATATAGGATACTGAGATAGATGATGTAAATTATTATCTTAACCGACAACTATTCTAACAATCTTGTCCCCTCTGCCTTTCCTATCACATGTAGTAAATACAGACAGTTGTATTTTACCTCTGATACAAATGATGTATGCCTAGACTACAATATAGGATACTGAGATAGATGATGTAAATTATTATCTTAACCGACAACTTTTCTAACAATCTTGTCCCCTCTGCCTTTCCCATCACATGTAGTAAATACAGACAGTTGTATTTTACCTCTGTACAAATGATGTATGTCTAGACTACAATATAGGATACTGAGATAGATAATGTAAATTATTATCTTAACCGACAACTATTCTAACAATCTTGTCCCCTCTGCTCTTCCCATCACATGTAGTAAATACAGACAGTTGTATTTTACCTCTGATACCAATGATGTATGCCTAGACTACAATATAGGATACTGAGATAGATGACGTAAATTATTATCTTAACCGACAACTATTCTAACAATCTTGTCCCCTCTGCCTTTCCCATCACATGTAGTAAATACAGACAGTTGTATTTTACCTCTGATACAAATGATGTATGTGTAGACTACAATATAGGATGCTGAGATAGATGATGTAAATTATTATCTTAACCGACAACTATTCTAACAATCTTGTCCCCTCTGCCTTTCCCATCACATGTAGTAAATACAGACAGTTGTATTTTACCTCTGATACAAATGATGTATGTCTAGACTACAATATAGGATACTGAGATAGATGATGTAAATTAGTATCTTAACCGACAACTATTCTAACAATTTTGTCACCCTCCCCCCTTCCTATCACATGTAGTAAATACAGACTGTTGTATTTTACCTCTGATACAAATGATGTATGCCTAGACTACAATATAGGATACTGAGATAGATGATGTAAATTATTATCTTAATCAACAACTATTCTAACAATCTTATCCCCTCTGCTCTTCCCATCACATGTAGTAAATACAGACAGTTGTATTTTACTTCTGATACAAATGATGTATGCCTAGACTACAATATAGGATACTGAGATAGATGATGTAAATTATTATCTTAATCAACAACTATTCTAACAATCTTATCCCCTCTGCTCTTCCCATCACATGTAGTAAATACAGACAGTTGTATTTTACTTCTGATACAAATGATGTATGTCAAGACTACAATATAGGATACTGAGATAGATGATGTAAATTATTATCTTAACCGACAACTATTCTAACAATCTTGTCCCCTCTGCCTTTCCTATCACATGTAGTAAATACAGACAGTTGTATTTTACCTCTGATACAAATGATGTATGCCTAGACTACAATATAGGATACTGAGATAGATGATGTAAATTATTATCTTAACCGACAACTTTTCTAACAATCTTGTCCCCTCTGCCTTTCCCATCACATGTAGTAAATACAGACAGTTGTATTTTACCTCTGTACAAATGATGTATGTCTAGACTACAATATAGGATACTGAGATAGATAATGTAAATTATTATCTTAACCGACAACTATTCTAACAATCTTGTCCCCTCTGCTCTTCCCATCACATGTAGTAAATACAGACAGTTGTATTTTACCTCTGATACCAATGATGTATGCCTAGACTACAATATAGGATACTGAGATAGATGACGTAAATTATTATCTTAACCGACAACTATTCTAACAATCTTGTCCCCTCTGCCTTTCCCATCACATGTAGTAAATACAGACAGTTGTATTTTACCTCTGATACAAATGATGTATGTGTAGACTACAATATAGGATGCTGAGATAGATGATGTAAATTATTATCTTAACCGACAACTATTCTAACAATCTTGTCCCCTCTGCCTTTCCCATCACATGTAGTAAATACAGACAGTTGTATTTTACCTCTGATACAAATGATGTATGTCTAGACTACAATATAGGATACTGAGATAGATGATGTAAATTAGTATCTTAACCGACAACTATTCTAACAATTTTGTCACCCTCCCCCCTTCCTATCACATGTAGTAAATACAGACTGTTGTATTTTACCTCTGATACAAATGATGTATGCCTAGACTACAATATAGGATACTGAGATAGATGATGTAAATTATTATCTTAATCAACAACTATTCTAACAATCTTATCCCCTCTGCTCTTCTCATCACATGTAGTAAATACAGACATTTGTATTTTACCTCTGATGCAAATGATGTATGTCTAGACTACAATATAGGATACTGAGATAGATGATGTAAATTATTATCTTAATCAACAACCTATACTTACAATCTTGTCCCCTCTGCCCTTCCCATCACATGTAGTAAATACAGTCAGTTGTATTTTACCTCTGATACCAATAATGTATGCCTAGACTACAATATACGATACTGAGATAGATGATGTAAATTATTATCTTAATCAACAACCTATACTTACAATCTTGTCCCCTCTGCCTTTCCCATCACATGTAGTAAATACAGACAGTTGTATTTTACCTCTGTACAAATGATGTATGTCTAGACTACAATATAGGATACTGAGATAGATAATGTAAATTATTATCTTAACCGACAACTATTCTAACAATCTTGTCCCCTCTGCTCTTCCCATCACATGTAGTAAATACAGACAGTTGTATTTTACCTCTGATACCAATGATGTATGCCTAGACTACAATATAGGATACTGAGATAGATGACGTAAATTATTATCTTAACCGACAACTATTCTAACAATCTTGTCCCCTCTGCCTTTCCCATCACATGTAGTAAATACAGACAGTTGTATTTTACCTCTGATACAAATGATGTATGTCTAGACTACAATATAGGATGCTGAGATAGATGATGTAAATTAGTATCTTAACCGACAACTATTCTAACAATTTTGTCACCCTCCCCCCTTCCTATCACATGTAGTAAATACAGACAGTTGTATTTTACCTCTGATACAAATGATGTATGCCTAGACTACAATATAGGATACTGAGATAGATGATGTAAATTATTATCTTAATCAACAACTATTCTAACAATCTTATCCCCTCTGCTCTTCCCATCACATGTAGTAAATACAGACAGTTGTATTTTACTTCTGATACAAATGATGTATGTCAAGACTACAATATAGGATACTGAGATAGATGATGTAAATTATTATCTTAACCGACAACTATTCTAACAATCTTTGTCCCCTCTGCCTTTCCTATCACATGTAGTAAATACAGACAGTTGTATTTTACCTCTGATACAAATGATGTATGCCTAGACTACAATATAGGATACTGAGATAGATGATGTAAATTATTATCTTAACCGACAACTATTCTAACAATCTTGTCCCCTCTGCCTTTCCCATCACATGTAGTAAATACAGACAGTTGTATTTTACCTCTGTACAAATGATGTATGTCTAGACTACAATATAGGATACTGAGATAGATAATGTAAATTATTATCTTAACCGACAACTATTCTAACAATCTTGTCCCCTCTGCTCTTCCCATCACATGTAGTAAATACAGACAGTTGTATTTTACCTCTGATACCAATGATGTATGCCTAGACTACAATATAGGATACTGAGATAGATGACGTAAATTATTATCTTAACCGACAACTATTCTAACAATCTTGTCCCCTCTGCCTTTCCCATCACATGTAGTAAATACAGACAGTTGTATTTTACCTCTGATACAAATGATGTATGTCTAGACTACAATATAGGATGCTGAGATAGATGATGTAAATTAGTATCTTAACCGACAACTATTCTAACAATTTTGTCACCCTCCCCCCTTCCTATCACATGTAGTAAATACAGACTGTTGTATTTTACCTCTGATACAAATGATGTATGCCTAGACTACAATATAGGATACTGAGATAGATGATGTAAATTATTATCTTAATCAACAACTATTCTAACAATCTTATCCCCTCTGCTCTTCCCATCACATGTAGTAAATACAGACAGTTGTATTTTACCTCTGATGCAAATGATGTATGTCTAGACTACAATATAGGATACTGAGATAGATGATGTAAATTATTATCTTAATCAACAACCTATACTTACAATCTTGTCCCCTCTGCCCTTCCCATCACATGTAGTAAATACAGTCAGTTGTATTTTACCTCTGATACCAATAATGTATGCCTAGACTACAATATACGATACTGAGATAGATGATGTAAATTATTATCTTAATCAACAACCTATACTTACAATCTTGTCCCCTCTGCCTTTCCCATCACATGTAGTAAATACAGACAGTTGTTTTTTACCTCTGATACAAATGATGTATGTCTAGACTACAATATAGGATACTGAGATAGATGATGTAAATTATTATCTTAACCGACAACTATTCTAACAATCTTGTCCCCTCTGCTTTTCCCATCACATGTAGTAAATACAGACAGTTGTATTTTACCTCTGATACCAATGATGTATGCCTAGACTACAATATAGGATACTGAGATAGATGACGTAAATTATTATCTTAACCAACAACTATTCCAACAATCTTGTCACCCTCCCCCCTTTCCATCACATGTAGTAAATACAGACAGTTGTTTTTTACCGATGGTACAAATGATGTATGTCTAGACTACAATATAGGATACTGAGATAGATGATGTAAATTATTATTTTAACCAACAACTATTCTAACAATCTTGTCCCCTCCCCCCTTCCCATCACATGTAGTAAATACAGACAGTTGTATTTTACCTCTGATACCAACCCTATAGAAACTAAGTCTATGGGGGTATATATAGTCTATTTGTAATATAATGTCAAATTGGTAAAAATCTAACTATAACGACCACTGTGCTTTTGAAACGGTTTTATTTGCTTTAAGGTCTCATTAAAGAGATATTGTATTTGATATTATGTATGAACATTGAGACCCAGTCATAAACAGTTAATTAAAAATCATGACACATTTAATATAGGGTTGAAATTATCAAAAAGTTTCTTTTTCAAGCTTATGAAATGGTTTTACAGTTTTATTTTCTATATTTAACTCTTCAGTTTGAAATACAAGGTTAGTGTACATCTTTTTTTGTAATCTATTTTTATTAAAAATTCAGAATTAATTAGTAAATACATCAATATGAGATTAATTTATTTCCCACACATGTGTTATAAGCAACTTAAAACTTAGCTGACTAAAATTTTTGTAGAATGTTTTGTAGTCTAGCAGTTACGGGAATTTTTTAAAATACAAACAGTATTTATTATTTTTTAAAAACAGAAATGCTTATGACAACAAAATCCATTTATCCAGAGATACGGTATATTTTGGCTTGTTATTTATTTACTGGCATTCCATTTTACCGATACATGGTGCTAGATTTGTCTTAGAACAGATGTCAGAATATGACCTATAACAACTATACAACAATAATTTAACGAAACCACGATAGACTGAAAGAACATTTTTAATTAAAGTACTCTATAAGAGTTCTCCAATACTACAAAGTTGATTATAATAAAAGTTGAAATAGGCCTATACTAAATTTTATTATTATTTATTGTTAGTTTCTTTGATAATTATATAATGTAAAGCTCAAAACCTTTAATTTCTGTTATAATTTAAAAAAAGGTTGAAGCATACCTACTTTTTACGATTCTGGACTGCAAATGAACATTAAACAGTAAAGTTAGTTTCACATTTGAAGGGTGCACGGGAAAAACGATTAAAATCACAAAATCAAACTTTTGAGAAAAACTGTTTTTAAGTTTTCATTTAGTGTTAGGGAATCTAAAACTATTCTTATATAGGTGCAGGATACATAATATGGTAGTGAATATATGTTTATCCATTGTTTACTATATTTTTTGATCATTTCCTTTTTTAAAGTATAATAAAAAAAAAACCAAGTAAATACACAACTTGCAATGGAATAACGATCAAAGTCAATTGACTATGATCTTTTCCCCCGTATAACTGCTTTTACCCACTAGAACTACTTTCACATGATAATTCAATTTACACAGCAGTTGCAAGGTATTTTTGCTGCATACTTTTCATAAGTTGTTCTTACTATGTATAAATAAGGTACAATAAATAAATTAAGAAAAATAATGAAATGAAAGAACTTTACTATACAATTCTTGTTATTTTATGGTTATATAGTCGACTACATCATTGTTAAGTTAAGCATTATTAGATGGGAAAAAGTTCCTTTGAAGTAACATTAATTAATGTAAATACTTGTCAGTTTTTCTTCTTAAACTTAATCGTCACCCATACCAGCTAAGGAGTCTTCACTGTCTGATGCCTCATCAGCACTGGTTTTGAGACTGTCGATCATTTTCTTTCGTTCTGGACTGCAAAAGAGTTTTAAATATTGTAAATCATTGTATTTTACAACGTAGATGTAGTTTAAGAGGCTTCTCAATGGGTTCGGAGGGTTTCAGCCCACTTGATTTGGCCCACCTACCTTCAAATAGAGGTCGATGCAAAATCATTCCTGGTATTTCTTGAGTCATCAATATTTCTCTAATAGGCCGTTTTGGAAATGGGCATTTAGGTAGAAACAGTGGGTTGAGATATTCATTCCAACCATAAAAAAAGTTGATTGTGCATAGACTACCACAAAAGGCTCTGGGTTGTTCCTAGCACTTCTGAAAACCTAATGCCAGTCATCTGGTACTTCACAATGTGATTTTACATTGATCAGTGTCATATTACGATAACACTCTAAATACCTGTTATAGGAAAAATCATCGTGAAAGAGTCAAGCAATCGTATAGTGTGTACAACATGGTACATGAACTTGAAAACAAAATAATTCTTATTCTGGTCCGAACATGAATCACAGAATATGAGGAGGTGCTTCACCGTATGGGGAAAGTTAGTCGTCAGGTAGTCGTATACACATGTAATGACTTCGTCAGAACCTTTTTTTACTAATAGTTTTGTCATAAGTGTAAAAAAAGGCTCTTTTAGATGGTAGTTCATGTATGTTAAAACTGTAAAACTTCAGCTGTCTTTTGTAGTATGTGTCATTAGTGGTAATGTTGGGCCAACACATGGACGACTATGATAGTTTTTCCCTGCCACACTTAGACTTTGATATTCCACTGTTTAAGATGACTATGATCGTTTTCCCATTGTATACCTAAACTTTTAATGCGATTAACTCGGACTGTGATCACATTTTCGTGGCTTTTGACCTGCTATGTGATAGTCCAATGCAAGAGCATTATGGCAATATAAATATCTCAAATTTTGATTTTTTTGACTATGATCGTTTTGTGTTCAGGGTTAAATACAAAATTAATCAAATTAGACACCATTTAAAAAAATTTAGATTCCTCCCCTGTATTTCTTTTTCTTTTTTTTTTTTTTTTTTTCTTCTTTTTTTTTTTTCATTTCATTTATTTGGTTGTAGTTGACAATACAATTGCATACAACAAGTCTAAGCCTTTACATCAATACATAAAACGCATTACAACACACACAACACATTATTTCTTTTATACAAATAGGTGTATCAGAGAATGAATAAACAATAAAATAGAGAAATATTAAACAAAATAAATAACATTTGAACAAATAACAAATTTTGCATGACTTATTAGAATAATTTATCTTAATTAAAAAAAGTCATTCCATATATTAAAAATTATAAAGACACAAAGTGTCAAGTATGGTATATAAAATAAATTGCTTCACTAGCAAAATACATCCCGGATTATTATTATTATTTATTTCTATTGCTGCCGACAAACACAATTCGCACAGCAAGAGTCCACAAAAAATCAAATTTATAATAACTACAATAACTTAAATAACTTTAAATACAGTTCACATTTCTGCACTAGTCAATCACACATCCACAATCACACAATCACACAATACAATATAACAAATATATACATATATAATTATATATATACATATTACATACACACAAATACATATCCAACAAATAAGGCTATATCTGAGATAAATACAGGGCAGACACTGGATCAATTTATTCGCAATTCACACCCGACATCAGCAGGATTGGCTTGAGCACCTCTGGCCAGATATTCTTCCACAGAGTAGAATGTATTTTCTAGGAGGTAGCCTCTGAGTGAACTCTTGAAACTCTGGATAGAATTCGTTTTTTAAATTTTTTCCGGAAGTGCGTTGAACAATTTAATACCCGAGTAATATATTCCACGTTCAAAAAATTTTAGTCTGTGGACAGGATATTGCAATAGTTTTTGACGGATAGGGTATTTGTGGTGGTGCTGATTCACTTCAAATAAATTATAGTTGCTCTTAAAGAAAATTAACGTCTCATAGATATAAATACACGGGAAAGTTAAAATATTATGTTTTTTGAAAAAATGAAAACACGATTGTTTATATCTCAGATGAAACATTGAGCGTAAAATTCTTTTTTGTAGGCGGAAAATTTTTATAGACTCTACAGAGTTCCCCCAGAATGCCACCCCATATCTTAGCCGAGAACCAATATAAGCAGAATAAACGGCTTTTATTACTTTTAAACTAGTCACAGTAGAAATCATTCTGAGAGCAAAACAAACTGGCGCCAGTTGCTGAGCCAAACCTGAAACATGACTTTTCCAATTTAAATTTGCGTCTAAGGTAATGCCAAGAAATTTAACATTTTTTGTGCTCGTGATTATTTCTTTACCTTTTTTTACATGTAGGTTAGGATTTGACTGTAGACCAAACTGGATTAACTTTGTTTTTGTCACATTCAGTTTTAAGTTATTTACAGAGAACCAATCTTCCGCCATGGACATTGCTAACTCTGCTGTCTCAGCCAAATCTGCTTGGTCTTTGCCCACCACTGTTAAAGTAGTATCATCAGCAAATAACACTGCCTCTGCTTGTCCAACATTTTGAGGCAAATCATTTACATAAATAAGGAAAAGCAATGGTCCCAATATTGACCCTTGAGGAACACCACGCAGGACTACTTCCCATTTAGAATGGTGAGAGTTTAGAGCACTGTCAGTATAGATAACTCTCTGTTTTCTCTTATAAAGATATGAGCTTATCCAACTGCTTGCCTTCCCACGTATACCATAATATTCAAGCTTTTGTAACAAGATCGAATGATCTACACAATCAAAAGCTTTTGAGAGGTCACAGAAGACAGATGCGATTTGAGTTTTCCCCTCTATAGCATCTATCACAGTATTTACTAACAAAAAAATGGCTGAGGAAGTTGATAGACTCTTGCGAAAACCAAACTGTTTTTTGTTCAATATATTGTATTTAGTAAGAAAAGAGACGATTCTTTTCATCATTGCTTTTTCAAATATTTTAGAAAAAACTGAGACAATAGTTATAGGACGGTAGTTTGTAATTTCTTTAGTATCGCCCTTTTTATGAATAGGTTTTACAATGGAATATTTTAAGTGTTCTGGAAATATTCCAGTTTCAAAAGACTGGTTTATAAGTAAGGCTAGTGGCCTTGAGATAACATGAGCACTGGCTTTAATTACTGATGTTGGAATATTATCCCAGCCAACAGACTTCTTGTTTTTTAAACTTAGTATAATTTTGTAAATTTCTGAAGGGCTTGTAGGGCGAATGAACAAAGAGTTTTGAACTCCAATTTAACATTAAGGTGGTGCAATCTTAACTTAATTAATTTAGATTTGAACATATCTAGCTAGATTGGTTGTAATTATATATATCAGGATTTGTATGTGAATTTCTTTAGAAATCAATATATATATATATATATATATAAAATATATCAATATATCAATAATTTCTAAAGAAATTCACATATAAATCCTGATGGAAATGTTAATTTTAAATTAGCACAAATAAAAGATATTTTTGTGCAGATCGCTAGGCTGTAATAAATGAAGTTTACCAAAAGCTCATTTTTCCTGTTTATTTGTTCAAAATTTAGAGGGCAGGAGGAACTTAAGGACAGCTAATATTTGTGTATATAAACATAAAGTAAAAATGGTTCCAAATTCTATGAGGGGGATTTGTGGATATTTCATAGTTTTAAGTAGCGGTGTTCATATAAGAGAGATAATTTATGTTATAAATTACCAACAAGTTAGATGTGTAAATCAAGAATTACTGGTGTTTCTATATTTGTCAGTAGTTCCAGTAGACATTTTTTTAAATCCTCTAGTGTCATTCTGAGCAACTAATCTATCAACTCATTTTTTGAACTAAAGTACAGTCGCTACTCAATAATTTGACAATCGATAATTTGAATCTCTCAATAATATGAAGTAAGGTCCCTTGAAAAATACTCGATTAATTGAAAAAATATCACTTCAGTAATTTGAAGTTATATAGTGAGGGCATCTTGCTCGCCAATGCTCTATAATTTGAAATCAGGTCTCTATAACTTGAAGTTCAGCACTCTCTATAACTTGAAGTCCCACAATGCAGTGGTTGGTTTGTACCTACATGGACCTGTCGTTTGTTTACATCAACATTCGTTCTATTCATACAATTATTCTGTAGTGTGCTTTCACACCTTATTGAATTTTATTTAAAAGTGATTGTTCCTTGAAACTGTGAACGCCATGAGTACTAGAAAGAACAAGTGCCTTTCAATTAATGAAAAGAAGCTTGTTATTGAAGTTTTGGAAAGTGGAATTCCGAAGAAAGATGTCGCAAAACAGTTTGCTATGTAGCCGTCCACTTTGTCTATGATTTTGAAAAATAAAGATCGTTTCACTGGAAGTGTCTCAGGTGTAGGAAGAAAAAGGTCACATCAGGGCTAGTTGCCCTGTCTTGAGGAGTGTTTGCTGATTTGGATCAACGAGTGTAGAGGACAAAACATTCACATCAGCAGATTAATGTTGAAGAGAAAAGCCAAATCTTTTTCTCAGTCCCTCGGGATTGAAGGATTTGCGGTAAGTGAGGGTTAGTTCTCAAATTTAAAAAAATCCACGCCATCATGTTTAAAAATATCTGTGGAGAGAGTGCCACTGTGGACAATTCCCTTGGTTTAGAATGGATTGAAGAACTAAATCAACTTATGAATGGTTACGACCCATGCAACATATTCAACACAGACAAAACCGGGCTTTTTTATAAATGTCTTCCTGATCACACCCTGGCATGTGTCATGAAGTGAAATTGAGCAAGGATAGAATAACTGTCCTTTTAACTTGTAACATGGACAGATCTCAGAAATTGAAACCACTTGTGGTAGGAAAATCTGCAAAACCGCATTGTTTCAAGGAAATGAAGTCACTTCCCACAACTTCTCACTCAAACAAAAATCATGGATGACATCAGAGTTGTTTAAGTAGTTGGCTGACTTCGGTTAACAGTGATATGAAAAAGAAGAAACGAAACAATTTACTATTTTTGGACAATTACACCGTACATAACAACCCTCCAACATTAGATCATGTGAAATTGATTTTTTCCCTCCGAACACTACTTCAAGATTGCAACCATTGGCTTAGGGAATTATTCAAAATTTCAAAACTCTCTACCACAGAAAAATTGTTTCTCTTGTGCTGCATAGCATTGAAAAAGGTGAGAAAGCAAACATTACAGTTTTGACCGCTACAACCATGATTGATAAGGCTTGGGAAAATGTTACCCCTACCACTCTTTATAACTACTTCAGAAAATGCGGGTTTGTTATGCAAACTGAAGAAAATGCGGAACAGCCATCAGAGTCGCAAGAATTAACGAATTCTATTCCCCCAGAATCAGGGTGAAGGTTTCTGCCTAACTGCAGTGAGTTGAACCTTTGAGGACTTGTCCATATTCACGATGACATTGGTGTCCACAGCGTTCTAACCGGTGCTGAATTGTTGGCCTGTGAGGATGAGGACGAGGAATGTAGTGAAGAACAACCACCAACTCCAGTCACATTGAAGGAAACAAGATCATTTATCCATACCCTACTCTCCTATACCCTCAGGACAGAAACAAGTAATGACTTCTTCTCAGCTCTCATCACCATCGAAAATTCGCTGGACAATGATAGATGGAAGTCGCTAACTCAAAAGAAAATCCCAGACTACTATTTTCAGTAAATGACCTTTTTTCATTGAGTATGCTTTACATTTCTACTTACATAAATAATATGTATAATAATATAATTAATCTAAATAATTACTATATACTGTATGTATAAATAATAATGTAATAAAATAAAGTTAAATATATACTGTACGTGTAATTTCATTTAAACTCTCGTTTATTTGAATTTTTTCTTTTCTTCCTCTCGATTATTTGAAATATTTTGTATTTTGAACTCTCAGTAATTTGAACTTTTTATCTGGTCCCTTGAGTTTCAAATTATCACGAGTCGACTGTATTAAACATTGTACTAAAGAACAATGAAAAAAGCAAATATAATTTGTTTTTAAGTTGAAAATATTATTAAATCGACTAAAACAAATTTGAACATTATATTTAAAGAAGATGGTACAAAATTGCTGACAAAAATAGAATCATTATTTGATTATAATTATGTGACTCTTGTAAAATACTAAATTTTAAATGAAAATGAATGAATTTTGGTATTCAGAACAGGTTAAGCTAGGATAGCTTAGTTATATTTATATATTGATACTACAATTTGTTGTAAAATTATGACTGTGTAAAGCCAGATACAGAATGTTTGGTGTTAATCAGAGTTGATGCAATTAGTAAATTCCAATCAATTTAGTTAAATTGACACAATATATTAACAGTAAAATATAAAATTTCTGTCAATTGAATCAAATAGTTGGTGAACTCAACTTCTAAATAATGAATGGCATAGTTGAGACCAGTGTTGAGAAATTTAGTACCAATCTGATTTTTTTTCCTAAAAAGAGATCACATAAAAAGACATATACACATAAACATGAATTTACACAACTATATTCTTATTCAGAAAGTCCTCAATACCACAATGAGTCCTGCATAATCTTCTTTATTAAAGAAAGTAACATAACTGGACTTTACGTAATTAGGTATCTAACTATCACAATCTGCTGAAAATTATAAATTTGCTTGGATTCATTAGGTTAAGGAGAATATATGCTGGAAAATTTATGTTTCCTTAATAAAATAATTTTATTACACATAATTATATTTATGGCAATAATGTTTATTATAGATTATGATACTGTGTGATTTGAACAGTTTATCTCAATATAATTTTATATATGACAATAAAGTTTATTATAGATTATGATAATGTGTGATTTGAACAGTTTATTTCAATATTAAAGTTGTTATTTTCCATTTACAGCGTACTTGAATTTAAAGAATAAAAATTATACTCTTTGAAGGTGAACTTTTGTGTGCAACTTTGTTAACAAATTACTAACATCAAATGTTCCTGGAATTCAAAGTTTATAGAAAACAATTAAAATCTTTAAAAAAGCCTTATAATTAGTTGTTTAGACCTATCCAAAAGTAAATCTGTTAAAGATATGAAGAATTGTGAACAAATTAAAATTATGAAAAATACTTCAAAACATTTAGTAAAAAAAAAACACCCATAAAGCATTGGAAGAGGACAACTGAGAACTGCATCTTTTTGTCCATTTTGATAAACTGAATTTCCAAATTATCTGAAATCCTCAACTCCAATTTAGCACTAATTTTTTAGTTAAAAGAGGGTTTTAAAAAATGTCTACTGGAACTACTGACAAATATAGTAACACCAGTAATTCTTGATTTACACATCTAACTTGTTGGTAATTTATAACATAAATTATCTCTCTTATATGAACACCCAACACCGTTACTTAAAACTATGAAATATCCACAAATTGCACTTCTAGCAATCAGACCTATTTTAGTTTAAAACTCTGAAATTTATTTATAATTTTCATTAGCATATGTTGTTACAACTAATTACAACTTTAGTAACATGTTAAATAAAATGTAAAAAAAATAAATAAACGGAGTAATGCGATTGTTCTTGGCAATAAATTTATTGAACTCCTACAAAATAATATATTTTTATCAGATTTGTTACTATCTGTTGGAATTAGTGGCAATAAAATTTATTTTAAAGAAACGTTAAGTTGATATAAAATTATTAAAAGAGATTTTGTAATGAACTTACAAAATTTTAAAACTCTGTTCCTTCATTATATAGTTTTGTGAGTATCATTACAAAGATAAAACATGGTATGATGAATAATTTTAATAAATGATTTCAGTTGGTGGATTTTAGCATGTGGTGATAACAATGATTTATTTCCACAAAATATACTTTGGAATAAATTAGTTTTGCAATTTAATCTATATCTATAATAATAAATACTAAACGTTAAATATATAGAGACAGATATTGAAATTACATTTCAACAGTGGTTTGTAACATAGTTCTGATAAAGGACTTTATATTTTTTATGTTACAATTTCAACATTTTAAAGGATAAATATGTTTTAGACATTGATGGTACTAACTTGGTGAAATTAAATTTAGCAAGCCACTGTTCATCTTTTTTATTCATTTATATAGTCTGTTTATATGGCTACAATCATTAAAACATTTCACCTTTAATCATCTTTCTGTATTAAATAATATACTGCTAGTTTTACCCTCCTCTTTCTTGCTTTACTCAATAACTAGTGGTTATGTTCGAGTCAGTAATATAAGAAGTTTCAACCACTTTACTGTCAGAGGGGTGTGAAATCATTCTGTAAACAGTAATACAATAAAAAAAAACAGAGCACAAATATTGAACAAATTATCTCATTGTATACCACTCAAAAATATTAGAAATTAAACTTTGAAAATTAGTTTTCAATTTATTTACAGTATTAGGTATGCGTTAGGTCAAGCGAACACCTTAGTTGATTTAAATTGAGTTTGTAATGTTAAGTTTCCTGCATTTTTGGGGAAATGGTAACAGTATTTTTTGTTTGGGTCTTTCCTCTGGAACCAAAAAGGTTTTCATTTAGTTTATCTTATGTTGTTATTATATAAATTTGAATTTACTTTCCGTATTTACTTTCATTATACAATTCAGTTTCATAACATGGAAAACACTTTTTTATCGTAACTTGAAAATATGACCATTGGAGTCATACTTTTTCAATTGTATTGCAAAGTAGTAGTATTTGGTCTGTTTTGTAAAGTTTCATCTCATATCCTCTGTAGAAACCAAGAATCATTGAAATCAGTTTACAAATGAGATGGTTTAACGAAAATAAAAAATTATTGGTATTTTTATTTTGAATTATCTGTTGCGTATTTTTTTTAAAAACTACATGCCATCAAAATCAACTTATCACTAAATGGTTTTACCACAAACAAATTATTCTAAACGGATAGCTGTGTACATGTCATTGTGAAGTGATTACAATGTTCATGCATTTCCAATATTTTCTCCTTATTTGGTTTAGTCTTACCAAGTGATTTAGTATGAAACAGAATTTTTGAATTTTGACTTTGATATCTTGGTTTAAATAGATGTTATATGTTCCTCTTTGTTTTCATGAAGGATGGGGGAGGGGATAATGTGGAATGAAACAGTTATAATTTAAAGTAATGCATGCTCAGTAATGAAACTAAATTTGTCACTTCATTGAAAAAAATTATTTATAACAACATATACACTAGATTATTTCATAATATTTGGAGCTCAAACAAATCATCAATCAATTAATTAAACTGAAGTTTGACTCAGAAAATGGTCGGAGCAAATTTCAACTACAACTGTAAAATAGAGTTGTCACTCGAAATTCACAGAAGTGTCTGATCCACTAGTGTTTCATATCAAAGGTTAGAGTATTATTAAACTACTGAAAAATAGTTGGATTAGTAAGTCTTAAATTACTACACTTTTTGTTTGGCTTAATTAATATTGTAAATAGACTTATTTGAAACCTATGGCTAATAAGTTGAATGAAAGGAATAAAAAAGTAAATGTAATGTAGAATCAAAAGAGAAATTGACTAAAATCTTAATATACTTTTAAAACTTCAAGGCAAAATTTAATTATTTGTAATAAGACTTGTTTTGGTAGAGAAATCTCAAATGTTTAACTGTTTTATTGTCTAATGATTGCACAAACATTTAAATCTACCTAAACTAGGACACATATATTATATTTTTATTTTATTTATTTTTAGGGTCTATACAAACTTCAAAAGGTTCAACATTTGTATAACAAAATATTGTGTTATAAGAAGCAACAATTTGTTTACAAGATACAAAATATCATACACTGCCAGGCAGCTGTGATTGTATTGGTTGAATCATCATGTTACAAGTTTGACTATTGACATTGGTTTGTGTTCATTCCATGCGACTGATTTCATAAAACAACTCCCTTCTCAATTACAACTGATTGCTTAGATCTTGCATAACTTACATTCAGGTATCATGTAAAGAACTACAATCCTATTTGATTCTGTTGCAGCTGTTTTTGAATTAATACTTGATTGTTTTTTTATTTAATTTATGCTGATGATAAATAATAATGTGAAACCATTTTCATATATAACTGTCAATCTATTGCATTATATCTACAGTGATGTTTTAATTTTAAACTTATTTGTTTATATTTTAGGCGAAATAAGATTTTTAATAATTTAAAAAAATAATAAAAATGTTATAAAATAGATTTTCATGTGATATATTTTGTAGAATAATCTTTTTGGAAAACTTCTTAAGGTCACATTTTTATTGAATTAATGTTTATTAATTTTTTTTTTCATACTCCATTTTTTATGTTTTTAAAATGCCAGATCAACAATGTAAAATCGGTTTCTTAATAGTTGGAGGTTGTAAAAATGTATTCTCAATAACTTTCTTAGAAATCATAAGTCCATAAACAATCTGCCTAACAGGTTATCCAATAAAAAATACCAATTTTTGAACAGTTTATGAGTCTTATGCAGGTATCTGTAATAACTCAGCTACAAACAAATTATTATTCTACAAGGCATAGCACACTTATTGCTAATAATTTTTTTTTTTTAAATAACAGTTTGTGATACTTTTTCCTAAAATGACTATTTGTCATTATTGGAATTATTTTGAATAATAATTCAGACTATTAATGTTTCCCACCTGAAGCATTTTTGTCGCATTTTTGTGTGTGCAGTTTTCATAAAAATCAATTTCAAACTCCTACTAATTTAAATCTAATAATAATATACATACAAAATTGTATTTAGAGGATTCTTGGGTAAAATAAAAATTGTATTAAAATCAGTATTCAAAAATGTTTAACTAAAAATTATGATTGAATGCAAGTAAGATACTAATTGTAATTTTAAAATTGTGTAAAACAAATAATTTTATATATACTGTGTGTTAAATAAGTCCCGGGACGGCTTAATATTTTTAACCATTACAGATAGAGCTACAAAGCTTATTGTTAATGGACACCAAATTCTATTTTGGTACATATTCAGTGGACAGCCCACAAGGACAGCGCACGTACGTGGTACGTGGACAGCCCACAAGGAGTAAGTAGGAAATCTTAAATGAGAGCATAGGTCGAGTTGTACATCAAATTAAAGGCCTTTACGAGGAGAACACAATGTCATAAACCCGACCTCAAAAGGTTCACCTTAGCTAAAATAGCGTAGGTTTTAGAGTTCATAATAAATCAAACAAGAAAAATGGATTAACCATGATAGGCCTAAAAATGAAAGTTGTTTGTAACTTATTTTGAACGATAGACTTCCACGGTCACAAACATCATTATGATCTTGTTCTTCGGGGTTCGACAGCGTCAATATTGTCTGCACGTTGAGTACAGCCTACGTTTCGGGCACTTTACAGATGTCCATTCTCAAGGCTTAACAAATGTCATAATGTTGTTTGTAACTGATAGTGGGTATTCTAGCAAACAGGAAACATCCTTGCTTTAAATGCAACAATCATCAATTGCTCTAGTTTTGCCTGTGAATGAATAATCAAACTGCCATGGACTTCATTATACTTAGCTAATCATTGTAAATTTAAGCAATCTTTGAATGGGTGCCATTTCTGGCTCGTTTGTCCATTTGAGTTCACATTTGCGGCATTCTACTCTACTAATAAAGACCTTTAATTTGATGTACATATCAACCTATGCTTATATTTAAGATTTACTTTAGACTCCTTGAGGGCCATCCCCCATTGGAGGTAAAGAGCAAGTTAGCAGTCTAAAAAAATTTTTTTTTTAAAGCCAGATATTGATTTGCAAAGTTTTCATTTCATAACCTCTACCTAGTAAACATTATTAAGCTGTTTTCAACATACCTGACGTTGTAGCTAATATGAACTTTAAACCCACACTATTTCAGTTAGTGTGAACCTTTTGAGGAAGGGTTTGCGGCATTGTGTTCTATTCATAAAAGCCTTTAATTCTATGTATAACTCGACCTTTGCTCTCATTTAAGATTTCCTACTAACTCCTTGTGGGTTGTCCCCCTGGAAAGGTAGCGGTCCACTGAATACGTACTAAAATTGGGGTTTTTTCCCATTAACAATGTGTAAAAATTTGTAGCTCTATCTGTAATGGTTAAACAAATATTAAGCCGTACCGGGACTTATTTAACTCACTGTATATATATATATATATATATATATATATATATAAAATAGTTTATTAAGTAGTATAATTTAACTGATGTGGAAAAAATTTAATACAAAATGTCTGAAACGTTTCATTCAGTTTTGTTGCTATTAATTTAAATTTTATTTATTTATTTATTTTTATCTTTACCCCTGATAAATACAAATGTGTATAGCATGTATCAGATACTAAATTAAATAAAACTAACTTTAGACACATACAATAACACATAGAAAAAAATAAAGTTTTAGGCCAAACCAAGTTTAAAATATTCCTATAGAAAATACAAGAATAAAAATGTAATCAAGATGCAGAGATTGTCCTCATTTGTAATAATACATAGTCTATTAAAATATATATACTTAAGAAATTCCTAGTTTCTATAGAATCCCAAGCAGCTTTTGGCAACTTTTAGACTCAAGTGCTGACCCAATATAAATAATTTCAAGGCTCAATATTAACAAATTACTATACTTCCAAAACATAAAAGGCTGTGAAATAACAGATTATAAAGGAATTGGTCTGCTAGTGAGTGAAGCAAAAGTAATTTGAAAGCTTTGAAGGTATTTAGTCATTCTACACATGTATATCATGAATGAGAAATCATTGTGTCATTTAGTCGGCAGCTACATTTTAATTGATTGTCAGTTTGTTATTCTAGGAGAATTTCACCTAAAGATCACTTAAAATAGTAATTTAAAGTAGAAACAGCAATATATATTAAATTAAATATAGATATATATATTAATATATATATTATATATATATATATATAAAAATTAAATTGGGCTTAAAAGAATAACTTTAGATGGGAAATTGACAACAGTTATAATGTTTAATCATATTTGGTTGAAATCAATATAGGAAGATTTGCATTGTTATTTAATTTATACAATTTTTTTAACCATCTAAAATTTAATTATTTCCCCAACAAACAATTTAATTTAGAGGTAGATATGCTTTGAAGGATATTTAAGTATGTAATTTGTTCAATGTAAATACAGCAAGCTATAATTTTAACTTATCTGTGATAAAAGTGTATTACATAGCCTACATAACTTAATTGTTAAGAGTCGGGAATTTGTAGATTAGACTAGATGGGAGAAATACTTAAGAAACAATAGATTACTGTAATGATATTTTAAATTTGTTTGTTAAATAAAAAAAAAAAAGAAGTTTTATTGGTGTATAAATGTTTATACTTTTGTTTATGTTAATTTTCAGATTTAGCAAGAGAAAAGTGTCGGCCATTCCTTGTCGAGGGTCATCAAGTAGGACTGGTGAGACCAGATGTTATGACTCAGCTGATGCGATACCCAGAGGTGTTTAGTATTCAACAAAATGCTGTTACACTGAACCCAGCTTTCAGAGATTACACAGAAAGGTCAGCCAAAGTTGAAGCTGTGTTAAGAGAATGCAGGGCCCAAGGAACATTCATTTCTCTTAAAGGATGGAGAGATGAGGTAAAGCTCCTTTTTCTTTTCATGCATTAAATTCGTTTTTTTTTTTTTTTTGTTAATGAAAGAAGCCACCATCTCAGAAGGGACACTTCTGGAGTGACCATAAATGAGGTTTAGTTTATTTTTAGATAGGGCTAATATAATTTATGAGCACTTTACACTCTTGCTGCCCAAGTGGTATTAGTAAAATCTTAAAATTTTCAATAATATTTGCTATATTTTGTTTGGTCTGGTCATCTAAAAGTTTGTTTTATTTTGAAGTCATTTTTATAATATAATTGACAACATTGTCTGCATTATAAACCCCCACAAATTAGTTCAATAGTTTTCCAATATTTTTGTTAAAACTCACCATCATCTCTACAGTTTGCACAGCTGAAGCAATTTTCTTGCAGTGCTCAATATTTTTTTCTTCAGAAGTCTAATATGCACTTCTATGTAACTATTCGATTTTGGAGTTTTAAAAAAAAAAAAAAAGTAACATTTTGAATATATGCAGTTTTTGAATAAATTAATACATGCACACTTACACTTTGTTTATAATTTAATATGGTTTTTGTTGAATATTACAAATATTAAATTTTAGTACATTGTGATCAAAATAGCTTAATAATGTTTTCCTTGTTTAAAGGTAATACTTTCTCATTTATCATTGCCTTATAAAACAAGTTGATGGGAGCCATAATGGTACTTAATCCAGTACCATCATCAATGTAATAAATACAAGTATAACCTCTAATGTAATACCCAAAAGTTGGATTCTTGAACCTTGTAGGAAATAGTAAATTGTATTTTTAGATTAAGGAGTCCCAACAGACCTAGTAGAGTGAGTACCACTCTACTAGGTAGAGAAAAGTTCACAGTACTACTAAGTGAGAAAGGGTCACAGTAGAGAAAAGTTTTACAAAAGGTCTTTCTACAGAGAGGTTTTATAAACACAAATTGGAAAGAGGAAGATGTTTAGTTATTATTGTATCAAATCCAGAATGCATTGTCATAAACTTATAAAATATCTTGGTTGTCTGGGATTAGTGGGAATTAAGTTATAAAATTGTACTGTTCGAAAACAAATACAACATTCAAATTACAATCAGTATATATGGAAGGAAATTATTGTAGTAAGAATATAGTTAGGTACAAATAAAACACAATTTTTCTTTTGTAAAATTCTATAATTTATTTGGTCTAGCCGACCATGGTTTCGCCAGTTACGGCATTGACGAGGCTCTTACAAGACTAAATACAATACACACCATAACTATTATAAAAGGTTGAGAAATAAAGGCAGGAAATTCCCATTAACAAACAAAGCACAAAGACCCGGGGGGAAAAACCCCACAGGTCATTCACACAGGGACCAACCTTGAATAGAGGTTGAAGTAAAGGAGTAAATGACAAAAATTCCGTTTGGTCATTTAAAACTAGATTAGCATCATTACACAAAATTCTCTTAATTTCTAAAATTTCCAAAACATTTAATTTTCTACTTTTTACGTTCACATGTAGAATTTCAAAATTAACATTAGAATAAAAATCTGTCAGTGCATGATTTTTTAAATGGTTAGAAAAACTAGAATCATTATAACCTAACCGCCAACTCCTTTCATGCTCACCTAACCTACACTTAAAACTACGGCCTGTTTGGCCAACATAAGCAGCATTACAAATACTACATGTCAGTTTGTACACACCACTTTTTTGCATTTTTTCTATTTTATCTTTGGAATTTACTAACATCTTTCCTAAATTTTGTTTACAATAATAAGCTGGCTTACAGTGTTTTTTCTTTTCTAAAACTTTACCAACTGCATGGCTAACTTTACCAAAATAGTTAATTCTAAGCCACTTTTGTGTGGAATTATTAGAATTGACTATTGGGAAAATAAAGGATTTAGCCTTTTTAAAATTTTTTTTTTAAACATTTTATCAAATATAGTTAGGTAACTTGGCACAACAAAACATGCACAATCTATTTCTGATATTTACTATACTTTATGAAACTAGTCTGTAGTTTGAATGGAATCTTAATTACTCAAACATTGTGAAGTGTTTTGGTTGGTGGTAAAAGGTGTCAAGAGTGGTACCTGAGATTATGGGTTTGAATCTCATCCAAGACTCAAGATTTATTCTGTGGAGTTTGGTTCTTTCCAACCTGTGGTGTATCACAGGGATGGTTCACTATAAATATAAACGGTAGTTGACATGAGTGGAAGTTAATGGTGTTGGTTAATTACCAACTGCAGAGAAAACAACCATTTTGCAAATATTTATTTATGTGGATGTACTTTATTAAAAAAAACTTATAGAATTGATGTATTGGGCGCCTGTGAATGTTGTGCTTGAAATATACTATTTAAAGCATTTAAAAGCATGGCAATTCATTCAGAAAACATTAAAATAAAATGTTTCGATAGAAAATAAAAACTCGAAAAAAAAAAAATAATAATAGTTTAAAAATAAATTAATGAGCGTTGAAGTTTGTAAATCTCTGCTACCTTTAATGATTTGTTTGTTCCAAATAACAACAGCTAAAAAAAAAAAAAAAAATTATCACAATATTATTTTTTACTAAATGTTATTCATTTTTGTTTTATATTACAAATTTAAAATATAATTTTCATTAAATATGTGAAATAATGTATAATAATAAAACAAAATTCAGGTTGATTCTGAATAATTAAAATATTTAATCCTCAAATCATTTAAAATCATTTTTTATAAAATATAATTATAAATTTCAAAAGATAAGTTAAAAAAAATGCGTGCCTTCAAAATGATCTCATTATTTAGAGAAATTATTTGTTCAGATA
This sequence comes from Aphrophora alni, assembly GCA_963513935.1. Lineage (NCBI taxonomy): Eukaryota > Metazoa > Arthropoda > Insecta > Hemiptera > Aphrophoridae > Aphrophora > Aphrophora alni. The sequence goes on along the minus strand of OY740766.1, from coordinate 111,978,214 downwards.
AAAACATGTATTATGGTTATCTGGGTTATTATTTTTTGCATGTATAGTCCAAAAACAAAACTTTGCACACAGATGTTTCCAATTATCAATCATTGATTACACTAGGTTTAACACTAGGATAACACCTTTGATACTGAACAATTGTACAAATATAATTACAGTTTTCAGTTTAAAAGCTAACTAAATATTAATTTTCGTATATTTACAAGTTGTATTAAATGTTTACCATTAAAAAATATAATAATATAAATAAATTACTGCAATTAAATTTTTTTTTTTAAATATTAACAAATTAATTCTATCTCGGCTACTATGAGTATATTATTTATTGCAAGTTAATGGGTTAACATAATAGCCATGATTCTACTAGATAAGAAACTGATGTTATGAAAGTCTATTATGTGTACTGTTATGCGTTCACAGCATAAAACATAATAAAGGTATGAGTCTTTCTACTGTCCTGCACAGCACACTGGCCATTGAGATGATGTCTAGCTTATTTTATGTTGTTGTATATCGTTTCATTCATTATATACATTATTATTAATTACATCTGTACTTCTCATGTTAAAAATTACATCTAAGTCTTGTATTATTGTTTATATGTAGGCGTAATGTTTCTAAAATTTGTCTTTTAGTTTTAAAATAGTCCGATTAAAACTTATAGGGTTAATAAAATTAAGTAGGATTAAGTTTTTTTGTGCCCTAAAGTAAAAAATCTAGCTGTCATCATCGTCTAAAAAAAGAGAGCATAAAATAAAGACCGCTAGCACTCATATACTCAAATAGCATCAGAGTCGGAAGAGAATAAGAGTTGGTTAAGGAAGATCAGATATGAGAGATGAAAAAATGGAATCTAATCCCACACTAGATGAAGAAAGGTGTAGATTTTAGCTAGGGTCTCTCGAGATTGCCACACCCTTACTCCCCATAAATGACCCCCTGAGTGAAAGTAATGTTACAAGTTTATAATTTTAAAACTTGTATTCCCAATATTAGTATTATAAGTTTTAAAATTCACCTTTAAAACAACTAGGAGGATAAAAATACTGTATATAGATTCAGTATGAAGACAGTATTTAATAATGAGTTTTATCAACATAAACAAAATAAGACAACAGTGTAATTCAAGAATTACTTGTTTGACTATATTTTTTAGTAAGAAATTGATTAATCATGGAAGTTAATGCACAAAATTTGTTGAGGATATCAACAGTCAAGGAAATAGTTAGTTTTGTCAATATCAACAAACATCAAAAACATTCATTTTTTCTTATTCTGTCCCCCCCCCCCCTAACTTTCTTATAGGAGAGAAAAGTAGGCATAGAAGGTTGTAGGCGTAGAGGAATCTTTTTGTGAAATTTTTCTTTCCTTGAGGTTAAAAAAATAAATAAAAAAATGAGCTTTGTAGTACACAACTAGACCTCTAATGAATAAATTAGTGAAAACTATGTAAAGAATCGTAGATAATTCGAACTTTATGCGTAGATTTGATCTTAGAAAATATTAAACTAATATAATTACATACTTGTAAGCTCAATAATAAAAACATGGAAAATTACAAAGTCTTTATGAACAAAAATTAAAGTTATTGATAAGTGAGGTGTTGAAATATTATTAATTATTTCAATGTACATCTTCTTTTTATATAAAACAATATATCATCCAATGTAAAGAAATATAAATAAAAGAAAAATGTTTGTTATTAATGCAGATTTTACAAGAAATTTATCATTGCTTGAGAGATAATGACCTAGTTTAAATGCTTCGTGTCTCTTGTAACCCAAGCTTATCATTACTTCCTTGTGATAAAACTCTTTCAAATTGTGGAATTGTGCCAGCTAAATATTATTAGTTACAATATTCAAATGCCTTCCAATTGCATTTCTGATCTAATAATATATACAGGTCTGTGTTATTGATTAACAATTAGTGGTAGTTCAATTTATTTGAAATATGTATGATGTAGATATTGTCAAAAAGATACAATCACAAATATTATGGAAATGCAATTCTAACATTAAAAACCTTCAAGAACAGTTCCTTGTAAGATTTTCTAAACTTTGAAACACTCGAGTCTTGATTCCTATATGAACTCGTACTCCTTATTATATTTATTACTTCATAAATTATGAACTGTTTAAACTATCATAATTATGAACTATTTCTTTTAGGATTTGTACTTTTGAATTTACAACGTTTTGCTGAACTGTTGTAGTTCATGGATTTAGTTTAGATGCGCTAGTGTGGGAGAATGTCATCAGTTTACCCTCGCCTATTACATTTGGCGTACTACTGTATTTAGGTGATACAATTGCGCTGAGCCATCAAATATTGCCCGTTTCTATCATTCAAAGCAAGCAGTAAAAAAAAATAGAATGTATTACATGCTCATACTATATACAATAGATTTATCTTACTTTTTATGCTCTCTTTGGTGAATTTCTTTTCTGATTGAAGTACAGTTTGTGTACGACATAATCATTGACATCATTTCCGGCTTTTAAGAATACAATATATGTCAGAATAATGACTAATTATAATATTCCTTGTATTTATGGAACAATTATAAAACTAAATATAGTAATAGTTTCTCTTTTTTTATCTTTGCAAGTCCCAAAGTAGAAAACATCTTAAATATAAGTGGTCATCAATTATTATTTATTTTAGTAAATTACTATTATTATTATAATTATTAAAATTAATATATATATATATATATATATATATATATATATATATATACATATATATATTATTCATTATAATAATTATATATTGTTATACATATTATTCATTATAATAATTATATATTATTATTATACATATTTATCATTTTATATTGTAAACCTTTTCAATTCATAAAACAATACACAATAATAAATAACAAAGATACATTTGATGTATTTTTTTACGAAACATTACCCTTTGAATAACTGACTTATTAAATAATTACAAAATAAAATATAGCCAAAATTAATTAAGCTCCTATACCTATAAATGGTAAACAAACTTTTCCTTCATAATGGTACAACCTGGGTGTAACTGGTGTTTATTATTATAATTTTAGAGGCCTTTGACTCAGAAAACTAATAATAAGAAGAAGAATTCTGAAAAACAATAATGCTACAAAATTTGATTTGTGGGAACCTGTGTTTTTATAATGTTTTTAACTATCATAAAATACTAACTAAAAGAGAAACTCCGTCCGAATGGTTTTGCATACTCATGCACCATTGTGGTCACACGAGTCATTTGGAATATCACAATAGTAGCACCAATGTCACTTGAAACAAATGCATTGAAAACTTTCAGCTAGACTAAAGATGAGGTGTATAGGGGAGTGAGTGACATTATTAAACATTTTCCTTGGAGCTCTATAATAGGCAGTCTATCTTGAAGTTATCAGAAGTGGGCCGCTAGATGGCAACACTAGAGAAACTGTTACTAGTTTCTAAACTAAACTTCTTTAGATCTTGCTGCTATTATTCATTACAAGAAATAAATGCATGAAATATGAACTCTATGATTGGTAAATGTTGAATTCCTTAACAGTTGACACAAATTCCTACAATGAATATTATTGTTCATCGTTTAAATATCTTTTTGCGTACTTTAAAAATATTCCGTGAAATAATTTTAAATATATAGTTCTAGTTTATTATATAACTTCAAACATTTAATGCAAAGATTAAACAAAAACATGCACCCCCCACTAGCTCGTCTCATTATATTTGTTACTAATGCAGAGATAGTGCTATTTATGATAACTTCTTAGACCTAAAGAATTTTAATGTATCAAGAACTTGTTAAATATTTATATTATCGTTTGTTGAAAATAACTTACTGGCTGGCATTTACTTAGTGTAAAACAATAACTTTTTCCTGTAAAACAATAATTATTTCCCTATGCTACTGAATAACACTATTAAAAATTTGATTTTTTTTATGCATTTATTTATACAGTTAATTTTGAAATATTTTATAACATTTACAAAACATTCTTTTTTTCCATGAAACCTAATGAATAACAAATTATGTATAGGTTATCTTTATAGGTCAAGCTTGTGGGTTACCATGCCAACTAATTACAATTAACATAATTAATTGTTACAAATAATTACTTTTCCTAGAAACATTAATTCTGAAAGTTAACATTAACATTACCAAAGTAGAAATAAACTTGCTTTTTAATAATATTTATCTCGAGTGAATATTGTTTAAATTTAACAAAACATATATGCTTCTTACTGCATAATTCTATGTGATGGATTATTAGTTCTTTTTTTACAAAATATTGTTTCGCCTAGGGTTATATATTAATATGAATGTAAAATAGTATATTATCCAGCCTTACATATAAATGTTATATATAATTTGCTACACTAATTATTAATAGTCTGTTACAATTTTCAAAGTAATTTATTCTTGATTTTTGCTATTTTTTAGCAGATAAATTATGTTATTAAGGCATCTTCATGTTATGCAGGTATACAATTTATTATAATTAGTAAATTTTTATCTAGTAAAAAATAAATTAATACCTGAATATAATTGTTATTCATTTTTAGTTTCCTACTGGCCTGAATCATTTGATATAATTAAATATATATATAAACTTCAGTGATCCTGTTTTATGTTGATGTCCTGACTGCAATTACTGTGGAGTTTTAATGTGATAATTGTTCGTGTGTTATGTGTAGCGTGTAATGAAAAAAAAAGTATCAAATGAAAATCTTTGAAAATAGCCCTGTGAGGCTGAAATTGCAGTCAGGACATTGACGAAAAACAGTATCACTGATGGTAATTATATATATTTAATTCAAATATAATTCCAGCTGATAAGTGTTGCATTTAATTAATGTTTCCACTTCTTTAAAAAAAAATGTAATTTTCTGTAACATCAAAGTAAAATATTTATTTAGTTGTAACTAAATGATTTTATTAAGATAATCATAACTGTCAACAGGTCATTGGCCTAGGCTAATCATAAAGGCTGACATAAATAATAACATAAATAATGGTCGACTTTAGCTATTCAGTAAGAAAAACTTATTGATCTTAGATATTTTACAATATGGAAATTTCAAATCAACATAACTTTAAAATATAATTTGTATGAAGTTGCATGCGACAAGAAGCATTTGGTAATACAGCCAATGATAAGTCAGAAGGTGCATGACACAACAGTACATTGTTACGAACAATAAAAGGGTTAAGCTGTATTCATTAAATTGTAGTATGACATCAAATATGTTAAAAAAAAATTCCTTTCATCTAAAACTATTGTACAAAACAAAAAAAAAGTATCATAACACAACAATACATTGTAACGAACAATAAAAGGGTTAAGCAGTATTCATTAAATTGTAGTATGATGACATATATGTTAAAAAAAAAGTTTTACCTAAAACATGATACAAAACAGAAAAAATGCTCTACTTCAAGTGTTTTAAAAATAACAATTTGATAATGTATCTAATATTAGCTATGCGGAAAACATTTCTTCTCATTTTGGAGCTTTAGATAAGAAACTATACCATGAAATATTTATTTAGAAAATATTATACTTTATGCCCAAGTCTTATAAAAATATAATGTTGAGATGTTCGACCCCATCTCTCACTTTTTCAATTACAGATTGGGTTGGTAATCTAATAGTCCCTAGGTCCTGCTGCGATGATTAGGAAGTGAGTTCCATAGTGCTCAGTCCTCAGCATGTCTGCTCTGTCTTGGGTTGGGATAAGTAGGGTCTTGCACTTATACTGCATTCAGTTGCATTCCAAAGAATTCAGCACCACTAATATGTTGCTCACCCTGCACCGCATGGAGGCGTGTAAGGCTACATTTGAATCTGCACACATATCCCTATCTCAGAACAGTATCGAAAGAATGATACAAGGAATCCATGTTCAGACTCTTTGCAAAGCAAGTTGCATTTAAAACAGAAGCAATACAGTGTTTTGAGTGGAGACCATAAACAAATTGATTGAACATTTAAAAACAAGGTTAGAATTATTAACCAGATAAATAAGTCAAATATTGAAAATCTTACTATTAAAACAATTATAAACTGGAAATATCAAAATTTATAACTATTCATACATTATTTATTCCCACTTTATTCAATTATCTCAACTGGGGCATATTAAGACGTATTCCAATGAAAACCAGACCTTAAAATATCTTATTTAATTTACTAATTCATAAATATTATACAAGAAAACCATATGAACAATAGTATAAAATGCATTCTAGAGACGATTATTTAATTCCACAAAACAGCTTTAATTGCGACATATGTTGAGAAATGACAAAAGAAAGGTCAATGATCTAACCTGTGGGATGGAAGTGAGGGTGTTTTAGAAAACAAAGGTTACACAATAGGTCTCAATAGTGGTGATGAGTTAAGATGCATTTGTTCATTTAAGTAAATTGTTCATTTAACTCTAACCTTTCCTTTTGTCTCACATTTTTAGTTTAGACTTGTTTTGTTTTCAATTTAGTTGCTTGAAAATGCTTAACGGCGAAACATATGTCGCAATTAAAGCTGTTTTGTGGAATTAAATAATCGTCTCATTATTTCCAAAATAATTTATATGTTATTTTCTTATACCCTAAATATTTCCCCCCCAACAATAGAAATACAACTTAATTACAATAGAAATTCTAATTGAATTCAAAAGAAAGATTATTTGTTTTGTAAAAACAAACCTTGTAATAAAAATATTATATATTTTCTTTAGCATAGACAAGAATTTAATGAGCCTATTAATAATGAAACCTCTAACAATTTATATGGAGAATGTTATACTCTATTGCACACGACATCGATGATAGTTTCCATAAAATGCTCACTTTTTATACATATCAATATTGGTTTACTACAAAATCAAAAACTCTTAAATTTAAACAATTAATTGGTTTTATTGAGCTTGGTGTGTGTTACATTAAAAGATATTCTATGTGTCAAACCTCTCCCACAATCTATGTTCTGTAGGTGCTAAAACACAATGATGAACAGGTCAAATTTGTTGGCAATAAAATAAGTAGAGATGTTACCATCTCTACTTATTATTGCCAACAAATTTGCCGACAATTTTACAAAGGTTTAAATATAATTAGAGTTTCTAGATCAGTGCAGGTTTAAATCGTACAGAAATTGAAATTTTTAGGAAAGATAGATAAGGACTCGAAGAAGAATGTAATATGATCATGAAAAGTACAAATATGGAGTGAGAAGACTAGAGGAGAGGAAAAAGACTGGATAAATTAATAATAAAATTAAAGAATTTGTTTTATTCAAATATCTATATAAAACAAATATTTGATGAAATAAAGGAAGAAAAAATAACTCTGTGGTATAGAATCAAGAATAGAAATTGGTAGATTTAAGCTTTAGATAGAGAGATTACAATTTTAATAAAAAAAAATAGTTATCAATCAAAAAGATGGATAAGTAATCCAAGTCTTGCAGTTCAATTTAGTTGTTCTAAATTCATCATTTCAGGACATTATGTTAATTAATTATTTGGTGTTTAGATTTAAACTGATTTATTGTTTAGAAATGTTTATAATTTATACTTTAGAAATACAACACTCTTGGTTTACTGCATTTTTTGTCAGCTTCTTGGAGTTCTATACAAAAATTATTGTTTGTAAAAATGATATTTTCATGACCGATGAAACTAACCTACCATGAAAAATATTAGTTCTTACAGCAGTTTATTTCTTTATTTTGGCACTGATTGTCATCATGCAAGGCACAGTGCAGCATGCAATGTAATGATGTTAGCTGCTAATACCTGTCTACTTGTCAGATGCCTGTCTTAGAAAGTAATATTGATTTAAAATAACACTGTCATAACGGATAATGCTCCCATTTTTTGTAAGGGTATATTATTTTTAAGTTCTACCTGTAAGGTTATTTGTTAGCTACATTTCAGCATATCTCTTCAGAATATTATAAATATAAATAAATGTATACAAGATTTTAAACATAATTTTATGTGATGTAGTTTTGTTTTGTATAATTTTTAATGCAATGTTTATATTGCATGCTAGTTTTGCCGAGTATATTCTAGTGTCCCTCAATGTAAATTGTGTAGTATTCATGGAATTTTAAATTAATTTTAATACAATTTTTGAACATCTGATTCAAACCTGATTAATAAATGTAAATACAATTTAAAGTTGTTATAATAATTGAATAATGATTAATATTTTTCTTTCATGATTAATAAATAGATTGCAAGTAGTTTGATAAGGAAAAAAGATCAATATTGAAGTTTTGTTTATATATATTTTTTTGAGTAAACAGTGAATCATCGATGTTAAATTGAAAGCAATTATTACTAAATGTATAAATATTGTGAATTTAAAAATAGATAAATTCTGTGGCTAGCGAGTATTTCAATGTTTGAAAATATTGTTTTGACTAAGGAGCTTATCGCCAACCAAATTTAGAATGCGGACGAAACTGGATTTTTTTACCGTATGCTGCCTAGTATAACCCTAGCATAAAATATTGAGGATTAAGCCAAAGGCTACAAAAAAAGGAAAGAGCCGCTTACTGCTTTGGCTTATACCAATGTATCGGGAAAACATAAATTGTCACTTGTGATAATAGAGAAATCAAAAATCCTCATGTTTAAAAAAATGTTAATCTTGTTTCATTTACCTGTGATCTAACATAAGCAGTACAGTCCATGGATGGACAGCTTTATTTTATTGAATGGTTATTTGACAATATTGTTCCAGAGGTACGAAAATTTGATAAAGAAAATAATTTACCAGAAAACCAATTTTGTTTGTTGATAATGCTCCATCTCATCCAGGCGAACAAGAACTTGTAAGTAGCGAAATAGTAGTTAAATTTCTCCCTCCTAATGTGTAAAAATATATATAAAAAGGGGTTTTGAATTTAATTGACTTTAAACATAAAGAAGTTGAGAATTTGCTCAGCTAAGGGCGCCAGGAAGCTTAAAGCTTACCAATTTTGAAAAAGAGAAAAAAAATTAATTAAAATGTTTTCAGGGTCGTGATTCTTTTGAAAGTGTACTTTGCAGTGGTTAAATGGTAAATAAGAAGTCCTTGTTTATTTTTCTGAAACTGAACATACTGTTTATTAGAACATTTATCATTAACATATATCCATCAGTTTATTATTTATAATTATATCATATTTAAAGTAAAATAAAAATATTATTTCGTCTTAAAGAGACCAAGAGTTTCTATAAATGACTACGTTAAATAGTTGCAACTTGTTCAATTAATTTTTAATATGTGTACCTTTGTCTCATTAATTTAAAATTGTGATTTATTATATCAAATTAGAAATTTTCTTAAGAAATATTTTCTATCTTGAAATTTACTAGTTTAACAAAATTTTAACATTATTATTTATTATTATAATTTCATTACAGTAGAACCCCTCTTAACCGGTCTAGTCGGGACTGACACCCGGGCCGGTCGCCCGTTTGGCCGGTTAATCCGAGGTTCCCGTGAAAAATCGGTTTTCGTTCAAAGAAAGCTTATTTAATTAGGTAGTGCTAAGAATTATGCAATTAAGATGTTATTGCAACTCATTTTATTGTACATAAATATATCGTATATATTATGTTATGTATATGATACATCAAACATGAAAAAGTTAAACACTACAAAGCTTTTTTACAGATTCCCCTCTGTCAAGTCTTTTGACACATTTAACCGTGTCTCAAACGAAACCAACTCACGCTTCTGTTTTCGTAACTCGCTTTTTTTTATTTACTGTATATACTGTACGTAGATCATAACCAGTCAAAGACAAGAAGAAAACTGAAAAGAAATGTTATATTTTCCATAATGTATACTAAATTGATTCGTGGAAAAAAAGCGGCCCATCAAACGTTTTTGTCTGTGTATGTCTGCTATGCCGCCGACAATGGGATACCGCTATCGACAAAGTCGTTTGACTCGCTGCCGCTTTGGTGTTTCAATTACAATTTATTTTCGAAAACTCTCGTCCAACCAGTACATTACGATATAGGCCAGTTAATCCGAGGACCGGTTAATCCGAGGCCGGTTAATGAGGTTCTACTGTATTAGTCCTTTTGTACACAAAAAAACAAATGATATTGTCTGTAGGTTATGTTACCACATTGTAGCACATTCCAGGGTAGTCTTTTGATGCATTGTTGATATGTCGTCCTTAATGTAGAAATCCGCCATTGTCTACGTAGCATCGGAGTCTATCGTCTTCGGTTTATCTGTACGATTTCCATTTATCGCACATTTCGTCTTTATCACTGATATAAAGTTTCTATTTTATTATTCACAGTCTTTCAGAACGAAAACTCATTTAAACTGTGTATGCAAAGTACAAAGTTCAATTCTCACCACATGCTTCAATGTTCATACACAAAAACCAACCGTTTCACAATGAAATATAGTCCGTCTGATCCCGATGCTCTTTCTAACTGCACAACTGACTAATTAATAAACAAATAACGTATTTTATTATTTTAATTTTTCACTTTAAAAAACGTCTCTTACTTTAAATCATATGTTTACGCCTTGTATCCGAAAACACGTCTATACCATTCAAATGTCCTCTTCTAACTGAACTAGACTCTACTCCGACTTAAAAATATTAAGTTTCATTGTCTACAAATCCGCTCCTTCCCCAAACATAATCACGTCTGTTCACTTTGAACGTTCTCTCTAGACTGTTTAACAACTGACTCTAATTTGTATATTCAAATAACACATACTATTGTATTTTATTTAACACTTTAAAACCGTATTTTTATTATAAAGCACATGTTTCTACATTGTATGGTACAACACGTCCATCTAATTTGAATGCTCCCTTCCAACTGCACAAAGCAACTCGCATTTTCCGGATCTAGCATATATCTATCATGTGATTTTTAACCTTAACATGTTATTTGTTCGCATGGTAACAGGTGTTTACACTTTATTTAAATATACTTTCACATAAATATTGAATCAATCTTAATACTAAACATTACCATCTTGACAAATATATTTTTTTTTGGAAATCTATTTTAATTTCTCTTTCTCTTATTTCAAATGTTATTTACAGACGTCAACTTGACTTATGTCGTCTTTCTTTCAACCAATCATAAAAATTCCTTTTGCAACATTTGATATTTTGGTACCAAATCAAAATTCAAAAATTGAGTATTACAAAATGTCATGCAACTTTTTCAACCTATGGAACAAAGGGTGCTTGAAAATATCAAACGTATTTATCGTAAGGACGTTTTGAATAGATAGATGATTGACGTAGAAAGAGAAGAAAATTTTATTGATTTATTAAAAACTATAAATATTAAAGATGTCATTTATATGGTTGCTGATGCGTGGGATCATGTAACAGAAGCCACTTTGAAGAAGTTGTAGAAAAAATTGTGGCCTGTTGTTTGTGAAATAACCCTTGAAGACATCCTTATATATCAACAAGTGAAACTATTGTTATCGATGGCATACGACGGCCGGATATCGGAGTTTCCGGATATCAGAGATCCAGATCAGAGAGTGTTTACTGTATTATATAAATATGTTGTAATTTTATATACAGTGAAATAAACGGTAAGTTTTGCCACTACAAATGTTTTTATAATGTTTTCTAATTTTTTCCCATTTATCCGGATTTTTGATTTTCCAGATTGCTTCCGGTCCCAGTTAGTTCAGTTAAACGAGGTTGTAGTTCCTTCTTATCTAGGTCCTACATGAGCCTAAAATAGCAACTGGCATTCAGTATGTCTTAATGCCAAGGTTGAGGTCAGCAAACAAATTAATACACTCAAAACAGCCAAAGAAATTTACATCTTATCATGCGAATATAGCAGTAGAGTATTTTTAACTTATTGAGGGAGTAAGGATTAAAAATGTATGTCTTGAAAATAATATCTTATTCTAATGTTAGTTGTTGTAATATTTCACACTTACCCAAAGTATTAAATTAATTTGTTCAATTCTAGATAATTTATTCAAGTTTATAAATAAGGTTTTAATTTTTGTTTTAGTATTTTGAAGTGAGGGATTTATTCAGTTCTGAACCTCTTCTCAAGATAGATCGGTCTGCTACGTGTAAGTACCAACATTATATGCATTATATACTCCTGTAACAAGAAGCCATAATGATTGTATTATTCATTGTTGTTAATACGATTTTAATTTGATTGCATCAATTTGAGTATTTCTATCTCCACTGATTACTATCTTCATTTTATGAGTGGAGAAGTTTTTTATTTTCTTCTAAATGCAGAAATATAATGCTATTGAAGTTTAATAAGTATATTTGAATTAACAAATGGAACAAAAGTATGTGAATAAATAATAGGACTTTATTACACTAATTATATTAAATGATATTGGCAAATCTAATGATATTAGCTTCTTTTATACAATTATTTTTTCATTTGTTCATGAAGTTAAGTTCAATAGATAATTTTAAATAAATATGTAAAAATATTGTATAAACCTTCTTTCTTATACATATATGCAGAAACTGAAAAATATTTACCCTGTAAATATAACTACTAAATTTAAAAAAAATGAATATTCTTCTTTATTTATAAAATTAATTTTGTTTTTATTGCAATTTGATACAATGTTTTGGGTTATTAACCAATTCCACTTCAGGAGACTAGCTGCGCCCACTAAAATGGGTTTGATGTCCCTTGTGATCCCCAATCGAACACTTGGCATAACATTCGTAACACATAAACTAACATCGATAAGTTACATAAGTTAGACTTTCACCTTAACTTAGGGTTCTCACCTCAGGAGTTGCAGACTAGATGCACTTATTGAGAGGGGTTTAGTGTCCCTCACAGAACCCAAGCTATTCAGGGTGATACAAATAACACAACTTCTCAAAATATACACTCACAACACACAAATACGTTTTACATTTGGTAGTGGTTGATTTTTCACAATTTCACATGGAATGCAATATATTACATTACATTATATCATACATAGGGATTTTTCGACTGTGTAGTGTCGTAGCACATCTGTGAGAGCTTACTAGAGGTACTCTGTCAAAGACGTATGCACGATTTCTGTTCAGTACCTATCCACTTTGGTTTTTGGTTAGAAAGTGTTCACGATGGGGGATATGTTGGAGCCTCTTTCCAGTTGTGGATCTGGACTTATGCCCAACCAATTGAGCTAAGGAGGATACTCTGAGCCCCAGAGTTCTGGGGTATGGAATTGATTGAAAATTTCCTAGTGTGGAGTTTCCCATAGAGTTTCATCACAATGCGCTGATAAACTCATGCATGGGCTCTTATTACAAAGGTCAACCTTGTTTGTGAAAAAAGACAACTATTGACATCTTCCACGGAGCCTAATTGCGTTGACCCCCCCCCCCCCAAATTGTCATACAAAGGTAGGGACTTATTATTTTTAAACCTATTTTCTCCATTCTATCTAATGTGAAGTGACTTTAAAAATCAACTCTATTTTTACATGGTTGTTTTAATAATAAAATTTGGCAAACATTAAAAAAAAAAAATTGCTAAACTTCTTAATGGAGTAATGAGATGACAATTGATATTCTAATTTCAATAAATAGTAGTACATAATACTACTAACTTACTGAATAATTAATGTAATTAATTACTATCTTAATATAATAGCGAAAATTTAAAAAAAAATTTTTAAATTGTATTTGAAACTTTTTTCCTGTTATCTATTTTTTTCCTGTTACTAATAGGCCAAATAGTACTGAATAGGCAGGTGACATTATATCAGAAGCAGTCTACATTTAATATGATCTAACTCGCTTTTCGTTGTTAATTCGTGCATGAATAAACATCTTTATTAAAGTTACATATTGTTAGAGGTGTAACAGATTATTACAAATGAGAGTTATTTTATGTTCTGTTAATTCTGCATTGTTTGTATCATACATGGATACAATATTTCAACCTAAATCATATTAATGTTTACTACAATGTAATCAAATAACATTAATTTATCATAATATATAAACACTATAAAATTATCATATATTATATTTTTTTATCCTCCTCCCTCTTATATATTATAATTCTTGTGTATCCTTCTTCATCCTTGGTTTATAAGACTATACTTACGGCAGATTTTTAGAATGTGTGGGAAAAAAATAGGAAATGTACAAGAATCTTTAATTCCAATCAGCTGGACACCCTGTAAATGGAACTTTACTGAAATCACTCTCTATTAAAAATAAAGTCACTTTTCGATCTTATTAACGTCTCTGTTAAATTTTTCTTGAGTTATTATGTCTTGCCTTGACCTTTTTAATGAGAGCATGGAGGAAATAAAGAAAGACTTCACCAAACAACATGATAAATGTTGAACGTATTTTCCGAATCGAGAATGATGAGAAAAAACAACAGGTTCTATTATTGTAACTTTTTTTACTCCAAACAATCCTGAGCGAGTTTGCTGGATTCTAAAATTTATTTGTTAGAGCTTACATTCCTAATCCAAGGGGTTTTTTTGATGCCACGGTTTTGGACATGAGCAACACTTGCTCTAAATAGGAAGTTTATGGACATTGTGTCATAAAAGGCCACAAAAGTGAAAGGTTGTAATAAAGATGCAAAGTTTCCAAATTGTGATGGCGATCATTTCATACTTTACCAAAGTGTCCAAAATATAAAGTTGAGAAGGTAATTTTAGAAATAAAGGCTAAAGAGAAACTTATCTTTCCAAAAGCTTGGAAAAAGTACACAAACAAAAAACTGCTCTACCTCCTACCATAGGAAAATTTTATGCTTATTGGACATTAGCCCTAGTCCTGAACTTATGTTCATTGTGTAAGGAACTGGATGAGATGGTTTGTATACTTGTCGATAAGATAAAACAATTAATAACAGTCCAAAGTGGTACTTCTATTACTAGCCTGTCTTATTCTAAAGTTGACTTTCATTCTAAATTAACAAAACCTATTTGCATTTAAAGCTAAATCAGAGCTTTTGCCGCTAAAGTCCTGAAATCTCCTTCAATAACTGGAGAGCTTAACGTAATCACAGTCCGTGTGTGTACTAACTAAATCTTCATCTTTTGTTAAAGTAGTAAAAAAAAAATAATAATAATAAAATAAAAAACACTTGAAGGCGCCTATTACACCACTGGGTGTTACCACTCAGTCTCTACAAAACAAGTCTTCGAAACCCCTTCCAAAACCACTACATAGGAATTTCTTCATCCTCATCATATGTTATTACAGATGTTGAAGGTGCTATGCACTTAGGATGTACTGAATATCACATATAACACCTATATCAAGCCCATAATTAAGAGTATGGCAGTAAGGTGATAGCTACAGCTAACAAAACACTTTGTCCACCCTTTTTTGGTAAACAAAAAGTAACTACCTTTTAGCATAGAAATCATCATCAAAATGTGAGCCTCTTCCTTGGGAAATTGAACTAAACATAAAATTGCAGATTAATAGGTAACCAACACCAATGGGCAAATGGTGAAACTTCTTGATATTGTCGAACATACCAAATCAAGTAGAGCCTAGTGGTCAAACCATCAACCCACTAGAGTTTTTAACAATTAAAACCTACTTAACACTATTATTAGAAAATTTTAAGAAATACGATACTGACCCAAAAAGCCTGAAACCTCTGATTCTCAAAACCATGGAATGTTATATTATTCCAACAGGAAACCAATAATCAGTTCAACGTGAAAAAGTGGGTGGACGAGGATTGCACACTAAGCTTAATACAGATCAGTAAGGATTAAAATACATGGCTTAGCTATATTGGGATACCTGGTCTTTGATGATGAGATGACTTCTCTATCATCAGCCATAGGAACAACACCACCAATTTAGGATTAGAATTTAATAGCATAAAGAATAGTTCATTCCAGAATTAAAGACATAAAGTGAAGAGTTTGGGGGCAAAATTGTAATATTCCATGATGATTTTTCTTCAGATATAAAATCATTCTATTCCTAATTCAAGGTATTCACCATATTAATAATATTATGATGATAGTAGACAAGGTGTTCTTACCAAACAAAATGACAACATATGTGATGACAGTAAGAGGAACTGTCCAAATCAAACTTCTATTGAAAAGGGATATGTGGTCACCTTTACTTCTGTTTTTTAAGTAATTTTACATATAAAAATTACTTTTTTAACAATATAAATTTTATATTTATCTTATATACTCCCAATCTTTTTATTTATTTAAAAAATCAATTAGGGCATTGGCAAGAAAAACTAGAAGAGCACAAATTTATTTTATGGAAATTACAAGTACGGAATGATTGACTCAGAATACAAGAGAATAGATTTTTTCTAAATGTTGGTTCACTGCTTCAAATATACAACCTGCTTGTTTTGTGGAGAATCTTTTAAGAGAACCATTTAAGAGAACGGATAATAACAGAATACAGAAGATGAACAAACCAAACTTTTCATGAACAAAGACTGTATTATGGCATGGAGGTATAGGAAAAATAATTTGAAGATTTAATATTAGATAAGACCACATTAATGTCATATAAGGGGATGTACTGTACTAATCTATCTTTGTAAACAAAATAACTCATTTTAGTGCCATTTTGTTTTGGGTAGTCAGAATTTAATTCTATTTATATCATTTTTCTTGTCTCACAAAGATGTTTAAAATGAGGTATCACTAGCTTATACGTGCCATTTGAAAGTTTTTAAGGGAGTAAAATGCATTTTTTAATAGTTTTTTCTAAATATCTCAAAAACTATGAGATCTGTCACAAACATCATTACATGCAAAATTAAAGTATATTAAATTTTAAATAAAAATGACCTCAAACTTTTTTGCCAAAATCAATGGTTGCGGGAGATAAAGGTTTTAGTAAAGATATGGAAAGGGTAATTTTCATTTCATTTCAACTTTTTGTAAAAATTGCTCAAAACACCAATCATAATGTTTGAAGGAAATATCATTTCGAAATCAATTAGGCTTTAGGAATTGGTTGCAAAACGACAAGAGGCGTGAAAGGCACAAGGGAGAAAGAGGATGTCTTAGAGTGGAATGGTGATGGAAGATAGGGAGAGGGGACTCAAGGGATTGCCCGACCATCTCCTTTTTATTCAGTTGTTTGGCGGTTGGATGCCAGGCCGGTTTGACGTATGATATAATGCTCTATGTTCCTGATCTTTTGATCGTTTCAGGAAGTGCCAACTTAATTCCTGATATGCTTAAGGGGGTGATCTACGAAATCATTGAGTTCAAAACACAAAAAGAAAAAGTACTTCTATTGGAAGGGAATAAGGACTTGGATGGGATTTTTGAGGAAGGGGAGTAAGTCATCCATGGTTAAAGTTTTTGTACCTAAAGGGAATGCGCCTTCTACCAGCATCAAAAATCCCGTCCAGAGTTTTGTTATTGATGGAGGACATCTCCTCCATCAAGTATTGTGATATCGTCCAGCAACTTTCAAAGTATTATGCCAGTAATACACATGCTATGTTGTTGCTCAATATGTAAATGCCACTGTTGTTTGTTTTTGTTTTTTGATGTGGAGAAGAGCAGAGCATTAAATATGAAGAACATCTACAGAGATCAGCTTCTACTATCCATGTCGATGTAAAAGTGGTAGATGGAGAATTCTTTCAAATAGGCGAGGAGAATTCTTTCAAATAGTAAAAAAAAGATACATTTATTATCTCTCCCGACGACACACTTACAGGAAGCAGGAATTAAAGTACTCCAGTCTGATAGAGATACCGAGACTATGATATTGTCAACTCCAATTAGCAAATTAGAAAAAGGAATAGAAGTAATAGTGATGATACTGATTTATTGGTTCTGTTGATCGCACTTGCTCCACCCAAAAATCCTTTGATATGATGATACCTAAAAAAAAACAACCAGCAAAAAAAAAAATAAAAAAATAATAATAAAAAAAATGGGTTAAGACATTCAACATGAAATTGGGGAATTGAAAGATGTTCTTCTAACAGTTTTTGCTTTTACAAGTTGTGACACTGTTTTGTTCATTTACAGAAAAGGCAAAATCACTCCTTGCAAGAAAAAACAAACAGACATGGAGCTTTGCACCAAATTACAATTATTCTATGTTCCTGATGCACAAGCAGATGCTGCAGTTAAAGCTAGATAACATTTTTTTCTGTCTTTATTTGGATTTAAAAATGCTGATAGTTTGGATAGTTTACGCCACTAATTATACTTACAAATGATTGTAAAGCAGTCAGTGCACTCACAATTCCAGTTGGGTGTACTGCCTCTCGCTTCCGCAGAAGCACAAGAACACTGGCTTATTATCAAGCAAAGCAATGATGTAGTGAGAAAAATGACTCAATAAAATTGGGTTGGAAATAGATAGTTAAACATCTGTGTTCGATCACAACATTCAAGGCTGCTGCTTCTGAGGATTTGATCTGCCTCATTGCTTGTACTTGCATGAGGGATTCATTAGAAACTGTGAATGTCAAAATTGTGCTTAATACTACTATCTAGTGCTCTTTATGAGGCTATACTACTAGTAGTCTTCAGCAGATTTCCAAATTTGTTGTTTTCTTTAGTGGTTTCAGTTCTTCCAGAAGTTCTGATAAAGTTTAGTGATTATTAATTTTTAAGATATATCATATTTTTCAAAACTAATATTACTCTGATATTAAATTCTAATTTCTTGGTAGAATAATAAAGTGTTAGATGAAAATATTAAACCAACTCTGAATGTTCATAGAAGTGAAAAGGGTTGATAAGGCAATACATAGGCTTAATTTTTTGAAGTACTACATAAACAATGTTAATTCAGTGATAAGATGGACATGAAATATCTCTTTATTCAGTACTTAGTGACAGTATGTATAATGAATGATATTAATGATATCGTTGTTAAAGTTGGTTGCACCATAGTATATCGCTCACAGGCTGTAAAAAATTTGAAATAGATTATTAATTAGAAACATGGCAAAAACACATTCTATATCTCATAGGCTTGTTGTACACATGTAGGCTACATAAAATTGCTATGAATATTACTAATTCTTAATATATTTGGAAACGAAATAAAGAATATAAATTTATTAAAAAAATTACTCGGTAATAAATAAATCAAAACATACAACTACGATATGTTTGGTTTCTTCTATAAAAAATTTGGCAAGTGAAAAATTATAGTTTTAACGATAAATTTTTAAGAAATAATTTTCATCATTAAAAAAAGAGTTATTTTGTTATTAGTACAATTAAAATAGACTCTAAAAAGAAAAAAAATTAGAACATAAATAAAAACCTTGGGAATTTGCTTAAAAATACTTCCTTTTTAAGAAATTGATGATTCCCAGAGTTCTTCAAAAGGATTTTTTAAGGGGAGGGGGAATGGGTTTAATAAATATAGTTTTTATGATAATCTTTTACTTGTATGAGTTTGATGAAAAAACATAAAGATCATGACATTCTCTCCATTTAGAATTTTCACTTGTTTTTATTTAAAATTGACTGCATTATGGCTTTTTAATATTTTCGGTAACTTTAAACCCATACATAGGAAAACAACACAAAACTAAATTTAAGATAAATTTATCAGCATTTAAAAAAGTCTCAATTTTGAGCTAAAAATTTTTATTTTTGAAGTTATTGGAAGTTAACTGGAAAAATAACCATTTTTAAAGAATAACAAACAAAAGATGATTTTTAAAAACCTATATTTTAAGATTCACTTTCAATTTAAAAAATACTTTATAGGAAGTTGGTACCAAGAAATTTAAAATTTGTTTGCATATATATTGCTGATTACTTTACAATTGTTTATAAAAAGTTCCTATTTAAAAATTATTTTTATAAATACACTAAGTGTCACTGTATAAGTTCTAATCCGTTAAATCAAACATACTTTACTAAATGTTGAAGATAAATAATCATACTACATTCTGAAACGTTTTAAAACTTTTAATTCAGAGAAATATTTTTTGATAATTGCAGCTTTATTGTAAAATACTGATTACAGCAGGGGGGGGGGAGCTGATAGTTTTTTTATTGTACTTTACATTTATCAAATAAAAATTAACAACGCACACACACAAATGCTTATTTAATAAAAATGAAAAATGAATGTTCAAGAATTATTTAGGCCAAATAGTATTTCTATTCATAAATTGATTGATTTTTTAAATTACTGGTTGTACACATGTTATTTGCTACCTTTTTTTTTTGAATCATAACTTGGTCAATTTACTTATAGACCATAAAACAAGAGCTTAATATGAGGGCAATTAAATTATCTAGGCCTAGAATTTGGTGATTCATTGATACAACATATGATTTGGTTCTTCAGTTAATTAAAGCTCTTAAAAATAATATATGTGACATGAGAGTAATTTTAGCTCATTAAAACCCTGGAACCGCCAGGCGACCCCTTTTTGCTTAAAACGGTGGTCGCGACATTACTCATGCCTTACATCAAGAACTCTAAAACACGTATTTTGCAATTCAACATTATGCCCACTTAGAATTGTGCTATCGCAATAAATAAAGTACTGTTGGAAAGCTAATGTTCCGTAGATGCATAATCATGCAAAAAAATACCACAAAAGTTATAAATAATATTCCAAAAATTGGTGAAGTTCGCATATTTTTGATGCGCAAAATCGTAGATTTAAACTCTGCGGTTTTCATTAAAAGCGACGCCATTTTTCCCCATATGATTACACTTCTATATTTCTGTCAAATAAGTGACCAAAACACTGTTCTATAGATCACATGTTTCTCTTTCTAACCGTAGATTACAAATTTTTCTGCGTCTCACAGATCGAGAGATATTTCTTCTTGACCATAGAAGAAACCTGACGGCACGAAATTCAATTGGCATTCGGTGCAGTTAACGAAATGACATAATTGATTTTTCCTTTCAATTTTTTTGTTTCGATATTTATAGTATGTTGTAGAGGACATTTCATTCTACAAGGTGGTACCACTTGATATAGGCAATACATACTTAGAAGGTTTTGTTTTGATCTTCCAACATACGCAATTGTGTGACGTAAATACTGTAATAAAAGGCGTGGCGCATATTGTTTTGGGGTTAGATATTTGTTATTTTGAAGGTTTGTGTATACAAATTGTATATAAATTGTGTATACAAGTTACAATATATGTGTTTTTATTTTTAAAGTTTGTTTTTGAGTAAATTTCTAGTTTGTGAATGGTTTATATTTGGGATAACCTAAGAGGTAAATTGTAAATCTAGGCTATAAGCAAATTTTCTTATATTGAGTGTTTTATTTGATTATACAAGTGAATATGTGTGTTATTCTTTGTAAAGTATATTGTTTTAGTGAAATCTAATGATTTTGTCTTAGGCCTAGCTTTAGAAAGTTACTAATTACGCCTAAATTGTTGAGGTGTCAAAACCTAACTTCACTTGTGAAAGTTACCTTTTTAGGGGAAATCGGTATTTTTATTTTGAAAATGTAACAAATTATTATTTTTTTCCCCTGAATATATTCACAAATATATTACAAATCTCCAGTAATCGTTGAAAAAAATCCGAAAAATCTATTAGTATGGTGTACATAACGATTTCTGTGAAATTATTCTCTTTTTACTCTCCGATTTTTTGGTATTTGACCAAAAAACTCCAAATGTGATACATCTAACATTATTTTTCACTACACACCTACATTCATGCACCTTTCTGAATATAATGATATATAGAACTTTTGTATAAAATATATATTACTATTTTTGGTAAATTGTTGAAAATAAAATGACCATTTTCCCCTTTTTTGTAATTTTTTTTTAAAATTTTGAAAATGTAACAATTTCCCCCCCCCTAAATATATTGACAAATATTACACAAAACTATTGTTTATCTTAGACAAAGGTAGTAAGCTATTGATTTTGGATGATACAGGTTTTTCTGAAAATTGGTAACATCATTTTTTGACATGTAACATACTTACTCCAAAACCGTTTCAAAAATTTTTTTGATTACATAGATGAATTCTATGCATCTTTCTGAGAAAAATGATGTCTTATAAGTTAGGTTTTGTATACAAATAATATATTTTATTAATTTTTAAACAAACGAAGAATTTTAAAAACAAATTAACATACGCCAGTTGGAGGGTTTTAATGGTGTCCTAACATTTTTCTCGAAAAAGTTTTGTCACCAATCAAAAGATCAGAATTTGGCTTCACTGTTTAAGAATTAAAAATGTGTTGTAATTTATAAATAACACTAAAATTAAAAAATTATGGAGTAAGGTCATAAAGACGGTTATTTCAGAATTATTTCATAAACCGGTTTCATTGGTAGAGATAAGACATTGATTTGTTAGTCTTTTTATTTGCATTGTCACTGGAGGCTAGAAATTTTTTTAAACCAGGAAAAGTAAATATAATGCTTATGTATCAACAGAATTGTAAAAAGCATTATTATGTCAATAATGAACTATTTTGCCCAAAATTGAAGTTATTAACAATTAAAGCTTGTGTAAAAATCATCCACCATGACATGGAGTCAACTTTAGCACCACTTTTAAAATGCCATAATTCAGTAAATTTTAATAGCTCTGGAAAGAGTAAAATAAAGCAAGTCATTAATTCAATTAATTACGTCCTTTGATATGGTATACAAATATTATGAGATATTAGTCATAACACAAATACACACAAATAAATAGAATTGAAAACAAATTAAACAAAAAATCTATATGTAAAATGAATAATAATTAATACATATAATCTAATACTAGCCATAACATGTAAATTTCTGTATTAAAAGTGCATATCGTTGCTCAAACACAACCTTGGCCTTTGCCTTTTTTTTTTTTTTTTTTTTTTTTTTTTTTTTTTCATATTATCACATCTAATTTTAGGCTTATCAGAAGCTGTCTTTCTGACTTAAAATAATTCTAACATATTTTCATATTACAGTAGAACCTCTGTTAACCAGCCTCGGATTAACCGGTCCTCGGATTAACCGGCCTATATCGTAGTGTACTGGTTGGATGAGAGTTTCCGAAAATAAATTGTAATTGAAACACCAAAGCGGCGGCGATATCAAACGACTTTGTCGATAGCGGTATCCCAATGTTGGCAGCGTAAAAATACCGCGGTATCAAAGTGGCGGCGATATCAAACGACTTTGTCGATAGCGGTATCCCATTGTCGACGACGTAAAAACACCGCGGCACCAAAGCAGCGGCGAGTCAAACGACTTTGGTGATAGCGTATCCCATTGTCGGCGGCATAAAAACACCGCGGCATTGGCACCCGTCGGTATAGCAGACATACACAGACAAAAACGTTTGATGGGCCGCTTTTATCCACGAATCAATTTAGTATAGCCTACATTATGGAAAATATAACATTTCTTTTTCTTGGAAGCTTGTGTTGGTTTCGTTTGAGACGCGGTTAAATGTGTCAAAAGACTTGACAGGGGGGAATCTGTAAAAAAGCTTTGTAGTGTTTAATTTTTTCATGTTTGATGTATAATATACATAACATAATATATACGATACATTTATGTACAATAAAATGAGTTGCAATAACATCTTTATTGCATAATTTTTAGTGCTACCTAATTAAATAAGCTTTCTTTGAACGAAAACCGATTTTTCACGGGAGCCTCGGATTAACCGGTCAAACGGGCAACCGGCCCGGGTGTCAGTCCCGACTAGACCGGTTAAGAGGGGTTCTACTGTATTTCTATTGACGTGTAATTGTGTACTGATCCAGTACATCCCACATCTCAACACAATGAGCATTGTACGTAGATTGAAGTGATATTTGGATTGAGTATCAAGTCAAGGCTGACTCAGTAAGCAGGGCCGGCACAGAACACAGGCAAACCAAAGCAGTCACTTGGGGTGCCATAAAAATTATGATCTTGTTATGAAATTAAATAGTTTAAAAAAGAGGATTTAATGATGATATTAAAAATGATGTAATTATTAGAAATGGTTAATTCTAACAATTACATCATTTCTTTCCTCCAACTTAAGTGCGACTCACCAAAGAATCACACTGGTTTGTTTTGACATTTTCAAACTGAATCTGATATGGTATTATCGTTCAAATACTCTAAGTGTGAGTTCGAACTAGATCATTATAAAGTATTTTATAGTTAATAGCAGAAAAAGTGTTGTTATAGATTAATATAAATTACGGGTTATAATTAATTATGTGCTATTCATTTAACTTCTATGATTCATAAAGCCAAGTCAATAAAATTGACAAAAATTATTGTTGCGAGAGCATTGATTAATCGCCCATAAATGGTTAGGATCAGTGGACATTTCACGGTTTTAAGTTTCCATGACATTGTGAGAGAGAGAAAAAGCTCTTGAAATTTGATAAAATGTGAATGTATTATATATGCTGCCTGGTTCTTAATTTCATCTTATTAATGGGTACAATTATTCAGTATTTTAAAATAAAATCTTCCAAGTTAATTTTAATAAAACATCATTATTTGAATAAAAAGAGCTTGATTTTGTAATAATGTAACTATAATTGAATTTGCTTCTGGTTATTCAAAATATTGGTAAAATATTTACAATTTGGTTAGAGGTGCATAGAGATAAGTTTTGCAATTAGGTTACAGACTAAAGTAAGAATAACTCAAGTACATGGTTCAACCTTGAAGGCAATTAATAAACATGAGACTTGGCCAAATTACCACTTAATTAAGGTACATTTACAGAGTCATTCATCACCATTATTTTTAATTCAGTTTAATTATACTAGAACAACTTTGTACTTTTATTCACCTATATCAGTTACACTATTTTAACAAATCATTATTTTACCTTAAAGGATTCAATCAGCAACAATTTAAGATTTATATTTTTTTGTAAATAATCATAAGAAGAATAATTAAAAGAAATAAGTGGTTTTTAATTCGAAATAATAAAAGATTTGTTATGACCCAAACTGTTTGTTTTATTCGAGCCAATTTTACTCAAACAAATTTTAATTAACAATTTTATAAAAGACCAATGTTCATGACAATCTGTTATTCTATTTCTGCATATTCCAATGACAATTAATGAAGATTTGTGGTTGATTTCAATTTTAAAATGGTGATAATTTAAAATTAATTTTTGACCTGTAACTTGTTCTTCAACTTGAGAATCTAAAAAAGACTAATAAGTTCTGTGGACAGAAGCCTCCTAATGCTTTCAGGTATGATTTTATTGAGTTTGTGCTGTATTATTTTGTGAATATATGAAACATAATTAGTTGCTTTTGTTTTGTAGGTTTGTTTGGAATTTGCAACTATGGTGTTGACATTAATGGCTATGTAATGGACAATGAGAAGGGGTTATGCATTTGGTTGCAGAGGAGGTCACCAACAAAACAAACATGGCCTGGAAAATGGGACAATATGGTAATAGTAATATTTGTAAATTTTTATTTGTTTTGTTTTTTGTGAGTTGTGATGAAAGTATATAAAGTCCATTTTTTTCACTTTAGCCTCTTTCTTGAATTAGAAATGCAGATTAAAAAAGTGGTTATCATTTTTAATTACAAATTCAGTTACTTATATAAATTGAAGTTTGAATTTAAAATGTAATTTTCATATGTGATATTTGCATAGCAAAATGGTAGCATATTATTTTATATTTGTGGTATAAAATTCTTTTATGTTTGACCAAGTCAAAAAAACAAAAACAAAACACAAAATGAAATAATGTTAATTTCGATAAACTGAAAAATGCATAAAAGTGAAAATATGTTAATAAAATATAACAACCTAAACACAACATATTTAAATACATATATAAAATGAAGTTTGAGTTTAAAATATAATTTGTATATGTGCTATTTGTATAGCAAAATGCTAGCATCTTATTTTATAGCTGAAGTACAAAACTCTTTTTGTTTGACCAAAAAGAAACGCAAAATAAAATACTCATTAATTTCTATAAACTGAAAAATCTACAGTTAATAACAAGTTAATAAACCTAAGTAAATATACAATTTATAAAATATTACAATAAATAAAAAACACAAAAGAAAAATATTTAAAAAATCACAATAATAGTAACAAAATAGCACCATGGTGGGATTTATACAGTTTTTTTGTGTAAATTTAATGAAATATAAAATAGCATGTGTAGCTGTTGAACTGACTCACTGATGTATTCTGATAACAAAAGTTATCTTACACTGTTTTTAAATTTTGTGAAATTCACTTATAGTCTTAAATAATCTTGAAATTGTTGATAAATTCAACATCTGCATGAGAGAAATCTTTTTAAGAATGTTTAGTCTATGAAGGTGATATCTCAAAAGTGTTAGAACTTCTTGTTTTATAACTATAAAAATCCATATTGCACAGTACCTTGACATTCTGTCCAACAATTGATTATAGTTTCAATTATGTATAAATGTGGAAAAGTCAAAATTTTTAATTCTTTAATGCTTCTCTACAGAATACCATTCTTTTTAAACCCATTCATTCTTTTTAAACCCATTCATTCTTTTTAAACGTACTGTAGTTCTAATTGAGTTTTTTTATTATTTTTTTAATTTTTTTTTTTAACATAGCACACTATAATTTTACAGAGCTAAAAAGGTGCCCTGTGACAATAATAACAAAATAGTTTATATACTCATTATAAAAACATTTGGGGATACAAGAAAGCCAATACCCAATCAAGAATAGTGTACTCATTTCCTAAACATTACCTAAATAGAACTTGATAACCCAAAATCTATATAGAAATTTTTAAGCACAAA
Source organism: Aphrophora alni (assembly GCA_963513935.1). NCBI lineage: Eukaryota > Metazoa > Arthropoda > Insecta > Hemiptera > Aphrophoridae > Aphrophora > Aphrophora alni. The sequence goes on along the minus strand of OY740766.1, from coordinate 111,951,481 downwards.
ATAGTCAATAAGATGCGTGCATTTTTAGCCACCAATACAAAGTTGGATTATATTACTCGGTGTAAGTATGGATGCATGCTTGTTTCTTTCTTTAATGTATTGTCTGCCTTAGTATTCTACTTACTCCAATCTGTCTCAGAACATTTTGCCAACAGAATAACATTGTGGAACTCGAGTCTGGAACAAATAATGTCGTTAACTCTAAAGTTGAGGGAATACATATTCTTAAATAGCCTGCCGTGCACTTTTGGTTTTGGATTCTTCCACTGAACATATAATGAAAAGAATTGTTTCTTGTCTATTTTTATTCAAATGAAACACAAAACAATATGCAGTAGTTGAAGATAAGTTTCCAAATGACAAGCCTAAATTATAATTATTTGTAATCAAAGTTCACTCCACTTTTATCCTACTAAGGGAGCAAAAGATAATAGAAGAAAAACAGAATAGTTTTTTCCACACAGTTGATTTGGTTGTGTTTTCAATACTTTGCCTATATACTGAGCCCAAGACATTTTCATATTTTCCTAAACATTAGTTTCGGTTCATCTCATATAATGTTATACTTTTCATAATTTTTCCTATTAGATATTTGGTTAAACTTCCTTATAGCTCTTTGTCATAAACAAAAGATGTCTCTACATTCATTGTTTCACCATGATGTAAATGTAGACATTTTCTTGTTATTTTGAAACATTGCTGTCTACTTCTTTAAGAATTGGTGTGTTAACATATTTACTATATTATTAATAGAGACCATGTAAGTAATGTCAGTGGTACAAATTCTTCCTATTTTGTTTTGTGTAACGTCCATTGGAAATGATTATGACAATGAGAGTGGTTACAAAAGAAAAGTTGAAAGGTGTTTGATAACTGGCATAGAGAGAGAAATACAGGCTATTCAATTTTTGAGTCCAGTTAGTTTGAATGAGCTGCTGTCAAACCACCTGCAGAACCTGTTAAATAAGTTGAGTAGTTTTCACTGATTTCATTTAGTCTGGAGTGACATAATCAGTTCTGAAAACCCCCTTATTATGAGAGGAATTGATATAGATAAATTTCTTGTAGGCAAATAAACTAGGGGAATATATCATATTTACTAATCTTAAGATCCTCAATATGATTTCTTACACTGTTAATGTTCCATTTTATTGCACAGTTTAAGTTGAGTATGTGTAAGCATATTTAATTTAACTTTATACTTTAATATTTTTTCAATAATAATTGAAAGGGGCTTTCAATAATGATTAAAATTGAAAGGGGTTCTGTAATCTCTTATTTATATCACTTGCCTGTCTAAAACAGCAGCAAGAGATTAAATTTAACGCCATAGCATCCTCAAATTGAGTAATGTTAATTGATGAGTACTGAGAAGACTGCTGAAGTGATTTGAAGATTGCTGGATCCATCCTCCTCTTATTTTGTAGAATTTAATGTTCTAGTTTAGTATTTAAACAGGAGGTTTGACAGCTTTGTTTCAAATAGGTTTACTCTATTATAACAATGAAGTTGTTATATATTTATATTTGACTTTAATTTAATTTTTCAAGCCACACGTTGTGCGACCAAATATAACATAAGCAGCGCCAAGCTTTGCTTTGCTATGTTATTTATTTATAATTTTACTTTTAATTATCCTTCTCAATTTTATCTATTAGCCACACTTTTTAGTGCCAAATATAACAATGAAGTTGTTATCTTTTAATTATTTTAAACTCTACTAAAAAGAACAATTTATAATTATGAACTCATTGACAAACAACGTTTACCTGGATAAAAAACTCTTTCTTTTAATTTATCTTTGAATAAATTTACTACAAGACAATGAACATATACATGAAATATCAATTCTTACTTAACTAAAAAAAAAAACCATTTATTCCTCATTCATTCCTTAAATTTAATTCATTTATAATAGACATTTAAAAATACAAAATTTACTTTATTTTAACCTTTGTTAAAACTTGAATCTGCAAATTATTAGTTACCTTTGATTTTAATATATTTCTTTACAATTTTAATTATTACTTTACTTTATTAACATTTATTATCTTTTTAAATCTCGGCTAGCTCAGTGTTTAAATTTATTTAAAACAACAAAATCTCTTAATCTCGGGTCATATATCTTTTAATGGTTCAATTGAAAGTGAAATAGAATTTAAATGAATTTAATAATTATACAATTTGTTTGGTACTTATCAATTTGCTGGTCCTTCTGATCGGTCGATTTGCACTATTCCACTACACATAAACTTTAATTTACTCTTTTATTAAAAGGACACCACACTGCTTAAAACACTTTCTTCTTTGGTGATAACGCTTTCTCTCCCTCCCTGAAGTTGTTCCAATTTCCAGCTTCTTTCTGCGATGAATGAAATCCTTTTGGCTCTGATGAATTGAAACTCCTTTCTTGATCTGCTTTTCAAAGAAAACTCCACAAAAACTCCTAATCTATACTTCCTATTATTACTTAAATCTTCCTTTCCTTTGACTCTACTTTAAATTAAAACTTATCAAACTTTTCAATAACAAAGAGACTTCTAGTCCCTTATTTGCTGTTAAACAATTCTATGGAACACAGAGCAGACTAGCTTTGCCCACAACCTTACGTCTCGGCGACCCTTGTAAGACTCTCTCAAAGAAACTATTTTTTAAGACTCCTTCTCTCGAACACTGGTTTTCGCGCCCTGTTCGCTGATTCATGGATTTTCACTAACTTTCTCTACATGTGTTCTTTCTCGATTTCTAGTGGTTGTTTTTAAATCTTTCCGTTGTGTTTTTAAGCTTGAGAACGTCTTCGATTGGCCGACCCACTTTCTCCTTGCGTTTTTTGTGTTTTTTCTGAAGTACCGTTAAGCTTTCTACTTGATTTCTCTTTTTAGTAAAAAAAACTCTGCTACCCCAAGAATTCCGTACTGTATTGTTGTCTACCTTAATTATTCTGTCTATTGTTATTGTTATAGCTTTCCCTTTCCGGATAAACCTTTCTTGAATCGTTTGTCCCAGTCCTTTCATTAAATTGCTCAATCTTTGCGTGCTCAAACTCCATTAGTAGTTTGATAAAATCGGTTTTCTTTTTAATTCCCCTCGTGATGACGGCGATTAAAATATTCGGGTGGAAATGCTTTCCTGCCTTATGTACCAACTGGTCCTCCGTTAGCGATGGGCTCAACTCCGAACATTGCAACATCAGCGTCTCTACATATGAAATCGCTTCCTCTCCCATTCTGCCCCGAAATATGCCAAACTCCAAATGGTCCCTAATTTTTGCTTGGATTATCTCATTGAAATATTTCTCCCTAAACAATTCCTCAAATTCTTTAAAATTTTGTACACTTCTCCTATGTAGTTGCCACCATACGTACGCCTCGTCCTTTAACCTTTTGATGCCCGACTTATGATCAGTATAATACAAGCTCCAGCCCGGGTATTTTTCGCAAATTTGCAGACATTATTATGAAAATTCATATAAAATCTAAATATGAAGCAAACCTATCAATGTAATATTTTTTTTGTTCAGAAAGAACAGGGGAATATGAAAATGGTATAAAAAGTTACCGGATCTAGGCCAAATTATTATTATTTTTTACTTTATTTTTATTTTTTTAAATTTTATTTTAAAATTTTAAAGTAAAGTTATAGTAAAACTATAATTTTTTTTTATTGTAAAATCGTTACATACATTTTGTAGGAAATTTAATTCCTTACACAAAAATGTATATATATATATATATATATATATATAGACATATATCATAAAAAATATTATAACTTATATGCAAAAATGTAAACAATCGTAAAAGTAAAAAATGCAGATTTTCACACTGTTTATTGTAGCTTTTACATTAAATCAAAAAAGAACAAATATACAAGCTATATATGTTTTTGGTACATGATTTTCAGTACTCTTATATTTATTACAATTATATATTTCACTATTTACAACACTTGGGTCGGGAATTGGATTGTCATATAGGTTAGAATGCGTTCGTGCATCGCCTGAAGGTCCAGGAACATTTTCAACTACACGATTTGAACACGTCACTACACTACGTATTATCTCGTCATTATCAATATCACTGTCTAAAAAATCACGAGATAAATACTCCGATATTTCACATTCACGCAAATTAGACATTTTGTTTGTTTATCAAGACACAACAACAACAAAAGAAGCTACCACAGCTATACAGTGACAGCTGGCGAAATAACGAAAGTGAACCGGATATTGCAGTGATGCAGACTAAGACGCACTAAAACAAAAATTACCTCTCATTTCCCTGCATTCTGCTGAACAGTTCAATACCAAATACGTCATAGCAGTATAACCGCTAACACGCAAAAAAAAACAAGATATAAAACAGCTGACGCCAACTCGCATATATGCGGGCGTGGGCTGCTGGCAGGACAGTCGTCTGCTCGCATATATACGGGCGTGGGCATCAAGAGGTTAAATATCGGTCAATCCAATGCATGCCGTTTCCAATTACCTGCTCGCTTATCTCTTCCATTACATTTAGAAATTGTATTGGGAATCGCTCCTTTCCCGAGAAACTAACATATCTTACTTCTGGCTCATGACAATGTCCTTCCCCTGAATTTCTTACCGTTTTTAATCTCTTATCTAATTCGATTAATTTTTTCGCGACCTCGTCCGTCTTCTTCGCATTTTCCTCAATTTTCGCGATGTTACTTTCGTGCAGATTTCCCCGATTTCTTCGTCCTTCACCGCGAGTTCTTCCAACCGATTGTTGACGACTACGCCACGGTTTTCGAGTTCTTGCACGCGAACGTCCGTTTCCGCACGATATTCCTTGACTCGATTGCCGAATTCTTCTTCCGTCTTCTTTAACCTCTCTTTAACGCCCGTACGAATTTCCGCGACTTGTGTCTCAACCATCTCTACTCGACTGCTGACTCCGTCAAAACGCTCATTTATCCTCCTGTTAATTTTCTCCTCTACCGCGGCTACACTATTCTTTATTTCTTCCGCGTTTTTCTTATTTTTTTCCCTCATTATCCGGATTTCCTCCGCTGTTTTCTCCGTGTTTCTCCGGTTTTCTTCCACGTTTTTCTCCCATTTCTCTTCCATAGTTTTCTCGAGTTTTTCCCTAGTTTTCTCTGATTTTTCCCTAATTTTCTCGGATTTTTCCCGTTTCTCTTCCATATTTTTCAGAAAAGGTAGTAAACTTGCCATATTCGCGTCTCCCGACTGTACTCTTGACGTTGTGGCTACTTCTACGTTTTCATTTACTGTCCTCGCCCGTGAATCTACGTTACATTCAATTTCTTGCCCCCTATTCTGGTCTACTGAATCTAATTGGTCCCCTCCCTGATTAAAATTTAAATTTTCATTTTCTACTCCCATTTGATTACAGACTTCCCTTTCAGTTGCCATTTTAGATTCTAATTCCCTTTTTCTACTTCTTGTTAACATATAATTAATTAGCTTACTCTATAAATCTAACACATAAATTTCCCTGCAACAATGTCAATATTTCTTATTGTACACAAATTTTTATAACTAACAATTAATTCACTTTAATTGAGCCACGCGGTTGGTCTCCAAATATAACAATGAAGTTGTTATATATTTATATTTGACTTTAATTTAATTTTTCAAGCCACACGTTGTGCGACCAAATATAACATAAGCAGCGCCAAGCTTTGCTTTGCTATGTTATTTATTTATAATTTTACTTTTAATTATCCTTCTCAATTTTATCTATTAGCCACACTTTTTAGTGCCAAATATAACAATGAAGTTGTTATCTTTTAATTATTTTAAACTCTACTAAAAAGAACAATTTATAATTATGAACTCATTGACAAACAACGTTTACCTGGATAAAAAACTCTTTCTTTTAATTTATCTTTGAATAAAGTTACTACAAGACAATGAACATATACATGAAATATCAATTCTTACTTAACTAAAAAAAAACCCATTTATTCCTCATTCATTCCTTAAATTTAATTCATTTATAATAGACATTTAAAAATACAAAATTTACTTTATTTTAACATTTGTTAAAACTTGAATCTGCAAATTATTAGTTCCCTTTGATTTTAATATATTTCTTTACAATTTTAATTATTACTTTACTTTATTAACATTTATTATCTTTTTAAATCTCGGCTAGCTCAGTGTTTAAATTTATTTAAAACAACAAAATCTCTTAATCTCGGGTCATATATCTTTTAATGGCTCAATTGAAAGTGAAATAGAATTTAAATGAATTTAATAATTATACAATTTGTTTGGTACTTATCAATTTGCTGGTCCTTCTGATCGGTCGATTTGCACTATTCCACTACACATAAACTTTAATTTACTCTTTTATTAAAAGGACACCACACTGCTTAAAACACTTTCTTCTTTGGTGATAACGCTTTCTCTCCCTCCCTGAAGTTGTTCCAATTTCCAGCTTCTTTCTGCGAAGAATGAAATCCTTTTGGCTCTGATGAATTGAAACTCCTTTCTCGATCTGCTTTTCAAAGAAAACTCCACAAAACCCTTATTTGCTGTTAAAACAATTCTATGGAACACAGAGCAGACTAGCTGTGCCCACAACCTTACGTCTCGGCGACCCTTGTAAGACTCTCTAAGAAACTATTTTTTAAGACTCCTTCTCTCGAACACTGGTTTTCGCGCCCTGTTCGCTGATTCGTGGATTTTCACTAACTTTCTCTACATGTGTTCTTTCTCGATTTCTAGTGGTTGTTTTTAAATCTTTCCGTTGTGTTTTTAAGCTTGAGAACGTCTTCGATTCGCCGACCCACTTTCTCCTTGTGTTTTTTGTGTTTTTTCTGAAGTACCGTTAAGCTTTCTACTTGATTTCTCTTTTTAGTAAAAAAAAACTCTGCTACCCCAAGAATTCCGTTACTGTTCACACGTGTTTGCTTCAAGGTTCTTGAAATCCTAGTTCTATTGTAACCTAACACGTACATTTTTTAACTGCAGGCGGCAGCTGCCGTCTCCCTTCATTTGTTTAACATTGTTCTATATTTTCCATATTTATTATTTTATACAAGTTATTTTAATTATTTTATTATTAGATTTCATGATTGCGATGTTTTATTTAGTTGAGATCATGATATCGTTACACTATACAGAAAGGTACAATATTTAATTAAAAACAAAGCTTAATTTGATTTACTTCTTACTAACTGTCCAGTTTTCTAAAATAGCATAGAATTTAATCGTGATTTCATACATTTTCTAGAATCATATATTTTATTCAGGTAATATAGAATGAGAAAAATTGTCTTTGTCACTAAAATTTGAACAAAACATCACCAACAAACTTCTATAAAATAACAGAACATTTTTTGTAGGCTATTTAAACACTTACACTAGATGTAAGTAGGCGAATAATTTATATATAGCACTGACTCTATTATAATTTCAACAAAAAACTGTTTGTTATATGATATTGCTCATTTGCTGCATTGCTCTACGAAGCAAAGTGATGTGCCGATCAAACATATGAGGCAGTCTGAAGTTAGCGAGAGTGTCAAAACAAGACTTCTCTCGCCTAGAGGAGATGAGCAAGTGAAGTTCCCAAATTTCAACTAAATCCCTCCTGATCTAAAAGTATCGGTATTGGTTAGTTCTGTTGGATTTGTTAATTACCTATACTCCCAGATCTAACCAAAGTTGTCAACTCACAAGATATCGTACCGATTTTACATTTCGGGATATTATTTTAAATAATAATTTTATTCTTTACCTAACAAGTGCTTATAATTATTTCTTAAAACTACAACTATCATTTTGACATATTTTTCACTCATACAATTCATTCACCCGTTGTTCTGCAACATTAACCAAATTTGAAAACTTGTCCATCCGTCTACATCTCATTACAATATGCAATTGTGACACCTGTATGACATAAATCATTACATCATATATAGTTATACTTCACCTATCAAACAATGTACTAACCTAACATAAAGACCAAAAATGTGGACTGTTATACTACTTACCGACACAAAGTTTCGACAATATATTGTCGATTGCCATTTTACAGGGTTAAATATTTCATCCTTGTATGATTCTAATACTGGAAGGGATGCCAAGCTTCTCCCGTTAGGTGCAGTTAGTCTGAAAAAGCCCCTCTCCCCCAGGAATTGACTATCATTTTGAAATGTATTTCAATGTTATATATTGGAGCACTTCAGACAAAATATTTCTAAACTCACCAAACCCATTAATTTCGTTTTATAAAATATGCATACATATTTATAATAATGTATAAGACATTTGATATTCAGTTGATTAACAAATTTGTTTGTTGTTTATCTGTTTCAGGTTGGAGGTGGACTCTCTGTAGGGTATAGCATTCTTGAAACTGCATATAAAGAAGCAGAAGAAGAAGCTTCTATTCCAAAAGAACTTATGACAAACATGAAATCTGCTGGCAGTGTTTCGTAAGTAACAAGTAATTGAAGTATTTTGTTGAGTTCTGCAAGCTTTAGATACACTTATACCAATATTTCCCTGCTTCAATACTGTAGTTTTCTTTAAACAACAGCCAAATAACTAATATTCAATTTCAGAGTTTTAATTTCAAAGAAAAATTAAATTTATTTGCACTGTTTAAAATTTTAAGAAAATTAGCAAGTTTTACAATTTATTCAGTAGTACATTACTTATTGGCAAATATGGTGCCAGTAATGCCTTAATTGTTGAAAGCAAATCAACAGAACACTACCTTTAACAACAGAACTTTTATGACTCATTATTTTTATAAAGTAGTAATTAATGGAAACGTAAACTACTTTTAGAAGGGACACAATAAAAAAAAGTAAAAAGAGAAAATTTGTCATCTGGGAAAACAAAAAAATGTGTAAAAGTGAGATTCTGAGGAGTTATTTCCTAAATGTAAGATAGATAATTTTTAAATAGGTAATTTTTTTAACCATTCTAGGGAAGGTAGGAGGGGGAAGACAGATACTATACTTTAGGACCTAAAAAAATAATAAAATTCGGGAATTGTTGTTGCTATAGGCCTAACTAACACTTTGAAAAAAAAAGAGACCTCGCTCGGTCTCGGTTTTGCGTATGGAGGGGAAGTGTCGGACAACTAGCTGACAACTGTCCCTACCACGCCTCTCCCTCACTTCTCCTGCGTGCGCGTGCTGCTGCACAGAATATTGGTTTCTTCTGTACATTTTATACAAAATATAAATACATAAAGTCGGAATTGAAAATATTTCCAATCAGTAAAATTATTGATTGACAATTGTGAGGAAGTGGCTACATAATGAACAGTACTGAAAATACTGTGTTTTAATAACACTAGGTACATGGAGTGAGTAGTTCTGTTGTATAGCTCGTTTGTTATGTGAAGAAGCCTGAAAGGAAGGCAGCTGAGCAAGTGATAGGGTGGACTAGCGATGGAGACAATGGTACGAATAGCGGGTGGTAACTGAGGTGCTCGCTTCTCCCACCACCAAATAGTGCATTGGAATCTGTCCTGTTTCCCCACTGAAAGGCAGGCTTCTTCACATAACGAACTGTAATAAGTGTATATTGTCTTGACATCACATTGTTCCGTACTCTTCTGGGTCAAATAATGGAGGAGGTTGCAGATACTTTGTTTTAAGACATCAAACCTTTAAACTGGCCACCCTGAAATTGAATTAAAAATATTTTAACTAAGGATTAAACATTTATTTAATTTTAAAGGTAAATGTATGTTCATTATTCGAACCTCGTTCTCATATTTTAATTTTAATTTTATTTTATTATTCAATTAGAAAGATGTTTAAAAAGCATCAAGTTATATGAGTGTGTTTGTGTTTACAATACCTAATGTTAGGGGAAAAGGTAGAATTCACAAGGCACGGGAAATAGCTTTCAATGTGTTCAGTTACTTTCATAACAGTAAAGCAAATATGATAATGGCCAAAGTGATTGATGAGGTGCACGAGGCAACAAAGGTGCTACCATTATCAGTAGAAAGAATTTCTCCAAGATTAAAAAGTAAGAAATTAATTGTACTCTACCAACTTTTGTTACTCCGAAAAAAGTCATAAACAGAAAAAGACCCATATAGCGTCTTGACTCCATTGATCATGATGGTTTGAGGGGATTAATAAATAATTATCACTCAATAATATAAAAATAAAAATTTTAATGGAAGAAATTAAAGCAATAAGTTTGAGTTTCAATTTGAGTTCAAGATCATTAAGAAGAATTTTACACAAAATAGAGTTTGCATGGAAAAAGACAGAAGATAATAGAAAAATTTTAATTGAAAGCCATGATATCATGCTTCTCAGTATAAAATATTTACGATAAATTTTGTGACTACTTAAAGAAAAACAGGGACAGATGAAACTTACATTCACAGTATTGGCCTACATACCAAATCAATTTCATCCATGATGGATGATACTTCTTATCATAATGTGCTATTGCAAAAATAACCAACAAGTAATTCCAGAAAAACAGAGATGATTAAGTTGCTACAAGACCGAAGGATAAATTCTTCTGCTGGAGCTACCAATGCAGAATTAATTATATAATATCATAAAGAGAAGAAAAGACGAAGAAATACAATTAACAGTTGACACTTTACTATGGGAACATGGCCACACTGTCCTTTGCTTACCTCCATACCACCTTGAACTCAACCCAATTGAGAATATATGGGTCCAAGTTAAAGGAAAAGTGGCAATACCATATTTCAAATGGCAGAGGTGATTGCTCTTATGGATCACACGTTTCAGACAGTGTGCTAACATGTTGTTAATCAAGAAAGTACATGAAGGAATAACATATGTGGGACAATATAGTCGTGCAGTTTGTATCAGAGTTGATGATGAGGAGGATGACATTGACTATGACGATCCCGACTCTGAAGACAAGAGTGATTTCGAAGTGAACAAGCTGTTCTCTGACTCAGAATAAAAATATATCATAAGTTATATCATCTTCCTTAAAAAAACCACACTCTAATATTATTTTTATATGTAATATTTAAGTATTGGAGATAGAAATACTGGATTTCTTGATTTTAGAGCTCATTGCTAGATAGAAACAATTGAAAAATAAATTAAAAAATCTAACAAAAATAATTTGTTTTTAGTAATGTCAAACTATGGGGTATAATGGCTCCGTCAACTCTGCTGCCTCTTATTCTACTTCAGCTGGATTGACACCTTTCTTCATATAGTCTCTTTCATCTGTGCTACTAGGTCTGTCTTGACCAACTCTTGTTCTTTTTTGACTCTTATGATATTATAGTATTTGAGGGCTATAGGTTTTTATTTTTACCATTTTTTCTTCTTTTCTTATAAGATGTTGATAACAGAGGTTTATTTTGCCTTTAAGGAACAAAGAAAATACATTATAAAATGACAATATATATTATTGTATTATAATACTCTTTTCCTACTTAAAATTTGTGTTTCAGTTTCAAGATGGTGGCAAAATGATGGTACTTTAAAATTTATCCTTGAATCCATGGCAACTTACAATTTCTTTTTAGTTTCTTTGTACTTTTACTTTATTTATTTATTATAGCCACGATCAAATCTAATTTGCATGGATATAGTCATAATTAAGTTTATTTACAATACATTACAATGAAATAATTAAACTTTCAACACTAATGTAAAACAATTTCATTTCATTCTACTGTTCATCGACCATCATCTAATTACACAGAAGCAACAAAATCATGGTGCTGGAACTCCTCCACAGAATAAAAGAATCCAGACAATAGAAGTTGTCTAATGTATTGCTAATTATTATTCAAGATTTCATGCAACTCGATAAAAGAGTTGTAAATATATATATACAGGATGATTCGTCAGTAACTGGCATAACATTGGGAGGTGATAGGAAACCTAAAAATAAGCAAAAATGTTCATATGGACATAGATCCAGAAAAGGTTTGTTTTCCGGCTCTCAAGTATTTTGTGTTAAAAAAAAAGAAAAGATAACCTTAGAAATTAGTAAGCTTAAGAGTTTAAATTTGGTATGGTTTATACTATTTTTCATAAGTTTACCAAGATCCAAAACTACTGTAAATATTCAAAATGGCAACTTTAAAAAAAAAAATTTAAGTCAAATATCTCGGAAACCGTAAATTTTACAATTTTTTTTCTGCAACTTGAAAAATAACCAAGTTATCATCAAAAATCCTAAATCGAAAAAATTGGCAATTCTTAATAACACACAAAAGTGAATAAGGCTACTGTACTTCCACGCTTGCACAGTCAACTTGTAATCGTTAGAGTGTGACAGCCACTTATGCAATATAAACTATGATTAACTGTTTTTGGGTTGAAACATTCAATGTTCCAAAAATGCCTATAATTATCACCAATGAGATGATATGGTAAGATGTGTGGTCCTATTGAATGGTCCCCAATTATTTCTCACCAAACATTTAAGTTAAACTGTTGTTGGTGAGATTTAACCAATGTAGTGTGTGGGTTCTGTTCTGCCTAAATGTGCACATTGTGCGAGTTTATAATGTCATCTCTTGTAAATATTACTTCATCAGTAAACAAAATTTTACTGGAAAAGTGAACACTTTCAATATTGTTCATCATTAACCACTCGCAGTACTCTTGCCGTAGTGCATAATCCTGGGGGAGAAGTTTTTTAACCATAGTGAAATGAAACGGATACAAATTACTTTTATGGACTGTGCACCATACCATAGTCTGGTTTGTTTAGCTTTATAGTGGCACAATTTTTACATTACTATAAATCATTAATGGCATTTTATATGTATATTTATACTCTATAGTATATGTGGTATATACATGTGTATGGTAAAGAATTACATATTGAATGATATGTCTGTAGGTTTTTCTTTGAGAGTGAACGAGGCTTATTTCCAAATACTGAATTTGTTTTTGATCTGGAGCTTCCAGCAGATTTTGTTCCAAACAATCAGGATGGTGAAGTTGAAACATTTGAACTTCTCCCAGTAAAGGTAGTATACAATTTTTTTAGTATTATGATAATTTATTATAAATTAGTGGCAAAGGATTGATATAAAAGAGAAATACATATAAGTAAATTGACATATTTAATAAATTATAATTTTATTATTGTGGCACTCATATGTGGACTCAATTTTAAGAATTGTTGAACAAGTTCTTTAACATCGTAAATTGTTTACACAATTTCTGACAGGAAAAATCATGAAGATTCTTAATATTAGTGTAATATTTTACTATTAACATTAAAGAGGTAAAAAAACAAATACTTACATATTCATATCTACTCAACATGAATTATTTATATTTTGTAACAGTCTTAACTTAACTATTTAGCTATTCAATATTTATTTATTTATAAAATTATTAGAATTAACAACATAAATATTTATCTATTGAATAACTTTTGTTTTATTACTAAATATGAATAATAGATAACAACTGATATTTAACAACATATTTATCTATTCAAAACTGATTAATTATAAAATAGATAGAATTGAATGAACCAGAACAAAGGTACAGGTATATAGTAGAAAAAAACTGTTGGGTAAAAAAAATGTTATGAGATGTTAGTTTATTGATTAGGTTTTGATAAATCTAAAAATATGTTGATACATGTGATTGAATATGAGATTTATAAAACAGTTGTACAAGTTACTGATTTATACACTTAGTCAATTTCATTACACTAACATTGAAAAATAAGTACAGGGTGTTTCAAAAGGACGCAACTGTATTTTTGATGCTGTACATTTATTACTTTAAAAAATAATATAACATTATATAATTATACAGTACCCGTCTTTCGTACGGGGTTAACGTATAGATAATTGAGTGTTAAGGGAGTTTTCAAGGCCAGTGGGGCGGTGCCCTGAAGGAATTTCTAAATAAAAATAGGTCTATGCGTTAACCAGGGACCCTAAGAATATCCATGTAGAATTTCAACTCAATGGGTCCAGTAGTTTTTACGTGATTGAGTAAAACACACACAAACGCACGCACACACACACACACACACACACACACACACACACACACACACACACAGCCATGTACCATCGACCCGTACTTTTTTTACTCCACGTTGGGTGTTCTGGTTTGTTCGTTCACGGTGCCGCGCTCCGGCTCTCGAGGTCGTGGGTCCGTACGCCAACTCTTGCAGCTGCACTTACCACAAACCACTCTCTCTGTCTTCACGAATTTAAGATTCTATGTTCCTTTTTTGGAACACTTTTATCACGAACTCTTAAACTCGCTGTACGATCACCACCGACTGGGCGAACTACCTTTCTTTTCAGAGCAAGTGCGGGCAAGGCCAAGGTGCTCACTTTTACTTTTTTGAATCAAAGATTTTGCAACTCTTGGCTCTAATAAGTATGAGCTTGTCCTCATAAACTTACTAACTTTTAATTTACGCAAAATTCCCTGAATTTTATCTCAATGCTCGATTATTTGACTCTTTTTTAAGATTAACACTCTCTCTCTCCAAGGTCGTGCCTTTTGGGAGAAATCGGCTCTTAAGTTCTGATGATAACTTTTAAAATTTTCAAATTATATTACCAGAGCACATATATAAGATTTATGTTTAAACAAGGTTAATAACATATACAGAATGGATATATATTGAAAACACAACAAAATTTAGAAATGAATTATTTATATATATTCTTTTCTCTTTTGCACAGAAAAATTTTATATTCAAAAACTTTTTTAATCACACCAAACAATTTGATTAACCAACAACACAACTATTTATTTATTTGACAAAATTTATCAATGTAATATTTTCTATATCTTAAACAAAATAAAAACGCTTGACTTTTCAGACAGAACCAGAAACAGTTTTTCCTGTACTGAAAAAGTCGTATTTAGATTATTAATTATTTTCAACACCAAAGCAGAGGTTTAAAAATGAATTTAATTTTTAATAACTCCCCTAATGACGTTATATTTGAAATGAAGTTAATATTTGCGAATTATTCCTTAAGTATAAGATACCTTCACACTTTAATAGAAGTTCTAGTTGGATTTGGAATTTGTTGTATAATTAGGATGATGTTGATATGATGTTTTCGATCCAGAGTCTGTAAGCTGCTATGTAGTTGAATGCTGGTCTCGAATTCTTCTAAGTTGCCTTGAAGATCGATTAAAGTTGAAATTATTCTAAGTCCAGTTAAGTAGAGTGACAGTTGAATCTTCCTCTCAGCTCACAGTCGGTTGCAGAAGAAACGTCCTATTCGCGTCGATTCCAAATCAAAAGTACCCGTCTTTCGACGGATAAATTATGGTCTCCCTGTCAGTGGGAATTATTCCCCTTCTTGGAGCCAATTTTCCTCCCTTTTTGAGAAAAAGGTATTTTCTTTATATTATGTGTTTTCAGGCCCTTTTGGTCTGAAATATTTACACTATATATTTTATTAGTCATATTCTTTGACTAATGAATAGTTTTCTTCCTTTGTTATTAATTAAAACACCTGTTAATTAATAATTTATTGTATTTTTTCTTCAACGTTACAGTATCTGTGATCCAAGTTGGCAATATGATGTTTTAAACTTTGGATTCCTTCAGAAGATGCGTGCGCCACTTTTCATGTTTTTGCATGAAAATCTCTACTTTGGACGTTTTTTCGTTCAACTCGCTATAACTTTCGAACGCTCGAACCGATTTTAAAGTTCCTTTCGGATTCTTCTTCCTATCCATCTTGTGGGTCTTGTGGAACTTGATTCATCGCTCTACTACGCTTCGTTCGCGAGTTATCGCCCTTTTCCCGAAATTCGATTTTTCTTCTTTCCAAATTTTGAGATAAGTCCTTTCTCAAAATTCTTTTGACGAAATCTTGTTCCTCTTCTACTACGACGAAAAACTATGTTTGTACTTTTCCCATAACTCGTTTGGTTTTTGAGTTATGTGTCCTTGAAGTCCTAGAGTTTGTGTCGTATGAGTTTATGTTCATAAAAACCCCCCCATTATATATTATTACTTCTGCTTTGATGTTTTACAATTTTACATACTAGATACATATAATTATCATGTTACTTTACCCCTTTAACGTTTAATTTAACCGCTTTTGGGCTTTCAAGTTTTACGTTTTGTAATTATTATATCTCCCTTATTTTATTCTCAAATTTGATTCTAAGTACATATTATTGTGCCCTATTGTGGTCTCTACAATAGTACTTATTATTATTTTTTAAATAATCCCCCCTTCAACTTAAAAATTCCAAAAAACTCCCCAAGAATGACTTTCTAAGTCCATTCTCACCTGTTAATTATTATTAATTCATATTTCTTATTTATGATTATTATTAGTTCCCCTTTGAGTTATGACTCTACGTTTTTTGAATTTTAAATTTAAGTTTTTTCCAAATTTTAGGTTTTTGAGCCCCTATAAAAACTTGAATAACTTTTTTGTTTTAATTGCTTTTAAATTTATTTTTCGATATTCTTAATCGGTTGATTCTACTGAACATTAATTTATTTTAATAATTTAGTATTTTAATAAAATAAGAAACAAGACAGAACGACTGTACACGATCCAACATGCAGTGTTCCACACCTGTTGCCGTGACGTCATCGTCCCCCCTCGTCTCCCATCTACATCGCTTTATCGCGGGAATTTAACTTGTTTTAAATTGGCTTGAGGCTTTTGGCT
The DNA here is from genome assembly GCA_963513935.1 of Aphrophora alni. Classification (NCBI taxonomy): domain Eukaryota; kingdom Metazoa; phylum Arthropoda; class Insecta; order Hemiptera; family Aphrophoridae; genus Aphrophora; species Aphrophora alni. Next base: position 111,934,853 of record OY740766.1, on the reverse strand, counting down.
TTTTCCAAACCGCCTCAATATGCCCCCTTTGAACTAAAATTTTCGGTTAAAGTGAAAAATTCCTATTTTTCATTTTTTAAAAAACTAAAATTTTTGTAATAAACCCCTTTTTCGACATATCACATTTCATATTAACTATTTATTAATGGTTATCTTCATTAAATCTTTTATCATTTTACATTACTAACATATATATCAAAAATGTATTATTTTGCATTGATATTCATATATATTTTACAACATTTTATTCAAATTCATCTCTATACTTCATCTTCATTTATCATCATCATAACATTTGACATAATAACCTAACAATATACATAAACACATATATTTCAATTTAAAAAAAAAACATCTCCTCCATCATTTCATATATTTATATACTCAAAACACATTTTATTTATTATTGTATAATATTTATATATTCAAAACACATGTTATTTATTGCTGTATACATACAAATTTGCTTAATCGTTCACTTTTGTCCATCACAGCCGTTTCTTCTAAACGTCTTTGCTGTAAATAAACACATTATCCTACACAAAACATATTACCTTTATATAAGGAATAACTCGTCTTATATGATTACAAATATCTGCTTTGGTTGAACTAAAACTATGCCTTACTTATATAATATATTTGGTAACTACAACGGTTACTATCCTAATTGCAGTTAAAAAGAAAAAGTATTTATTATATTCGGAAATCTCTCTTTAATAAAAAACAAAACAGTACACATTTATTCTTTCATTCATTCCTATCACCCTCGGCTAATTTGTTGGACAAGCAGTCTGTCAATATTGGTTGATTGACGTCCGGTCCACCGCTTCCCCTCTTCATCTACACTTTGTTTATTCAGGTGCAGATAGCGGATACGTGTTACCGTTACGCTCCTGACCTTACATACTTTAGGAATTTATTCGGGACTTATCCTTTTAATCACTGACCTAGGCTACATTCCCTTACTCAGCTGACAATCCGTTATTTCCTTTTATCATAATCGCTTCTACACTTTACATTTTACAACTTTTTAACACTACAATTTATACATTTTATTCATGGAATTTCTTCAAGTCTTTGATGTCATAACGACCTTTAATTTTTTGAGTGTCGATATTTATTACTTCATATGTTTTTCTCCCCATGACTTTGCTCACGACATATGGCCCACCATACACGAGCATTAATTTTTCGGTCTCGCTTTTATCCAAATTCGCTCTATTCGCATTCAATACGAGGACACGATCTCCTACCTGAAATTTTGTTTCTCGTATTCTCTGGTTAATTCTCTCCGCTCGCCTGGTGCCGATTTGCGTCATCCTTTGAAGACATTTTTGCTTCTTTTCTGCCCAATTTTCACTCTGTCGTAGCTCTCTGTCTCGTGGGAAATATGACTCCCATACATAATTTGGATCCCTATTCAACTGTATTTGTATTGGTGCATACCCGGTAGTTTCATTTGGTGTGTTGTTGACCAACTCTTCTATAAAAGGTAATTGCTTCCACCAAGTGGTTTGAGTATCGTGACAATAAGTGCGTAATAATCTCCCCACTTCTTTGTTGACTCTCTCTGCCAAATTTACCTGAGGATGTCTTACCGGGATTAACACGTGTTCTACTTTTTGTTCAGCAATCCACTTCTTCCAATTTCTAGATGTGAATGCTGCTCCAAAATCAGTTAAAATCTTCTGAGGTTTCCCAAAATTGTTCATATAATCTGTCATATGTTTGATGCTGTTATTTGTGGTTGGATTTCTTACTGGATATAGTTTTATAAATTTTGAAAAAGTATCTATTATTACTAAAATATGTTGTACATTTCCAAGTCCTTTTGGCAATGGGCCTAAATAGTCTATGGCTATCATCTCGTTGATGTCCCTAGGAACAATAGCCTTAGACATTCCTTGCAAGTATTTATTCGTCTTTTTCGCATATTGGCAAATTCTACACTTTTTGATTACCTGTAATATTTTATACCCAGCATTTTTTATATAAAAACATTTATTTATCATCGCTAACAATTTGTTCCTTCCTAAGTGGCCATATATTCGGTGAACTTCGCTTATGAAATCATTTTTGTTTATTTCGGGGATAATTATTTTCCATTTATTATTTATCTCCTGATATACAATATCATTAATTATTCTAAAATTATCCTTCTCCTGTAAGTTTATTCCTTTCATTGTCAATTCCTGTAATTGATTATTTCTAAAATTTTGCATTATATCCTGAAATTTTCTTGTTGTGACTAATTTTGACTGACTTAATTTTAACCTAATTTTACTTCCACTTGGACAATTTTCGTTTTGACCATCATACATCCTGCTTATGATGTCACAAGGAACGTTTATTTTTCCTGCACAGTGTTCAATTTTGGCATCATACTCTTGGATTGCCAGTATCCATCGAGTTAGACGAGCTGTAGTTAATTTGCAGCTTCTTAGGAACTTTAAAGCTTTGTTGTCAGTTATCACCGTCAGTGGTGCCCCTACAATCAATGGCCTAAACTTCTCCAGACCATGAACTATGGCTAATAACTCCTTCTCACAGATGGTATAAGCTAACTCCGCTTTCTTTAAAGTTCTGCTCACAAATCCTATAACTTGTAACTCGCCCAACTCATTTTTCTGGTACAATTGGCTAGCAATTGCACCATCACTCGCGTCGGTTTGCAAAAACGTTTCCTTGCCTTCCACAGGATGCATGATTGTCACGGATTTCTTAAATAATGATTTAGTTTTCTCAAAAGCGTTTTGCATTATATGGTCCCACTTAAATGGTTCATTTTTTCTTAATAATTTTAACAATGGTTTAATTTCATGGGAATATCTTGAAGTAAACCTAGAATAGTAATTCACAAACCCTAAGAACGATTGCAGTTTTTTCTTATTGGTTGGTCTCGGAAAATCACTGATAGCTTGCAATTTTTCCGGATCCGTACTTATGCCTTGTTGTGAAATTACATATCCTAAGAATTTTACCTCCTTTTGACAAAAATAAGTTTTGGTGGGATTTATTGTTAGATTTCCTTCTTTAAATTTTTCAAAAATCGTTTTTAAATGTTCCAGGTGTTCTTCAAAAGTCTCAGACATGCATAACAAGTCATCGACATAGCCTAACGTGTAGTCGTCGACTTCAGTACCTAATGTTAGGTCTATTGTCCTTATTAGCGCTGCCAAAGAATTTTGAAGTCCAAACGGTATCACTGTATAATTATACACTTTATTGTTATATAAAAATCCCGTGTATTTTTTAGACTCCTCCGATAGTGGGACCTGCCAGAAACTAGAGGTTAGATCAAACTTGGTTATGAATTTCTTGTTACGGCCCTTCCTTAGAATTTCTTCTATAGGCGGCGCACTTTCATAATCCGGCTGTATTATCTGATTTAGTCTTCTAGCATCCATACATAGCCTAACGGTTTTATTCGGCTTTAACACTACCACCATCGGATTAATATACGGTGTTCGGGATCTCTCTATAACGTTATACTTTAGCATTTTATCTATTTCCTCCTGTACTTGTTTCCTATAATTTATTGGAATGGGGTAATTTCTATTAACATAAGTTTTATTATCAGTGATTTTTAGTTCATGAACATATTTATTACATTTTCCTGGAATTTCGCTAAACACAGTATTATATTTTTCCACCAAAACTTTTATTTTTTCTTCTTGATCAATTGTTAAAACACTATTTCCTAAACCTAAAATTTTGCCATTTTCTTCAAACATTATTTCTTTTACTTGAACCTCTTCTTTCCTTTTATACTTCACCTTTGGCCGACCTCCTTTTATTTTACACTTCGTAGAATATTTAAACTTAACTTTCTTCTTTCGGTATCTTAAATTTCGTCCATTTTGTCTTCTTTCCGGATCCGCCATTTTGATTATAGCTCTCCATTCTCCCCCGTCTCTGGCGTCGAATTTGTCTTGTGTAAGTTCTGAATCATTTTCGGAGTTATTTTGCAAATTTTCGTCGTAATTTATTATTTTATTATTTTCGTAGATCATGGCCTCTGGCCCACTATTATTTTCGTAGATTATGGCCTCTGGCCCACTATTATTTTCGTAGATTATGGCCTCTGGCCCATTATTATTTATTCCTCCCACTTTATTTCCTTTATTCTCCGCTTCTTTCAGCCCTTCTTCTTTATTAAAATTTGCCTTTTTCCTCCTTATCGACTCATTGTTTACCCTTAACTTCTTTCTTCGCTTTTGACCACCATCGGTTTCGTCACTACTCGGTCTAGACACGTCCATTGCTTTCTGTTTTAGGTCCATAGGCATTTTTATGGCCAACACACAAGCCCCTTTTACTCGCTTGTGCGAATTTGAGCCTCCATTTTTTGCAGCTGACGACGCTACCATTTTGTCGGTTTCGCCGCCATCTTGATGTTCTGTCTGCGCATTGCTTTTGCTCAATCTTAATCTCCTATTCTCCGCTTTTCTAAGCACTTCTTCATTATTAACGTTTGCAAATAACTGGCTCACCCTATTCGTACACTCTTTGTCACTTCCAGTATAGTCACATTTCAGTCTAGACACGTCCTTTGCTTTTGTTTTTATGTCTACCGGCATTTTGGTAGACAACGTATAAGCCCCTGATACTCGCTTATACGAATTTGAGCCTCCTTTATTCGCAGCTGACGACGCAACCATTTTGTCGGTTTCGCCGCCATCTTGATGTTCTGTCTGCGCATTGCTTTTGCTCAATCTTAAGCTCCTATTCTCCGCTTTTCTAAGCACTTCTTTATTATTAACTTTTGCAAAAAACTGGCTCACCCTATTCGTACACTCTTTGTCACTTCCGGTATAGTCACATTTCAGTCTAGACACGTCCTTTGCTTTTGTTTTTATGTCTACCGGCATTTTGGTAGACAACATATAAGCCCCTGATACTCGCTTATACGAATTTGAGCCTCCTTTATTCGCAGCTGACGACGCAACCATTTTGTCGGTTTCGCCGCCATCTTGATGTTCTGTCTGCGCATTGCTTTTGCTCAATCTTAATTTATTTTCTTTAAGAAAATCTACTACAATAAATTCGTTTTCTTTTACCAGTTGTAGGAAACCCTTTTCCATATTAATTCGACTTCGATATTTGCACATTAAATCACAACCCATTATCATTTTACTCTCCAGCTTTGGTACCACCATAAATACCCCTCTTATTGATTGGTCATTTATTCTAATCTCCAATAATGCTTGTAATTTAATCTTCTGTCGCTGGCTTTTTATCGCAGTCACCATTTCCGTATTTACAACTGGTAATTCCAAGATTTTATCGTTCCTATTTTTTAGCACATTCTTATAAAAATCCTCTTGAACACAGGACATCTGAGCTCCGGTGTCAATGGACATATTTACTTTTATATTTTCAATTTCTATCCCTATTTCCGGACATTTTTCGTAAATTTCACTATTTAGAATTTTATTATCTCTTTCCTCCATTAAATCTTTTTTAATTTCGGTATTCAAAATCCCCAATTTAATTTTATTTATTTTCAGATCCCCCCTTTTATGTTTGCTTAATTTGGTTTCATCGTCGATCTCAATTCCGTTTGTATTTTCCTTTTTCTGCCAAAAATTTTGCCTTGAGATCTCGTATTTTAGTTTTTTGTGACCTTGGGTGGGAATTTTTGGTTTGAAGGACCAGGGTTTTGAGGTATCTGTGGTTGAGGTTTATTTTGGGTTTGACCATAGGATCGAAGGTTAGGGTTTTGGGATGGTTTTGAGTAGTCTTGATTCCTTTGCCTGAAATTTTGATCTCTTTGTTGTCCGTCCCTCCTTTCGAAACTATCGGGTCTTCGAACTTCTCTAGACATCCCGTCTACGTTTTCAATTGTTCTCAAAAACTTAATGGCGTCCTCCAAATGCTCACTAGCCCTACCAATACACGCTAATTGAACTTTTTGGTCAAAATGCCTCATTAGTTGGTATATAAGGAACTCTTCCGGAATTTTGGGTTCCAAATACTCGGCCTTTCGCACCATTTTACAAAAATAATCTACCCTACTCATATTTCCATTTGGATTATACCTATGGTTTTCTATCTGATTCCTAACTACTTGTTGCGTTTGATAACCCCAATAATGTTCTAAGAATAGCAATTTAAACTGGCTATATTCTTCTGTATCTCGCTTGATTATTTCCCACCATTCCATGGCAGCTCCTTTCAATTTTTTCTCCACTACTTTCAATTTATCACTTTCTTCCATAACCGGATTTATTTCTTGAAATACTTCCTCAATTTGTGTTAAAAATTGCACAGGATTATCTCTTGAATTTCCCCAAAATTCTATAGTTTTTGATTCTAAATTTGCCCTATCTAAATAAATTATATTTTTCGCATTACCACCGGTTTCTTTAATTTTGGCGACTTCCCTAATTTTAACTTCTAACTTTTTAACTTTCTCCCCAATTTCTTTAGTCGAATTTCCCTGTTCCTTTAAACTGTCCGTCATTTTTTTTATTTCCCCTACGCACTCTTCCACTTTTTCTTCACAAGTTTCTATTCGCCTCGTATTTTCGGCCATATTACTGTCTATAGATTCCTTTATTTCCTCCATATATTTCCCTATTTCCTGTTTTCGGGCGTCTTCCCTTTGGATCCGTTTTGTCTCCATTTCTTCCTCTCTCTTCATCCTATCTTCTCTCTCCTGCTTCCATCTTGCTTCCATTTCTTCCCTCTCCCGCTTCTGCTTGGCTTCCATCTCCTCTTTCTCCCTCTTTCGCAATGCTTCCATCTCCTCCTTTTCTTGCTTCCTTTTGACTTCTAATTCTTCATCTCTCTTCATCCATCTGGCTTCCATTTGGATCTGCTTGGATTCCATCTCTTCTTTCTCCTTGTTTTTCTCGATTCTTTCTTCTATTCTTCTTATTTGTTCGTTGTCTTCCTTCTCCTTTTCTTTTCTCTGTTGTTCCTCCTTGTCCTGTTCCCTTTCTTGCTTTCTTCTATCCTCCATTTGGTTCAGGTACCTCACCATTTTCTGCATTTCCGTCTCCTGTTCGTTTGAACCCTCCTGTTTTGCTGGATCTTTCGCTGGTCCCATTTTCACTTCACTTATTCACTTGATTTAATTAATTAAAAAAATTAAATTTCGGTTTAATTTGGACTCTACTTTTAATTATTATTATTTTTGCAATTTAGTATATTTGTCGTTGTAATTACCAGCACAACTTATTACTAACACACATGTACATATAAATTATATCAGAACTTAAGATATTCTCGTTCGTATGAAACACTGAAAAATTCAAAATTTTGAAAATTTGTTCCAAAACTTTGCTTTTTCGTGCCCCACGTTATTGGGCGCCACTTGTCGCGCTCCGGCTCTCGAGGTCGTGGGTCCGTACGCCAACTCTTGCAGCTGCACTTACCACAAACCACTCTCTCTGTCTTCACGAATTTAAGATTCTATGTTCCTTTTTTGGAACACTTTTATCACGAACTCTTAAACTCGCTGTACGATCACCACCGACTGGGCGAACTACCTTTCTTTTCAGAGCAAGCGCGGGCAAGGCCAAGGTGCTCACTTTTACTTTTTTGAATCAAAGATTTTGCAACTCTTGGCTCTAATAAGTATGAGCTTGTCCTCATAAACTTACTAACTTTTAATTTACGCAAAATTCCCTGAATTTTATCTCAATGCTCGATTATTTGACTCTTTTTTAAGATTAACACTCTCTCTCTCCAAGGTCGTGCCTTTTGGGAGAAATCGGCTCTTAAGTTCTGATGATAACTTTTAAAATTTTCAAATTATATTACCAGAGCACATATATAAGATTTATGTTTAAACAAGGTTAATAACATATACAGAATGGATATATATTGAAAACACAACAAAATTTAGAAATGAATTATTTATATATATTCTTTTCTCTTTTGCACAGAAAAATTTTATATTCAAAAACTTTTTTAATCACACCAAACAATTTGATTAACCAACAACACAACTATTTATTTATTTGACAAAATTTATCAATGTAATATTTTCTATATCTTAAACAAAATAAAAACGCTTGACTTTTCAGACAGAACCAGAAACAGTTTTTCCTGTACTGAAAAAGTCGTATTTAGATTATTAATTATTTTCAACACCAAAGCAGAGGTTTAAAAATGAATTTAATTTTTAATAACTCCCCTAATGACGTTATATTTGAAATGAAGTTAATATTTGCGAATTATTCCTTAAGTATAAGATACCTTCACACTTTAATAGAAGTTCTAGTTGGATTTGGAATTTGTTGTATAATTAGGATGATGTTGATATGATGTTTTCGATCCAGAGTCTGTAAGCTGCTATGTAGTTGAATGCTGGTCTCGAATTCTTCTAAGTTGCCTTGAAGATCGATTAAAGTTGAAATTATTCTAAGTCCAGTTAAGTAGAGTGACAGTTGAATCTTCCTCTCAGCTCACAGTCGGTTGCAGAAGAAACGTCCTATTCGCGTCGATTCCAAATCAAAAGTACCCGTCTTTCGACGGATAAATTATGGTCTCCCTGTCAGTGGGAATTATTCCCCTTCTTGGAGCCAATTTTCCTCCCTTTTTGAGAAAAAGGTATTTTCTTTATATTATGTGTTTTCAGGCCCTTTTGGTCTGAAATATTTACACTATATATTTTATTAGTCATATTCTTTGACTAATGAATAGTTTTCTTCCTTTGTTATTAATTAAAACACCTGTTAATTAATAATTTATTGTATTTTTTCTTCAACGTTACAGTATCTGTGATCCAAGTTGGCAATATGATGTTTTAAACTTTGGATTCCTTCAGAAGATGCGTGCGCCACTTTTCATGTTTTTGCATGAAAATCTCTACTTTGGACGTTTTTTCGTTCAACTCGCTATAACTTTCGAACGCTCGAACCGATTTTAAAGTTCCTTTCGGATTCTTCTTCCTATCCATCTTGTGGGTCTTGTGGAACTTGATTCATCGCTCTACTACGCTTCGTTCGCGAGTTATCGCCCTTTTCCCGAAATTCGATTTTTCTTCTTTCCAAATTTTGAGATAAGTCCTTTCTCAAAATTCTTTTGACGAAATCTTGTTCCTCTTCTACTACGACGAAAAACTATGTTTGTACTTTTCCCATAACTCGTTTGGTTTTTGAGTTATGTGTCCTTGAAGTCCTAGAGTTTGTGTCGTATGAGTTTATGTTCATAAAAACTACCCCATTATATATTATTACTTCTGCTTTGATGTTTTACAATTTTACATACTAGATACATATAATTATCATGTTACTTTACCCCTTTAACGTTTAATTTAACCGCTTTTGGGCTTTCAAGTTTTACGTTTTGTAATTATTATATCTCCCTTATTTTATTCTCAAATTTGATTCTAAGTACATATTATTGTGCCCTATTGTGGTCTCTACAATAGTACTTATTATTATTTTTTAAATAATCCCCCCTTCAACTTAAAAATTCCAAAAAACTCCCCAAGAATGACTTTCTAAGTCCATTCTCACCTGTTAATTATTATTAATTCATATTTCTTATTTATGATTATTATTAGTTCCCCTTTGAGTTATGACTCTACGTTTTTTGAATTTTAAATTTAAGTTTTTTCCAAATTTTAGGTTTTTGAGCCCCTATAAAAACTTGAATAACTTTTTTGTTTTAATTGCTTTTAAATTTATTTTTCGATATTCTTAATCGGTTGATTCTACTGAACATTAATTTATTTTAATAATTTAGTATTTTAATAAAATAAGAAACAAGACAGAACGACTGTACACGATCCAACATGCAGTGTTCCACACCTGTTGCCGTGACGTCATCGTCCCCCCTCGTCTCCCATCTACATCGCTTTATCGCGGGAATTTAACTTGTTTTAAATTGGCTTGAGGCTTTTGGCTTTTTCCAAACCGCCTCAATATGCCCCCTTTGAACTAAAATTTTCGGTTAAAGTGAAAAATTCCTATTTTTCATTTTTTAAAAAACTAAAATTTTTGTAATAAACCCCTTTTTCGACATATCACATTTCATATTAACTATTTATTAATGGTTATCTTCATTAAATCTTTTATCATTTTACATTACTAACATATATATCAAAAATGTATTATTTTGCATTGATATTCATATATATTTTACAACATTTTATTCAAATTCATCTCTATACTTCATCTTCATTTATCATCATCATAACATTTGACATAATAACCTAACAATATACATAAACACATATATTTCAATTTAAAAAAAAAACATCTCCTCCATCATTTCATATATTTATATACTCAAAACACATTTTATTTATTATTGTATAATATTTATATATTCAAAACACATGTTATTTATTGCTGTATACATACAAATTTGCTTAATCGTTCACTTTTGTCCATCACAGCCGTTTCTTCTAAACGTCTTTGCTGTAAATAAACACATTATCCTACACAAAACATATTACATTTATATAAGGAATAACTCGTCTTATATGATTACAAATATCTGCTTTGGTTGAACTAAAACTATGCCTTACTTATATAATATATTTGGTAACTACAACGGTTACTATCCTAATTGCAGTTAAAAAGAAAAAGTATTTATTATATTCGGAAATCTCTCTTTAATAAAAAACAAAACAGTACACATTTATTCTTTCATTCATTCCTATCACCCTCGGCTAATTTGTTGGACAAGCAGTCTGTCAATATTGGTTGATTGACGTCCGGTCCACCGCTTCCCCTCTTCATCTACACTTTGTTTATTCAGGTGCAGATAGCGGATACGTGTTACCGTTACGCTCCTGACCTTACATACTTTAGGAATTTATTCGGAACTTATCCTTTTAATCACTGACCTAGGCTACATTCCCTTACTCAGCTGACAATCCGTTATTTCCTTTTATCATAATCGCTTCTACACTTTACATTTTACAACTTTTTAACACTACAATTTATACATTTTATTCATGGAATTTCTTCAAGTCTTTGATGTCATAACGACCTTTAATTTTTTGAGTGTCGATATTTATTACTTCATATGTTTTTCTCCCCATGACTTTGCTCACGACATATGGCCCACCATACACGAGCATTAATTTTTCGGTCTCGCTTTTATCCAAATTCGCTCTATTCGCATTCAATACGAGGACACGATCTCCTACCTGAAATTTTGTTTCTCGTATTCTCTGGTTAATTCTCTCCGCTCGCCTGGTGCCGATTTGCGTCATCCTTTGAAGACATTTTTGCTTCTTTTCTGCCCAATTTTCACTCTGTCGTAGCTCTCTGTCTCGTGGGAAATATGACTCCCATACATAATTTGGATCCCTATTCAACTGTATTTGTATTGGTGCATACCCGGTAGTTTCATTTGGTGTGTTGTTGACCAACTCTTCTATAAAAGGTAATTGCTTCCACCAAGTGGTTTGAGTATCGTGACAATAAGTGCGTAATAATCTCCCCACTTCTTTGTTGACTCTCTCTGCCAAATTTACCTGAGGATGTCTTACCGGGATTAACACGTGTTCTACTTTTTGTTCAGCAATCCACTTCTTCCAATTTCTAGATGTGAATGCTGCTCCAAAATCAGTTAAAATCTTCTGAGGTTTCCCAAAATTGTTCATATAATCTGTCATATGTTTGATGCTGTTATTTGTGGTTGGATTTCTTACTGGATATAGTTTTATAAATTTTGAAAAAGTATCTATTATTACTAAAATATGTTGTACATTTCCAAGTCCTTTTGGCAATGGGCCTAAATAGTCTATGGCTATCATCTCGTTGATGTCCCTAGGAACAATAGCCTTAGACATTCCTTGCAAGTATTTATTCGTCTTTTTCGCATATTGGCAAATTCTACACTTTTTGATTACCTGTAATATTTTATACCCAGCATTTTTTATATAAAAACATTTATTTATCATCGCTAACAATTTGTTCCTTCCTAAGTGGCCATATATTCGGTGAACTTCGCTTATGAAATCATTTTTGTTTATTTCGGGGATAATTATTTTCCATTTATTATTTATCTCCTGATATACAATATCATTAATTATTCTAAAATTATCCTTCTCCTGTAAGTTTATTCCTTTCATTGTCAATTCCTGTAATTGATTATTTCTAAAATTTTGCATTATATCCTGAAATTTTCTTGTTGTGACTAATTTTGACTGACTTAATTTTAACCTAATTTTACTTCCACTTGGACAATTTTCGTTTTGACCATCATACATCCTGCTTATGATGTCACAAGGAACGTTTATTTTTCCTGCACAGTGTTCAATTTTGGCATCATACTCTTGGATTGCCAGTATCCATCGAGTTAGACGAGCTGTAGTTAATTTGCAGCTTCTTAGGAACTTTAAAGCTTTGTTGTCAGTTATCACCGTCAGTGGTGCCCCTACAATCAATGGCCTAAACTTCTCCAGACCATGAACTATGGCTAATAACTCCTTCTCACAGATGGTATAAGCTAACTCCGCTTTCTTTAAAGTTCTGCTCACAAATCCTATAACTTGTAACTCGCCCAACTCATTTTTCTGGTACAATTGGCTAGCAATTGCACCATCACTCGCGTCGGTTTGCAAAAACGTTTCCTTGCCTTCCACAGGATGCATGATTGTCACGGATTTCTTAAATAATGATTTAGTTTTCTCAAAAGCGTTTTGCATTATATGGTCCCACTTAAATGGTTCATTTTTTCTTAATAATTTTAACAATGGTTTAATTTCATGGGAATATCTTGAAGTAAACCTAGAATAGTAATTCACAAACCCTAAGAACGATTGCAGTTTTTTCTTATTGGTTGGTCTCGGAAAATCACTGATAGCTTGCAATTTTTCCGGATCCGTACTTATGCCTTGTTGTGAAATTACATATCCTAAGAATTTTACCTCCTTTTGACAAAAATAAGTTTTGGTGGGATTTATTGTTAGATTTCCTTCTTTAAATTTTTCAAAAATCGTTTTTAAATGTTCCAGGTGTTCTTCAAAAGTCTCAGACATGCATAACAAGTCATCGACATAGCCTAACGTGTAGTCGTCGACTTCAGTACCTAATGTTAGGTCTATTGTCCTTATTAGCGCTGCCAAAGAATTTTGAAGTCCAAACGGTATCACTGTATAATTATACACTTTATTGTTATATAAAAATCCCGTGTATTTTTTAGACTCCTCCGATAGTGGGACCTGCCAGAAACTAGAGGTTAGATCAAACTTGGTTATGAATTTCTTGTTACGGCCCTTCCTTAGAATTTCTTCTATAGGCGGCGCACTTTCATAATCCGGCTGTATTATCTGATTTAGTCTTCTAGCATCCATACATAGCCTAACGGTTTTATTCGGCTTTAACACTACCACCATCGGATTAATATACGGTGTTCGGGATCTCTCTATAACGTTATACTTTAGCATTTTATCTATTTCCTCCTGTACTTGTTTCCTATAATTTATTGGAATGGGGTAATTTCTATTAACATAAGTTTTATTATCAGTGATTTTTAGTTCATGAACATATTTATTACATTTTCCTGGAATTTCGCTAAACACAGTATTATATTTTTCCACCAAAACTTTTATTTTTTCTTCTTGATCAATTGTTAAAACACTATTTCCTAAACCTAAAATTTTGCCATTTTCTTCAAACATTATTTCTTTTACTTGAACCTCTTCTTTCCTTTTATACTTCACCTTTGGCCGACCTCCTTTTATTTTACACTTCGTAGAATTTTTAAACTTAACTTTCTTCTTTCGGTATCTTAAATTTCGTCCATTTTGTCTTCTTTCCGGATCCGCCATTTTGATTATAGCTCTCCATTCTCCCCCGTCTCTGGCGTCGAATTTGTCTTGTGTAAGTTCTGAATCATTTTCGGAGTTATTTTGCAAATTTTCGTCGTAATTTATTATTTTATTATTTTCGTAGATCATGGCCTCTGGCCCACTATTATTTTCGTAGATTATGGCCTCTGGCCCACTATTATTTTCGTAGATTATGGCCTCTGGCCCATTATTATTTATTCCTCCCACTTTATTTCCTTTATTCTCCGCTTCTTTCAGCCCTTCTTCTTTATTAAAATTTGCCTTTTTCCTCCTTATCGACTCATTGTTTACCCTTAACTTCTTTCTTCGCTTTTGACCACCATCGGTTTCGTCACTACTCGGTCTAGACACGTCCATTGCTTTCTGTTTTAGGTCCATAGGCATTTTTATGGCCAACACACAAGCCCCTTTTACTCGCTTGTGCGAATTTGAGCCTCCATTTTTTGCAGCTGACGACGCTACCATTTTGTCGGTTTCGCCGCCATCTTGATGTTCTGTCTGCGCATTGCTTTTGCTCAATCTTAATCTCCTATTCTCCGCTTTTCTAAGCACTTCTTCATTATTAACGTTTGCAAATAACTGGCTCACCCTATTCGTACACTCTTTGTCACTTCCAGTATAGTCACATTTCAGTCTAGACACGTCCTTTGCTTTTGTTTTTATGTCTACCGGCATTTTGGTAGACAACGTATAAGCCCCTGATACTCGCTTATACGAATTTGAGCCTCCTTTATTCGCAGCTGACGACGCAACCATTTTGTCGGTTTCGCCGCCATCTTGATGTTCTGTCTGCGCATTGCTTTTGCTCAATCTTAAGCTCCTATTCTCCGCTTTTCTAAGCACTTCTTTATTATTAACTTTTGCAAAAAACTGGCTCACCCTATTCGTACACTCTTTGTCACTTCCGGTATAGTCACATTTCAGTCTAGACACGTCCTTTGCTTTTGTTTTTATGTCTACCGGCATTTTGGTAGACAACATATAAGCCCCTGATACTCGCTTATACGAATTTGAGCCTCCTTTATTCGCAGCTGACGACGCAACCATTTTGTCGGTTTCGCCGCCATCTTGATGTTCTGTCTGCGCATTGCTTTTGCTCAATCTTAATTTATTTTCTTTAAGAAAATCTACTACAATAAATTCGTTTTCTTTTACCAGTTGTAGGAAACCCTTTTCCATATTAATTCGACTTCGATATTTGCACATTAAATCACAACCCATTATCATTTTACTCTCCAGCTTTGGTACCACCATAAATACCCCTCTTATTGATTGGTCATTTATTCTAATCTCCAATAATGCTTGTAATTTAATCTTCTGTCGCTGGCTTTTTATCGCAGTCACCATTTCCGTATTTACAACTGGTAATTCCAAGATTTTATCGTTCCTATTTTTTAGCACATTCTTATAAAAATCCTCTTGAACACAGGACATCTGAGCTCCGGTGTCAATGGACATATTTACTTTTATATTTTCAATTTCTATCCCTATTTCCGGACATTTTTCGTAAATTTCACTATTTAGAATTTTATTATCTCTTTCCTCCATTAAATCTTTTTTAATTTCGGTATTCAAAATCCCCAATTTAATTTTATTTATTTTCAGATCCCCCCTTTTATGTTTGCTTAATTTGGTTTTATCGTCGATCTCAATTCCGTTTGTATTTTCCTTTTTCTGCCAAAAATTTTGCCTTGAGATCTCGTATTTTAGTTTTTTGTGACCTTGGGTGGGAATTTTTGGTTTGAAGGACCAGGGTTTTGAGGTATCTGTGGTTGAGGTTTATTTTGGGTTTGACCATAGGATCGAAGGTTAGGGTTTTGGGATGGTTTTGAGTAGTCTTGATTCCTTTGCCTGAAATTTTGATCTCTTTGTTGTCCGTCCCTCCTTTCGAAACTATCGGGTCTTCGAACTTCTCTAGACATCCCGTCTACGTTTTCAATTGTTCTCAAAAACTTAATGGCGTCCTCCAAATGCTCACTAGCCCTACCAATACACGCTAATTGAACTTTTTGGTCAAAATGCCTCATTAGTTGGTATATAAGGAACTCTTCCGGAATTTTGGGTTCCAAATACTCGGCCTTTCGCACCATTTTACAAAAATAATCTACCCTACTCATATTTCCATTTGGATTATACCTATGGTTTTCTATCTGATTCCTAACTACTTGTTGCGTTTGATAACCCCAATAATGTTCTAAGAATAGCAATTTAAACTGGCTATATTCTTCTGTATCTCGCTTGATTATTTCCCACCATTCCATGGCAGCTCCTTTCAATTTTTTCTCCACTACTTTCAATTTATCACTTTCTTCCATAACCGGATTTATTTCTTGAAATACTTCCTCAATTTGTGTTAAAAATTGCACAGGATTATCTCTTGAATTTCCCCAAAATTCTATAGTTTTTGATTCTAAATTTGCCCTATCTAAATAAATTATATTTTTCGCATTACCACCGGTTTCTTTAATTTTGGCGACTTCCCTAATTTTAACTTCTAACTTTTTAACTTTCTCCCCAATTTCTTTAGTCGAATTTCCCTGTTCCTTTAAACTGTCCGTCATTTTTTTTATTTCCCCTACGCACTCTTCCACTTTTTCTTCACAAGTTTCTATTCGCCTCGTATTTTCGGCCATATTACTGTCTATAGATTCCTTTATTTCCTCCATATATTTCCCTATTTCCTGTTTTCGGGCGTCTTCCCTTTGGATCCGTTTTGTCTCCATTTCTTCCTCTCTCTTCATCCTATCTTCTCTCTCCTGCTTCCATCTTGCTTCCATTTCTTCCCTCTCCCGCTTCTGCTTGGCTTCCATCTCCTCTTTCTCCCTCTTTCGCAATGCTTCCATCTCCTCCTTTTCTTGCTTCCTTTTGACTTCTAATTCTTCATCTCTCTTCATCCATCTGGCTTCCATTTGGATCTGCTTGGATTCCATCTCTTCTTTCTCCTTGTTTTTCTCGATTCTTTCTTCTATTCTTCTTATTTGTTCGTTGTCTTCCTTCTCCTTTTCTTTTCTCTGTTGTTCCTCCTTGTCCTGTTCCCTTTCTTGCTTTCTTCTATCCTCCATTTGGTTCAGGTACCTCACCATTTTCTGCATTTCCGTCTCCTGTTCGTTTGAACCCTCCTGTTTTGCTGGATCTTTCGCTGGTCCCATTTTCACTTCACTTATTCACTTGATTTAATTAATTAAAAAAATTAAATTTCGGTTTAATTTGGACTCTACTTTTAATTATTATTATTTTTGCAATTTAGTATATTTGTCGTTGTAATTACCAGCACAACTTATTACTAACACACATGTACATATAAATTATATCAGAACTTAAGATATTCTCGTTCGTATGAAACACTGAAAAATTCAAAATTTTGAAAATTTGTTCCAAAACTTTGCTTTTTCGTGCCCCACGTTATTGGGCGCCACTTGTCGCGCTCCGGCTCTCGAGGTCGTGGGTCCGTACGCCAACTCTTGCAGCTGCACTTACCACAAACCACTCTCTCTGTCTTCACGAATTTAAGATTCTATGTTCCTTTTTTGGAACACTTTTATCACGAACTCTTAAACTCGCTGTACGATCACCACCGACTGGGCGAACTACCTTTCTTTTCAGAGCAAGCGCGGGCAAGGCCAAGGTGCTCACTTTTACTTTTTTGAATCAAAGATTTTGCAACTCTTGGCTCTAATAAGTATGAGCTTGTCCTCATAAACTTACTAACTTTTAATTTACGCAAAATTCCCTGAATTTTATCTCAATGCTCGATTATTTGACTCTTTTTTAAGATTAACACTCTCTCTCTCCAAGGTCGTGCCTTTTGGGAGAAATCGGCTCTTAAGTTCTGATGATAACTTTTAAAATTTTCAAATTATATTACCAGAGCACATATATAAGATTTATGTTTAAACAAGGTTAATAACATATACAGAATGGATATATATTGAAAACACAACAAAATTTAGAAATGAATTATTTATATATATTCTTTTCTCTTTTGCACAGAAAAATTTTATATTCAAAAACTTTTTTAATCACACCAAACAATTTGATTAACCAACAACACAACTATTTATTTATTTGACAAAATTTATCAATGTAATATTTTCTATATCTTAAACAAAATAAAAACGCTTGACTTTTCAGACAGAACCAGAAACAGTTTTTCCTGTACTGAAAAAGTCGTATTTAGATTATTAATTATTTTCAACACCAAAGCAGAGGTTTAAAAATGAATTTAATTTTTAATAACTCCCCTAATGACGTTATATTTGAAATGAAGTTAATATTTGCGAATTATTCCTTAAGTATAAGATACCTTCACACTTTAATAGAAGTTCTAGTTGGATTTGGAATTTGTTGTATAATTAGGATGATGTTGATATGATGTTTTCGATCCAGAGTCTGTAAGCTGCTATGTAGTTGAATGCTGGTCTCGAATTCTTCTAAGTTGCCTTGAAGATCGATTAAAGTTGAAATTATTCTAAGTCCAGTTAAGTAGAGTGACAGTTGAATCTTCCTCTCAGCTCACAGTCGGTTGCAGAAGAAACGTCCTATTCGCGTCGATTCCAAATCAAAAGTACCCGTCTTTCGACGGATAAATTATGGTCTCCCTGTCAGTGGGAATTATTCCCCTTCTTGGAGCCAATTTTCCTCCCTTTTTGAGAAAAAGGTATTTTCTTTATATTATGTGTTTTCAGGCCCTTTTGGTCTGAAATATTTACACTATATATTTTATTAGTCATATTCTTTGACTAATGAATAGTTTTCTTCCTTTGTTATTAATTAAAACACCTGTTAATTAATAATTTATTGTATTTTTTCTTCAACGTTACAGTATCTGTGATCCAAGTTGGCAATATGATGTTTTAAACTTTGGATTCCTTCAGAAGATGCGTGCGCCACTTTTCATGTTTTTGCATGAAAATCTCTACTTTGGACGTTTTTTCGTTCAACTCGCTATAACTTTCGAACGCTCGAACCGATTTTAAAGTTCCTTTCGGATTCTTCTTCCTATCCATCTTGTGGGTCTTGTGGAACTTGATTCATCGCTCTACTACGCTTCGTTCGCGAGTTATCGCCCTTTTCCCGAAATTCGATTTTTCTTCTTTCCAAATTTTGAGATAAGTCCTTTCTCAAAATTCTTTTGACGAAATCTTGTTCCTCTTCTACTATGACGAAAAACTATGTTTGTACTTTTCCCATAACTCGTTTGGTTTTTGAGTTATGTGTCCTTGAAGTCCTAGAGTTTGTGTCGTATGAGTTTATGTTCATAAAAACTACCCCATTATATATTATTACTTCTGCTTTGATGTTTTACAATTTTACATACTAGATACATATAATTATCATGTTACTTTACCCCTTTAACGTTTAATTTAACCGCTTTTGGGCTTTCAAGTTTTACGTTTTGTAATTATTATATCTCCCTTATTTTATTCTCAAATTTGATTCTAAGTACATATTATTGTGCCCTATTGTGGTCTCTACAATAGTACTTATTATTATTTTTTAAATAATCCCCCCTTCAACTTAAAAATTCCAAAAAACTCCCCAAGAATGACTTTCTAAGTCCATTCTCACCTGTTAATTATTATTAATTCATATTTCTTATTTATGATTATTATTAGTTCCCCTTTGAGTTATGACTCTACGTTTTTTGAATTTTAAATTTAAGTTTTTTCCAAATTTTAGGTTTTTGAGCCCCTATAAAAACTTGAATAACTTTTTTGTTTTAATTGCTTTTAAATTTATTTTTCGATATTCTTAATCGGTTGATTCTACTGAACATTAATTTATTTTAATAATTTAGTATTTTAATAAAATAAGAAACAAGACAGAACGACTGTACACGATCCAACATGCAGTGTTCCACACCTGTTGCCGTGACGTCATCGTCCCCCCTCGTCTCCCATCTACATCGCTTTATCGCGGGAATTTAACTTGTTTTAAATTGGCTTGAGGCTTTTGGCTTTTTCCAAACCGCCTCAACGGATAAGACCAAGTTGCTCACTTTTACAATTTTACCTTATCAAAGTTATTGCAAGACTTGGCTTTTGTAAATCTGAGTTTGTTCTCATTAACTTACAAACTGAATTTACTAAAATTCTCTGAATTTTATTTCTTTGCTCAATTAATTTACTTTTATAACTTTAACTCACTCTCTCTCTCCCTCCCTCCCTCCCTCCGTCCTCTCTCTCTCTCTCTCTCTCCCTCTCTCTCTCTCCCTCTCTCTCTCCCTCCCTCCCTCCCTCCCTCCCTCCCTCCCTCTCTCCCTAAAATTAAAAAATGCTAGACTATTCCAGCTAGGACTCCAAATAGTTTTTCCTTGACCGAAATAGTCGTATTTACGTTTGAATACTTATACCAGACCAAAGCAGAGTTTACTTCAATCTACTGAAGTTAATATATTTAAAATTTCCCCAATGAATTTATTCAATTTAAATGAGTTTACTTTTTTACGAATTATTCTATAGATTTTGTGTACCTTCACACTTAACACGAAGGTCTTGAAGTTGTGAAGCTCCTTGCTGTAGATGGTTAACAGTGTCTTCATTTTATCTCCTTTCCAACTCCTGGTTAAGTTACAGTTGTTGATTGCAAGTAGTAATTACGATTCCTTGATTATTAGTCTTCCATGAAGATTTATCTTCTTATTTCTTGATTTTTCAAAATAGTTAATTTTTATAAGTTACTTTACTACATAAAATACTTGGTTTTAAAATTTATTGAAGTTTTAGAAAATGTAGAGTGACTAAAATAACGTCCTTCCTCCTCGGCGACTGATATTAGAGAAACTTGGAGTGTCTAAAATAACGTCCTTCCTCGTCGGTGACTTTTATTAGAGTATCGATCTTACGACCAATAATTTTGGCTCTTCCTTCTTGTGGGAAAGTTTCCCGCAAAAGGTAACCAATTTTCTCCCTTTAGCGAAGAAATGTCTCTTCTATTAATTTGTTAGTTCTCGGCTGAATTACTCCGTAATTTTTCTTCTATTGTGTTAGTTTTATTTAGTTTATCTCCCTTTCTCCTTTAAAATCTCAAAAAACTCTCCAAGAATGACTTCAAGTCCTTTTTCTCCTTATTGTTATTATTATTGCTTCATTTTTATTGTTGATAATTATTATGTCCCCTACGGTTTATGACTCTATTGCTTTTGATTTTTAATTTTCCCCTTTTTGCAAATTTTAGGTTTTTTAGCCCATCTTATTTCCTTAATAACTTTTTTATTTTAAGTTCAATTACATTTATTTTTTGATATTATTATCACCTGTTTCTACTGTATCATTATTTAGTTTTATATTTTACTTTTTTAATAAAATTGGAAACACTATAAATTGTTCCGTCAGGCTCAGACGTGCAAGATTTTGATTTGGCTTGGCGTGACGTCATCGCTTTATCGTATTCCAACTTTACGACGTTTAAAACGGCAATTTAAATAGTTTGAATTTAGTATTGAGACGACTGACTTTTCCAGACCGTCTCCACACACACGCACAGGCACAGAGACAGAAACAGACAGACAGACACCATTAGATTTTTATGGTTGGTATTTTCAGTCTATATAATGTAATTGTATTCTCTTTAAGTGTCCGTTG
Source organism: Aphrophora alni (assembly GCA_963513935.1). NCBI lineage: Eukaryota > Metazoa > Arthropoda > Insecta > Hemiptera > Aphrophoridae > Aphrophora > Aphrophora alni. The sequence goes on along the minus strand of OY740766.1, from coordinate 111,913,502 downwards.
AATACCCGTGCGTATCCTATTGTGGTCATGAAAATAAAAAAGACTACGTTATTTAGGAAAGCACTGAAAACATTTTCCTGTAAACTACTATCTAACATGAAAAAGCTTTAATATCTCATTTTATTTTAAAGTTTTGACTAAGTTTGACTTTCACTTAATTACATTGGCAATGTTGAGAGCATGTAGGATATTATGGCAGGTTTCAACTTCCGCTTTATCAACAGTCAAGGCTTTTTTCTATCTAATTTATCCATGTAAACATGTATCTAATAAACATGTTTATGTAAATACTGAAATAAAAAGGCATTTTAACATAATATGAGAAAAAACTGTAAACATTTCAAATATAATCAACTCCATCGGTCAAAGAGAAATGCCAGCCGCCATTTTGGTTTTTAGTGATTTTTTAAAAATCTTGTATTTAGAGCTTATTTTTAGCTAAAAACATTAATCTTTTGTATATTTTGTATACCATAAGCATTTGAAAAGAAGGAATGTAAGAAGCCTCAGCTCGTTTCACCTTTGTAGTTTAGAGAAAAAATATTTTCGGATTTTTTTTTAATAAAAGATTTCTTAGTGAGCACCTATTACCTATAAGGAAGCTATATTCCAAGTTTCATTGCAATCCGTTCAGTAGTTTTTGAGAAATCGTGATGAGTGAGTGAGTCGGTCAGTCAGTGGTATTTGGCTTATATATATATATATATATATATATATATATATATATATATATAGATTCAAATTACTTTTAATCTTTTATAATAAATGTTCAAAATGACTTCCTCTGTTTGCAATGCAGGTTTGGACACATTTCATAACATTTGCAGCCACTTTTCGTAGTGTTTGCTCAGTAATGTTTGAAATCTCACTTTCAATGTTATCCTTCAATCCAGTGAATGAGGATTGTTTTGAAAACCTTACTTTTTAAATACCCCCAAAGGAAAAAGTCTGCAGGAGTAAGATCTGTTGATCTTGGAGGCCACAATCCTTTTGATATCACACAATGGCCAAAAAATTCCCGTAACATATGTGCGTTTCATTAGAAGTATGACACATTGCGTTATCCTGCTGGAACTTGCAATATCTTTGTGTAATTATAATAAGGCTATAAATTGTTCAATTGAGTTGAGACAAACCACACATCTACATATTTGTCAATAAATAAAGGCCCTATAACATGATGCCGGGAGATCGCACACCAAACACCAATTTTACATGCGTGTAGTGGTTGTTCGTGAAACGAGTGAGGATTTTCAGCGCTCTATATTCGGCAGTTTTGGTTGTTAATGTAACCATTCAAGTGAAACCATGCCTCAACACTAAGAAAACATGATCCAACAATACTGATGTAGATTTTTACCATCGTCAACTTCTTTCAGTTCATGACACACCGATGCGATAAGCACATAGTTTAAATTTTTGAGTAGCCCTAAAAGCGGTAGATATTGAAAGTCCAGCTTGTGAAGATAACTTTCTATGGGATTTGCTGGGTGCAAATCGTCCAGAACTTCCACTGTTACAGTGATGGTCGACGTGTGCTTTTCCGATCATATACACTGCCAGTCTCATGAAATTTATTTATCAGGCATGAAATTGTTGACTTATTGAGGAACAAAACATAGGAACTGAAAGGTATGTAACGTAATAATCATTGAAAACCAGTTCCAGTGGCTAAAATCTCCAAAAATGAATTAATCGGTCTGGATAATCCAGATATCCGGTTAAATGAGGTCCGGATAAACGCGGTTGTATTGAATATATAATATATATGGTCCTTCCAGTAAAAGGATAATAAATTTATTAATTAATTAATAGGTTTCCTCAAATTAATTATATTTTTAAAATGTTTACTGTTTTATGAGATACGTCCAGAAAGTAAGTTCCGTTTGCTAATAAAAACAAAACTAGTAGGTACAGATACAGTGAACAATATCAGGTGCAAAAAGAGATGAAAGTTGCTAGGGATGAGGTCAGGTCTTCAAACTGCTCCCAGCCAAAATCTTTTAAGAGTTGTCATGTCATGTTCACAGTGTGATGTTGGACATTGTCATGAATCAAAACAATAACATTTGTGAGCATTCATCGGGACTTATTCTGTATTGGGCAACTCAGTTCAAAATGGTGTATCATGTTTAATAGCGGCTGGATGAATATTCATGATGAAGAAAACTGAGTGCCAGGTGGGTTCCTCGAATTTTGAGAGTTGAACACACAAAAAATGGATGGGAGCTGCATTGACTTTTCTGTCGGTATGACAAGGATGGCGAGAAGTTTTTGAACCACATTGTTACTGGTGATGAGATCTGAATGTTACATAAAAGTCCAGAAACAAAACACTAGTCAATGGAATGGCACCGTTCACGATCCCCATCAAAACCAAAAGAGGCCAAACAAATAATGAGCACCAAGAAGGTTATGGCTACAGTGTTTTGGAATCGAAAGGGTGTCCTACTCATCGAGTACATGCCTAGAGGGGAGACCATAAATGCAGCAGCCTATGTCAGACCTTTCAGTGACTACGCCATTCCATTCAAAACAAACTGCATGTGGATTGTTGAGCGGAATTGTGCTTCTTCACGACAATGCACGTCTACATGCTGTTTCATGCGTTGACAATGAACTTGCTTTAGCAGTTTAAGTGGGAAGTTTTTGAACATCCGCATTATAGCCTGGACTTGGCTCCGAGTGATAAGCACTCTTACTTAAGAATCTTACTTCTTTTTCCCAAATCAAGCGATTTTTTGATTGGAAACTACTATGGAAGTGACAACGAACTGAAAGAGGGCATTAGTGAGTGGTTCAATAACTTGGTGCAACTGAGTATGTAGAAGACATGGAAAAGCTGGTGAAATGCTATAACAAATGATTAAATTTGAATTGCGACTATGTAGAAAAATAGCTAAACTATCAAATGTGCTGTAAAATAAGTTTTATTTCATTATCATATAAAAAATTTGACATCAAAAGAAGCTGTATTAACTAATTTGTCAATATTTGATACATTTATTATATTTGTGATGTCATTATTCTTTTAAACTACCTAACTTTAAACAACAGTTTTATATTATAGGGATTTTACTATTCTACTGTGTTACCTTTTTTGAGTTGTATACTTTTACTTAGCAGAATACTTCTCGGCCTATAACCTGTTGATTTAAGTGGTTTATTTTAAACAAATAAAAAGGTGAATTGACAAAATATATTTATAGAATCAATAACCAAGAAGCAAACTAATTAGCCTAAAACAATGACTTTAATGAAATGGCTACAATACTTGAACATCAGCTGATTATTTGTTACAATATAGACCTGGAATAAACCAATGACACTTAGATGTATATAATATTATGTAGAACATGTAACGTGTATAACATAATACAAAGAACATATACAATTATAATTATTATATTCAACAGACTGAACCATCACCCTTTATTAATTCTCAATAAAACGAACATCAAATTCCTACAACTGTTAAATTTTTAGGGTTATTATTTGATCAAAGACTTTCTTTGATTCCTCATTTATCTGATTCGAAAACACACTAAAATCTTGTCATCTTACATATTCTCAGGGGTTCTCAGTGGGAGCCGATAAGACTTGTGTGTTACGATTTTGCCATGCTCTTGTTCAGTCTTGTATTGATTGTAACTCTATAGTCTACTCATCTGTAAAACCATCAGCAATTAATGATTCTGTTCACAAACTGCCCTTCGATTTGTTTCTGGAGCATTTCATTTAAGTCCAGTTCCTAGCTTACTAGCTGAGACTGGTGACTCACCTCTTTCTTGACAAAGACAGCCACTACAAATGTTGTATATTAGTAATCTGCGCTCGAAACCATATCATCCAGCCTACGACATTGTTTTTAATAATCCTATGGCTGACGAATACAAATATCTTCAGAACCACTCTGGCCCATTTGGGATTTAAACACATAGAATCTTCGATAATTTGGGATTTTACTTCTTCCAATGTATTTATTTCACTGTATTACAGCTGATTAGATAACATTGAGATTGTTCATGGTAGCCAGCTTGTCCTCACATAGCATATAATTACATTACATAGAATCATTATTAATTTAACATTATATGACTAAGAATAAAATTAGTTACAATAGATCATATTAGTTCATTGAGCAATTTCTACAACTTTTTAGTCTGTTCAAGAAATAAATATTCATAATTAAAAAAAAAATATATATATATATATATATATATATATATATATATATATATTGCATCCACACACATAACAATACTAAACCAAAGCAATAAACAATATATAATGATTGATAAATTCTCAGTTTTTACTCATAAAATACATTACACTCTATAAAAGATTTCTATCTTGGAGGAAGTCATTTGTGTCATAATATGTTCAAAAATAGGTTTATCATATGTGCAGCAAATTTACCCTGTTATAATCTGCTATAATATTATAATCCGGATAAATTATTAAAATCAAGCTTATAAAAACAAAGCACTACACTCAACTGCACACTTCACACAAACTTTCTTTTCCCCAAAATCATCACTAAAGATCACTGGTTTGAGGAGCCTCCATGAACACAACCACCTTCAACAACCATTCAATAGTTTCTTATATACGAGTATGCTCCATGTTTTATTCCACCATGACTAGAAAATAAAATTGGTTGTGCATAATACTCATCCAGTTGGACGTGTATGTATAGATTATCCACAGTTTCTACTGTTTTTACCATCAAACTCTGCTATTTTTGAAATTTCTTGATATCGGTCCATCTGGTTTCCATCACTATCATTTGTCTTCCGATTTGAAAAGTCCCTATCAGACTATCCAAGATGTATTCTTAGAATCCCTTAGTATAAGGAAATTATTTATTCCATACACAACTTCAGGTACAGGATGTTGGAGTAACATTTTGCAGAATAACCGGAAACATAAAAGCAGATGAAGCAACAAAGGAAGCTACAATTCAGATGCCGGTATGTATCTGACTTTGTATTGGTATTTAAGCACATGTTGCTTAGTCATTGAGAGGAAGAGTGGACAATCATCTGTCCATGGAGTATATCTATTCATTCCAATGTTACTCGTCTTCACATCGGTCATTGTATATTGACGCATGCATTCTGATCGAACACAGGAATCTGCTGCACTGCTTGTTCTGTAGAGGTGTCCCAACGATTAGGCACATGCTACATGCTCATAGATTGTGTTACACTGAGAGGTGTGAATTAGGACATTTGTTCAACCCAATTCTATTCAGATGATGTTTGGGGACAATCCTAAGGTCCTTGATAAGGTATTGTCCTTTATACATCACTTGAATATTTTTGGTAAAATTTGTAATATTTGACTCATTGTTGCAGGGCACCTTTACAGGCCCTGTAATATTCTATTTTGTTGTCTATTAAGTTTTAGTAATTTTAAATATTGTTAACTCTCTACAGGGCCCTTTTGTAGCCTTGTAAAATGTTAAAGCCTTGTTGTTTATTGTAGTTCATTTTATTCTATTTTTTTTATCATAGTTATCATTGTTAACTTGTTGCAGGGCCTTGCAACATTTGATGTTGTTGTTTATGAACTTTTTCAAATATTACAATTGTTAACTAGTTTTAGTGTTGTTAATGTTGTTCAAATTTTATGTTATTGTTTTTAGATTTTTATTCTATTTGTTGATTTTATGTTGAGGAGCATTTTATGCCCTTTTTTGTTAAGGTAATGTTTTGTTTTAAAACTACAACAAAAAACAACAAAATTAATAATTATAGGTCATTCATCTTTGCCTCATCTCAACTAAGTTTCTAAATCTTAAAAAAAATTATTTTTATAAGATTTCTCTCTCAAACTCTAAAGTTATTGGATATTGATGGTCTGTTCATATCATTGGTACAGATTATTTCAATATTTGTGTAGAAAAAGTAATACACAACATTTCATTAGGAAGAATCACCAACTTTTGTTATTTTCTGAAGAATATTAAACTCTTGTTTAATAAAAAAATAAAATAAAAAAGTAGAAAGTATGAAACTAAAGCCTACCCCTAAATTATAACAAAACTACGATAAGAAACCCTTGGCTTAACCAACCCTGAGCATCAAATAACTAAAATTATTACATAATATGTGATCAGGAAACCATAGGTTAGCAGAACACACTATGAATGACAATTTAGCAATTTGACTCAAGGACATTTACTGGTCAATTAAACAAAGACAAAGACCTCTACTAACATCAGGTTTTTCTAATATCTATGAGGTTAACAACCAATTGTTCATCTATAGAGCTCATGACGTTTTAGTCACAGTCTGTAGAAAAATAATCGGAAAATTTCAGCCATACTTTATTCTACTACTCTGATCCATGTTTTGAAGTAACAGTAGCATCAACCTATAAATAAATTATTTATGAAGTTAGAAAAATTGTTCCTTAATAAAGAAGTTACTTTAAACTTGCATATTATTTTCTTTTCAGGAAGCGATGGAGAGAGTTTTATCTTTTGATTTTAAAACAACAAGTTGCCCTGTAGTCTTAGACTTTCTTATTAGGCATGGTGTTGTTTCACCTGAAACAGGTAAGTAATTCTTAAGTAACAACAATAGTTATATTTTAAATTAATTACTATTATAAATAACAATGTTTTTCTGCATTATAGGTACTTGGTTTTAATAAATTTTATTGATTAACATTTATTAGAAGATTTGTACAGTTAACCAATAAAGAAACAATATATCCACTGCACGAACCTTTATTCATCCAATATATGTTTACAAAAAGTTATTCAGTTTTGGTTTTTATTTGTGTATTTATACCAGTATTTGAGCAACTTTTTTAATAGTAATTTCTCAAACTAGTTTTTCACCGTTTCATATATTTAAATGGGTTCTACAATATATTAGTATCTCTTTTCTCTTCCCATGGGCACTTGTTACTTTACTTGGTAATGAACTTTTGTTTTATTTACCTTCACCTACATTTTGATATCACATTCTTTCGTAAAATCATTGGAAATAAACATTTCTTAAATCTTAGAAAATTAATATACATATTTTACCCAATCATTTTTTCAAAATTTTAGCTTCAATATTAATACTGAGGAGAAGAGGTTTAATATGGAAGTGTGTCTGATTAAATATTAAAAACAATTTTTTTGTCTTTATCAAAAGGAATGAAACGCTTCAAAACCAAACATATTTTTGTCAAAACGTTATCACTGAAAAAATTTCCCACTTGTAAAAAGACACTCTTAACAACGCACCATAAATATATTGTCTTTTGTTTTTCTTTGATATTTCTAAGAACACAAATCTAATAAATTAAAAAAATATCTCCATCTTCATATATCTGCTGTATTTTATTATACAGAGTGACACTCAGCTGGCAATCATTTTTCAGGGCTACATTACATTAAAGTTTTGCTGTTGGCAACACAATGTCAGTTGAAGGAGGTAAAGATGCCATTTTGTGTATGAAACATACTTCGTCGTTGTCCAAATTGTCCACTTGTTCCACACACTCATGGCACAAGTAAGATGCTACATGTTCTAAACATATATACTTATTATACTAATTGCATTGATAGTCTATTCTTCTTTTGGTCACAAAAGTTGCATCTGCCTCTTGCGCCCTGACGATCAAGCCTTGTCGGTCCTGGATGATTTCTCTCAGTTTCCAAGATTTCTGAAAGCCTTAGTTTGATTGTTTTTGGCAAACAAGTCATTTGAACTCTTTGATGCAGAAAACCATCTAAAAGCTGTCTAGCTAAAGCTTTTACGAATGTGCTCCTCCATATCTGACCTCGTGTTAGCTTTGTATATCACATGTCCATTGACACCTGCAATGTTGAGGAATGAAAAGAAAATAACTAGTATCCATCTCCGTGTAATTCTGGCCACGTTATAAGCATCTTAAATTCATCAACCTTGTCTACACCAGACTTAGTAGAGTTGTAGAACAATATAATTTCAGGCTTATGGAGATTCGACTTTTCAACAAACTCATTGGTATTTGTCTCGAGATGAATAGTTGAAAGTGCTAATACAATTTTTTTTTTTCTTCTTGGTTTGTGAGACACTAGAGTAAGGTTTTCATTGTAAGCAAAAATGGCCGAGTCAACCTTTTAGCTTGTTTCAAGAATTCAGGAATCCCTTTCCTATTTAAAAAAAAAAATTCCTACGACAGTTAACTTATCATTGTGGAGTAAGTCATAAGCTAAATTTACAGATGTATACCAATTGTCACATGTGACATTACGCCCACTATTCGTAATCGGTTGAACAAGTCTTTTAACAATACTGTGGCTGTCATTTTCAACATAATATGGGCCTGCTGGTTGCTTGCCACAGTACACTTCTACGTTACTTGTGTAAAACATTTTAGTGTCTGCGAGCGCAAAAATTTTCAGACCGTACTTGGCAGGTTTGTTTGGTATATATTGACGAAAGCCACATCTACCCCTAAAGGCATCCAGCATTTCATCAATAGTTACCATTTCAGAGAGGCTGTAATTCTTTTTACAGTTATTGTTAAAACTATCAATAAGATATCTTACAGCTGCTAGTTTATCTGTGATTTTCCTTCGATTTCGGGTTCTAATGTCATCAAACCCTAAACATTTAAATAAAAACTTAAACCTTTTTAAGCCCGTGGTCAGTCTAAAGAGTTCCACCCCGGTACCATCAGTTTGCCACAAATCTTCTAAATTAGTATGAGATACTTTCATGACCCCTCCAAGAAAAAGCAAACCTAGACAAGCCTTAAGTTCAACAATATTTGTGTTTTCGCTGCATCTCATGGTCTGAAGTAACCGCTTCTGATTGAGGCTATGTAAATATTAGTACAGATAACAAATTGTTCTAGCATTTCATCCGTGAAGAAGAGTTGGAGAGCATCTATTGGGGTATGAGCATTTTTTGCATCTCTGACAACGCCAGGCAAGTGGCGGACTAGGTCACACGTACGTCGTCTAGCAGTATTACGTGGGATCAGAGTGTGTCGCCATATTGTGCCATCCTTTGCTCTATACAATTCATTTGTCATCCCTTCATAAACTTAGTTGTTACCTTGTGTGTCTGCATGTAGCGGCTGGTTTACCTCCTCTTCAACTGGCAGAGCCTGAGGGTTGTCCTCAACAAATGCAGGTAGAGTGGTGTCTTCTGTGTCAGATAGCTCGCTGTCAGTATTGTTTATCACTCTCGTATACCATGTCTGTGTCTGTGTCATCTCCAGCGTTGATTTCATCCTCTAACATGACTCGTATTCTTGCCTCTTCCACTGGATCCATTTCACTGAAAAATTAGAGTTCTGAACTAGCGTGTAACGATATATAAATATACAAAAAGATTACTGAAAAATCTTACAAAATCATATTATTTTTAACAATAACTGAAGGTTGGTTATTTTGTAGGTTTATGAAAACAGTATAGTTACCTGCACTGACGAGAAGAATGAAGTTTCAAAGCAAGTCAAATGGTCTAAACCTAAAATAGCTAGTTAAATTTCTTAAGTCAAGTCCAAATACAGAAACAGTGGAAGAACGTGCGCTGACTCACAGTCCGAATATCTAAAACAGCAAGAACCGCACGCGGGCTCACAGTCCACAGGTGTGTTTACGTACTCACTGTAGAGCACAGACTGATGAGCGACCGCTCTACCCTAGCAGAACCGGTTTAGAAAGGGGAGGGGGGAAGGTACTGGAAGGGAGATTCACATCCTTGCTTTCTTTTTCGAATTAAAATGATAAAACATTAATAGTGCGGACTCTTGCTCCGCGGCACGTGCACTGGCGGGTTAAATACTTGTACTAAATATAACAATATTAAAAAAAAAAAAATTATTTAAATATATACTCAGTCCTAAACTTTAATTAGATCTGTTCAGAGGAGAATGACATTATGAAGTTAAAGCATCAGTGCTTTATCCTCCCAATTAAACACCACATCTGCCCGCTTCAGTCTTCTGGCAGCATAGCCATTCGCTTCAGTCTTCTGGCAGCATAGCCATTCGCTTCAGTCTTCTGACAGCACATGTCTTCAACAATATGTTGGCAAGAGGATTGAGGATTAGGGTGCTCCGATAGGCACTTCTTATGACTCCTTTTTCAATAAACAACTTCTTCCTAGATAGTTGGCAGTTGCAGACCGTCGTGAATCTCAGAGTTGCGAGTATACCAGGTTGCATCTACAAAGATTCTTAGAATATTATTTTGGACCCTCTGCAATTGAATGTTCAACTGCAAATGTTGCAACTGTGATGTTTAGTAACTGACATATCGCACATGCATATATTGTATAGCACAGGACCAAAACTGATCCCTATAGTACACCTTCTGAGTATTTATAAAGGGCAGACCTAATATCCCCATGCTTTACTTGGAAATCTCTCTCAGACAGGTATGAAACTAATATGAGGAACATTGAATGGGGCAGAAAGTTTTTGATCTTGCACAGCAGACCTTTGTGCCAGACTCTATCAAATGCCAGCTGGACATCCTAGGATGTAGCTGAGCAGTATTCCTCTTCTCTAAGGCCTGTCTGATTGTTGGGTACGCTTTATACGCCTACTCGACTGCAAAATCCAAACTGCTGCTGTGGAACTATGTGAGTTTCTTCAAAACTCAAATTAAGTCTTGACTAGAATATTCTTTTCAGTACCTTAGATAGAACAGGTGTGACACTAATAGGACAATATAAACTGGCTTCATTGGATGGATTTCCAGATTTAACCCCTTAACTGTTAATTAAATTTACCAATTTTTGATAACAAAATGCTCTTTTTTGCCCAAATTAAATTATATCTTTTTTATAATTCATTTATATTGATAATTTTTAATTTTTTTTTATAGTAAATATTTATTGTTTACTCACTTTTTATGTTGAATCTTCTGGTAAGGTTAGGTCCAGTTTTGCATTGAACTTAGTTTATTATTTTCTAAATTATTCAGTCACACTGCACTTGTATGTATATAGTATTTACAAAGTCCTACACTATTTACAATATTTATACTATGTACATTACATGTTATAATTGTAAGTTTTTTAGGGTGTCAGTCAAAAGTTTTTTAGTATTTTGTAGGTCATAAAATATCATCAAATAGAAAATCTTCATTCTCTTCAGAACCTATTTCACTATCACTTTCACTATCACTCAAGTCCTTAAATAATAACAAATTAACCCCACTGTCATTTACAGTTGCTATATTTCAAAACAAAAACAAAAAACTTTAGTCATAAATATTAGTATACATAAAACTCATGATACAAGTCTAACCTAAAAACAAACACCATCTTAGCTTAGTGACATAGTCTATACAATTTCGTCATTGTAAAAAAAAGAAAAAAAGATTCGTAAAGAATACTCACAGTGCTTTGAATATTAGTTGAATGTTGTCTCAATAGATAGCAGCACATACCGACTACTTTAGTTGACATTAAACGTATTAAAATTGGACGTGAATTGCTTGTCGACTATGGTCAATTAAAACTGTAAAGGGGTTAATTATCTGTAAGAGTTTCCAAATTGAAGGGAAATGAGAAAGCCCAAATATTGAATTAAAAAGATGTGTTAGGAACACCAAGCATTTCCTAGGAAGTTCTTTTAACAGTTTCGAGATAAGCAGGTCAAATTCTGGAGCCGCCTTTTTCCTCCAAGCCAGCTATTATCCTACAAAGTTCTTTAGATGTGGTAGGTATCAATGGGGGGCACAGCTGTAAATCTTGGTTGAGGATGGGCTCAATTTTGAATTCTATAACATCAGCAAAATAATTTGGTCTGAAAACTGAGGAAAGATGAACAGCAAAAGCTTCAGCATCAGAGCGTGCCCAAGAGTTACCTGTTCTGATTTCTTCTTAGGCTGTTGTGGTTTCTTATAATTATTTGTGGCCTTTCACAAGGAATAATCGCCATAGACTGTGGGTGACAGTTCCAGTTTATTCCTGAGGGTTTCATATGCGTATTCTACAAACAATTTTTTCATCTCTTTGGTTGCACTATTTAATATAGCTTTATCAAAGGGATGGCGTGATTACGTCCAAACTCTCCTCAAAATATATATTAAACATAATATATTCTCAAACATATCAATATTAATCCACAATAATAAATTCTTACTTTAGCCTAAACTTAACCTGTTTTTTTAATGTTTTTACCGATGAAAAAGAACAACTTCTTGTAAATATTCTGAAAACATGTATAATTTTTAAAAGATAACAAAAAGTATATAATACTTTTAGTGGACAAAAAGCACAGTCGTACTTATATTACAAAGGAGGTAATGTTGTAGATAAAGCTAGTAACAAGAGTGATTTATCTACAGCAACTTATGTATTTAACACCTCATATCTACATGCAATATAAATAGCATAATGCTATATCAATTTTATATATAAACATAGAGGAGATTGGTTATAAAATATTTTGTATTATCAGCAATAACAATACAACAGACAGTGTAGCCATATGTCAGTTTTCACTTAACAAAAGTCTGAATATTGTGTTAGCAAATGTTCTCCCATCCTTTTGATAAAATAAGCATTTATTTCATTTGCTTGACTCTGTTCACCTATTAAAATGTATAAGAAACAATTGAATTCTAAACCTTATCAAGTTCTATGTTATTCAGATTTTGAGACTGGAAAAGAAAAGTTTCATAATGTACTTCTTTAATAACACTTCATAAAATAGAACATGCTGAGTTGTTAAAATTAACTCTTTTGGTTTTTAACTCTTGTTATCGAGGCCTAAAACACATTTGGAAGAACACTCTTGATGGATCATCAGAGATTGCAGATTTAAAAAATATTATTATTAAGTAGTGGGAAATTGTTAATGTTCATTTCAGGATATATTTTCAAGAGCCAGTAGTGGCAGGTAAGGATAGATATCCAAAATTGTTGTTTATGAATGATTTTATTAATTTTTAATGACACATGGAGTTTAAACAAATTTTCGAAAAAAGTAACTTTTCATACACATACGGCATTAATTCATACTACATATGGCTTACGATACTTAAAATAACCAAACATTGAGGAGTTGCGCTTAAACTATATATGTTAAATGTCATTAATAAACTATTGAATAGTTACAAAGAAGATTTCTTTATTATATAACACAAGGTTACTTTTTAGTAGAGTTGCTTAAAAAGTTACTGTAAAAACCCTACAGATATAGGGTCAATTCATGCCAAGTGGTCCAGCACTGGTTGCTTGACCATCTAAGACAAAATTCATATTTTGTAGGTGCATTTCCTTATATTTTGGTAGTTCAAAACTAATGTTATTAAAGCTATATTGTGTCTGGTTAAAAAATGGTGGCCATTTTTGTTTTAGACCTCTTGCTGTTTTTTTGTGTTTGTTGGTATCTACGATTTTCTTAATTACTCAGCACTGGGTTGTCTTATCATTTTCAAATAAACTGCATTGTATTCAGTACATTCTGGCCTATCTCTCAGTACAAATCATACCTCTGTTAACTTACCTAATATGATTCTTTCATGTGCTCTTTGTAACACAAAGTTATTGATTGCAAATTAACAAAATTCAATTTTCGTAGGGTAATCTCTCAAATAAGGACCAGTCTCTCAGCCTCAATTTTGTGTGTGGTTATATTTATAAGAGTATAATTACTATATATAAACTATCAATATTAAGTAGGTTACCTTTAAAAATTACACCCTTTTAAAAATTGATTTTTTCAGTATTTGTCAAATTTTGAGTTGCAATATCTCTGTTGGGGGACAAGATAAAAATCTTAGAATAGCACACATGAAAGGTTTTTATAGTATGAAACCAGTATAAATTTCAACTTTGATATTCAACTCAAAGTTGGTGTGAAAAAATTGTGAATTTGAGCAAAAAATGTTTGATTTCTACACCCGGGCTAAGCCATATCAGTATCATACTTCAATTATTTAAATATATCAAACTAATAAAACTATTTGCATAACAACATAATATAATAATGTTTGATAAATAATCATTCACTATTATATAATTTTAATTTTAAATCCATAATAAAATTCAAAAATTTTAAGAAACAAAATTAAAACAGTAATGAGATAAAACGAAATACAATATTTCCCTAAACTACTTAAGTACTGAATTAGGCTAATAATGAATTAATTAACAACTATAAAATGTCTTCTCACCTTTTATTATTTTATTACTTTAATTTTTATTTAACAGCAGCTGTGAGTTTTCTTCACAAACTTAGGGTGTGATATTAAAAGTGTGGCTGGTCATGGTTGTGAATTCCAGGGGAGTAAGCTTCTTCAATATATTTTTGATTGGCACCCAAACTTGGTCCTTTTTTGAATGAAGTTCTTGGTCCTGGTGGATGATAAAATAGAACATGTACATCTATGTTTCGATCATCTTCCACAATCCACCACTAGCCATCATAAATAAATGCAACTGTATCTTTATTTAGAAGTGTCAACAGTACATTTAGAATTGTCTTGAGCTCGGGACCTAGATCAGCTAAACATTATAATTAACCATTAATTAATAAGTTATATATTTGTTAATTACGTGGAAACAAATTAATTGTATAAATTGTTATTTGGAAAGACAATTATATAACTCATGGTCAAAATGCCTGTGATGGAATTGGGGGCAGTACGAAATGATCTGTGGCATAGGCTAGTTTACGCCTTATAAGGGTCAAATCTTGACACCTCAGGAAATATTTAATTTTTACAAAGAAAATTTTAATGCAATTACATTAAAAAAAATTTTGTTTTTATGAGTGTTGAGGAAATTCAAAAATCAGCTCCAATACATTAAAGGAATGGTTCAACTCTTGTTTGAAAATTAAAGGTACAAGATCATTTCATTGTTTTTTACCACAAGTTTGGGTGCCAATCAAAAATATATTACAGATGCTTACTCCCCTGGAATTCACAACCGTGACCGGGCACACTTTTAAAACAGGGTGATTCACGAAGATATGCAGAAACTTCGGGAGCATATTCTACATGTAAAAGTAAAGAAAAAAGGTTATATAAAAATAGGTCCGGAAATGCTTCCTTAGCGAGTTACGGCTAGCGAAAGATTTTGCTCAGAATTTTGTACCCTGGGTTAAATAAGGGCCTCCTGGAATTCTGGGAAGGTAAATTAAAAGGCAAATTCAATTGTTTCTTATAGTTTTTTGACCTGACAAATTGAGTAAAACAGGTCCCAGAACTGTAAGTTAGATAGTTTTTGAGAAAACCAGTGTAACATTCAAAAATTGCAGTCGAAAAACACATTTTTTTAGATTTGGCCAACAATAACTTTTACCAATAAACAGATCAAATTTTACAATAAAAATTGTACAAAATTTAATTCTGAACAAAACGGTCCAAATAATGTATAAAGAAAGTAAATAGATGTTAGATTAAATTAATTTTTATTTAAAACAGTGCAAAGTAAAATCAAACATTCAAACTAGATGAATGAGGCACAACTGGCAATACTTGCCGGAAATCTCCACCTAAGATAATTATTTCCCTATCAAATGGTACTTCGTTATCCATTATATCTTTTAGTAGCCGGTTGACACACATTAGAGCATATTTGTTGGCTATTGGTGCCTCATCCCAAATTATTAATTTTGTAGAACGAATGATCACAGCCTCTTTACTGTTGACTTTTAAGCCGGACACAGAATGTTGATTCAAATTCAGAGGTAATTTTAATCTGCTATGAACTGTGCGGCCACGGGGAAGTAACATAGCAGCAATCCCAGTCCATGCAACAGATATAATCGGCATTCCAAGATTAATGCAACTATGGATTAATCCATGTATATCTAAACATTTATATACAGATGTTTTTCGATGCCACCAGGCCCATCTATGAAGTATGCCTTAACACTTGCAGACTCTTTGTTTCGAAATAAGTTAAGTTATCGTCAATTACAACTCGTTCTTCATTTGCAGAAGCGATCATTTCCGATAGTTCAGCATATTGATTTTCATCTATACCTTCCTCTGTATTTTGGGGAAAGTCACCGGATAATAGATGAAAAATCAAAGGACATCAGAGAGAAACCATGTAATATCAGCGTTTCTGAAATATTTTTCAATCCTAATTGGTATGCTACTTCGGTCGTGTATGATCTAAGGAAATCTTTAGACATTGAGTCCTTAAAGAGATTCCACAAAACCAAAGCATTTGATGGGGACTGAAATATACATATGTAGGCAAATAACTGTCGAAGCTGGTATGGAATTTGAAAAGAAGAGGCCTCTTGTAAGGTTCGCTGCCATTCCATATCATCCAATATTAATCCTCGTGCTGTTGCTGCTGCCTTAAATGGATAGGATAAGTGACATTTCCATATGTTTTCAAATCTTCAAAACTTGTAGCTCCTATTACATATAATAGTAAGAGACGTAAATGATATCGCTCTGAATCCGCAGGTGAAACATTATACATTCGCCCAATCGTTCTGGAATAGTGTTTACATTTATGTCATTCATTTTTCTTCCATACATAGTGAACTGGTGTTTCGCGGTATACATAAGGATTTCTTGTTGAAGGATTGTTGTTCAAATTGAACCATGCTAGTAATTGGGTAGTTTTTAACTGTGCTTGGATTAAAGCTTCCTCCAGGGCATCATTTCTGAAGTAAACATTTTGAGAATCTGGTAAATTGACTGGCAATCTAAATACAGTATGCGATTGATCGTGCATTCAGGAATTTCATCATGATCGAGTACATTGTTTTCCCTAGCTATCTCTATATTGCAACAATCATGACCTTTGTATACATATTTATGAATGTACTTTATTGATCTTACACTGGAACAGATTTCCACATTAATATGTGCGCGAAAATGTAGAAGAATAAATGGATTATATGGGACAATGAACTGATTTGTAACATTTACATCCTCTCCATTACCACGCTTAGTTATGGTTCTCCCATTATTTCTACGCTTGTAAAGTGGATAGCCGTTTACATTTTCTTATGTTTCCACAATAAAGGATTTAGGGAAATCTTTTTTGCAATTTCTGTCCTTCATACATACACAGGAAGGATTTGAAATACCACATGTACCATGTGCTTACTAACTAAACATACAGATCTAGAATTTTGGCAGAAACAACTTAGTCGATGTCCTCTGGGTCCCTAAACTTACAATCATCATCTAACGTTAGAAGCAAATGAACACGGGGCAATCCACGCTTTTGGAACTCCACTGTATACAAAAACGCTTTTACTGATCCGAATATCGCAACTTTACACAATAGACGTATAAGTTCCTGAACCTTCGCATGGAACACCCGTACAACAATGTCTGGTCTGTTATTTGGCGTCTCCCAAGAATGATTACTCTCTGATATTTCAGGATTGCAGGTAAATGTTATAAACAGGTCGGTTTCCCAAACTTCCTCACTAATGCCATAGCGTCTTGATAATTCTGCATCATATTTCTGGGGCTCCCAATAAAATAGGATGGCAAAACTACGATCCGACCTACTCTTAACTTATCCTGTTCAGCCCTTATAAGTAAAGCATCAGATAAACCAACGTAGGTGTCTACACGCAATTTAGTTTGTTCTCTTCGAATGAACTTTAGTCTATCTCCTTCAATACGACAATAATAGTCTACAAAAAGCTGTTAAGTAAGTTTTCCAGCGCTTATTATAGGATTGAAGTTACCGGCACAACCATTTCCCCTAACTGAAATTCTGTAAAGAATGTACTCTCGCATGGTAACAGTCGTCCGTATTTTTGTTTGATGTGTTCCTTCAATAGGCATATTTATATGCCAACCAGTTTCGCCGCAAGGCCAAATTAAAGTATAACACATAGGATCACAGCGCATACTATCATAATCAATTTTCTGTAAACTGCCATCTTTTTCATACACTATAATATGTCTATGGGAAGGTGGCACACCATCCTCCGTTTCAAAAACAGCAGCAATTTCTGAGGTAGTTGGGTCATTGTACGACGCTGATCTGCAAATGGCTCATGATAGAACCTCATAACAAAATTAAGAGGAACACGATTCTCATTCTGTGCATGAACTTTTCCCTCTTTGAGTTTCTGGTGCATGGTTTTGTAAGAGCGAACATACGGGTTACATTTTTTTAACAAATTACTTAAATCCGTTAGTGTAATTTTATCCATATTTAGGTTAGCGTCATGAGAAATCGTAATTTCATTAGATTTGGCGAAGTCAAGAATATATAACTGGCCATATGAAGCACTTTGTGAATCTTTGAGATATAAAGGCAAAATTAAATGGTGGACCATGCCATGGATTCTGAAGGTATAAGGACCGTAATTCTGAGGTAGGTCTACTTTTGCACCAACAGAAACAAATGACATTGCATTATTGTACTGCCTTATATTTTCTCGAAAGTTTTTAGATTTTTTATCATTTCCAGTAAATAATTTTTTAATTTCCTCAGGAGTTGTTTTTGGTAGTAATTTGATTTTTCCATCAAAGCAACACAGAGTAAAGCGTCCCAATGTATTTTGTTCCGCTTTGAAATACAATGCAGAGCATTGTCTACAAACTTCCTGAAGGCCACCAACAGAGAAAGTACTGCATTTGGAACCTTGTTTGAAATGACACAGCGTGAAGACGGCTTTAAGAATGTCTTATCAACAACAGTCTTTCTTGTAACATCGACACCTCTCTCGCGTCTACCTGTTAATGTTGCACTACGCTTACGCCTCTTTACAGAAACAGTAACCTCAATCTGTACACCATTATTTTGGGTAGGTGGATTGTCAGTACCTCCAAGATTGTGCAACGGTGTTACACTCGAGGATCGTCACTTTTATCTCGAAGCACACTATAGTGTCCATCATCTAACTACCCGTGAATAATAATTCATGAAAAATGTTACCAGAACCATAGTTATTAATTTTTTCATTATTTTCCCTGTGTACTCTAAATGTACAGTCATGGAATAACTCACCGGCACTGTTAAGTTCGACATGCCCAGCTTTCTGTCCATTAGCGGTCATCAAACTTTTGTAATCATTAACGATAACATGTTGTCCATAAGAATTGTCACCAACAATGACATCTCTGTATGCATTCCACTTTTTTATGACATTATCAACAACAGATCGTATTTCAGGGTGTCTTTCTTCATTACCATACAAACAAAAAGATATAGCACGGAATAAACAGTTTCCATCACCAATAATGGGAATAACATTAAAATTTTCATTTTTTGAGCAGGTAGTGATCAACAAATCATTAGACACGGTACGAAGGCTTTTCTTCGATAAATTATTATGTGAAATAGACTTAATCATGATGGCATAAACATATGTTATGTCATGTGGCATAAGTTATTATTTATGAAACTTGTATAAACATATGTTTCTATATCAAACAATACTACAGTTGTATATTTCAAATTGTTAATTAAGGACAAATCTTGGTAAAATTAAAATTTAAGTTGGTTGTCCACCTTGTGTTCGCTTGAAACTCATCCAATGTTTATAGTTAAAGGCTTAAATGAAAGCTAGTATTCCACTGAAGGTTTTTAGACAAAGACATTGTGGGTAACATAATTTAAACATGGATTTTTAAATAAAGTCGAATTTAGGAAAAATTCAAAAATAAATGTTGTTTGGAGGTCCATAACTTGCCTTAAACTCAAAAGAATTAAATGATCTCCATCTCATATGAAAGCCTGTAATTCAATGAGTATTTCAAGATAAAAAAAAACTTGTAACTGTATTAAATCAGGAGATATATGAAAAACAATCATAAGACAATGCTTTAACTTTGTAACTCCCATAAGAAATGCATGGGAAGGAATTTTTGTTTAAGAATAAGCCGAGTTATGCGGTAGATAAATGAATGTGGATGCTTGATGGCAAATCTGTGCATGCATACCTTTAATTTAAGACCTCAATTATGAAAATCGGTCTGGTAGGAGAGCCAAATGGACTCGGAAAAGAAAATCCGATATTTTTTAATATATAAGATATATCTTACTTTGTAATTACTCCAAAATCATTAACATATAATACAGAATGTAACCTCAACTCTGCCAACATACTAAATAGAGCACATGAATAAACAACTGGAAGGATGCAGCTGATGTTGCATCAGTACCAACATGTTAAAACCAAACTATAGTATACAATAATGATACATTTGTACATCATTGGGCATTTTGAAGTAATATTTAACACAGTTATATATAATGATTCAAAAACAGATCATTGGGTTGGAAAGAGTTTTAACCAATTACCAGAAATTAAGACTGTTTTAATGTTTCTTGTCAATGTAACTTATTTACCCATTTCAATACTTTAATAAGTTTATGTATTATATATTGTTTATAATTAATTAAGACTAATTCATAAATTAAGGTTTTTTGTTATTTGTATTATTAAAATAAAAATAATGTTTAAAGGACAGTAAAAGATCGAGTGTATCTTTTTTATTTTAAATCCTTTATAAAATGTTACTTTAGATTATAGAGGCTTGTTTTTTTTTTAAAGTTTTGATTACCTAACTGTTCTGAGACGAATATTTGGTAACTAGATTCTATTTCATTGTCAATACGTGAACTACTGATCAATTGCTTGTGTTCGACAGCCAACGATGTCTGCCTCAGTAGCGTGACATCACAAAAGAGTGTTCTGGTATTGTTTAGGTAGATTTAACCCAAGATTATATAAGAAAGGTCTAGCATCCAGATAGTATGGATTGTTACATCCTTACTCACTACAAAGGGGCCTCAGAAATTATTGTGCTAGCTAGAGAGGGAAGGGTGCTGTTAAGAGTTGTGATAATAAATGCAAACAGGAACCGATGCAGATTTTGGTCTAAATTGACATGATTTACCAAATGGTATATTCGCGTTGCCACCTTTAGGTTTTTATTAAATCCATTCAACGTGCGGAGAATTGGGGTAAATGGGAAGACATTGATTTATTTAATGGTATTTTGTAGACACATCTGTGTCATTTTAGCAGATTTAAAAGAAGGGACATTATCAGTTACTATGGATTTAGGAAAGCGGAAATTAGAAAGACATGTTTGATGAATTTTGAAAATTCCTCTACTTCAGTTAATAAATAAGCATTATGATTTTGGACGGTGGGTAAGAATCATATATATAATTGAATAGCTTCTGAATGGGACAGAGGGGATATCAGAAGATAAGTATCACAAACAAGTATTTTGAGTTAGCTTAAATCGCTAGTACTTCACACAAGGATTTAACCAATTGGGTGATTTGATTCTTTAAGGTCCTCACCTGAAAAATCTGTGATTAAGTTTCGGCAATACTTGTGTTTGCGAATATGGGAAGCTTATGATAGTATTTAAAAAACATCAGAATGAGGTTTTTAGGTGAAACTATTCACCAAGCTATGACTCTGTGTCATATGTATGAAAGTATTTTCAATTACTTAGTCAGAGAGCAGATTGTGGGAGCTGAATGATTTTCTACAAGAGGGGTATTGGTGAGTACCAATATCCTTAAAGACTTCGTGAATTTGTGAGATAGAGCCTTTATATGGTGATTTGTAAATTGGAAGGAGTTGATGAACCATCTGGCTAATTTACCACCTTGACATGGATTGTTCAGCAAAAACAATAGGAGAGAATTATCTATATAAAATTGGAATTCATGATGATCAAGTATTGTTGGAATTTTGTGAAGACAAATGTGATCACTAAGTATTCGAGTTCCATTACTGGAATTGGATGTTCCGGACAGAGCACTCTAAAATTATAATTTTACTCTACTATAGGTTTTTATTTATGAGTAAGCTAGTAAACATCTAACAATATAAAAACGTAACCTATTAGTTGTTATATAATTCTGTTTGTTTGCTCAGAACCACATTACCCTCAACTCGTAGAACTGTTGCATGTTCCTCTGCAGTCTGTATACAGGAGAACATTGTGCTCTCAAAACGGTCAAGATTTTCTGTCATAGTCCAGCTATCAGATGGATCTGTTTACCAGGTACAACGAACATGCAGAATACAAATTTTAGCCTCCCTGTTGAAGACTGCCCAGCTTAGATTGCCTATTGGAGTTGTTGCTGATGTTATTATAGTAGTTAGGATACAGAATTGTAGTCTGTAAAAAAAGTTTTCCATTTATATATAGCTTACTTCAGCATTTTTAAGTCATCATTAACAATTGTTGAACAGTTGTTGGATTATAGAGAAGTTTCTTTTAATTTCTTACGTTGAAATGTGAACTAAGTATTATTTGTATGTTCGGATGTAATATAGTATTTAGTTAACATTTATGTTATTGTTAAATTGTTATTCCTGATATTTAATTTACTATTTATCATTTAGTTTTTTTAAAGAAATCAAGTGATATGTGATAACAGTGTTTACATTCAGAATAGTTCTTTGCTTTAACATTTTGAATGTACCTTTTATTTAGATTAATTATTGTGTAGATATGATTTAACTGTGTGAATCTGAAATGTAATTTATTTTGTGTGAACTGAATCTCATGTTCTCTCTCCAGTTTGTTTATTTATTATTCTGCATGATGTTACAATATATAAATAAAATATTTATAAAGGTAATTGCTTTCCATTTTAAAGTGAATACATGGTATTAAATAGTTCTACTAAATTAATTAATACTTAATTTTGTTTATAGGACAGAAGCTGTTACTTTTTTGTTGTACAGTTTGTTTGTTTGTTTGTTCACATAACTCTATTTTTAGAATTACAAAAAATAAATATAAGATGACTAATTTAAGCTTCAGAAACATTTCTTATATTTTAAAATAGTATTGTTTAAATTCAATAAAAAGTTTAATTTATAATGTTGAACAAGAATATATAGTAGTTAAAAATCATAGCTGAGTACACATTTAAAGAACTTTCTATTATCCAGTTGTTGTAAAGAAATATTTATTGATTGGAATCAAATTTTGCCCTACAAAAATGAGCACTCAATGAGTAATGATCACTCAATGAGTAATGATCACTCAATGAGTAATGATAATAGTAAATTGATTTTTCACATTCCATTTTGAATGGTGGTAGAAATTTTTAAACATTTATCAACCATTATAATTCTCTAGATAAATGTAAAGGTTCGAGATTCAGAGTAAAGGTTTAAAGAGATGTAAATGCAAAGTTAGAGTAGTGTTCACCTTGTTTGTATGAAAACTTACCTTATTTTTATTCTTGTGCTCAAACTTCCTGATTTCATTTTCAAATTTATAAATCAAATTAGTTACAGCATTTAAATAGCACATTAGTAGGGTTATAATAATAGAACCCTAAATAAGTAATGTACAGTATTGTGTTTAAATTTTATATATTCATTTCTATACATTCAAAAAGATAAATTAGCAATTTGTTGAATTTTATTTAACAATTTGTTAAGAGTTCATATACAATTACAAAAGTGTAATAAGCAGTTTAATATTGAAATTAATTGTTAATGGTCATGTTTTCTTGTAATTGCTTTTGAATAGTAAATAATCAAATATAGTTTGCTTTACTACTGTCCTAATTTTCTGAGAACTATTGAAAAAGCTGGAGGACTCAAAATTTCAAGTTTGATAATATTTTTAATGATGTCAATTGTATGCAAAGGATGTCTTCTTCCATTTGATCTTATTTTTTTCTAAATAATTCCTTACTTTTATGTTTTTACACAGTTCTTAACTGTAAAATCTTCATGTAGATAAAACTACAGTGAAATTTCACATGAAAATTCGTTTCTATACCATCTTTGGTTATTCATGTAATTTGCAATTCTAGACAGTATTATATAAGCATAAATAATAGACTGAATTGCAAAATTTCAGAATTATTTTCTTTAAGAACGAAAAAGAGGATTCATACTTTACTAAATCGAACAAGTTCAGCCTTACATGTAACTAAGATATGGTATGGAAGACCCCCCCCCCCTCCTCTAATTGAGCAAAATAATTGAACTAAAAAAGAACTGACAAATATTTTGTAAACTTGGTTTATGGCATGTTCTTCCTCTCTCTCGAGTTTAAAATTTGAATAAAACCATATTGAATACAAATGGTTGTTAAAAATATATTGAACACAAATTGTTGTTAAAAATATCTAATTATTGGATTGTCTTCTAATTTTTGGGATTCTACCTAAACCTAGGTTTTGGTATTGTGATTTCTTTCTTTGTTGTTTTTTCTGATTAATATGATCACTTGTAAGGTGGTAGATCTGCTCTATTTGTACAGCTGTCTCTACACCATCTTCTAATACTTGTTTTCTTGTACCTTCTCTGCAAGGTCTGTTCGTCTTAAGAGTTATATGTCCAATCCTAGCTTTAGAATTTCCAATTTGGTCTGTTGTTTTTTTTTGTACTTTTACTACTTCTTTCTGTATCCTCGTTATCACATAAAGCTAGAGATGGTGTGTTGTAATAATCTTCTGTTCATATTTGTACCCCAATCATTAATTTGAATAGAAGTATACCGTTATCTGAGCCTGGAGAAGCTGTCTTCATCTCCATGACACATTTATATAATTAGAAGTATACTTGCTCATACTTCATGTTTTGATGACCTATATCCAGTCTCTAATTCATCAGTTCTTGGGTACTGCGTTCTCTTGTGTAAAAAAAAGCTTTGATAATTTATTCTATTTCATTTTGGTAAATCTTCCTTGGATTATTTATGTGGACTTCCCATTTTCAAAATAGTCTTAAAATCCTAGAACTGGCAAAGTTAAACATTATGTAAACTTTTTACTTTAAAAAAAAAAATCATTAAAAAAAAATGTAACATTATACACAATCCAACTTGTAAGACATGATTTATCTCAGAAATATGCATGAAATTTATCTTTGTAATGAAAAAAATGTTATATGTAAAGGTTTTGGAGTAAGTATGTTACAATTCAAAAATGAAGTGAACATTTCAGAGAAAAGCCTATATAAACAAAACAAAAATTTTATTTGCACATTTTTTCAAGATATACAATAGCTTTGTAATGTAATTGTGAATAAATGTTGATAAAAAAAAAATCAATTTATAAATTTTCATGCAAAAAAATTTTCTTAACTAAATTAGCTAAAAAGTTATATTTTAAAAAAATCACCAAAAATAATAATATTATGGAAAACACCACTTCTTACTATAATTTTTCTCAGAAAGGTACATAGAATTAACCTGTGTAATGAAAAAATTTTTGGAGTTAGTATATCAGGAATCAAACATTCTTACAAAAACCGAAGTCAAAATCCCAAATGAAAGCCTATATTTACCACACACAAATTTAAAAAAAAAAAAATTACTCAAGATATACAACAGTTTTGTAATATAGTTGTAGATAAAAGTTGGTAAAAACAGAAATCAATTTTTTCACAATAACGATAAAATTTTCACTATCCAAAATAATTTTTATGTAAAAGTGGAAATTCGCTCCAAAGTTAGGGCTATTTAGAAAAAAATCACAAAAAATGGTAATATTATGGAAAACACAACTTCTTATTATCATTTTTCTCAGAAAGGTGCATAGAATTTTACCTGTGTAGTGAAAGAAATTGTAGATGTAAAAAATTTGGAGTTAGTATGTCTGGAATCAAAAGTTCTTATAAAAACCGAAGTCAAAATTCCAAATAAAAGCCTATATTTACCATACAATTTTTTTTTTTCCAAGATATACAAGTTTTGTAATATATTTGTGAATAAAAGTTGGTAAAAAGTGGAAATTCGCTCAAAAGTTAGGTTAGGTTAGAAAAAATTTATCATAAATAGTAATAATGTATACAGAAATTGTAGACTATAGTTGTGAAAAAATATCTGTAAAAATATTTATAAAACGATGACATAGTCGTGTAAAAGCAAATGTGACATTTAGTTGCAAAATGTAAAATACAAATACAGACATGTAACATGTAAATGATAATATAAAACCAAATATAAGGTAAAATAAAATAAATTTTGTGTACTTACGTTTTGTATGGCATCCAGATAGTTTATAGTGATACTGCTGTGTAGTAGGGAGGACGAAGATCCTTCATCGCTGATTGTGAAGGCGAGGAGGATTCGTTCCTTGCCCTGACGTCCAAAAATGTTCATGTCTCTAAAACAATGTTTGTATACACCAGCGTTACACGGTGCACACCAATAATGTGACCTAGACTTGAAACGTTTATCCTAATTACAGATTACACACAATTTTGTATTAGTTTGAACGCTCATTTTTGTTAGCCTGTGAGAGGATAAAGGTGTCGAATGTGGATGTAGATGGTGGTGGAGTACGTAGTTGTACGTTCGACAGGTCAGGAGCATAAAAATTCGGTTCATATCATAGTTTTTCAACTAAACTGACCTTGAAGTCATACCGTCTTCTACACTGTGGAATCTGTGTGTTGAACAGAATCCAAGCATTGAAGATGGCCATGTTTATGAAATTATAAACTATTTTACCTCAGTATTTCTTATAGGGTCGAGAAGAAGTTACATGGTAAATACTCTTGTCCTTGTTATCGACCCTATCCATAAAGGTGTTGTAATGATGAATTACAAACGGTTTGGTTTTGACACCACCATATTTATTACATACATTGATATCTTGTGCATGACAACTTATGGTAACTAGGTGGACTGGCTTTCTATATTTTTCTCCTTGTATTTTAGGAGAAGTATTTCACCTCTCCTGTAATACAAGGAGTCACTTGCAGCTAGATTAGCTTGAACAACGTTTCTAGGTATGTCTTTGCTGATTTTGTTTATCGTTAGTGTCAAAAAGGTGTTATTTGATAACAAAAAAGAGCAAAGTGGTACCTTAGTGTAGTAGTTATCGGTAAACAGGTGGTAACCTTTTTCCAAACATTCTGCTTTTTTCATCAATTCCTTCACTACTTTTTGGGTAAGGAATGGTATCACTGGTCAAGAAGTCTTTAACGCTGTACAGAGAAGCATGCAGAACATAGGAAGTTGCGAGTCACAAATCTCAAACTTCTTTATCCCAAAATGAGCATGTCTCTTATTTGGTATGAATTGAATAAAAGAACAACGGGAATAAAATATAGATTATCAAGTCACAAAATCTTCAAATTAAAAGAATAAAAACCTGCCAAATTCTGTGGTTATAAAAACAGCTACAAATCTGGGAGATCCAGTCAATGATTAAGGAACTCTTAAGAGGGCTATCTGTTACAAAAGCGATTGTGATGCTAGAATAGTTAAAATGCTGTAGAAAGAGTGAAAGAAATTTTGCATAGATAGCTAGGCTATATTGAAAGAATGAAGGAAGGAAATACAGTAAAAAAAAAAAAAAAAATGTTAGCAGACAAGGAGGCAAAAAAACTGGAAGACTGTAGAATAGATAGTTCGAGGTCATGAGGAAGACCTAACAGTCATGGTGGTAAATATCGCCCAAGATAAAAGAGAATAGCAAAGGAAACTCTTGGAAGAGGTCAAAACTCATCCAGAATTGCAGCATCAGACTGACAGGACCAAGGGAATAAAATATAGATTATCGTCACAAAATCTTCAAATAAAAAAAATAAAAACTTGATAAGACTACTATAAATACAGGAAGACTATATAATTATAAAATAAAGTACAATTAATAAAACTAGTGACAAGCATATAAATTTAACTTCTGTGGAATTACCATCTATTCTAATTACCATCTAAGTGCGAATGCTGGCACTTGAACTTACCCTTACGCGATGGACGGAGGGTCTGGGGGAAGGGCATTAGTGGAGAGAAAAAACATTTCCCAACACTCCTTTCTAATGTGACTCATCCTTTCAATGAAAAATACCTCACTCTTTTTTAAATGTGATCGATTCTAAGCTTTATTATCATGTCAAGGTAATTATAATATCTTAAAAAATACCTCAGATATAAATTGAAATGCATACAATTGGAATATGGAACTAGTTTATATACCTGCCGGTAGTATTGATGTTTTTAGTCAGGTTTGTTAGCGATAGCCCTTTCCTACAAGCATGTCCCAGAACTGTCATTTTTTCACCTATTTATCTGCAAGTATTTACATTGATGAAACAATTGGAATAATATTATATAGGATAATATGTTAATAATAACATTAAATATTACCTTTTAATGTTCCGTCTTGTGACTTTTTTGGTCGTTCGAATGTTACGACGCGTTTCGGGACCGCAATCCCATTGTCAAGTACACTTACACAAACACAATGAAACACATAACACGTTTAAAAAACACAAAAACACCACAGTTACAACACTTTTAAAAAACTTAATTGTGCTGGACAATTTCATCGTGTAGGTCGTAGTGTGGTCCATGGTACACTGTCGTAAACTGTCTAACGAAATATATTACTGTAGTTAGGAAACCGGTTTAAAATAGCCTAGGGCTGTGTCATATAAACTATTACTTTTAAAATCCAGCTGATCGTTTAATAATTTAGACGGATTGTTATTAAACTCCTTATAAATTTCGAATTCTTCTAAGGCGTTCAAAAGTCTACCTTTTTTGCAAATATGAAGTGGAACCAGATTTTTGTTGAAATTAGTGTATGAATGATTACTATTAATTAAATGTTGAGCAAAGTTAGATTTTAATTTATGCATGTTTGTATGCGGCAAATGTTCATTAAAACGGTCTTTGAATGCCCTACCCGTCTGTCCCACATAAATACTGTCACAATCATCACAATTGATTTTGTAAACACCCGACTTCTTTTCGATTGGAATTACACGTTTGGGTCGTAATAATTTTTGAATATTATTGTTGGTGCGAAAAGTGACGGTAATATCATATTTCGCCAATGTATTTTTCACCATATGCGGAACGGTGTTAGAATATTCCATGGATACGAATTTTTTATTCTTATTCTTAGACCGTGTGATAGGGTTCTGTTTATTTCTTATATGATTATGCAAAAGTTTATCAATCATTGCTTCATGGTATCCGTTCGCTTGGGCTATATATTTAATGGTTTCCAATTCATCGTTGAAATCGTGTTTATCCAATGGTATGGTGAGAAGGCGGTGTATGAAACAGTTGTATGCTGACATTTTTTGTGATATTGGATGGTGTGATGTGGCATGAATGGTGGTATCAGTAGTGGTAGATTTTTGGTAAATTTTATATTTTAGTTTATCATATTCCTTGGTCATAGTCAAATCAAGAAAGTTTATTTTATTATCTATTTCGGTCTCCATAGTGAATTGCATTTTATGGTTGATTTTGTTGAGATAAAGTTTTAATACTTCCGCTTGACGTAAAGTGCCATCAAACACGAGAAAAGTATCATCAACATATCTTGTATAAAATAATATTTTTGTTTTATGTGGGTTGTGATCAGACATAATAAATTCGTTTTCTAAATGGTTCAAGAATATGTCCGCCAAAAGTCCGGATAGCGGTGAACCCATAGCGAGACCCTCGTTTTGCACGAAAAAATTATCGTCAAATGTAAAATAATTTTGGTTCAAGACGACCTTAAGTAATAACAGGAGTTCGTCAATTTGTGATGTGCTGAGCTTATTATAGCTGATTAAATTATTTTTCAAGATGTCAATGGTATCTTGGACGGGTACGTTAGTGTAAAGATTCACTATATCAAACGAAATTAGTTTATGTCTGTGAAATACGTCTAAGTGTTTTGTTTTTTCAACAAAATCAATGCTACTTAAAACACTGTAGTTATTATGTAAAACGATGTTATGTTTTATCAGTTGTTCAAGTTTTTTTGATGTCCTGTATCCAGGTGCGGTTGTATAGTTAATTAATGGACGGATTGGAATATTTTCTTTATGTATTTTGGGCAGACCTGTGAACTGAGGAGCGAAGGCATTGATCGGTTTTAAATATCGTCTGGTGGAGTCATCCAACAATGACGTGCATCTATTGATGGTAGAATTTAATTCTTTAACGAATTTCTTTGTGGGGTCAGTGGGTATTTTCACGATGTTATTAACATTGAAAAAATCATACGCTTTTTGGTTATAATCTTGTTTACGAATAACGACTATGGTATTGCCTTTATCAGCTTTTGAAAGTATGGCATCATTGTTTTCTAATTTAGTTTTAATTTGTTTTAAACATTTAAAATCATTACTGTATATATCCTTTAAACTCCCGCCTTTTTTTCCATAAACTGTGTCAGATTTTAAGAAATTTTTTAATTTGTTATTAATGAGAATCCTAGTCTCGTCCTGCAGTTTCTTACTAGGTAATGTTTTTATTGCAGATTCAGCATTAATAACCTCACGCGTTAAAAAGTTTTTACTCAATTTTGGGACGTTGTATTTTAATCCTTTATTGAGAAAGTTTGTTTCATTCATATCAAAGTCTATGTTAGTAAGATTAGATACTCGAGGATAAAACTTTTGTTTACATGTTATGTTACGGACGGGATGTTGTTTGCTAGATAAGCATTGGGCCTTACGTTTGTGTATAAGAATGGTTTGTTTAGAAATGGTATTGACCTGGTCATTCACAAATCTCAAGGTACTGTCCAAACATGCGGGATGTAGTACAGTTAGTAGCTCTAAATGTAAATAAAATAAATCTCTGTTTAATTTATTTTTCTTACAGTAAAGATTTTTAATTTCCTCTTTAATCCATGTTATTTCAGCTACATGTTTAGCTCTGACAGCGGATAGCGAATTATTATTAATGTGTACACACGCGTAAGAGGGAATAATGTCCATTTGTAGGCACTTCTTGTTGAACTTGATGTGCAAGTTTGTCTTAAACAGTCGTGTTTTTAAGTTTCTGAATTTGTAAACCAAAGATGCCTGACTAGCTTCTAATTTTAGTTGCATGGTTCTTGGATTCCAAGTCACTTTGAATAATATTATATAGGATAATATGTTAATAATAACATTAAATATTACCTTTTAATGTTCCGTCTTGTGACTTTTTTGGTCGTTCGAATGTTACGACGCGTTTCGGGACCGCAATCCCATTGTCAAGTACACTTACACAAACACAATGAAACACATAACACGTTTAAAAAACACAAAAATACCACAGTTACAACACTTTTAAAAAACTTAATTGTGCTGGACAATTTCATCGTGTAGGTCGTAGTGTGGTCCATGGTACACTGTCGTAAACTGTCTAACGAAATATATTACTGTAGTTAGGAAACCGGTTTAAAATAGCCTAGGGCTGTGTCATATAAACTATTACTTTTAAAATCCAGCTGATCGTTTAATAATTTAGACGGATTGTTATTAAACTCCTTATAAATTTCGAATTCTTCTAAGGCGTTCAAAAGTCTACCTTTTTTGCAAATATGAAGTGGAACCAGATTTTTGTTGAAATTAGTGTATGAATGATTACTATTAATTAAATGTTGAGCAAAGTTAGATTTTAATTTATGCATGTTTGTATGCGGCAAATGTTCATTAAAACGGTCTTTGAATGCCCTACCCGTCTGTCCCACATAAATACTGTCACAATCATCACAATTGATTTTGTAAACACCCGACTTCTTTTCGATTGGAATTACACGTTTGGGTCGTAATAATTTTTGAATATTATTGTTGGTGCGAAAAGTGACGGTAATATCATATTTCGCCAATGTATTTTTCACCATATGCGGAACGGTGTTAGAATATTCCATGGATACGAATTTTTTATTCTTATTCTTAGACCGTGTGATAGGGTTCTGTTTATTTCTTATATGATTATGCAAAAGTTTATCAATCATTGCTTCATGGTATCCGTTCGCTTGGGCTATATATTTAATGGTTTCCAATTCATCGTTGAAATCGTGTTTATCCAATGGTATGGTGAGAAGGCGGTGTATGAAACAGTTGTATGCTGACATTTTTTGTGATATTGGATGGTGTGATGTGGCATGAATGGTGGTATCAGTAGTGGTAGATTTTCAATAAATTTTATATTTTAGTTTATCATCAATTTTAGTTTAAAATCAATTGTGATGATTGTGACAGTATTTATGTGGGACAGACGGGTAGGGCATTCAAAGACCGTTTTAATGAACATTTGCCGCATACAAACATGCATAAATTAAAATCTAACTTTGCTCAACATTTAATTAATAGTAATCATTCATACACTAATTTCAACAAAAATCTGGTTCCACTTCATATTTGCAAAAAAGGTAGACTTTTGAACGCCTTAGAAGAATTCGAAATTTATAAGGAGTTTAATAACAATCCGTCTAAATTATTAAACGATCAGCTGGATTTTAAAAGTAATAGTTTATATGACACAGCCCTAGGCTATTTTAAACCGGTTTCCTAACTACAGTAATATATTTCGTTAGACAGTTTACGACAGTGTACCATGGACCACACTACGACCTACACGATGAAATTGTCCAGCAAAATTAAGTTTTTTAAAAGTGTTGTAACTGTGGTGTTTTTGTGTTTTTTAAACGTGTTATGTGTTTCATTGTGTTTGTGTAAGTGTACTTGACAATGGGATTGCGGTCCCGAAACGCGTCGTAACATTCGAACGACCAAAAAAGTCACAAGACGGAACATTAAAAGGTAATATTTAATGTTATTATTAACATATTATCCTATATAATATTATTCAAAGTGACTTGGAATCCAAGAACCATGCAACTAAAATTGGAATAAGTTAATCTTTGTTCGTTGATAATGGAAATGGAGTAATGTTATTGTACACCCAGAATGGAAAGTTATGAATATTAAAATATCTAAATTAACTGATATCTAAGGAACTCTAAAATCAGATAATGACCGCTGTAATAGTTCAAAGATGAAATTTAAGAGTTATAAACACACCTAACGCAGTTGCCCCCAATGCGATCCACCGCTAATGTACTCCATCTATGATGTCCACTGTGGCAATTATAATGAAGTGGATGGGAATTGGTCAGCACCAATGAAGAAACTATGCCCAAAGACAATTATAATCCAAATGTTAAAATCAAATCTAAAAAAGTTGTGGAATTATTAAGAATATTTTGAAATCGGGAAACCACATAGATAATCCATGGAGGGCTCACCAAAAAGTGAAGAGTAGAAGTGATATAAAAAAATTTTTTTTCAAGAGATCACAGTGTCACCTTGCTTGTCCTTCATAACCCAGAACCTCAGTGATGTTATAGCATTGTATTTCTATTTGAACAATCAAACATGAAGATATCACAAGATTTAAAAGATCAAAGAAAGAAATATGGCAATGGCAAAACCCAGATTTGTCCAGAATTCAAAAAATTAGAAATTGATCCATTATTAGTTATTCCTACTCCCGTTTACATTGGTAATGATGATAGCTCATAAAGTTCAAATCGGAATTTTAGACTTCACAGTTTGATAGTGGGTTGCAAACTTACCAGGTAAGTCATACTATCTGTAATGAACTCATCACGCTGTAGCAAGATGGCAGATGAGATCTTCTGCCTATACTTGCCTGATGAGATCAAATAAGGTCGAAACAGCAGTATAACATCAAGATGCTCTTCCTTCTTTTTTACTCTGATTTGATAGTTGACATCATCTGTAGACAGTTTAGACAGGATCAATAACTTTTAAATGAATCATTCGTCTTATACTCCTTAAACGTTTTCCAACCCAGAGATGGTCTATTCATCTAAAAGACAAGATGGCTGTGGAACAATGAAGAATTAATCAAATTCTATAAATGTGAATAGAGGTCTTGAACATTGTTATTCTAAGGTATAGTGTTAGGAGTTGATGATCTCTTCGCTAGTTCATTTAGGATGTGTGTACACAGGACCATATACTATGAGACAAATGTCGATTTTGTATAACACATTACCTTCAGTTTACAAAATGTTATTGGTAGATGATGTGCTTCTATTGTGCTTTTTTCTATTAAAAAAAAAAAAACAAAAAAAAAAAAACGGTGTTTGGGTTCATCTATAGAATAAAAAGCTTATTTAAAAACTATGAATTGTAAAAAACAGGTTTTTTCATAATTGAAAATGCTAATTTATCACCATTGAACTCCATTGATAACTTTTAAAATAATAATGTCATTTTAAAAGTAAATATTAAAACTTGCAACCAGAACATTACTTTAAAATAAAATAACTTTGAAGAGTTGTATTCTAGACACATGGATGAGCTGAACTTTTGTATGTCGAGATAACTGCAGTAATTGAACTGTCTCCTTGCAACATAGTTAAAGAAATTGTCCTCTTGTTTCTGCAAGAGATGTTTTGTTACATTGCAGCATAAAAAATATGTAGTAGTCATGTACTATCAGACACTCCGATTAGTCACTCTAAATCTGAATCTTTATACATCCCCAGCCTTTAGATTGTTTTAAATCCTGATGATAATTATAAATGGCAAGTATCAAATCACTCTAGTAATTATCTATTAGTAGGATATTGTTAATTATCAATATAGCATACAACCTAGAAAACTATTCTTATTCCAAGATGTTTTCTGACTTCCAAAACCTTTCACCATGATGTTTTAATTATTTTATTCAAACCATAGCGGTAACAGTATATAAAAACATTAGTTAAATGTTGACTGACAAAATAACGTGGTTACCAATTGGAAATATTAATCCATTTTTTAATAATACTAGTTCTTATTTATTTAAATTATAACATTCCTCCCTAATTCCTAATTCAGTTTTTTTTTTAAACTAGAACAAAATTTGTTACGAGTTAGCAGAATAATTATAAAGAATCACACAAAACGTAGATTGTGTTCGTTTTGTTAAAAATAATTCTTTTTTTAATTACCTTTTTGGTAGGGGATGAATCCTGTATAAAACCTAGTCAAGTTTTTATTTCTCTGTTCTAAAAATAGTCAGAATTTTTTTAATGTAAATTTAAGTAAACACTCTACTTACGACTTATATCTTCTTCTAACCACATAATAAAAGATAAACAACTCACATCAAATTTGTAATTTTATATTGTTTTCCCAAATGCAGTTTAAACAAAATTGGCCTCTTAATGATTTACATTACAGTATTTTGAAAAGAAGATTATTGTGGTTTTGAACAGTGAAATTTTCCAAAGAGATAATGCTAGTTTTAAACAATGTAGAAGAATAACTTTTATTTCAAATTATTTATTGTAGTTTAATTGTATCGATATTCAATATATTGAAAGTGGCATATTCTGGTTCCTTTTGTTTGTGATAGACAACATGTATGACCTTAACAGTTCGAAGACAGGAAGTAGTAATATTATTAGGGTAGTTGATTGAATTAAAATTTGCTGCTTTAACAAAGGACAATAAATATCCGAACAATTCAAGTTTTGTTTCGTAATTGTGTAATGGCAGCATGTATTTAAAATCTGTGGCATTACATACAGCCATTGCTATTTTTATTTGTGTGCAGCTAATTTATCTCCTTTTATCTGAATCTTCTCTATATCTGATCTTATTAAAATACGGTGATATCGTTTGTGAAAAATGTATTGTTAAAAGTGTGTTCAATATATGTTCACGGTTTACTTTAGTAATAAGGTAAATAAATACTTGAATTATGTTAAATGTAAGTTCCAAGTTTAATTTGTTGAATTATTCATGTATTACATTTATTGTGAAACTAAACTTATGTATCTAAAATTAGAAACAACTGTGGTGTATATGCTTTTTTTCTTATAATAACTTGAATTTTTTAAATTACATCTTGGAGAGTAATTGCAGGAATAAAAGTTTATTTATAAATATATTACCTTTATTTATTTATTTAATGTGTAATTACCTAGTCTTTCTGTTAGAGAGCTTTGTTATGAAGATGATATCTTAATACAAAATTGTATTTTTACTTTTTAGTTATTGTGTTTGTTTATATTTTGGGTCTTCTGTCCTGTACTTACTAAACTTGTGGCGTATGCTTACAAGTATGTTCATTTATGTAATTTTATATTGACAAATTTGTGAGTTAGATATTCGTAATTATATAATTTTCTTGTAATCTTCTTTAGTAGGTATTGTATTTCTTTAACCTAATATTGAAAATAAAGTATAATTAGACAAAGTTGACCAATTACTAATTGTGAGGTGTGTAGCATGATAAAATTTTGTTGAATTTTTTCAAGTCGTGGTTTTTTAAAAATCCAATGACAGAAAGATTAGTTGTGAATTAAATTAAGTAAATCACAAAAATATCTTAAAATTTTCCTAGTAGAAGTGCTGAACAATTTGTTTTAAGTATCCATTGGAAAAGAAACTATTTTGAAATCAATTTCATATCATATTAATTAATGTTTTATGTTTTTAAAGTGGGAATTCAATGACTACCAACTAGCTCTGTTTTTTATTTAAAAAAAGCTTATCAATTCGTATGGGTCAGTGAAAACATTCTCGATAGATTTTGATAAACAATAACATATTCAAAAAGCTCAAATCTTTGTTTTTGTCATAAAATGTTTACCAAATTTTTTTCATTAAAGTATACACTTTTAAACTATAAATTTATAAACCATTTTTATATTAAGATGGGTAAAAAGTGGGATATTTAATTTAGAATACATTACCTCACTGCCACTAATGTTTGTAGATAAGTAATGATTTCTTATATTATACACCATATATGCATTCTGTCCTTCCTTAATTTGTTAACATGTATTTTGCAAATGTATTAAGTTAAAACTTCAATATTACACATTGTTACTTTCTTCTGAACTCCACCATAGGATAAAGTACAGTATAAAGGATATGTATGGCTCTACACAAATTTGCTCCTCCTAAAAATGTATGTAGTTAAGGACTTAAATGTATAAAAAGAGGTAATTATACCAACTTAATGAAAAAATAATTGAAGGATGACTGAAGATAAATGTTTGAATGTTATTTAATTAATTATTTTATTGTTTAAAATGGTGAGGTCTATATAAATCTATTTTACATTATTTTCCTTTCTCCTTGACATTTTACCATATTACTTTTTTCATTTATGTAATTTTTAATTCATATAATGAAAAGTATTTTTGTTGTCATATAAAGTGATTGACATAGGGGTAGACCGAATAGTTTTTTTGTGCGTGTGTGTGTGTTTGTAATTTTGCAAATCTTGACTTTCTGGCATATATAATATAGGCCATAATCGGCAAAAATATATGAAGAAATTAGAACAGCTATGAAAAAAATTAACTTATTAAAACCAACTATTCCGATCACTTATTTAAATTTTATAATCACAAATATATTTCAGTCTACGAATTGAAATATTATATAGATTCCAAAAAAGTAGTAAGTAAGCTTACTATCAAAGAAAATGGTATTGAGGAGGATCTACTCAACATTTTAAATAAACACAAAAATCCAATAATACATACTCAACATTACATCACTTTTTTCTCAAACATTTTTTAAAGAGAAATACAGTGTTGTCAAGTGTATTTGAATTTGTTATTTTATCTTCATGACGACCTTTAGAAGAAAGGAACAATATCTGACTTTGTATTTAAGTAACTTATATGTTTGTAAAGCTGGTGTTAGACAATGGGATAGATCCCAAACTTATGCCATGAGGTCAGACTGTGAGGTGAGTACTTTATTTTATCTATAGAACAAAAGTTAATTAATTGAACTTCTCAATAAGAATTTTTTTCTTTCTAATTTTATGACAAAGTATCTTAAAACCATTGGTGAATATGATATTTTTAATCTACTGTTTTGTCTAGTTTTTATGACAGTTCATACAATTTTTGTCGGAAGTAAATTATTAAATAAAAATACTAGGTAAATAAGAATTGTAGTGTTTGTCTAAACTTTCAAGCATCTTAATATAATGTATGCCCAAAAAGTTAAAATTATAAGTTGTTAAAAGCTAATCAAATTGTTATATAACCAAAGTGTCAAATCGGTAAAAAAATAAAATAAATAAATAAATAAAATCTGTGATCTATTGTTGAATGATATGACAGTGATATAATTTTAATTACTGTGATTTTGAATTCAAAGTGTGTCTAAGTTCAATTAAATAATAAAAAGTAACATTATTAAATCTGCTGATATCATAAATTTACCATGACAAAAAAATAATAATAAAGTAGAAAATCATAGATAATTTATTAGTAATGCAAAGACCTCAAAAATAAAATATTGTTTCTATTTAAACGTCTTGTCATTATTATTAAAGAAAGAAATAAGCACAAAATAAATTGCAAATCTTTTTCATTAAGACCAGTAAGTACATGGACATCTCATATTTATCCAATCAAGTATTGTTATTTAAGGATTTTGTTTTTGACAAAGATATCATTAATCGAAATAATAATAATATATGTTAAATGACTTGTAATAAAATCTAAATGCTTTAAAATGTGCTATGTATAAACTGAATGATGTCAGAGATATTTATTTGGTGTCTCATTTTCTGTTTTAAATAATTTGTTGTCATGACTTATGAATAATTTAATAACATGTCAAAAAAATTTTTATTGAAGTTATTTATATTTCTTTTTTACAATTAACTACCCAAGCAATATTTTGTACTGGCAAACATTTTGAATTTTATTTTATTTTTTTAATGTCATGTCTACAATCTGGTTTTGTTTGTTTGTTTATTTAACAGTTGTATAACTTTAACATATCTTGATCAAAATTGTTATTCAAGCTTTTGTTGTGTTTAAGGCAATGGGAAAAAATTCTGATGACACCTATAAATCAACTAAAACCATTTTAATTCACTTTTAAATATATATCCCTTAATTTACCAAAATAACATTGTTGTGATTATTCGTTTCCCTCCTCCAATTTTCATGCAGAGATTTATCAATGAAATAATGAATAATCTTAGGTTTTATGAAAACTTATATCAATCAATATTAACTGCAACAATGTTCAACAGTACAGTGAAATATTATTTGTCACCCTCTCAATGTGAGGATTGTGACAGACTATTTAAACTAAATTATTTATATTACTGTATTTGTATACGCTATTAATATTTAAAGAGTCTAATATTACGGAAATAAGCTACACCAAGTAGTGACAAAATCGG
Source organism: Aphrophora alni (assembly GCA_963513935.1). Lineage (NCBI taxonomy): Eukaryota > Metazoa > Arthropoda > Insecta > Hemiptera > Aphrophoridae > Aphrophora > Aphrophora alni. Next base: position 111,874,669 of record OY740766.1, on the reverse strand, counting down.
CTTTCACGATTGCCATTAGAAGGTTATTAACCCTGCAATTCCCAGACAGTTCACCTTGTAGGGCCGGCTGTTTCTCTAATATATTGCAAGTGTTTAAACAAGTAATAATTTTAAATGTTTATAAGTCAAAATGATTAAACTAATGTGTTCTAGTGGTGTATATCAAGTTGTATATCATTTTATTCAGGACATTCTGAGAAATATTTCTACATCGTTATGTAAAATATTTTGTTAGTACAGTATTACAATTTTTCACGAAGAAGCAAAGTAAAATGTAAAATACCAAATTCCAATTTTACAGGATATAACACATATCTACATAAAAAAGAAAATTGTTATAAAAGTTATGTTGGCAAAATAACATTATAATCCAGAAAATCAGACTTTAGTGAAGAAGTTTCATTGTTCAATGCCTTTTGGTTAGGCCTATCCATGTTGACATCTGATAGTTCTCTGTCTTCTCACTTATTTTGTTTCTAGTATTTTATGGAGATTACTTTAATAATCACTATATGGCTGACTATCAAACAAGTTAGACATCACAATATTATAATTTGATAAATTAATTGTACCAAATCATACCGTAAATGCAAACTGAACAAACAAATATGGAACTACAGTATAACAGAGTCAAACTCAAGGCATACTCAACCTTAAACCATATCAGCAACTTGTATGAACTTTTATAACAATAATTAATTAAACATTTTTCTGTTCAATAAAATTACACTGTAACCAACGATGTGGAGTTAGCGATCCTAGGAAACCATTATATGAAATCTGAAAATTTTCCTCTCAAAATAGCATTAAATACATTTTTATCCATCAAGACTAACCACTGCTTCCAGTAGTGTGGTTAGTTTAAAGATAAAATAAAAATCAAACATTGATGATGAGTTTAATCTTTCACTGAAAAAACTTTGGCTCACTTCAGTGTTGTGGCATATAATATATTATATAAAGTTTAAACAATAGATCTATTTTAAACAAATACAAGGAAAATAAAAATAACTTTTTTATAAAATATAAATAAACGAAGATAAAATAAGATTTTCGTTATTTAGCCTGATAGACTATAGTTATAAAATAAGATAATCGTGTTTTGGCTGTTACAGGGTTAAGTACTTATTCTATTATCCATTTATTTTAATACCAGACCCAACCTTGGTCCCCAATACCTGATAGATAAACACCAGGTATATGTATAGTCTATTGTAATGTGGATATATAACTGTGTTTGTATGAAAAAGTTTCTACAACTTGTATTTAATATGTTTCTAAAATCTCTGTTAACCATGCCATTCAATGATTTAAATATCCAGTGATTTCTTTAAAATAAATTTTGCTTTTGTGGGAGACTATAACATAGACAAGAGGTCCTTTTAATGTTACTAACCACAAAATATATCAACTTTATCAAAACTTTTTGTATGAAAAGCTGAAGATCATATTTAGTTTGTCAAAGGCAAAATTGTCAAATAAGTATCACAGTTTAAGAATTTTAAAAGTATGTTTGTACACATTTTCCTACCAAATAATAAACAAAAGCTCATATAAATATTCTCCCCCTCCCCTCTTAATTTCAAAGGGCTTCACTTTAAGGTTTAATTAGAACTAGTGTTAATATGCACACTGATAAAATATTATCTTCAAGAATTTATATACTTTTTGATATGTTTATTCGGACATTTGCCATTATTTGTGTATATAAAAAATTACATAATGTATGGATTAACTTTTGTTATCAAGTTATCGTTTTCAACATAAAAGGCTATGATGCCCATTTTCATATACTAGATGTTTTCACTAGATTGTGTGAATTAATATATCCTCTCAAAACTTGTATTATTTTTTTATATACCCAAGCAATGTGTGGTGACTTTGAATCTGGTTTGTTTCCCACCCTTAGAATAAGTTGGTTAACTTTTTCTCCAATCTTAGCTCTAAGTTGAGTTCCGTTGTCCTGAAGAGTCTTTCAAGAAATCAGCCTCCCAGCCTTTTAGTGTTTTCTTTTGCAGTGGACAAGTTTTTGTGTCTTTTTTGTGTTGTGTGAATTTGGTAATGTGTTTTAATTAAGTATTTTAAGAGAGAGGGTCGTCAAGCTTGGGGTGAGGAAAGTTTTTAGAGAAACACTATGTGACTCGACCACAAGAAGAGTTTTCTGTTGGTACAGGAGAATTGGTCCAAAGGGAATCAATTCCCTGTCTACAAATAAATTAATAAGCTAATAAATATGAAGAACTTATTTTATTTAGGGAGGGGGGTGTTCCATTTGTTTTTTCGTTGTTGTTTTTTTATATAGATTATTTTTTTTCATTAGAGAGAGAGAGAGAGAGAGAGAGAGAGAGAGAGAGAGAGAGAGAGAGAGAGAGAGAGAGAGAGAGAGAGAGCAGTATCCATTAAGGTATTGTATTATCACCCGCTCTCTTATAATCATTTACCAACTGATCCACCTTAACATTAAATAATTACATTTTCAAATTTAAACATTTACATTTTAGATGGCAAATATCTAAATAAACTATATAATCAATCTACCATATCCATGTACTTGTTTTAACTTCCTACAATTTGTTTGAATGTACAAAAAATAATTCTCAAATATGTAGATTTTTGGAGGCAATATATTTATCATTATTATTAAAATTATTATAGGGAAGATTATATCAATTGTAAATCATTGTGTTTATACTACTAATTATATTGATATGCATGGGTTCCAAACTATTATTTATACTTAAGGTAATTTAACATTAATCAATTCTAATTAAGATTAAATTGTTTAATAAAAAACGTTTGATAAGTTTTTATTATTTATTAAATTTCATCATAAATATTTCTTGTAGGTAGTACATTGCACTCCTAAAAACAAATTAACAAACTTGAATAAGAACAGTTGGTAAAACTATCAAGTTTAAGTTAGGTTGCTGTTTTCAATTCATCCAGAACAAACTAGAAAACAAATATTTAAATTTAAGTTAAAGATACATAAATATCAATTTATTATTTTCCTTAAAAAGAGCAACAAAACATGTTATATACATGACATATTTTAGAGGAAATGAAATTTGCACATTATGACTCAAGTCATGTGAATGATTGCCAAGTTATAATTTAATATTTTCCAGTTTGTAAAATTGTATGTACAAGAGACATTGTTGTCATAACCAAGTTGTCTGTATATTCTTTATGAGACTTAGGACTGCAACTATTATCTTCAAATCTATGTAAGAATTGTTATTCTTGGAGTGGTCTGTGTCATATTAAGTTCATAAAAATCCATTTTCTTAGGAACATTCACCACAGACAGACATTTTTAATGCCTAGTATTCATAGTACAGTAGTTCACATTTTTGTAAAATGTTAAAATTTCTTCTCAGAATCTGAGGTTGTTTGTTTTTGTATTGAATTAAGAAGTGAAAATATTTCTGTAACAACAAGAATTCAAATAAGTTTGCCACACAAACATTGACGTTTTCCTTGTAAGATAAGTATATGTTTTGGAAGATTAATTTCACTATTAATATTTGTATTTTTAAGTATATATACTAATCTAGGTTAGAAGTCGTTGTGTATTAGATTTGATTTCGATCAATTTAGCAATAAATGAAATAGCACTAAAATGTATCTTAACAATTCTCTCTTATATTATTTTACATACAATTTAAAACACTGTAATTGTTTGCAATTTAATTTTGAAATAAATTGGATAAGTTGCATATATTTATCAATTAAAAATAGTTTAATTTTCTATGATTCTTTTATTTTAAGATTAAACTTTTTTTTTTAAAGTTAGAAGCATTGAATCCTGTAGATAAAAATTGGGAGATTGTGGGGGGGGGGGAGGATTTCTTCAATGTAAATAGCTTGTTTAGAATGTATCTTGATCTTGCATGTAAAAAAATGTTTATACAGGACCATTTAAGAAAATAAGTGAGTAGTATGTCAGATTTTATCTGTGATTCAAAATTTTTAAAGTCTTCAAAACAAATTACTAGCATGTTAGTTTTCAGATTATAATGGGTAAAATATATGATTTAAATCTATATGCTGTTGAATTTTTTTTTCATTAAGTTTGTACATTTTAAATATAAAATGTATACTTTGTTTTATTTTGAATTAACTTTCATCATTTAATAATTTTACTTCAACCCTAAATCATCAATACATACTATATTGGATAGATTCATACAATAACATATTTAACATAATTTATTGTTAATAATTGGAAGCAATAAAGACTTATGTAGTTCATAGGTGAAAACAGTTTGACTTAAAAAAAAGGATCTTACAAGTTTGCCTAAAATTAATTTACTTTTCAGGTCAATAAATCTATTTCAGGACAATAAATATAAATTCATCGTTATGTTTTGAATTGATAAAATATATGAAAAATATATATTTTTATATACGTAAATACTGATTTTATTTTACTTTCAGCCGTTAGTTCTTAATCACACATTATAAGTTTATACAAAGGAGAAGTTATTTGTGTTTGGTTAATTTTTACCAATTTAGAAACATTTGCATCAAAAAATCTGAAAACTGAATAATTTATAAATTTAATTTAAGTGTAATGATACTAGTCAGGTTGCTGGTGGCTGTGGTTAGTCATTTAACAAAGCATCTATATGTTAGATTTTGAGTTTAGAATGTTATATAAAGATTGTAGGTATAACCACTAGCATATTTAGATAGATTTTTATTTATTTCAAGTTATGTTTTTTTGTATATAGCTATAAAGTCATATTCAATCCTATATTATAGGTAGTTGAATCCGTGCATATAGTCAGTTTCATTTCAAATTTTTAAGGTAACCACATACTTGAAAATTAAAAAATATCAATTGATTGTTTTTATTTTTGTTTTACTCCATGTTATTCTTAACATTTTTATGTACAATACTTGTATCTTCTTTACCCAACATATATGTTTTAGTACTGTATACAAAAAATAACAAAAACATAGTCAATGCTCTGTTACAATTATTTTTTCAAATTGTACCTAACAGTTCACATTTTAACATGGCGAGTACATGATTACCTTAATTTTATAGTGTTACATTAGTTGTCTTGTTGCTATGTGTTGGTTTATATAGTTTAAACTTTATACAACCACTGATTTTATTGAATATTTAAGTTTTCTCTTTATATATTGAATTAATTTTATAGTTCGAAGATTTTTGTCTCATCATTTTTTATTTATATAGTGTATATAAATCAAAATTTCTTAAGTTGATAGGTTTAGGTAGTTATTTTTCTTAGCTGATTTTAGGTAGAAAATATATTATTGAATTTTGATTACTTTAATTAGAGAATTAAAACTCATACTTGTTGATCTGTGTTTGGCATTCATACTTAAGTCCTGGTTTATTTACATTGTTTAGAGAAAATTAAAATTCCTATCCAAATACATATTTATTTATGTATACAATGAACTGAAGAGACAATATTTTTAGAGAAAATATTTAGACACACTTTTCACAGATTTTATAGAAATACATTCATTAAACATTACAATCAACTACAGTGTTGAAGAATCTTTTCTTTTGTTCCTATCCAAGAGATAAAGGTATTCTCTATTATTAACTTAAATGACTAATATGTAAAGCAATATTTGTTTTTATCTTTGCTGAATTCCACTGAGATGAATTTATAGCAAAACCAACATTAAAATTAAATCTACTTTCCTTGCAAGTTTTTTTAAACCACTCTTAATACTGTATATAAAATTTTTAATTGAAATAGTAACACTTTATAACAGAATGTTTTTGTAAGGATATTGTTGTAAATTACTCTTAACAGATTGTTGTTATCTTATATTCAATGGTAACATTATTATTGTAGATTTCTTTATAAATAAATTTTATTTAACTTGTTTTGTTAGTTGAGACATTAGAACTAATTTATATAAAAAATTTTAAAAAATCATTTATTAATTTTATTTGGCTCTTGTATTGAAATAATAAGTGTTAAAATTGTATATATTGCTCGTCAGTCCATAAATGTCTATGAACATTGTGTAAATTGAATGAATTACTGTATGCACAAACAAGTTCCAATATAAAAATAATTTTTGACACAATACTATACCTACGTTATATTCTTATAGGATATAATTTTGAATATCAATATCAATAGATGATGCAGAAACCATATACTGTAATGCACAAACTTTCTTGTTTATAAAATTAAGTTTGTTTGTCTACAAATGGTTTTAATCTACAATTTTATTTTAAAGCTTTTTTGGATTTTTTCTTCACTGTATACATACATATTAGAAAAAAATATGAAAAAATTAATGTTAAGTTTTATTCATTTTGGATTAACCTAAACTGAAAAAAGATTTTGTCCACCTTTTTTTTAATTAGTACTGATTTCTCAAAACTCATATTTAGGTGTTTTTGAACTTCTAATAAATCATCTAAAATATAATTGTACTAACAAAATCTCTATTAAAAACAAACAAAGCAAAACAAAAACACAAATTTCGTATGTTGGTAAAGTTTTATTTACAAATAAAATGTATCACAGTCATCAGTAAATAGGAGTGTGTATAGCTAGGGTTGTCATTTAGGACAGAATTTCTCAAAAAAGGCTTTACTGGTTGTATTACATTTTGGTTCAATTTATAGATAATAATCAAAACCAATGTGCCAAATCTCAAGTAAAAGAAAATGTAGAAAAAGTTTGTTAAAACAATCTCTGAAATTTCAGTTCTGTTATTTTTTATGGATTAACAAGAAATATATATAACTTTAAATAAGTTAAAATTGCAACATTTGATTAATACAATGACAATTATAATACTGTATAAATGCTGATATATATCCACAAGCTATTAGTATAACATTATCACTTTCTAATGTATACTTAATCCTGACTAATATTTACAGATTTCAGATCTATTGATGATATGTAAATAGTTTAGTAATTAGCAATTAAGCATACTTTTTGGTGCAGTTTGTAATTTTAGTTATTTATAAATAAACAATTATTAAATAAAATTACCCTTTTTTGTTTTGTGCTAAGTAAACATCTTGATGTACTTACTTCCTGCCTTCTTTTTATTATAATTTATACTTTTCAATATAAATTAATTTTAAAATATTTAAAACATAATTTCAGATAAGGCACTGGAATCTACCAACCTTTTTATTAAAACAATATATTTTTTTAAAGATACTTTTTTTTCTGTGTGTATTTTCTGCTTTTTCACTACAGTTTGGACCATTTTTACATCACAATTGATTTTATTTATATCTTAAAACTGTTAAGGTATGTGGCGAGAAATTACTAAAGGGAATAGAAATCTCTGGGTTTAGTTCAATTAAATGAGGTAAAATGTGACGTCCAAAGATATATAAAATGATCCAGAAAGTTTAAAATTTCAAACAACATTTTGCTGAAATCTGAAAAGGAAGAAACATTTAATTTAACTCAACAAAATACTATTTCTCAATTATAATATAAAACAAAATTTAATATTTTAGGCTCAAAACTATTTAAAAACTAAATTCATTAACAATAATGATTATAGCAATCAATTAACCCTTTAAACATGTAAGACTAAATATTGCTGAAGGAGTACTGCCGTTAGGGAACAGTCCTAGTGGTTAGGAATACACTAGTTCTCTGTTCTGAGTATCCTGTTCTAGAATGTTGTACTTTCTTTTTTTTTAATTCACAGCTTTTTGAATTATTGGGAGTAATAAAACAATATTGATTTAATTCTGGGAAACATTAGTGTGCCAGGAAATATAGGATTAAGAATGAAGTTTACAGTTCCATGAAGAAGGGAGACTGAAGTGTGTGTGGCATATTAGACAGCAATCAGGTTCATGTGGCATCTCGCTAACAATTAAAACTCTATCAGTTGGTGTTATATTTTATTCGTTTAGGGTTGAGGTTTTTATTTAATACTATGGAAAGGATAGCTTGGATTCAAACAATATGTACCAAGTAAACAACCATTTTAGTATAAATTTTTGTATTTTACGATTTATATAATTCATCGTTTATACGAGAAAAGGTTCTCTTGTGCACTTATTGAAATAGTGATCCACGAGCTTCAGCTAAAGTTATAGAAACTTAATTACAGCATGATTAATAAACATAACTGATCTGATTTTGAAATTATTATTTTTTTACTTCTTTTGACTATTTTTGGTGTCATAAATTCATTTCAATACTGCATATTCAACCACTATCACTATCCACCTGGAAATGTAAATGTTCTTAAATACCTTTTAGAAATAAAAATTTGGACATTCTCATAAGATAATAATCTAAATAAAAATTTTGATTATTTTTATGACTCTTATATTTTTCCTCTCCCTTGAAAAAAATAAGAGCAGGAGGAAATTGTAATAGCAAATCTAACCGTATTACCAAAGGAATTCTTTTTTCTAGGAATAAATTTAAATTTTACTATGAAATTTACAAAACCACAAATAGTGAACAATTTAAAATTTTTATAAAAAGTTTAACTAATTTATAGACATATAATTCTTGCCGTGAAAGCCTACGATGTGTCCAACCTGTTTGGTTGTACGGACAATGGTATTAAGACCTCATGGCAATTATAAATAATGTTTGTAAGAAAAAAAAAATGCTGCCATTAATATAGACATTGGTGGTGTTAGTTATGAAGAGCCATCAGCTGTGGCAAATTTATTTAATGACTTCGTGAATCAAAGTAAATCTCTTAAATCAGTGACATATCAAAATACTAAAAGAGAGGGAATAATACACTAATACTCTGTGTGTGGCAATGATATTTCCATGGTAGTTAGCAAACTAATTTTTTTAAAAAAAAACCTCTGATATTGATGAAGTCTTGCTTAAGCTCATCAAACAGTGTTCTGATGAACTTGTCAAGCCTCTTCAAATTCCTTTCTTTTTTTTTTTTCTGAAGGAGATTTCCCCGCTAGATTGAAATATGCTAAAGTTCTTCCTTAGTTTAAAAAGGGAGAAAGAAATGATATCAATAATGATAGGCCTATTTCTCTTCTACCAGTGTTTAGTAAATATTTGAAAAACTTTATCTGGTACAACTGTTGAATTATCTAGAGAGGTTTAATATCTATGCCACAGTTGATCTAATGGACTTCTTATTGGAAGGTCTTGAAAGTAAAAGAAAAGTTTTGAGTATGTTTCTGGACCTCATTAAACCCTTTGATTGTGTAAAATCATGATTTATTATTAAACAAGTATGAGACAATCGCTATTAGATGAATGCCACTTTTGTGGTTAAAGTATTTTCTTTATAACAAAATACAGAATGTTAATGTTGCAGGAAGGCTGTCAAAATAATTCAAGATGGCTGTTACAATTCTTCTGATATCGTTGATACTAATTTTGCATAATTTCGTAATTCTACTTTTTGCACCTTTATTCCTAATTCACTGAAACTCGGAATTTCGTAGAATTACGCGTACAAGATTTGTAGCTGAAAGATAAAAATTGTCAGATTCCCTTATCTGTCGATTTTCATACTTCTTTTTGCACTCGCAATATTACTAAATTTCCTTTAATATTTTGACCAGGGATTTACATTTTCTTTTTCTTTATTATTATTTACTAATCTGAAAGTTTTATTCTTTATCTCTTTCCATTTTCCCACAAAAGGTGTGAAAACTATTAATTTTTTATTTTGGTGTGGAATTTATTTTTTAGTCAATTCGTCATTGCTTTTATATATCTTAATATTCTTTTATTAATTACTTTATTTAAATTTTCTTTCGTCTTACTTTTATAAGAAGTACATTTCTGCTAACTTTTTAATTAACATTATTCCCGAATTTTTCAAGAATAACATTTTCTTAGATTTCCATGTAGTTTATGGAAATCTAGGATTTTTGGATTTTGATCAATTTTGAAAAAAATTCTCTTTCTTACTTTGTTGTCATTTAATTACGTCAAATAATTAAATAATTATGTCTTTATTTTAATTACGTCAATTAATATGAAATATTAGTAGATATGAATTGCGTACAACTTGTACTACCTTTACATTTTCTTAAAACTGTTTATTGCATATTTTAAAAATTCATCAAATACTGATTTTTTATTTCAAAATGACTAGCTCAGAAACTGGCCGTTTCCACGGGTTCGCGAATAGTGAAGTCAGTCTGAAGTCATAGTCCACTTCCGCAAACTCGTTCAAAACAACAAACCTTGATTTTACTGTACAAAATCCTTTGCATGTTAAACTGTATTCTAATTTTTTCCTAAATTTGTCAAGTACAGTTCTCATACAACGATATTTCCATTGTAGTGCTTAGAAAATTGAGTTTGTAGTATAATCATGTGATTCTACTAACAACTTACTATGGTCTTGTATATCTGCGCATCTGAAAAGTTTATTTTTAAAAAGTGTGAAAATTTGCATTAACTGGTAAAAAAATTAGTGTTTAAAAATAATTAGCAAAAATGAAATGAACAAAGGTGACCATCAAACCTTAATTTCAATCAAATACGAATACACCTAGGAAGAGTTCATGACACAAGTGAATCAAGCGTAGGTTATATTTAGTCATGTATATAATTTTCAAAAAGTTAATCCATTAGAAAGTTACAAAAATTCAGTAATAAGAGGATTAATTGTTCTCACATACAAGAGGAATTTCTCGGAGTGACAAATATTAATTTTGGTTTTGTGGATGTGTGTATGAGAAAGTTAATACAATGTTTTTTCACTGTTTATTGTGTATAAATAAAACCAGAAAGGAACTAAGCCAAAGGATAATATGTTTTTTATGATTGCTAAGCTTCCTAAGTACGGCAGCTGTGAAAACACTTTTTGTTATATGATTTTGTCAAATATTCACCACTATTTAATGCTGCAAATCTGGATTGAGTTGAAAGCCTCTTAAATTACCACAAAGCTTCTTGCCTGCAAACTGAACTACTCTTCAAAATGTTTTAATTCTTTATAATTCGAATTTGTATCTAAAATGGTATATTATAAAAATTCTTTCATATATTGATATTACTCACAAGGTGGATCTTTATCTTTTCTTTATCTTGTGATAAAGACCAACAACAAGACCAACTTTGCGTTTGTATGTGCTTTAATTGTATTTAACCTATTTTTGTATATTTTAATTTTCTTATGATGTTTATTTTCTTATATTTAACTTGTTTTATAGAAATAATTTTGTGATAGTATAGAACAGTTGCTGGTTTGAGGTAGCCTGGGTCCAAAAATTTGAATTAAAATCAAAATTATGTCTAGTTTGTCAATTACGCTAAACACCAAATGGGTAAACCAATTTTCATAGTTTTATGTGTGGGCATATTTTTTCCTTGCCTCTAAGTTTTATTACTATTTTGAACAAATTTTTCTCAAATGTAGCCTCTAAGGACCCAAACAATACATACTGGATGACAACTTTTTCAAAATATCATTTCGGGAATTGTTGGTTAAAAAAGAAAAAGTCTGTAGAGCATATAAATTGCCTAATTTCTCAAAATTGTTCAAATTTTTATGAAATGTGAAAATTAATAACCCAAACCATTTACGATTCAAGAATAATTAGAAAAACTATCATGAATCTTATAACAATTTAATATAGGTTATATGCACGGATAATCATTTACCACTATTCATTCATCAATTCAACAATTTTCATAAAAAGATTAAACTTTTAATATTTTATTATATCTTATCAGACAAGAATACTTGGGAAAAACAATCATGAACCGTGTAATGATTTAAAATATGTGGTGGTCAAAATAAAGGGAAAAAGCGGTAGTGCTTAAGACCATGTGATAGAAGTGAAAAATGATTATAAGTATATCATAAAATGATTATACAATGCGAGAAAGTTTGTACAATGTTTTTGGCCGATTATTAGTTTTATTCTATGTACGGGTGAGAGAAGAAGGTCCTGCCATATTTTTACACCGATTAAAGTTTCACTATGTATATGTGTGTGTGTGTGTGAAATAGTTTGTGCAATATTTTTGAACCGATTAGGCTATTAGTTATACTATGTATGTTTGTGTGAGAAAGTTTGTGCAATTCTTTTATACCGATTATTAGTTTTACTATGAATGTTTGTGAGGAAGTTTGTGCAATATTTTAACACTGATTATTAGTTTTACTATGAATGTTTGTGAGGAAGTTTGTGCAATATTTTAACACTGATTATTAGTTTTACTGTGTATGGGTGTGTGAGAAAGTTTGTCCAATATTTTTTACAGATTATTAGTTTTTGTATAATGGGGATTGTAGGGCATGTAATGTAGGTTTTAGGGTGAATAATGTAGGATAAAGGGCGTATAATGTAGGATGTAGGGATATAGGGCGTATAATGTAGGATGGAATGTGTATAATGTAGGATTTTTGTATATAGGGCGTATAATGTAGGATGAAGGGCATATAATGTAGGATGCAGGGATATAGGGCATATAATGTACGATGGAAGGTGTATAATGTAGGATGTAGGGATGTATGGTGTATAATGTAGGATGTATATAGGGCGTATAATGTAGGATGGAGGGTGTATAATGTAGGATAGATGGTGTATAATGTAGGGATGTAGGGCGTATAATGTAGGATGGATGGTGTATATTGTAGGATGTAAGGTTGTATTATGTAGAATAGAGGGTGTATAATGTGGGGGATGTAGGATATATAATGTAAGATGAATGGTGTTTATTGTAGGATGTAAGGGTGTATTATGTAGGATGGAGGGTGTATAATGTAGGATGGATGGTGTATAATGTAGGGATGTAGGGCGTATAATGTAGGATGGATGGTGTATATTGTAGGATGTAAGGTTGTATTATGTAGAATAGAGGGTGTATAATGTGGGGATGTAGGATATATAATGTAAGATGAATGGTGTTTATTGTAGGATGTAAGGGTGTATTATGTAGGATGGAGGGTGTATAATGTAGGATGGATGGTGTATAATGTAGGATGGATGGTGTATAATGTAGGATGGAGGGTGTATAATGTAGGATGGATGGTGTATAATGTAGGATGGATGGTGTATATTGTAGGATGTAAGGTTGTATTATGTAGAATAGAGGGTGTATAATGTGGGGATGTATGATATATAATGTAAGATGAATGGTGTTTATTGTAGGATGTAAGGGTGTATTATGTAGGATGGAGGGTGTATAATGTAGGATGGATGGTGTATAATGTAGGGATGTAGGGCGTATAATGTAGGATGGATGGTGTATATTGTAGGATGTAAGGTTGTATTATGTAGAATAGAGGGTGTATAATGTGGGGATGTAGGATATATAATGTAAGATGAATGGTGTTTATTGTAGGATGTAAGGGTGTATTATGTAGGATGGAGGGTGTATAATGTAGGATGGATGGTGTATAATGTAGGATGGATGGTGTATAATGTAGGATGGAGGGTGTATAATGTAGGATGGATGGTGTATAATGTAGGGATGTAGGGTGTATAATGTAGGATGGATGGTGTATATTGTAGGATGTAAGGTTGTATTATGTAGAATAGAGGGTGTATAATGTGGGGATGTAGGATATATAATGTAAGATGAATGGTGTTTATTGTAGGATGTAAGGGTGTATTATGTAGGATGGAGGGTGTATAATGTAGGATGGATGGTGTATAATGTAGGATGGATGGTGTATAATGTAGGGTGTATAATGTAGGATGGATGGTGTATATTGTAGGATGTAAGGTTGTATTATGTAGAATAGAGGGTGTATAATGTGGGGATGTAGGATATATAATGTAAGATGAATGGTGTTTATTGTAGGATGTAAGGGTGTATTATGTAGGATGGAGGGTGTATAATGTAGGATGGAGGGTGTATAATGTAGGATGGATGGTGTATAATGTAGGGATGTAGGGTGTATAATGTAGGATGGATGGTGTATATTGTAGGATGTAAGGTTGTATTATGTAGAATAGAGGGTGTATAATGTGGGGATGTAGGATATATAATGTAAGATGAATGGTGTTTATTGTAGGATGTAAGGGTGTATTATGTAGGATGGAGGGTGTATAATGTAGGATGGATGGTGTATAATGTAGGGATGTAGGGCGTATAATGTAGGATGGATGGTGTATATTGTAGGATGTAAGGTTGTATTATGTAGAATAGAGGGTGTATAATGTGGGGATGTAGGATATATAATGTAAGATGAATGGTGTTTATTGTAGGATGTAAGGGTGTATTATGTAGGATAGAGGGTGTATAATGTAGGGATGTAGGATGTATAATGTAGGATGGAGGGTTTATAATGTAGGATTATAATTTAGGATGCAGAGTGTGTAATGTTGGATGTATGGTGAAAATCAGTAAAAAACGGGCTTTGAAACGTGAAAATCTGTCAAAAACTGGCCACATGACGGTTCCAACCCCGTGAAAACACAGAGGACAAGTCTATTTTGTGGTTAAAAATACTTTTGGGTTGGGTATTGAGATCAATGACCCGTGTTCATTCCATAGAGTTCAATAACCCCAGAACATTTTTTGGGGCATATAACTTTTAACATATCTTAACTCCTAATGTAACATATCCTAACGTCAAAAATTTGGACAATGGTTAACATAATATGTTACATGTACAGTATTAAATACTCAATAATATTACAATGGCGCTAAAAAATTTCAGAACTACACAATTTGTGAGTTTGCATCCCTTAAAATTCAAAATGACTGTTATCTTCAACTTTTTCATTACGTACTGATTAGGATTATAATAAATCTTTCCGCATGTTTCTGAGACACTTAACACTTTTTGTTCTAACTTGTAGTCAAAATATATTAAAAAAATGATCGTACTGGTAATTCTTGATTTAAACCATTGTCTTGTTTTATAAATCTATATTGAATTTTACTACAGATTCAATTTTTTTTATATAGGAGTTTTATTATAGATATACTTATTTAAAAAGTTATAGATATTAAAAAAATCCAATGTCTGATAATCTATATGATATGATTATTTACCTTATGATATATTTTTTATTACGATTATTATTTATTAAAATATATTTTTTAAATTTTTGTGATTATTGCTTTATAACAGTTAGACTAATGAAGACGAAGAAGTAGGTAAAAAACAACATAATCACCCAGACTTGAACGTCCATAACATTTGATTATTCACTAGTCCGAATTACTACGAGATAAGCTCTGCCAATTTAGGTTCGATGAATCGAAAATAGTAAAATTTTGCTTTTATAAAATTGATGTTTTCTTAAAAATTCCTTGACGATTAAAAAAAAAAAAAAAAGAAAAGTTTATTGTATATCAGATTCTGACAAAAGTGTTGGCAAACATTGTAACGACATGAAGAAGTTCCTTCAGGTAGATTTGGAGGGACAATACTGTCCTTGGATAGAGATCACCTTGGAGGAATCGCGAGACTTATTACGGGCCACTGTAGGCTGAGGATGCACTTGCACAGGATAGGAGTGTACCACGGAATACTGCGAGTTAGATGAGGAAACCGCAGGCCACAGTCTTTGATTGTGACCCGCACAGTGTCTTCCAAACTCTTGGTGAACTCTCTCGTTGGACGAGCTAGTGAGTGGACCTTATATAATGAAGTAGAATGAATGCTTTTTTGCACAATAGGCCTATGGTCGCGGTGACTGGGGTTGTTTCACCCTTTCAATCTAATTAATCTACATTTCAGAAAATGTATCATTCCCACGTCTTTTTGGGTAAAAAGTCGAACTGAAAAAGTAGTAGAAAAAGTCTGTAAACAGTTTAAAGAAATTTGTCTACACATTACGTACCAGATTTTAACAAATTCGGTGGAGCCATTTAGTACCTAGAGTATATTATAGATGGCGTTCAAGTCATTTACTTAACCAACATCGCTCAACTCAAAATTTCGGGGAGATAGAGACTAATAATTTTATATTTAATGTAACAGGAGATATTTCTTGTTGAAACTCCATATTAAAGGATTAAATAAAGCTAAAGTTTCAAAATAATTATTTTAATATACATGAGCTACAATTGTTTCGTCTTGCGGCACCATCAGTTGCCCGATGATGCCGCAAAGCGAAACAATTGTAGCTCATTTATTTTAAAATAATTTTGAAACTTTAGCTTTATTGCTTTATTTAATCATTTAATAATTTTAATTTGAGGTTTAGATTTGAGACTAATTTAAAGACAATAGTTTAAACCAATTTTGAGAAAGTAATGGTTTTTTTCTTCCTTATATCAGGTAGCCCCAATTATTGTAGATGCAACTGTTTTGACTAAAAACATTTCTATGTACGAAATTTGAATAGTATCGATTAAGTTTTAGTCGCCAGCGTCTTTTTTTATTGAAAGTAAATGGGTGATTTTCAGTTTTTTCCTGATTCACCATACATTTTTAGCTAAATAATGACCGATATGTTTATTACAGTAGGTTTTATGATCAATAAACATAAAAATGCTACAATTAAACAGAAAAAGTAAATAAAATCATTAGAGCTTATTTTCAGAAGATTGATACTTTGTTTTTCGTGTAGTACACACATTTTTAATTAGCCAAATATTACCTAACAGAAGTGTAAAAAGTAAAACCGAGTCTACTACTGTATTATAAAAACCTTTTCTATTTTCATCTTTAAGAACTCATTTTAAAGCTCCTGAGGACACCGATAGTTGTTCTGACTTCTTTTTCCGATTTCCCAGGTTAATGTATTGGAATGAGGTAATTTAAAATTAGGTAATAGTTAACATCATAACTGCATGTGGAAATGTCAGGGCTTTTGAACTGATGTAGGACCAACCAACCACTGTGTTTCCGTATGGGAATCAATAGTTTTCCTTTCCCCCACCAGATAGCACGTTGCTTAGCAACCCAGTGACGTCACAGCCACGCCAGTTTACGTTTTCTCTATGTAAGTTATAGAGAAATCACTTTTATAATTTAATGCTGGTCTACAATTTTAGTTTTTTTATTTTATATTAAGATTCAAGGATTTTGTCGTCAGAATTTAAAATAAATGGTGCAAAAACATTTTACAGCCTTTCTCACACTCTATCCATAAAACACATTTTCATTTTCCCAAAAATGTCTCTCTCCATGTTTCCCCCAACGTTTTGCCCAATTCTTGTATGAGATTGGTGTTGAAAGTGAAAGGTCCCCCCCCTTATATAATTTTGTCGGTTCTATTTATTAATTTTAAAACAAATGATATTTATTTAAATAGAGATAAAGTTTCCTTCGCTTGTGCCATAACTCTTACTAAGGGTACATTGTATTTGATTGAAAACGAATACTTAATGACAGGGAGGGTGGCAAGTATTTCCTACCTCCCCCTCCCTCCTAAAAAACCCGAACCTCAGGCCTTACCCATTAAAAAGTGAATCAATTTTACATCGGCATTAAAGTTCTTATATCTCAAAATCGTTCAAAACGATATCTAAAACATTATACTGATATGCAAAGATCAATGAAAACCAACATACCAAAACTTAATACAAAAGAAAATAATGACTTCAACATTCCCGATTTAAATTTCTGGGATTTATTGACAAATCCACACTCTTCTCGTTAAGACGTCATTTTATCCTGTGTTTTCACACTGAGTTCTCAATTTTAGTTTTCGTAACTATGATTTAACTAACTACGAATTGTAGCTTCCCGTTTCGTGCACCATGTTGGATCAAGACCGTAACTTTTTTAGTAACACCGGGAATTATACCGTACCTCTAGTAGGCTACACCAACCCAGAGCACTATAGCTATTAGACCAACCGTTGGCTCTTTTTTGGCTCTACTCCAGGCATACATGTTAATCTAGGAAGTACTCTAACTGTAAACGTTGGATTAGTAGCAATGTGGCGTTTCTTTAGGCACACGTGGTATCTTAGGAAAATGCTAACGGTATTCGTTTGATTTGTGCCAAAGAGGCACACCTTATGGCACTATAGTCGATTGATAAGCACAACATACCTCTCCGGATATACGTCTTAACCAAGGAAGAACTCTAACGGTAATCGTTGATCAATGTCAACTTGGTGTATAAATTTAAAGAAATTCCTATGAATTAATAAAATGAAGCCTAAATAAATATGTGAATTTTAATAAGATAACGTTTTTATTATGTGTAGAAATCAAAAATATATTGTTACATTGAGGAACAGAACAACAGAAGGGAATTTTTAAGCCCACAGTGAGTTGTAGACAAATTCTCTTGTGTTGTTCTGTACCTCAATGTTACATAATATATATTTTTATTTGTACACATAATAAAAACGTTATCTTTTTTAATTCTGATATAAAAATTCACATATTTATTTGGGCTTCATTTTCTTAATTCGTAGGAACTTCTTCAATCGTATACTGAGAATTCAAATTTAACTTCTTTAAATCCAGAAGTCCCCGCGTTGTAGATAGTGTAGGTATTTAGAACCGGTTCATCTATCACAGATATCAGTGATTCATCAACGTAGCTATGCCAATTATTTTACATTTATTACAAAATAATATATAATCTCCATCATAGTTATTGTCTGAGCGAAGTCAGATCCTGTTTACCATTTCGTTCATACGTTTCATTTGGTATGTTTTGTTTTACAGTTGAAATGAAAGACTAATAAAATTAGCGTCAGTTATTTGTTGGAATAGAGTTTTATCAATATAAAAAACCTTTTTTTTTTTTTTTTTTTTTTTAACTTCTGGGTTTTCGGTAAGCCCTTTGCTTTCTTGCTTTCTTAATATGTTTTTGTTAAATTTTTTAATAGGTATTAAAATTTTTGAGTTTAAAAACAAAAGTTTAAAAATCAGATTTGTAATAAATGAAATATTTGCAGGAAGAAATTAGTAAAAAAGGCAGGAATTAGTGGAATTACGGTTTGAGGTTTAGAAACGATACTTCTGAACGTCTGCATATCCTGGGACTTTTTTTAACAGTCCAATTTTTCAAAATTTTAAATTTGCTTTAAAACTTTGAAAAGCGAGTACACGATATAATAGCATTTTACTATGCAGCAAATAAAGCGAAGCTAAAACAAAATATAAAAAGAAAAAAAAAATAATCGCATGGCATAATTCTTTAGATTTATATATATATATTTTTAAAGATTTTACATGTTTATAGTTCCACAAACATAACTAAAAGAACTTATAAAATACGGTTTGTGTTTGTTTAAGGTGAAACAATTTACATCATCTTTTACAACACTGCAATTATTGTTTAGAATGTTGTGAAATGTATTTTGGAATTACTTTGGATCCCTTCCTTCTCGTGTCCTTTGATCATTCTTATTAACTAAATGAGCTAGATAAAAACATTCCGTTCATTCCTCATTAGATAAAAACCCAAAATTTTGCCACTTTTTCGTTAATTTGACATTCGCATTTATAGAAATGTAAGAGATATTTTCCGAATTATTTATCACATATTTGTTTCATAAAACTTAAGTTTAAAATTGTACAGTGCAAAAATTTTACCAAAAAAAAATAATATGATCCAAATATCCGTTTAATCTTTGAATACAATTAAAAATCTGTATAATACGATATAACATCCAACCGGCGATGACTATAAAATCAGATGACAAAGAAGTTAATGTCTTGACACTCCCTAAGAGAAACGTTTTCTATTCTCTGGAGGAGTTCATGTCTCCACTATATATATCCTACATAGTAACCAATGTTCAAAAAATTCAAACTATAACCTGTTAGGAGTAAAGTGAGAGTGTTTGTAATAGGGCTAGAGTTAGATCGTGGTCGTTTGATGATTGAAGATTACTAATCATCTATATTTTTGTAAAAAAAAACTTCGAAAAAAGGAAATAGGACTAAATAAATGCTCAATTCTAAGAATGGATATTTTAAAGTAACTAAAGTTCGAAATATGTGGTGATATCAGACTTCAATTGTACAAAATATGAAGAAGTGATTACTTTTTCAATGCCATAAATTATAAACCTTGCAGTAACAGCCGTAGCAGGTTAGGTAAAATCGGATATTATTTGAAAGGTCTATAATATACAAGCAGGCATTACAATGCAGGGTATTTTGAACGTTGGTAGTTTAAAAACATAAAATGTTAGGATTGAAAATGCATTTTGTCTAATAGTAGGAGCATGCGATTTGAGTGATTGGTCGTGCGATTTTGAGTTTCCATGTGATTACAACGGATTCGCTGTCATTGCAGCATCGTCAGATCTACAAAAACACTAAATACTTACATAACACTGAAATAAGCATTTAGTAAAGTGTAAATAAAGACTAATAGAGTATCCCATACCCACAACACTTTGTCGATATAGGCATTTTAAACCTTTTAAGACAACCTATGAACAAAATACGGCAATTAACTTCATTAAGCGTTTAAATTCAGCGTTGTCATAAGTTTTTTTAGTGTTTGTGTACATCTGGCGATGCTGCAATGACCATGAAACAATTTTATCACATATAAACTCAGAAATCGCGCGACTAATTCAAGGTAATAACTTAATTTCTTAATATATATAACGATTTCATAAGGCTTAAAAAACAATTATAATAATTAGTTATATTTTTCGAAACTAAAAAATTTTCGGAATGGACGTTCCGTCAACTAGCTAACACTCTGGCGTAAATTTATTTTAGTGGTTTTATCAGCTCGACTTGGTCTGATATATTTCTTAGAGTTGTGTTATAAATGTCATGCACATTGCCACAATTTTAAAATGTCTATTTTAGAAAATTGCTAATCTAGGATTTCAATTATACAATTTGACTCAAAATTTCTACAGAAGAGAATGTTTTTATTTGTTGATTTTAAATGTATAAATTATATTTATTTTTACAAAGTCGGTCACAATCGAATGCGAAAGAAAAGAAAGAATCACTTTCACTGAAAACATTTCAAGCATCACGTTATTATCAGTTTTCATTTGCTTGATCGATTTTAATTACATAATGTTTTAGTTTTATTACGAGTAAGGATGTTTTTTGGAATGATTTTTAATCAGTGAACATATTTGTCAAGTATGACTATTTATTGTAAGGAAGGGAGGGCTCTTTTGATTTGTTGAGTCGGACTATACGGACCTGTAAAAATTGTTTGAGGAAAATTTTCTTCAATAATGTTTAATTTTAAGAAATTAATATTTTGTTTATGGACCGTCATTCATTAACAAATAATCTTAATCACTGATCCTCATTAGATACTTATGAATATTAGAAACAAAAGCTCTCAAATGAAACTAGTTTGCTCTTGAACCGTGAACAACGGCGGAGATGAGTTTTCCATTATTCAGTCGCAATTTCGTTGCTATTCATTGATGAGGAGAAGGTTATCACTCTGTTCTAATCTAATTATAGTTAGTCACAGTTAAAGCTAATAAACTGCATTCTCACCTACATATTGTATATATTGTACCCCTGTTGTCACAGTTAAAGCTAATAAACTGCATTCCCCCTATTGCATAATATATTGTACCCCTGTTGTCACAGTTAAAGCTAATAAACTGCATTCCCCCTATTGTATATATTATACCCCTGTAGTACAGTTAAAGCCTATAAACTGCATTCCCCCCGTATATAGTACATTTTACCCCTGTTGTCACAGTTAAAGCTAATAAAGTGCATTCCCCCCTATTGTATAATATATTGTACCCCTATTGTCACAGTTAAAGCTAATAAACTGCACCCCCTATTGCATATATTGTACCCCTGTTGTCACAGTTAAAGCTAATATACTGCATTCCCCCTATTGTATATATTGTACCCCTATTGTCACAGTTAAAGCTAATATACTGCACCCCCCCTATTGTATATAATGTACCCCTGTTGTCACAGTTAAAGCTAATATACTGCACCCCCCCTATTGTATATATTGTACCCCTATTGTCACAGTTAAAGCTAATATACTGCACCCCCCTATTGTATATAATGTACCCCTATTGTCACAGTTAAAGCTAATATACTGCACCCCCCTATTGTATATATTGTACCCCTGTTGTCACAGTTAAAGCTAATAAACTGCACCCCCCCTATTGTATATAATGTACCCCTATTGTCACAGTTAAAGCTAATATACTGCACCCCCCCCTATTGTATATATTGTACCCCTGTTGTCACAGTTAAAGCTAATATACTGCACCCCCCTTTTGTATATATTGTACCCCTATTGTCACAGTTAAAGCTAATATACTGCACCCCCCCTATTGTATATAATGTACCCCTATTGTCACAGTTAAAGCTAATATACTGCACCCCCCTATTGTATATATTGTACCCCTGTTGTCACAGTTAAAGCTAATAAACTGCACCCCCCTATTGTATATAATGTACCCCTATTGTCACAGTTAAAGCTAATATACTGCACCCCCCTATTGTATAGAATGTACCCCTGTTGTCACAGTTAAAGCTAATATACTGCACCCCCTATTGTATATAATGTACCCCTGTTGTCACAGTTAAAGCTAATAAACTGCATTCCCCCTTTTTTAATATAGTGCACATTATACAACGGTTGTGATTGACATACTTGCCCCTTTGTTCTCCTGTAACGACTCTTGTGGGCCTCTTCGTCTTACTTTTTATCCATTATGATACATTAAGTGTCTTTGTCATTACGTCCGACACTAAAATGTTCATCTCAGTTTCATCATTTCTTGCCGTATTATTAAATTTACGACGAGATCGTCTGTTTTATGATTTTCCATCCCCATCATCCTCAAGGCCGATAAAAAAAATAATAATAAATATACAAATAATGTAAAGGACGCTTCTACAGTTGTAGTAAAATAGTATATTTCCCCACTGCCAATTAATTCATTGTATGACCTGGCTGCCGTTCATGGAGTAAAACCTCGTGTTTTACTGTACAACTGATTACATGGTTCTTTGACAGCTCTAATTAGCTGAAGAATCCCAAGGAGTTTCTAATACAAAATCATCACCAGTTACCAGTTTAAAATTGCAGACTAGATCAAAAATGATATAGTCAAACAGTGTTTACGAAACTTCTTAATGTAAAATGGTTAGTTAGTTTAACTAGAAAAGCATCAACAACTAAGAACCAAAGAAATGGAGGTAGAAACTAACCTCTTACATATTTTGTATAACTAGTCATTTTTAATTCCGATTCTCCGATACGACAGCACGAAACAAACCCATTTGATCATCATAGGTTCTATACTTTTTGAGATACCTGCGCTCTCTGTGGACTCAAAAAATGCATTTCAAATGTTCTAGACATATCAAAAAACAAGAAATTGGTTTGTTTGGGTTCAGATACGTAAGATTACGTCATAGTTTATTTTGTTCCCGGTGTGGACGTATTCAAACTGTACTTTACTTTTTACAAGAATAGGATCAAATAGGCCTCAACCAAACTTAATATTAACATAAGAATGTAAAATCTAATCAAATGTCTTCATGTGCCTTTAGTGTAATATCGAGTGTGACAACACCGCTACATCGTTATTTGGTTTATAGATGTTATTAATATATGTGATCGTATTGTACTGCCTAAAATTTACATTCATTTTACACGTTGTGAACTATAGTGATGTGGACAAATACAAATTTGGCAACAGACGAAGGGTGGAAACATTGAATGAAAATTACTAAGGGCTGCTGCTTAATGAAACTTTTTTTACATTGGCGTAGTTTTGTTGCTGCGCGCGCATGAATAGATTAGCCAATAATATCAAGTCTGGCAACTGTTGTTTTGTTTGGCTAATCTCATTTACAGTTATCAGAGACATTTGTATTGGAATCTTGTTCGTCATAATGGGGGAATTATTCCTAACGCATAACGTATGGTACAAGTCTGCCAAGTGAGGAGCACAAAGCATACATTGTTGTTACTTGCTAATATAACTTATCAAGATTGTCGTGGCATCGCATGGCAGGGAACCCTTAAGGGAATAATTATTTTACGTCCTATGCTCGACATCGGTCGTCCGTAATTAATTAAAGTATATTTATGTGTTTTTGTTTGGAACTATTGCAGTACACTTTAAGGCTAACGCAAACGAGGAAGCGCGCCAACTATCCTAAGTAGAATCGAACACGAGTTAGGTAACCGGAAAATCGGTAAATACGTTATAATATTTTAGTCGAAATTTCAAATTTCAAAAAAATATATAGATCTTTTCGAGATCATTGTACAACGTCCTTAATTCCTTCATTTTGTCCAATTTTTGAAACCTGTATCTAATGGTGATCCAACGTGTTTTAAACAAAATAATAAGAGATTTATCCCTAAATATATATATATATTGGGAACCACATACCCTCATACAGTAGTAGTTAGAAAGAGAGAAAATTCAGCAATATTATCTTTAAAAGCCTTAATTTTAATTGAATTGATCAAATTTAATATCCATGCCAGGTTTGACTTTAATATGATTGTTATTAAAATATTTAAACAAATAAACAGTAAACAAACTTTCTCACTCTTAATCAAATTACAAACCCAACAAAACAATTTTGTGCAAAAAATAAGTCAGTTCGGTAGTTTTCTGTAAAAACCATGGACGAAGTCTTTGAAAAAATATAAATATGGCCTAAACTTGCTTCGCTTGTGCCTCAACATTTGTCGTCTTTAATTAAAATCGAGCTTTTGATGACAAGAGTTCAATTTTATTTTATTTATTTTTTGTCAATTATTCCTGAATCGTAATTTTTTTATTTGCGATTTTAAATAAATTACTTCTCGTAATAAATTCTCAAAAATGCCAAAAGAAATTTGCGTGATATGATATGAGCTGCGTACAGAGTGTTTGGTTTGTATGCTTGTAAATTGTTATCGTTATAATTTATTACTCTTCAATTATCTATGAAGAAAATAAAAACATGAAAATGACCTATTGTGAAAATATGAAAATTGTGTACGTTGACAAATTTTTATTAAAAAATATCAACCAACCATGGTAATTTAAGATCCTGCAGATTTTGCAGTATTCAATGGAGGAAATTAATGGCAATTATTTGTTTAAAGTGTCAACAGTGTCTTGTCAGTTTTATCAACATAAATAACATAAAAATATCTTTTTTTTTTTTTTAAATTTCTGATTCGTCTTGTGTTTATGGGAAGAATTTTGCTAATTTTTGTGTGGAAATATTTTAGTACCATAAGTTTATGGGGGGGGGGGGAACAAAAATCTGAAATCAAGTTTCATAGAGCACAACTACATTACTCAAGTACCAACGTTATTTAAAAAATGTAAGAAAATCAATTGGACCATTTAGACGGTACAGCCGGACGTTCTGACACCTTTCTTGTTTTTTTACAAATTTATTTGGAGTGTTTCAACCCCACGCAGATTTTAATAAAACCCATTTAGATCATTCATGTCATTATTAAATTTGGTGTTGAAGTTGGTCAAAATCAGTTTCCTTTTTTTTTTTTTGAATGCTCAATTTTATATCTTTATACAGGATGGACTACTGACGTCCTGTCAGTAGTTGTATAAAAAGTAATTATAGAGGTTGGTTGAATGACTTTAGAGTGTAAATATTAACATAGCCTGAGAATGTAGATGTTTCATTTACCATATAAAACCCAGTTAAGATAATTTCATGTATCATTTTTATTGTACACCGATTTTGAGTAAAAAATAATATTATACTGACAATAGGTTTTATTTTTTTAGGCAAATTACGTGAAAACTGGGATATTAAAGTTCTAAATGGAATGTTACCCGTCTATGAGGCGATCATGTCAACAAAACAGCCCTTAAACAGTGTTACTGAATCTTGTAGTCCATATAGTGACTTTTTTTGGTAGTAACTGGTATCATATTTATATTAAATTGCCTGAATTCGTTTTATTCTTGTTGTGTCTCGACAATGGCAGGCCTCCAAACTGTGTATGACCTACCCGGGTAGCCATTGCCTACTACTTTTTAGAAAGTTTATTATATCGAGTTAGGACCAATGAAGTTTACATATTGATTACGATGTTTACAATTTTTGGCTTCTGGGTTGGATTTTAGTAATTTTTAAAATGGTAACGTTATCCTGTGACACATGATTCGATGGTAACATTGTCGTATGACACTTGATTCGATGGTAACATTGTCGCGCGACACATGATTCGATGGTAATATTGTCGTGTGACACATGATTCGATGGTAACATTGTCGTGTGACTTATTATTCGATGGTAATATTCTCGTGTGACACATTATTCGATGGTAACATTGTCGTGTGACTCATTATTCGATGGTAACATTGTCGTGACACATGATTTGGTGGTAACAGTGCCGTGTGACACATGATTCGATGGTGACATTGTTGTGTGATTCATGGTTCGATGGTAACATTGTCGTGTGACACATTATTCGATGGTAATATTCTCGTGTGACACATGATTTGATTGTAACATTGTTGTGTGATTCATGGTTCGATGGTAACATTGTCGTGTGACACATTATTCGTTGGTAATATTTTCGTGTGACACATGATTTGCTGGTAACAATGCCGTGTGACATATGATTCGATGGTGACATTGTTGTGTGATTCATGGTTCGATGGTAACATTGTCGTGTGACACATTATTCGATGGTAATATTCTCGTGTGACACATGATTTGGTGGTAACAGTGCCGTGTGATATTTGATTCGATGGTAACATTGTCGTGTGACTCATTACTCGATGGTAACATTGTCGTGTGACTCATTATTCGATGGTAGCGTTGTCGTGTGACTCATTTTTCGATGGTAACATTGTCGTGTGACTCATTTTTCGATGGTAACATTGTCGTGTGACACATGATTTGGTGGTAAAATTGTCGTGTGACACATAAATCGATGGTAACATTGTTGTGTGACACATGATTTGATGGTAACATCGTCGCGTGACACATGATTCAATGGTAACATTGTCGTGTGACACATGATTTGATTGTAACATTGTCGTGTGACACATGAATCGACGGTAACATTGTCGTGACACATCATTCGATGGTAACATTGTCGTGTGACACATGATTCGATATTGTTGTTCAACTCTGTATTTAGGTGGTATAATTAGTTTGTTTTGCCTAATTTCTTTAGCATGAAAAATGATCTGAAATTTGATTTTTTTTTAAATACGGTACTTTAACAGCTAGACTCATAATAATGTTTTAATTTATTTAGGACATTTGATACTGCTCTGAATTTAGCAATGAAAAAGAAGTTTAATCATGTTACCATTTAAAAAATGATTCTGACTCCAATTTAGTTTGTTGGTCAAAAGTTGTAGACTTCATAAAACCTAGTACGTGGGAATTTCATTAGGTCCCAATCGATACGACAAAAATTGTGGGAAATACATTTCTACTACCATTCGATATAAAAAATTCTTTTGGAAATGCTAAACCGTCTATTTGTTGCCCTCGTATAGACGTCACGCCTCTGTCGTTGCCGCTTAACTGTAGGAATTTATATTATGACTAAAATTACAGTCTTGGCTATAATGTAGTTATTTATCATCGTAGAGTACAATTACTTGCCGAATTAAAATTCTATATTGTCCTATTAACAAGTTTATTAATGGTCATTTTGGAGTTTTTAAATTTGCCTGGTTTAAATTCAACAATAACTTAAAATCTAAACCGAGAATTTTTAAAGAAATTGAGTATACAAATTGCCGTAACAAAATTCGCAATACATGTCGAAATTATTAGAATGACAATTTTCAAACTATACTAATGGAATTTGAGATTTTCATTTATAAAGTAGTATATATGTATGCATCCTATGTGATTTCTTCATATTTCTCTCCTTTGTTTTACTTTTACGAAATTTTGATAAAAATCTATTTGTTTAAATATTCAAAAAATTTTATGAACTAAATCTTGCATTTTGGCTATTCCAAAAACAAAACAAAAAATCTGTAGGCCTAATGATTTCGTTTATAGTATTCTATAACGTTAGCATATGTTTTGTGGCTTGAAAACACTAATCTCCTGTCAGAATACATACTGAAAGTTCTGCAGTAGAGAGCCCTCTTACATTTACGAGCACATTCTAAGTACACGAACGTCCTTAACTGTTCGCGGAGTATGCGACCAATGGACATATCTCTCAACTGTGGTATGTAAGGATTCCTACTTGATGAAGTTGTATTTCCTCCGCCGTAGCTATACCTTTTGCAACACACACCTGTATAACACAGCATAGTATTCCTCTAGTATGAAGGAGCTAACCACAATCAGCTGCTACAAGAATTGTTCCTCTTTGTAGCCCAAAGAAAATGTTAGAAATATTAAACCTTATCTGTATTTAATTTTTAAGTTCTTATCGTTATATATATATATAGTTTTGTTTCCTCACTAGAGAAATCCTAATACAAAAATTGTACCAATTGTGATTATTCTCTTGAAATCAGTCTATAAAATGTCCATCGATCCTACCAAATGAATAATTTGACAACATTTTTATTCCACTATAAATTTGTATCTGCATTAAAAATCGCTGTAAAGGTCGTAATTTTGTATAAACTTTGTACAAATATGGAATGTAGACTTGGTTTTATGAATCCTACAACATATCATAATTGTTAATTTTATGCAGATTTAAAAGTTTCATCCAATCAAGAGACAACATTATAAAAAACACAACTTCAAATTATAAAAATTCAGCAAATTATAGGTCTATCAGAAATACTTTCGCTTAACTCACATAAAATCACCAATAACGGTTTTCATAATTAATGCTCGTTCAACTTTGATTCTAAGTTGGCCACCATTTCTTCTCAAGTTAATTGTAAATTGAAATTAAAGTTCGTATACCTTAATATTGGCCACCTATTTCAACAAAACTAAAGTGAAAAATGTTAGTGACAAACCCACTGTAGGCCTACGTTAGCTATATGTAAAAGAACATTACTAATTGGATATATAAAGAAAGAATCTCGACTACTATCATTGCAATGTTGTTACTTTTCACTTTTGAGACTTCCATAGAACGCATGTGCAGTATACATACAGACCATCCGTTTTTTAATCTTGTTACTTTCCTTTTGACAAATTTAACCTTCACTGTTTTGTTCGTATCTTGTCGAGTATAAACAAAATAACAAAATATAAATCAATAAGTGATGCAATATTATTATTTTGGTTCAATTCGCAAATAACTGGAACCATGAATGGGATGGTGGACTATGAATGAAAGGGTGCGTAGCAAAATGTCTTTGCGTTATCGTAGTTGCGCGCGCACATGACATTTCGCCAATAACATCAGTCGTACCAACGTCTGCTTCAACTCACTAATGCAGTGTTTCTCAATAATTTTCTGTTGATGGCGCTCTTAGTACATTAGGATTTTTTACGGTGGTCAAAGTCAGAATCTAGGCCTACCTAACAGTTGCAGTTCGCAGTTGGTAATTAAAAATTATTTTTTTTTAAATTCGCATTTTGATTTTCGCACGATACTTGGTTTTTATGACAACGATCACGAAAACTTAGCTTGGCAAAAATATGACTTTCAATCGAATACTAATTTGCTGAGCGAGCCGCAGATCTATTAATGATACCTAAAAGTTAATTGGTTTAGCGCTGCCACATGTTATTTTCAATATATTGTCATTAGGACGTTTCAATCAAATTTTGTTTTTCTACTAAAATTAATTAAAAATGGGTCCGAATGGTTAATCATATGAACTTGTCTATATTATCTTCAAAGCCGTTGATAAGTTGTGACAACCTCTCTACTTATTTTGTTTTGTGTGAGAGAGCAAATTCATTTTTGCTACTGTTTCTATTGTTTTTGTGAACAGTTTCAAAATGTGTTCTCTTTCCTGGAGAGAGAGAGAGAGAGAGAGAGAGAGAGAGAGAGAGAGAGAGAGAGAGAGAGAGAGAGAGAGAGAGAGAGAGAGAGAGAGAGAGAGAGAGAGAGAGAGAGAGAGAGAGAGAGAGAGAGAGAGAGAGAGAGAGAGAGAGAGAGAGAGAGAGAGAGAGAGAGAGAGAGAGAGAGAGAGAGAGAGAGAGAGAGAGAGAGAGAGAGAGAGAGAGAGAGAGAGAGAGAGATCTGATATAGCTTTGCAAAAATATCATCCAAGTATAATAAAAAAGCTGATTCCGCTAAATGTTTGGCGTACACATCTCCTTCCTTTTTAAGAAAACTGTACACACTAGGCCCTATATGTCTTTACTATCATCGCATTAATTGACTTGATTCTATAAACACGTTGCGCTAACGTAATGAGTATAAAGCGGCGAATGTTTAACATGTTAACGTCAAGGGACATCAATTAATTTCTCTGTAAATGTGTATAAGTTTTGTTTTACTTTTTTTAATGAAATATTGAGAATTTCCTTCAAAGACAAGACTTTTAGTAGCAGCAGGAAGGAATCATTATTACCTTCCGAACACGAGGCTTAGTGATTAAAACACACTTTAAGGATCCTATTATTCTATTCTGTACTAACTGGTGGTACATTTACTAATTTTTTACTATTTGGAAGCGATTACTGCAGTTTTTTCTACTTCGTTGATCTTGAGATAGCATAACAAAGTTAAATTACAATAAATGTAAGACCACAGAACAACAAAATTATTTACCAAAGAAGTTTCAGAAAATGCATAACACATAAATAAACACAAATATGCAAACACTTACAAAGATATTGTTTTTACGTGATCTAAAGATGGAAGCAAGGAATCCGATCCTTCAGTTTTCGCTTGCATATTATTTAAAAAAATAATAGTCGACATACTATCAGAAAATATAAAAAAACCCATAAAGTTACGTGATGGGTAAAAATAATAAATAATGTATGTAATAAATAAATAAACAATGAATTTGTTCGCAGGTTTTTTTGTTTAATAAGTAGTTTTAGTATTATATCTGTACAGTGGTGTACAAACCAAAATTGGATAGATTTTGATAAAATTTGGTATGTTGGCGTTTCTTGGCCACATCTCGTAAGGTTTCCCCCCAATTTTGTCTTAAATTCAAAATTTGGCGATAATTTTTATAAGAAAAAATGGCTCTAACGATGTAGCCTCTAATGGCCCAGCCTTAGTCACAAAGCATTAGGTACAAAGCGTACTGGTCACAATCTCTTCAAAAATGTCGGTTCGTGAAAAAATACAAAAAATTAAATGGCCATGAAGCTGTTGTAAAAGATGTAATTTCTTAAAATAAATTTCATTAAAATGTTTGCGGAATGTGAAGATGCAAACCAGCGTGCAACTAAATAGGCGGGGGGGGGGGAGTTAATTGAGTGAATTAATTATTTTTTTCTCATGTGTAAGTAGTTTTTTAGAAGATTGCAACGATTGTTATTTTTGGTTAGTATTTGGTTTTGTAGAGTAGTGTATGAGAAAGTATGGTGTATCTACTGCTATGAGTAGTGATCTCTACTCACAGTGACTAGGTGCTTATGGAATTTTATCTTTTCTTATGGTATACAGGGGGGGTATTACAGGGAGGGGGTCCTCCATTGGTTCAGTAATGATCTAGAATATCACTAATTAGAAGGTTCGTACTCCAGAAATAATACTACTATCTCTATTATATTATTTTTATTTATATTATATTATTTTTAGTGGCATAACACTAAAATAATTTTCCTATAAACCTCTCTATGTAGTTTAAAAAATGAGTTTTATGTTTATTATTTCAAATTTATAATGCTTACAGTTTCAATAAATAATTTCTGGAGTGTAAACTTCCATAAGTTTACTGTTGTAAATATATTAAGCAACATAAATAAATCTCATGGTTTTTATTTTTAACTCCCAAATAAGGTATACCAAATAGAAAACAAGTTTTTAACACCTTATGTTGTCATGAGAAGTTTTTGTAAAAGAAACGCATAAATGTTTATTATATTTCGTAACATTATTTTTAGTTAAAAGGTATATTACCTTTTTGTGGTTCCGTCACAATCCTTCTTTTTAATAACTCTATTCAATAACAGGTTTCTACAGTTAAAAATATTCTCCATCACCTCAGTAATGGCGTTATTAATGAATTGATTAATTTAGTGAAAATCATATGTGACAAAAATTTTTTTTAATGAATATTACTATAAAAAAATGGACTAGTGATCTCTCATAAGATAAACAATAATTTTCCATGTAACAAAATTATCCAAAATTTAAGATTTTTCTTAACTCAGAATTTTACAATAAATATTGGAAATGCTTTCCTTGTACAGTTTGGCAGTGTGCTAATCTTGTGTAGTATCACATTCAAAAGTAATGAGAACAGCTTCTCTAATTATCCTATTCGTCAATTCATTTATGTCACTGATAAACCTGTTGTTTTAAAAAATCCAAAAGAAATAATCAAGTGGTGAGAGATCTGGTGACCTGGCAGACCATTCAGTCGCTTTTCACTCAGACCTGCAATAAAGTTTATTATTTTTTGTTTACAGAATTGCGAAATTTAAAACACCATAACTCGGTTGTTGTTAAAGATTAATTAAAAATTAAAAATTTCTTTCAAGTATCTTAAATTGACACATTAGAATATATAAAAATAATAATAATGTTATATTTATAATCTTGAGAAAAATCACATTTTGTTAATTTCTAAACATCTGTATATCCTACTAAACTTTTGTACCACTCTGTAGATAGGTCAGTTTAAGATTTCAAATAATTATTCAAATTAAACACGTTTTTAAAACGGAATAAAAAAGTATAAAATAATTTCTCGTAGCTCCATACAGATTTATAACTCCATACAGATTCTTAACCCCATACAAATTGTCCTGAAAATTTGTGATTGTGAATTTTTGATAGCTATGAAAATACTTGTAAGATTTAAAAACGAAAACGTGGGGCGGATGCAATAAGGAGTGTATGGAGCAGCTGTCGTCGTTGAGAAAACTCTCAATTCCTAATGGAGGTCAAGTAGCTCCTAATTTAATAGATGGGGATAATCTTCTATTATCTATTTCATACCCCCCAACATTTTTCGTTTTAAATCTTACAATTATTTTCTCATAGCTATTAAAAATTCACAATCACAAATTTTCAGGACAAACTGTAAGGGGTTAGGAATCTGTATAGGGCTACGAGAATTATGTTTACATTTTATTCTGTTTTAAACATTTGGGTTATAAAAAAATATCTAAATAATTATTTTCTATTTTTTAGTCTTGTATGTGTGAAATTTTGCAATCGATTTTTAACATTTTGATGAGATTAACATATATCTAAAAACCACATTGTTGATTCTATGATCCTTCTTTTTCAGTTTTCGCAATCTAAAATCGATCATACAAAACATTTCGTATGGAACCATGGTAATTAAAATAATGATTGCAGCGGTATTCCACCAAGTTGTGCTGCTACACCGGTCACTGCTACTTACCAAAACAGCAATTGACTCACAGGCAAGAAATTGAGTTCATATTGCGTTATCATCCAGTTCTGAAGTATATGTAAAGTTCCAAATCTCTAGTCCATCGGGAAGTTAGATAAAAAACGTACAAAATTTGTACCGAACAGATAAACAGACAAGCAAGAAAGCAAGTTAAAACATGGCGCAACACACTAGAAAAGTACCCGGACACTCTCCTTCATTTGAAACATGGCGCAATACACTAGAAAAGTACCCAGACACTTTCCGTCATTTAAAACATGGCGCAACACACTAGAAAAGTACACAGACACTCTCCGTCATTTAAAACATGGCGCAATACACTAGAAAAGTACCCAGACACTTTCCGTCATTTAAAACATGGCGCAATACACTAGAAAAGTACACAGACACTCTCCGTCATTTAAAACATGGCGCAATACACTAGAAAAGTACCCGGACACTCTCCTTCATTTGAAACATGGCGCAATACACTAGAAAAGTACCCGGACACTCTCCGTCATTTAAAACATGGCGCAACACACTAGAAAAGTACCCGACATTCTCCGTCATTTAAAACATGGCGCAACACACTAGAAAAGTACCCGGACACTCTCCTTCATTTGAAACATGGCGCAATACACTAGAAAAGTACCCAGACACTTTCCGTCATTTAAAACATGGCGCAACACACTAGAAAAGTACACAGACACTCTCCGTCATTTAAAACATGGCGCAACACACTAGAAAAGTACCCGGACACTCTCCTTCATTTGAAACATGGCGCAATACATTAGAAAAGTACCCGGACACTCTCCTTCATTTGAAACATGGCGCAACACACTAGAAAAGTACACAGACACTCTCCGTCATTTAAAACATGGCGCAACACACTAGAAAAGTACCCGGACACTCTCCTTCATTTGAAACATGGCGCAATACACTAGAAAAGTACCCGGACACTCTCCGTCATTTAAAACATGGCGCAACACACTAGAAAAGTACCCGGACACTCTCCTTCATTTGAAACATGGCGCAATACACTAGAAAAGTACCCGGACACTCTCCTTCATTTGAAACATGGCGCAATACACTAGAAAAGTACCCGGACACTCTCCTTCATTTGAAACATGGCGCAATACACTAGAAAAGTACACAGACACTCTCCGTCATTTAAAACATGGCGCAACACACTAGAAAAGTACCCGGACACTCTCCTTCATTTGAAACATGGCGCAATACACTAGAAAAGTACCCGGACACTCTCCGTCATTTGAAACATGGCGCAATACACTAGAAAAGTACACAGACACTCTCCGTCATTTAAAACATGGCGCAATACACTAGAAAAGTACACAGACACTCTCCGTCATTTAAAACATGGCGCAATACACTAGAAAAGTACACAGACACTCTCCGTCATTTGAAACATGGCGCAATACACTAGAAAAGTACCCGGACACTCTCCGTCATTTGAAACATGGCGCAATACACTAGAAAAGTACCCGGACACTCTCCGTCATTTGAAACATGGCGCAATACACTAGAAAAGTACACAGACACTTTCCGTCATTTAAAACATGGCGCAACACACTAGAAAAGTACACAGACACTCTCCGTCATTTAAAACATGGCGCAATACACTAGAAAAGTACACAGACACTCTCCGTCATTTGAAACATGGCGCAATACACTAGAAAAGTACCCGGACACTCTCCTTCATTTGAAACATGGCGCAATACACTAGAAAAGTACCCAGACACTTTCCGTCATTTGAAACATGGCGCAATACACTAGAAAAGTACACAGACACTCTCCGTCATTTGAAACATGGCGCAACACACTAGAAAAGTACCCGGACACTCTCCGTCATTTGAAACATGGCGCAATACACTAGAAAAGTACCCAGACACTTTCCGTCATTTAAAACATGGCGCAACACACTAGAAAAGTACACAGACACTCTCCGTCATTTGAAACATGGCGCAATACACTAGAAAAGTACACAGACACTCTCCGTCATTTGAAACATGGCGCAACACACTAGAAAAGTACACAGACACTCTCCGTCATTTGAAACATGGCGCAATACACTAGAAAAGTACACAGACACTCTCCGTCATTTAAAACATGGCGCAACACACTAGAAAAGTACACAGACACTCTCCGTCATTTGAAACATGGCGCAATACACTAGAAAAGTACACAGACACTCTCCGTCATTTAAAACATGGCGCAACACACTAGAAAAGTACACAGACACTCTCCGTCATTTGAAACATGGCGCAATACACTAGAAAAGTACACAGACACTCTCCGTCATTTGAAACATGGCGCAACACACTAGAAAAGTACCCGGACACTCTCCGTCATTTGAAACATGGCGCAATACACTAGAAAAGTACCCAGACACTTTCCGTCATTTAAAACATGGCGCAACACACTAGAAAAGTACACAGACACTCTCCGTCATTTGAAACATGGCGCAACACACTAGAAAAGTACACAGACACTCTCCGTCATTTGAAACATGGCGCAATACACTAGAAAAGTACCCAGACACTTTCCGTCATTTAAAACATGGCGCAACACACTAGAAAAGTACACAGACACTCTCCGTCATTTGAAACATGGCGCAATACACTAGAAAAGTACCCAGACACTTTCCGTCATTTAAAACATGGCGCAACACACTAGAAAAGTACACAGACACTCTCCGTCATTTGAAACATGGCGCAATACACTAGAAAAGTACCCAGACACTTTCCGTCATTTAAAACATGGCGCAACACACTAGAAAAGTACACAGACACTCTCCGTCATTTGAAACATGGCGCAATACACTAGAAAAGTACCCAGACACTTTCCGTCATTTAAAACATGGCGCAACACACTAGAAAAGTACCCGGACACTCTCCGTCATTTGAAACATGGCGCAATACACTAGAAAAGTACCCGGACACTCTCCTTCATTTGAAACATGGCGCAATACACTAGAAAAGTACCCAGACACTTTCCGTCATTTGAAACATGGCGCAATACACTAGAAAAGTACACAGACACTCTCCGTCATTTGAAACATGGCGCAACACACTAGAAAAGTACCCGGACACTCTCCGTCATTTGAAACATGGCGCAATACACTAGAAAAGTACCCAGACACTTTCCGTCATTTAAAACATGGCGCAACACACTAGAAAAGTACACAGACACTCTCCGTCATTTGAAACATGGCGCAATACACTAGAAAAGTACACAGACACTCTCCGTCATTTGAAACATGGCGCAACACACTAGAAAAGTACACAGACACTCTCCGTCATTTGAAACATGGCGCAATACACTAGAAAAGTACACAGACACTCTCCGTCATTTAAAACATGGCGCAACACACTAGAAAAGTACACAGACACTCTCCGTCATTTGAAACATGGCGCAATACACTAGAAAAGTACACAGACACTCTCCGTCATTTAAAACATGGCGCAACACACTAGAAAAGTACACAGACACTCTCCGTCATTTGAAACATGGCGCAATACACTAGAAAAGTACACAGACACTCTCCGTCATTTGAAACATGGCGCAACACACTAGAAAAGTACCCGGACACTCTCCGTCATTTGAAACATGGCGCAATACACTAGAAAAGTACCCAGACACTTTCCGTCATTTAAAACATGGCGCAACACACTAGAAAAGTACACAGACACTCTCCGTCATTTGAAACATGGCGCAACACACTAGAAAAGTACACAGACACTCTCCGTCATTTGAAACATGGCGCAATACACTAGAAAAGTACCCAGACACTTTCCGTCATTTAAAACATGGCGCAACACACTAGAAAAGTACACAGACACTCTCCGTCATTTGAAACATGGCGCAATACACTAGAAAAGTACCCAGACACTTTCCGTCATTTAAAACATGGCGCAACACACTAGAAAAGTACACAGACACTCTCCGTCATTTGAAACATGGCGCAATACACTAGAAAAGTACCCAGACACTTTCCGTCATTTAAAACATGGCGCAACACACTAGAAAAGTACACAGACACTCTCCGTCATTTGAAACATGGCGCAATACACTAGAAAAGTACCCAGACACTTTCCGTCATTTAAAACATGGCGCAACACACTAGAAAAGTACCCGGACACTCTCCGTCATTTGAAACATGGCGCAATACACTAGAAAAGTACCCGGACACTCTCCTTCATTTGAAACATGGCGCAATACACTAGAAAAGTACCCGGACACTCTCCGTCATTTGAAACATGGCGCAATACACTAGAAAAGTACACAGACACTCTCCGTCATTTGAAACATGGCGCAATACACTAGAAAAGTACCCGGACACTCTCCGTCATTTGAAACATGGCGCAATACACTAGAAAAGTACCCGGACACTCTCCGTCATTTGAAACATGGCGCAATACACTAGAAAAGTACCCGGACACTCTCCTTCATTTGAAACATGGCGCAATACACTAGAAAAGTACCCGGACACTCTCCGTCATTTGAAACATGGCGCAATACACTAGAAAAGTACCCGGACACTCTCCGTCATTTGAAACATGGCGCAATACACTAGAAAAGTACCCGGACAATCTCCGTCATTTGAAACATGGCGCAATACACTAGAAAAGTACCCGGACACTCTCCGTCATTTGAAACATGGCGCAATACACTAGAATAGTACCCGGACACTCTCCTTCATTTGAAACATGGCGCAATACACTAGAAAAGTACCCGGACACTCTCCGTCATTTGAAACATGGCGCAATACACTAGAAAAGTACCCGGACACTCTCCGTCATTTGAAACATGGCGCAATACACTAGAAAAGTACCCGGACACTCTCCTTCATTTGAAACATGGCGCAATACACTAGAAAAGTACCCGGACACTCTCCGTCATTTGAAACATGGCGCAATACACTATAAAAGTACCCAGACACTCTCCGTCATTTAAAACATGGCGCAATACACTAGAAAAGTAAACGGACACTCTCCGTCATTTGAAACATGGCGCAATACACTAGAAAAGTACCCGGACACTCTCCGTCATTTGAAACATGGCGCAATACACTAGAAAAGTACACAGACACTCTCCGTCATTTGAAACATGGCGCAATACACTAGAAAAGTACCCGGACACTCTCCGTCATTTGAAACATGGCGCAATACACTAGAAAAGTACCCGGACACTCTCCTTCATTTGAAACATGGCGCAATACACTAGAAAAGTACCCGGACACTCTCCGTCATTTGAAACATGGCGCAATACACTAGAAAAGTACCCGGACACTCTCCTTCATTTGAAACATGGCGCAATACACTAGAAAAGTACCCGGACACTCTCCGTCATTTGAAACATGGCGCAATACACTAGAAAAGTACCAGGACACTCTCCGTCATTTGAAACATGGCGCAATACACTAGAAAAGTACCCGGACACTCTCCTTCATTTGAAACATGGCGCAATACACTAGAAAAGTACCCGGACACTCTCCGTCATTTGAAACATGGCGCAATACACTAGAAAAGTACCCGGACACTCTCCGTCATTTGAAACATGGCGCAATACACTAGAAAAGTACCCGGACACTCTCCTTCATTTGAAACATGGCGCAATACACTAGAAAAGTACCCGGACACTCTCCGTCATTTGAAACATGGCGCAATACACTAGAAAAGTACACAGACACTCTCCGTCATTTGAAACATGGCGCAATACACTAGAAAAGTACCCGGACACTCTCCGTCATTTGAAACATGGCGCAATACACTAGAAAAGTACACAGACACTCTCCGTCATTTGAAACATGGCGCAATACACTAGAAAAGTACCCGGACACTCTCCGTCATTTGAAACATGGCGCAATACACTAGAAAAGTACCCGGACACTCTCCGTCATTTGAAACATGGCGCAATACACTAGAAAAGTACCCGGACACTCTCCGTCATTTGAAACATGGCGCAATACACTAGAAAAGTACCCGGACACTCTCCTTCATTTGAAACATGGCGCAATACACTAGAAAAGTACCCGGACACTCTCCGTCATTTGAAACATGGCGCAATACACTAGAAAAGTACACAGACACTCTCCGTCATTTGAAACATGGCGCAATACACTAGAAAAGTACCCGGACACTCTCCGTCATTTGAAACATGGCGCAATACACTAGAAAAGTACACAGACACTTTCCGTCATTTGAAACATGGCGCAATACACTAGAAAAGTACACAGACACTCTCCGTCATTTGAAACATGGCGCAATACACTAGAAAAGTACCCGGACACTCTCCGTCATTTGAAACATGGCGCAATACACTAGAAAAGTACCCGGACACTCTCCTTCATTTGAAACATGGCGCAATACACTAGAAAAGTACCCAGACACTTTCCGTCATTTAAAACATGGCGCAACACACTAGAAAAGTACACAGACACTCTCCGTCATTTGAAACATGGCGCAATACACTAGAAAAGTACACAGACACTCTCCGTCATTTGAAACATGGCGCAATACACTAGAAAAGTACCCAGACACTTTCCGTCATTTAAAACATGGCGCAACACACTAGAAAAGTACACAGACACTCTCCGTCATTTGAAACATGGCGCAATACACTAGAAAAGTACCCAGACACTTTCCGTCATTTAAAACATGGCGCAACACACTAGAAAAGTACACAGACACTGTCCGTCATTTGAAACATGGCGCAATACACTAGAAAAGTACCCGGACACTCTCCGTCATTTGAAACATGGCGCAATACACTAGAAAAGTACCCAGACACTTTCCGTCATTTAAAACATGGCGCAACACACTAGAAAAGTACACAGACACTCTCCGTCATTTGAAACATGGCGCAATACACTAGAAAAGTACCCGGACACTCTCCGTCATTTGAAACATGGCGCAACACACTAGAAAAGTACACAGACACTCTCCGTCATTTGAAACATGGCGCAATACACTAGAAAAGTACCCGGACACTCTCCGTCATTTAAAACATGGCGCAACACACTAGAAAAGTACACAGACACTCTCCTTCATTTGAAACATGGCGCAATACACTAGAAAAGTACCCGGACACTCTCCGTCATTTGAAACATGGCGCAATACACTAGAAAAGTACCCGGACACTCTCCGTCATTTGAAACATGGCGCAATACACTAGAAAAGTACCCGGACACTCTCCGTCATTTGAAACATGGCGCAATACACTAGAAAAGTACCCGGACACTCTCCGTCATTTGAAACATGGCGCAATACACTAGAAAAGTACCCGGACACTCTCCGTCATTTGAAACATGGCGCAATACACTAGAAAAGTACCCAGACACTCTCCGTCATTTAAAACATGGCGCAATACACTAGAAAAGTACCCGACATTCTCCGTCATTCATCTGAAATTTTAAATTTTATCCGTCATTTTAAATTACTTCGAAAATAGACCAGTATTCTCAGACAACAACAAATACCTTAGTAGAATTATATATTACTATAGATATATTGATGATACCATCTGCTTGTTTGATTGTGATAACAAACAATTGGAAAACTTGAAATATATTTCAACAGTATCCGACCTAAAATTCATCACAGTGGATGTAGAAACACAAAACTCACTCAATTTGCTGAATAACTGTATATGAAAATATAACAGCCATAGTTTTAATATATTATAC
The DNA here is from genome assembly GCA_963513935.1 of Aphrophora alni. Taxonomy (NCBI): domain Eukaryota; kingdom Metazoa; phylum Arthropoda; class Insecta; order Hemiptera; family Aphrophoridae; genus Aphrophora; species Aphrophora alni. The sequence goes on along the minus strand of OY740766.1, from coordinate 111,833,750 downwards.
CGAAACCCCACATGCCACCTCGAATATCCAAATACACATAAATGCAGCATAGGTCTATAATAGTTTTATCCACCGTCTTTTAAGCTTTCCATTGAAAAAACGGTGAAAAGACGGTCAATAAAGAATTAGAAATAATTGAACAAATAGCGATTTCCAACGGTTAACAATAACTGCAGGCAAACTCCTTTATAAAATATTTAAAAAATATATATTAAGTTTCAAACGGCAAAAACAAAATCAAATATATGCCCATTAAATTTTGGAATATACTTGATATGAAAAAAATAATTACATTCCCAGCTTACAAAACTTCAAACAACTTAAGGAGAATCAAGTTTTTACAGACAAGTTTGCAAATTCAGGGGTATATAAAATAAACTTACTGACTGCCCTAAATTTTATATAGCACAAACAGGACGAACTTTCACAAAAATGTCGCAGAACAAATTCCTAAACCTACAACAGTTGAGGAAAAATCTAATTTTTTCAAACACTTAATCGACCAAAAAGTACTTCCATACGTACAAAAAGATTTAGGAAAAAAAATTAATATTTAACGTAAGTGTAAAAAAGGTTAGGTTACTTTATTAATAGTCTTGAATAATTTGAAATATACATTACTACAAGAACACAACATAACATTGTTTTTAAGTGATAAAATAAATTGTAGTCCAAATGAAATATTCAATACAGTTATTTCAGTTCAAACATTGAAATATTCATCAGATAAGATAAAAACACATCTTGTGAGTGTGTGTGGAGGGGGGGAGGGGGACTTTTCCAGTGAGGAGTGTACATCTAACAATCAACTTGAATTGGTGATTTCCATACACTTTGTGAAAAATGTATGTGTCTTGTTTATAAGTTGCGTATTTTTATATTTTAATGAAGCAATGAATTGATTTGAAGATAACAATATTATTGTCGAAATAAGTTATTGAATAGAGTTATTTCAAATAAGGTTTGTTACGGACCGAAAAAGATAATAAAACTTTTAATTTATTATACAATCCTGGTGGTTAAAATATAAAATGTCCAAATTATTTAGGCTTGCTGATTCTAGGCTAGAAACTGTTTGCAAAAAATAAAATCATTTATTAACAAATTATGTCAACGGAATCACTAATTGTTATATTAAGAATTATTTTTAACTGTGTGTGTAGTTGGTATTCATGGAATGATAATGATAATAAATGACCTGTAACAATACGACGTACTGTACTTGACATTTTGACGCCAAGAAAGCCGTAACAGACTTGTTTACTCCGACCAGTCATTAACATATAGATTGCACAATCCTGAAATAACCAAGAAAACAATAACTCGTCACTCCGTCATTAACAATTATTATCAAAATTTTACTCTTCTATGCATACATTAATTACAATTAAGCGACTATAACGTGAAATATCAAACGCAAGTTTGGATCTTATTAATTTTCTGAGTTGGTTTGTGTTGATAATAATATCAGTAAAGAAGTCCTGTGGGAATGTCAGCATCAGTTAAGACGGGGGTAAATACCAAGATTTTCTAGAAATCTTTAGTAGTTAAAATTTATAGAATATTCAATCACGGAATTCTACAACCCAAAAGATGATTTAATTTTAATACTAAAATTATTACAGAAAATAAAATAAAGTATAAGGGAACTTTTGGGGGTAAAGTTGTTTTTAATGAGTGTACAGAGACATACAAAATAAAATTTTAATGTCAGATTAACACTTTTAAGTTATTTTTCCAAAAAGTCATCATTTGCTTTCATCAATTATTCTTGATATAGTGTTTTCAGTTTCCTTATTCCAAAAAATATTACTGCCGTTTTACAGTTCATTATTATCATGAACACTGCGATGCGAGTCACTCCTTGAAATACACAAACAGGATGTAGTCCCTCGATACGCGTTCGAAATGTCCCAGCAAAACTTGTTCAAACATTTGAGGTCTGATCTTACAGTATCAGGTCGGAAAATATAGTAGCAAAACATAATTCCACTGGACAATTAATTCTCCACGTTTCTTGATTTTAACGACGAGTCTAAGTCTTTTAGAGGGTCTCATATCTTTTGAAATTAACAAATTCTCGGTGCTCCTACGTTCAAAAAACCAGTAATAAAAATCTCTTTTGTGTCCCCAATAAAAGTGGCCATGGTTTTTCTTATAGCATCTCATTGAACAGGTTGAATATTTTTTGGCTTCCAAGATGCCGCTGTTGTATTGAATATTGTTTACACTCAATGTTTGTAAAGGTCGCATTTTTACTCCAAATCTCCCAACGGAGTGACCATAAAATCGTTCTTTTAATAAAAATGAATAAAATGTTTGAACAGTCTGCTTTTGTATATCGGACATTATTTTCTGCATCCAACCATCGTGGCACATAACTTTTTGTAATAATAATAATATATATATATTTTTTACTTAACAAATTGCAACGTGAAAAAATGGAAAACTCCCTAAACATTATGAAATTTTGTAGTAACGATTTTCAAAATCATCACCGAAGTTCTTTGCCATGGATATAAAGGCTATTTTTATTCTTTAAATACAGAACACAAAAGAAAGTCCGTAATTAGTTTGGAATAATTTTATAATCATAATGGTTCCAGGCAATCTTACGGTAAATTACAACTTTTACCGTAGTGTTTCTGTTAAAGATAATAAATTTTGCTCAAGTATAGCTTCTAAGGATTTAAACAAAATGTATGTGGTTGCCATCACTCAAAAATTGCTGATTTTACTGATTTGATTGAAATTTTAGTGAAATGTGAAGATTAATAATCCAAGCCCGTGTGAAAAATCTCAAGTAAAAAAATAATGGTTTCAAGAAGAACTAAAAAAAAAAAAAGAAGAAAAAAAAGATTCACAATTTACACTGAGGACATGTCTATGCCACAAGGGCGAAGTAAAGTATTCAACTATTTTTTCAAAGATGGCGTCCATGATTCATTTTCAATTTTTTACTGAAATATTTGTTAACAAATAGTTTTGGTTGATATTTTGGTTTTGGGGATAGGTGAGTGAAAAAGTTTGTGCAATGTTTTTGCATGGTTTATTTCTTTTCGGAGTCCGTCTGCTTTCACTCTGAAAAAATACTTGATATTTCACAAGCATAAAAAACTTAAGTGGCATCATATTTTATACGTAAGAGACATTCACATACTTTCTTTCTACAAAGCAATTCATCAAACAATGTCATGATTTCAAAAATTAAAATTCAATCATATTTTAGAAAATTGCTAGGTAATCCAAATACCTACATGTCAGAGATAGTTGCAATAAGTAAGCAAAAGGATAAAATGAATTGTAATTGCAGTTTTTTAAAAAAAAACCTATATGTTTTAAAAGAATCTGTGATTATTATTATTTTTCTAAAGGTTTAGAAAATTTGAGAGCTTTAATAAATTTATAAGGAAACACAAGAAGAAAGATCTGTTGATTTAAAGGTATAAAGTGGTGTATTTCATTAGCTTTCGTTTGATGTATGTGGTTAAGTTTAAAAAAAAAATCCCTCATGATTTTAATTACATTAGTTTTTACTGAAATCGCCCTCGCACAGTATATTAATAACATTTTGGCTCTATAAAACCCCTCCGGATGTTTTGCAGTTGAACTTTGACCTTTCACATTTCGAAAGGCTCTCAGTAAATATCTTATTTCCTAACACTCGACAATTTACATTTCTCATTTTAAGGTTCATTTGTGTTGACTTCTTGCTATTTATTAACGTTTGTAATTACAAATAGACTTAGAGCCCAGGATGAAAACTCTTCTGTGACATTTGACAATTTTGGTGCTTACTATTTTGAGAGTAAATAAAACAGCACTAAATAATGTTGGTAGAAACACTAATGTAAACCTCCCATGAGAGTGCAAAAACAATTTACTATAACATTCTCGTAGACCCATTCACAAAACCAAAAATAATATTATTGGCCATCTTTTCGAAAATCTCTCTAATCTACTTAAACATGAGAAGAAATATCTATATATATATTTCTTTTGAGTGAAAAGTTTGTATAGAAGGATTCCAAGTTTACCAACTTTTGAAAATTGTATATATAGGATGAATGGTGCCAAAAATATCCGAGTGATATCAGTGATAGTATACTTTATATTCAACAGAAGCCCCATCCTATCTAGCTTCGTTTCCGAGATATAAAATTTTCCCGTTTTTTTAAGAAAAACGTGACTTTTCAGTTAAAAATCCTTTTTTCTCCTTTTATTTTCTATCTAGTAAAGTAATGTAACCTCATTTCCAAAAATTAGATTAAATTTTCTAAAAGTTAGTAGCAACATCGTTTTTTGAAACTGAGAATATACATTAATTTACAAGTCCCCAAACATGAAAAAAGTGATTATGAAATGTTATGAAATCTGTGTTAAAATTCAAATTTGTTTTACAAACAAACGACTACATCTATAGATGTTAAAATTTCACATAAACTATTGCTCTTCATAAACTTTCCAACTGTATAAGCGAATTTACTTTATCGTTCATAGAATTATTGTGTTAAGAAAATCAAAAGTTGTGACTAAATATGAAGGTTTTATATAAAGATTTTTGATTTTGGTTCTCTAATTGACACTCAAAAGTGGTTAATTATATTTTTACAATTTTTTTTAATATAAATCGATACACAGCAATAAAAGTCGGTTGCTAATAACTTTCTACAAAAGAAAGCTCTACATTGTCAGAATTAACCAATTTGATTTTTATCAAAGATTTCAAAACATTCACTTTTTATGTTTCGAAAAATGCATATTCTAAAGTTTAAAAAAAAAACGATGTCTTATAAGAAATTTAGTGTACTTTTTTGGAAATGGGGTCAATTGTTAGGTGAAAAATAAAGTGAGAAAATAGAATTTTTAACTAAAAAGTTATGTTTGTCATAAAAAAACTTTAAATAATGTATCTCAGAAACGAAACAAAATAGGATGGTGAATTTTGATGAATAAATTGTACTATCATCCTTATTTTTTGGGCATATTTTTCACCATTCACCCTGTTTACAATATATATATATATATATATTTACTCTGCACGCACAAAAATTGAGCTTGCTTTGCTCCAGTCATCGCATCTTTAATATAAATCGTATTTTTGTTTTGTTTACTTGCTATTTGATCACCGGGTTTGGGGAAATTTATATTTCACTTTAATTTGAAAAAAAAAAAGAAGTTAGAGTCGATTTTGACAAATTAGGTCTTTTATGGCAGTTTTTGTTTGTTTACCTATAGTCTATATAACCTATAATTCTGAGTTTTGGTCTCATGGTTGGTTGTTATTTGTCAAATTTTGTGTTATTAAAATAATAAGTCTCTAGATAAAACCATAAAACCCCCACATATACACAGATTAGAGTTGGTAAGGCTCACATGAATGCAACAAAGATGTTTGGGTAATTATCCTAATATAGGTTTCCAAATGGTGTGAATTTCTGCCGCCATTACTAAGACAGGTTTTATCATCAATCAACTACTAACAGTTTGCAAATGATGTAAAATTCCTCACCAATACCAAGACAATGTTTTCCTCACTTAACATATTAAAAATATTCCAAATGAATAAGACATTCTTTTATTTTTACTTATTTTATTAAACATTTCTAAATGTGAAATTTTTGCTTCATTACTGAGATTGTTTTTGTACAACTTACTGCCGATTTCATCAAAGTTTGGTAAAACATTTAATCGTTGGTTAATAATTTTGTGTTTCGTCAATAATAATTTCTATATATTTACCGTGTTCAAACTTAACAGGACGAACAAAGGTTTAAGTCTAGAAGGCGTTGCATAAAATAGAACTAATGTTCTGATTGGCTGGCTGGAGTTATTTGATTTGATCGATATTTAACTTTTAAATCCGTTAGGTTAGAAATAATTCCTGATTATTTTCACTAGTTGGCTCTCCAGAAGAGTCTTTTGTATCAAGCGTTGTAGTAAACCAATTTATATGTTTAATTTCTTTATTTTGGAGCCCCTTAACACCACAAACCCAGCGACGATGGACTCGAAATTTCAACCAAACCATAACAATGAAGCGCGACGTCGACATGGGAAGACGTTTTCTCCCGACATAAGAGGGATGGTTCTGTGGAATGCGACCTATCAAATCTATGATTCGTAATTGTTGCATTCAGACGTTGGTTTTCTGTATTTTGAAGAGTGTAGTGTGACATATCGATTTGGCACCTAATTAAGTTTACATCTAATCTCCTCGTACTACTTTACTATGGTTCCTAAATTTTAAACAAAATATAAAATAAAAAAATGAGATAAGGTCAAGATATGTGGATTTCATCAAAATTGCTCTATATCAGACGGACATAAAATAGTATATTTGAAGAAAGGTATCTAAATTGTTAGAACATGTAATTCAACCAACTTCTTAGCTGAATACATAACACCACCCATAATCCAAAATAAATAATGTAAAGATTAATATAGAAACCCAAATCCCTGCCATCAAATGATTAATGTAATTATTGATTTTTTTTTCGTTAGCCATAGCTCTATGTTATATAAACAGTTCAACAGTTAATTACACTTTGTATTGCTTTCCGAATACAATACATTACCAAATAGACAATATGAGAACTAAACAAAGATGACGACCCTCCTAAATTGTAAAATTTCAGCTTTCAAAACCACCCAATTAATTGTATTATTAATTCACCTAAAAGGATAATAAATAATGAAAATCAGATAGAAGCAGTCTTATTTAGAACATCAGTTTATTAGTATACTTTATCCAGTCTAACTGTGGCCACAAAAATAGAGGATAAAAACATTATACATTTTTAAAATTATTTTGTAGTAGAGATACGTATGGAATAATGTATATAAGTAATTACCTAGCCTGATGACGATGTCTGTGGCAGCGAAACATGTAGTCACCTAATATACAAAAAGAAGTTCTGCAATTGTATATCACAATGTACAGTGAATTTTAAGAAATGAAACTTTGCACAATATTCATTAAAATAGTACGATAACAAAACAATTCCAAAACTACTTTATTGAACTCAGAATAGATATTTCTGTAAATTCAACACTGATTTTTAACTCAATTCAAAACTTTATACAGTATAACGTATGAAATATTAAAATGATTTACAAAATTTTTTAACATTATTCTGTAATAATTTTGCTAAATCCTGTATTTTAATTTTACTTTAAGAGGCTTTTAAGCTAAAACAATTAAAATGTAGCACAAATCTAAAAACTAACAGTTTTCCTCATTTAAAACAATCAAACTTATTTAACAATTTGTTGCAAATAAGATATAATTTGCAAGTTATAGACATTTATTTTAGGCTCTTTTAATAATAATAAAAATCAGCGAACACGTTACAAAATCTATTTTCAGAAATCCCCTTATACTTTATTATCTTGTACAAAACATTGATGATCATAATTAGATTTATCACATCAATGATCATATAGGTTTATAAAACTCTATATAATATAATTTTATTACGTGTATTCCCCCTTTGTAATCTATTCTGATAAGGGCAGGCTTAAATAGTGAATCAGATTGTTGAGTATCCAATGGAGTATCATTGATCAAGTATTACAGACCGATAACAGATAATGTTTTGAAAATGTCAACTCGTGACATCACCTAATTTCAAAGAAAATATAGATGTTCAGCCCACGCGACCACCCACGATACACCCTAGTGACTAGTGATATTTCAAGCATCAATGTTGGCTGCACTGCTTCTACTGCACCGGCCTTCTACACACTGAATTAAACTTCAGGATCAACATGGCGCTGTTATGTCTTTTCTATTGTTCCTTATTGGATAAGCATTAAAATAAGGTGAGATTATGTGTTTCTAGACATTCGATGTTTCTTTTAAAAGGCTTAAAATTAGTTGAAATAAAAATATCGTAACATTTCAAATTTATATGTTTAATTCTGTATTGAAATTTGTGGTGGGGGATGATGATTTGATTACTGTTATTACTATTGAAGGATAAGGGTTATTTTAGGCAATATTTAAATTTAAACTAATGTATAGTAAAGAAAAGACAAACTCTTTAATTTTTTCTATTAAAAAATGTAAACATTTAATGCTTCCAGTAATATAAAAATTAACATAATTCTCTGCAAATTTGAAGATAAAGAGAAATGGAGGAAACAAATATTTTGATAGATTGATTTTCCTCTCCCACATCTCGCTTAAGGGTTAGATTGCAATACTGTACTCTACAAAATTATTTGTATATTCAGCTGTATAAATAACCTGTCATTATTTTCCTATAAGCAAATATTAAACTTAAAATTAAAATACTAGATACCTTTTCTTTTTAAATGAAATGGACACTAAATGATAATGATTATGCGAATTGTTATATATTTGATTAATTAATTAAACATATTGCAGTATTATTATTTATATGAGAACTGATATCATGATCTGTGATTGCAACTGTGATGTATTGAATTAAGGGATGACATTAAGGGTCAATACATCAGGTCATGGGGATGTTGAAATACTGCCAATCGCACCAGCTGCAAAATTAAAACGTAAACATTTTTTGCGTTTCAATTTTCTTATTGCTTCTTTTTTATATGTTTAATCATTTTATTATTTTTTTAAATTATTAACTTCATTTCTATCTTATAACGATAATTTTTGTACGATTTTTGTACGATTTGTAATTTTTTAACGATATTTCGCTAAAGTGATAAATTTTATTTATTATAAAACTACATTCAAAGATAAAAACTTTTTTTAATATTGAAGGTTTATCTAAATTTATGAACGGATATGGTTTTTTAATTATTCAATTAAATAAGAGTGTTTGTGCGCATGGAAAATTTATAATTTGGTTGGTTTTCAAAACGTAACTTGATTTAATAAATTAAAATTTAAGAAGATAAATAGTAATGATTGAATGAAATGTATTTTTTTGTAGTACGTTTCAGAAATGTTGTCGAATAAAATACTTTGAACCTGCTTGCGTCGTTAACACAATTTTTGAAAATGAACAAACGTCTTATTTGCTGTATAAAAAAATGTAGATTGAAAACAAAAATATACAATTCTTGTTTTAAAATACATATTTCTATTATTAATGTATGTGGATTATAGAGTAAATTGACAACAATACAAATATCATATCCAAATTTGAAATGTTCAATCCACGAGTTTTTTGGGTTTTGCGAAATGTTTAATCAAATTAAAACAATCAGAGATATCAAGAGGTTTCGGTATGAATTTTAATAACATGAAATTATATAATTTTAAATTATACTATAACTACAGATAGATCAAAATTTCGAAATAAATCTCATTTGTACTCATATAGGCTAACTCTTTATACTTGAGTTGTATCTGGAAGCGTATTGTATTTTGTTCACAAATAATAGCAAATTATACATACAATATATATATGTAAGACTACATGTAATATATAATGTATATATGTATAACATTCTAAATGTAGAACAAATCTAAACAACTAACAATTTTCATACTTAAAGCATTCAAACTTATTTGTTGCATAAATGTAAATAGGATAGAATTTACATGGTATAGATATTTATTTTATTATATATATTGTATAATGTTTTGTTACACATTTGATATATTAGACTATCTAACAAGAATTTCTAGGAGTGCAGTTTTTGCGTAAATCAGTTTTAAGAAACATTTTCGAAATTATTCATTAGCCTAAAACTAAGATTTTAAAGATTTAAATGCTCTTCAAATATACGGTTTTATTCCGGATAAAATATAATATCATAATTATTTAGACAAATATTACAGCCACAAAATGCATGAGATATGCAAACTTTTACTAATACAAACGAGTAGTTACAAAATAAACAATTTTAATTGTTTAATAATTGTTTTGTAAACATATATATAATTCTGGATCTTTCAAAAGTAATGTAAAATTTGACATAAGCTGATATACCTTGAGAATGAAATAAATGATTTTATATGATGGTAAATGGATTTTTTTTTAGCGTTTAAATTGTTACAATAGATTTAGTTGAAAATATGACAACCTATACAAAACATTTGTCGTGTGAATTTTATTGAGAAAAAAGTTCACATTATATTTGAGACAGATTCTTACTTCTGGTTTAAAAGACGGTCTGTGCAACGTTATTTGAACATGTTGAGTGATATTGTTTTATCAAAACAAGATGGAGTACTGTGATAAATTATTTATTACACAATATTAGAAACTAAGACATCAATATCGTGGCCTCTAAGATCTCTAGATTTAAATCCTATGCACTTCTGGTTTGGGCAATGTTTAAAGATGTTCCTGAGCAGGCCGACAACTATTGAAGAGTTGATAGAATCACTTAAATCATAGCTCCAATCTAGTCGAAATTCTTAAAGACCACCCTCACCTTGGTAAAATGTATTGCAGCTTTGTACAAAAGGAGAATGCGTATTGCACGTTTTAACAGTTAGGTATTATATCCTTTGAATTTTGTGTGGGATCTATAAATCTATAAATCAATATATATAGATATACATTTTAAATAAATATGTTAATTACTTTTGAATTACAAATTATTTAGAAAAAATTGTGTATTTCAGGGGTTTTTTCCGTAAGTGTTTTAAAACAAAAAACTGAAGCTGTGTTGTTTTTGTTTAAAGAAATAAACTGCTGTATTTAATTAACAGTGTTGGTGTTATAAATACATCTAATAAAATGGTAATCAACAATTAATTCTCATTGATACTGGGTTAAACGGTAAATTAAATTGTTTGAACATTTAACCGTTTCTACGTTCCAAGCCTAAGTACATTACGATGGCATCGGAATAAACAATTAAAAAATAAACTTAATTCGTCCATTAAGACAAACACTTCTTGTTTTTTTCTTTTTTTGTAATTTTGAAATATAACTATGCAGCAGCTATCTTTTAGAAATTTATCATTATTGTTGCGTTCCTATAACAGCCCTTAAAATTTAATTAATTTAACGGGAAAATTGTTTACACAGTTCATTTTTTTATAATAATTGGAAAATTATATTACCCCAGAGTAATCATAAAATCGGAATTTTTGTATTGATGTCAACTTTAAAGAATTTTATCAATGCTATAATTATGACTAAATGAAATTCTTGTATTCTTACTTCAAATTAGAGAGAAGGATAACAAAGGATTTCTTTGAAACTCTAAAACTTGATTGGTTACTTTTATTGATTTAAGATACACAGTTTAGAGCGATGTTTTTTTTTTTTTTTTTTTTTTTTTTTTTACCGATACATTGTAAGTTTTAAGACTCAAAATTAACTCAATATGTGCAATGTCTTTGAAAAGCATAAATTATTTGTTATTACAAGCAATGACAATTTTGCTACACTTAAACTTATTTAACGCAAACTCGCACACAAATTCAAAGAAGGAAATTTATATTTATATCCGTCCAATGTTGTTTAAATATAAGCGAGAAGTTCCTTAAATGAAATATTAAAAAATATATTTATTGTCTTAGATATTCCTTCTTGTTATTACTGTAAATGTTAATTTAAGCCCTGGTATGATTGTTTGATTAGAGGTTTTCCCCCAAATTAATTTTTAAGTATTGCTATCATATAAAACATGATGATAGCAATACTTAAAAATTCCAGCGCAACACCCTCTGTCCTTCCGAAACGTGGATCTTGTACAACAACAATCTGACTAACCATACTAAGTCTACACCTAAAACTCACTTTGCGTCCCCATATTTTCTATCTCTCCGCCCAAAAATATCTGGCGGTCAATTCCTCGAATCTTATCGGCCAACCACTCTAACCAGTCATACCTTGTACTTCATTACCAAAAAAATAATGCGGTGCTTATATCTTTTACCTCTTCATCCAACAAACTGGCTGTCAGTACTTTGAATCTTGTCGGCTAACAACCTCTGACCGTCCATATGATATACCTCTTCTTCTAAAAATCAATTTCCGTCTATACCTCTCTCTCTAACAAACGTTTTCCCGTTCGTACTGTGCGTCGTATGAATCTCTGACCGTCCATTCTACTTTGCCTCAGAATCACTTGCCGTCCATACTTTCTACCTCTCCTCCCCCCAACTATTATTAATTGTAGTTTAAGAGACAATCAATTTTGTATTACGTACCTACACGTCCCTATTATCAATGACAGTCGAGATATTGTACGTAATTACTATTTCAAAAACAAATTTATTTTGTTAAATTACGGGACTAAATTAATCAATTAGGATCAAATTTAGATACATACCTATATATGTTTTGCTGTCAAGCATTCAGAGCTATATTATAGTTTCCAGGCCGAATTGTTCAATTGTTACAAGATGGTGGCCATATTAAGTTCGATATACTGTATTAAGTTCCGTATTAAATTTAATATTTATAATTATTGAAACATACATAAACTTAATGTACACGTACGAATACATAAATATAAACACTAATATCTAATCTACTAGGACCAATTTAATAACCAATAATTTCATACTTGTTTAATTTTAAATGTGGTAAATTATTGCTAAAAATAATATCTCTATTATTTATTTATTTATTTATTTATTTGACAGACAATTCCCGGACCTGAATTTTTAGAGAGATAGCTGCCAAAGAATTTTGTTTTTTTCATTAGAGGTTACGTTTAAGTAAGATTTTATCAAAATCGTTAAATCGAATATAAAAACATTGGAATTTTAAATTCTGGTCTTACGGCTGTTACACCTATGTTTGAATTTTTCTGTGGGTAAGAATTTTTGTGTAGTAATTTCTGCAAAGTTTATTTGTGTTTACTTTATTTTATAATTTTAGTAAAACACACACACACACACACACACACACACACACACACACACACACACACACACACACACACACACACACACACACACATTCACACACAAAGACAAAATGTATTTCATTTAATTAAATAAACTGTATAATTACATGAAATTTTTGATGAACAGAATTAACATTTTGAATACATTTTTTAAATTATTTATTTATTATACAGAAGATTTTATATTCTATATACTTTTTTTTACACAAAATATAAAAAAAAACATCAAATTCTTATTTAGAGTCCCTAAAAAGACGGATAATATGAGTTATATCTAAATCTCTTAACCACACATTAATTGTTTAAGTTCATTTTGAATTTATTTAGTCATATTTAATTGTAAAATGAGGTAATAAAATACCTCTAATATTTGGCAATAATGTTTGTTTGCCATAACTCTTAATTTATATTTTGGGACTTCAGCCGATTATTCTATTGCTACAATCTTGAAAAAAGTAAAGCTATAGGCCTAGACATGTCAGCGATACCTAAATGATGCAAAGCAAAACTAGGCTATAATCTTTTATTATATTCCTCACATTAAAAATGGCTATTTCAGGCTTATTTTTTGGAATATATTTAGGGTTTTTTAAATACAAAATGCGAAGCGGGAAAAAGTTTAAAAAATATTATACACATACACATTTTTGGAATTTTTTACCTCGGTTATGTTTTTTGTAATTTATCCAAATACCTCTAATTTTATTTAGAATTCATTATTTGAGGAGTCGAAATATGATTAAAAAGTAATTTCAGTCTATATCTTGAAGCTATCAGAAGCAATTTCACTATTCTTCAAACAGTCTATTGGGGAAAAAAGAATTCGTCAAATACTGTTTAATTTGTCAAACTAAAATATTCATATTCAATTAAAATAAAACTTGTCGTTAGCAGTTAAGAATAATTTTAATAGTTTTGAAAATTACATTTTTGTGTTTAGTTTATCACCTGCGGTCAGCATTTGTGGCCATAATATAGGCCCTATTTATCAAATTAAATCAAAATAGGCCCAATTGTTTAAGATTCAGGACAATGTAAGGACGATAGACAGACATTGAAAAAAACAAAACATTTTTGTACTTAGGAAACTCAAATTGAATATTTCTAAAAACAAGCAAAAAACTTACCATATTATTTTACAATGATCACAACTTATTCTCCATCGTTAAAATCACTTAATTCTAATCTGGGGATTTTTATAATGTGTAAAGGATTGCGTGCCTTTTCATAACCTGTTTGCAATTTATTATCGTATACTAACTTATATTAAGATAAGGATTCAAATTTGTAATTGCATGTCTTTCTCTGATATGAACTAATGACAAGTATATCTCAGCCACTGGTAATAAATATAGGTACTGTAAAACATACAGACAAACAAACAAACGAAGTACTTGAAACTTGAGTTAGTAAAATTTTAGTTATTGAAGAAATTCACTTAGATTACGACAAAGGTTACAATATCAATCTAAAGATTACAGAACCGCAGATGGAACTGACACAGGATATACATTTCAATCCTGTCTAATACCCTTGTCTGTCTGTCGAGATACTTCCATGCAGCAGATTACATCTTTAAATCCTACGACAAGCCTATCTCAGATCTTAATTTTACTTGGCAATAGATTAAATCCCTAACAGTTCTTTTATAGACGTCTATTGTATTTCATGTATTGTTTTATTTCATTATATTATGAAATATTCAAACAATTTACATTTTAAACATCATGGTTTTTAATATGTTCTTGGTTTTTCGCATTTTATGTCTTCATTCTTCAATTAAAATAAATTTATAGTGGCTTGAAACTTCGGTAACCTGTTTGTGGTAATAGAAAACTGTCTACAAAAATGGTAGTTGCTATTATGATGAATGATATTAAATGTGCTTTTAATTCTCGTTTATTAAACTACAGGAAGTCAGACAAAGTGAAATATTTGCCCTATTTAAAATGCAACGTTTTTGTCCTTCGTCGCAAAGCATCACTTAAACTTTCCATTTTTAGTTATTTGTAAACTGTTGGTTATAGCGATGCTTGCTGTTTTTAAAAATAGAAAGAATCAAACAACTTCCTAGTATATTTAAAATATATATTAAAATTATTCTAAAAGATAATACGGGATGGATATAAACTTCATATTACCGTAATTAAATAATAACATTTTAATATTATTAGAGATGTTATTTTTAATAATAAGCAAAGTAGTTTACAAATTCCCTACAGAGCTGTTGTGTAACACTGCTGATTATATCGGGAACTCTACAAGATACGACGTTGAAAAATTGCCTACATTCCAATCTTCGAAATGCATGGTATATTTTACATACTTTAAAACTAATAGTTTAATGTAAGCTAGAAATGCTTGAAAAATACATTCTACTTATTTGGAAATTATCAAATACAATGAATGTTTACACCAAATTTAGTGAAATCCTGACAAAAATTATTTCAACCGCCATAGTGGAAAGTCCAGAAACCTATTAACCTATTATAACCTGTTAATAAGATTGTATTTTTTCTTCAATTTTAAACAGAAAATAAATTAATATTTCAACAGAAATTAAAAAGAAATTGAAATTTTGTACCTCATTACAATGAAACTACAATTTTAATAGTCATTTGTAAGAATATAAAATTGAAGTAACCTAATTTCCCCCGTGGAAATCTGTAAACAGATGTTAACTTTGTGTTAGTTTTCACAATGGATGTTTTCATTTAAGCTTTGTGAAAAAACTTATATTAACAAAAATTAATAATATTTTTAATGTTAAATCAAACGGGACAGCTTTGTACTACTAGACTACTAATCTATTGCCAAATTATTGAAAAAATTAAAATAGAAATTTTGTTGTAATTATAATTACATTTTTGAGAATAACTTTACTATTTGTCAAAGGTGTACACTATAGTACACTAGATCCAGTAGTGCCGCATCACCGACACGAGTAAAGGTTTCTGGACATATGCAACAGCTGAGCCCCGCGACCCTGACATTTTTAATATATGAGATACAAATCTACGTTGTCAAGACATTAATAATCAAATATCAATTACAAAATGAATGTCTAATTGACTCCGCAGCGATTTCTCAGAAACCGTTTGACAGTTTTGGACCAAAATTGGTTTCCATGGGTTTGTTTGGCACTTTATTATACACATAATATATGTTGCTCTAACTCAAAATTTGGAAATACCTGTTAGAAGGAAAAAAAATACAAAATTGGAATTTGACTTGATCAAAATCGGCTTTACGGTTTACGAATAACTTGTAATTTTAGTTGAAATTTAATCAAAAAAACCTGAGCCGAATGAATGTAAGATATTCGATTGCCTTTAATTTTCACTTATTGACAGATGACTTCTGAAATGAAATTTTTTGAAATTTAAATAATTGTTTTTACTTTCACGCATAAACGTTAAAGAAAATGTTTTGGAATTAATTTAAAAAAACTATGTTAAGTTTAAAAAAATATCCGTTGTAGAATTCCTTGAATCTAAACAAATATATTATTTATTATTTTAATAATTCCTGTCTGTCTATAACCCATAAGGTGGACATATTTTGAGTTTTCTCCCTGATTTTTATAACTTAAAATTTGGGAGTACAAAGTTTTGGTAATACAAAACAGAATATTGGCTCTTAAAGTTTTACTAAAACGTAGTCTTTAAGGGCTTAATGAAGCATATTTTTGAGTTTTCGGTCGAAAAGTTAAAAATTAACCTTGGACATCAACTTGCATGTATAAAAATCGGAACTACATTTTTCGTTTAAATTTTCTAAACAAAATCCTGAAAACTAAAATTAGTGTGTAATTCAAAACTGTTTTCATATTCAGAAGTCAATATGAAATTAAAAGAGGCCAATAAAGCTTGTGTGTCTATCGCAATGGGAATAACAAGTTATATAGTTATTAACGATAAATGATTATGTTTTAAATTTCTTTATTTCCCCGTGCAGGATATTTTTATGTGAGAAAAAGTAAGTAAGCAATTTGTAGACAGTTTTACTGTTTTTCAGATTAAAAAAATTAAAATACCACACTTCGTATGCACAACTAGATCGGACAAGGAATAGATCAATTCAAATTTGTGTAGTTGTTTGTTATAGAGACCATTTGGAGTCCGAACATCCTCAGATTTGTTAGTGCAAAAATGAAAATTATAAACTTTTATTTTATTTTACTATTTTCTGCAATTACTAGTTAAGCTTATAACGGTATTGTGACGTAAACAAGCGCGAGGCTCATAAACTATCAAAATTAACCTGATGATGGTGGCAAGGATTTTATTTACATATGGTTTGTTAGATTAGATTTGAGTCATAAATCAATTTTTACATTTAGTTGAAATAATTTGGGCTGATTTTGGTAATTTGGACGTCATCCAGAGTTCCTTTTCAATTTTTCCGATACATCCCGTTTATATATTTTATAGTAGTAGAAAATTTTAACCCATTTTGAATTTTGGTTTTGTCTTGATTTATACAATGTTTGGAGATATAACCAAAATATGTCCGTATAAAATTTTTTTTAAAAATGTTTGAAGTGTCATCAATGTTCAGGACAGAGAATCCGCCGAATCTCGTATGAAGGTTTTGTTTTGGAATCAGGGACTTTTAAACATCTACACAAATTTCGAAGGTAATTTCTTTGTCCATCACGATACTTTCTCTGTTTAGGAAACTAATAACAATTTATTTCAAATTTTAAATGTAAATTGTTTGAATATTTCATAATATAATGAATTAAAACAATACATGAAATACAATAGACGTCTATAAAAGAACTGTTAGGGATTTAATCTATTGCCAAGTAAAATTAAGATCTGAGATAGGCTTGTCGTAGGATTTAAAGATGTAATCTGCTGCATGGAAGTATCTCGACAGACAGACAAAATTGAAATGTATATCCTGTGTCAGTTCCATCTGCGATTCTGTAATCTTTATATTGATATTGTAACCTTTGTCGTAATCTAAGTGAATTTCTTCAATAACTAAAATTTTACTAACTCAAGTTTCAAGTACTTCGTTTGCTTGTTTGTCTGTATGTTTTACAGTACCTATATTTATTACCAGTGGCTGAGATATACTTGTCATTAGTTCATATCAGAGAAAGACATGCAATTACAAATTTGAATCCTTATCTTAATATAAGTTAGTACCTATACGATAATAAATTGCAAACAGGTTATGAAAAGGCACGCAATCCTTTACACATTATAAAAATCCCCAGATTAGAATTAAGTGATTGTAACGATGGAGAATAAGTTGTGTTCATTGTAAAATAATATGGTAAGTTTTTTGCTTGTTTTTAGAAATATTCATTTTCGGGTTTCCTAAGTACAAAAAAAATTGTTTTTTTCAATGTCTGTCTATCATCCTTACATTGCCTAAAGATTAAGCAAATGACCCTAACTTGATTTAATTTAATAAATAGGATATATTATGGTAATAAAGAAGCTTTGTTTTTTGTTTGTTATTTGATAATTAAAAATTTGGGGTGCTTTAAGGATAATTCAGTTTTGAAATCTTACGTTCATTTACATACAGTTGTTCAAACTTAAAATATGGACATTAAAATGAAAACACAAAATATGTTACATGAAAACACAAACATCAAAATATAATTTCTATAATAAATAATTATTTTACATTTTATAACTAAAAATAAAATATTCTTCCTTTTTCCATAGTAGGGTGGCTCCACCTATTACATATAATTTGTATGTTGCTTCTATATGGATATTGACTCTAGTATATCTTCGTGTTGTCATATTTAAAATGTATACCTAAATAGACAACACCGATATATTATGGCACATACGTTTATTTTTTTACTTATGTGTAGTATATAGAAAAAAAAACAATGTCGAGGTTTTGCGGTCTCAAAACTAGAAAGAAATAAGTAATGAAATTAAGAAGAGTTTTAATTGTTTAAAATTTTGGTAAAATACTAATCTGCTCTTAATTTTAAGAATTTATTTGTTTTATACTAATATAGAAGATGAATTTATAAAAGAAAATAATTTTGTAAAAAAATTTATGAAAAAATAATTGTGTTTAAATATCAATGAAAAGTTAATTTGTTGCAAAAAGTTAATTTATATATATATAAATTAATTTCATAACTAAGAATTATTGTGCTTGCAATTATTTTAATAATCCACACACAGGTTAACAATTACATCTAAGTGACTATGGAACTAAGGACTAAGGAAATAGGAACTTTCCAAAGAACTCACTCTTAAGATATGTAATAAAAGAGATTAAATTTGCTCTTGAGCTCCCTGAACTAAGGGAAAATTAATTGTAATTACTGGAAGTGTTATATAGGGGGGGGGGGGGTACCAATAGTTTAG
Organism: Aphrophora alni; assembly: GCA_963513935.1. Lineage (NCBI taxonomy): Eukaryota > Metazoa > Arthropoda > Insecta > Hemiptera > Aphrophoridae > Aphrophora > Aphrophora alni. The sequence goes on along the minus strand of OY740766.1, from coordinate 111,814,578 downwards.
GCCCAACCTAAACTGTTGAAGAGATTAAGAGGTTCAGGTGAAAATTGAAAAAGCCTATACTTCCAGTGAACCGTCTAAATCCACTCAATGCTCTCGAAAACAAACTCTGTAATAAATATTACACGGTTTGAGGTAAGTGTGTTAATTAAAAAGGGGAAGGCGCACAGCCTAGCTCAGTTTACAACAGAATAGCTGAGTTTGTCCGTTATAGTACATTGAGAAAAAAATGGTGTTTATCTTAATGGGTAGGATCTGTGGACATTTTATGGTCCCTCATGAGAGAAATCTTAGTAGTTTGAATTTCTATATTATGTTGGTATATAAAGCTAGGCTTCATACAAATACGATGTTACTATTTCATCAAAGTTTGTCTCTCTTTAGTTTCAACAAGATTGCTTATTCTCTTTTTTGGTTAAATTTATTTGAGTTTGTTAATCAAAATATTGTAATAGATTTTACAGCTTAGGCTAGACCCCAGTATAGTTCATTGAATTGGTACAATTGCCACAAAAAAAAAAAAAAAAAAAAAAAATGGGAGCATTCAGTGGCACAGTTACATTGTAAGCTATACTAAAAATAAAAATATTCCTTTGAATTAGAAGTTGAAAATTATTAGTTTTCTTGTGTGGACTGATTGAATTCAGATCAGTTTTATAGAGAACATAAACAAATTTCAAACTATTAAAATTATATATATATATATATATATATATATATATATATATATATATATATATATATGTTATAAACCTGTAGATATCTTATATAAATTCGTATATTATATTTTACTTACATATCTGAGGAAAGTATTCTAATAGTTTCAAGGAATCTGACTCATGCACAAAAACTTTGACCTCCAGACCTAGGAAATGCTGATTAGATATTTAATAAATCTAGTTCATCATACGAACACAGTACTGTCACTAAAGGAGGTTGAAATATGTGTTCAACAAATTACAAAACAATTTCAGCACCATATAATGTTTTTTTAACAGGTATACTTCCTTGGTTAAAACTTATCTGATATCTAACTGATACCGTACTAAGGTATTCAATTTTAAAAAGAGCACCTAAGGCCTACAATATTTTGTAATTTGATTGTTTTTGTTCGTCCTGATTTTTTTAAATTACAATTTTTTTTTTATATTTATAGAACTGAAAAAAAAAGTACAGGGGGCCCACTACATTTATCAATTTTGGTTATTGTCTATTTTTTTCTAAATTTTTTAGAGAGAAAAAACTAGTTTTGTTAATACATTATTATTTAATTCTAACAGCATTCCTAAGACCATGGTATTTCATAAATTATAATAAATTAAATAATTTGTGGAAAGAAATAATGTTAAAATGACATTGATGTACAGATAGTAATATTGATTTGTACTAAAATGATGGAAAAAAAAACATGATTAACATAATCTTCATTGTACAGTTTCATATTTATTAAAATTGATTAAAAATTAAATCGTATATGGTAAAGAGAAAATAATCTACATGGCATAGTCTAGTTTTTACCCAATTACCATAAGAGGGACAGTTATGATATTAACCATCATGTATGTAAATCTTAAAATTATGTTTACTCATAATTGAAAAACCAATCAACCGATTTACTCAAAAGTGTGTTAATTATTGTAAACCAAAAGAATATTTTAATCTAACATATTTTTTATCTCTGAGCTATGTTTTGCCTCTACTCTAAGAAAACTTACTAAATTAAGTTTTCATTATCATAAAAATTCATTTTTATTTTAGTGAAAAATTGTGATAACTTAAATTCAAGACCAGAAACTAAAACACAATTTTTGTTATTTATTTTATTAATAAAATAATTTTTGTGCAAATTTGATTTCAATAATAATATTTTTAAGTTGCAAAATACAAATATAACAGATATTTAATAAAATATTTCAAAAATAAAAATTGTACAACATAATTCTTATTATATTGATTTATTTTTGTATTTAATGAATTTTAAATGACCATTCTAATAGAAAATAATCTCTTGTGACCTGCTTTATGACATAAAATAAAACCTTCATATTACTTTTTTGTCTTCATGGGTTAAGTATTTTCAATATAACTTTAGTTCAAAATTATAAATATTTATAACTTAAACTTATGTATGTATTATAAGGATTTAGGTATAAATAAATGCCAATTCCCATGTCCTCTTTAGCTCCTTGAAAAATTTTCAGATTTTCCTCAATTTTGTGTGTGGAATTTAGAAAAATTTGTATACACTTTTTTAGCAGATGATACAAACTTTATTGATTATCACCACCACTAGACATTCTTGAGTTCTCGAGCTGTTAATATCATTTCAAGGTAGGGAGAATTTCCCCAGTTAACCTTCCCAGACATTTTAAACTTGAAAATCAAAATCATGTTCTTTACCTGAATCAGTATCATTTGTCTTTCAAAAGATAAATAAACGATTGTCTCATCCCAATGACAACACTTATTCCATCCATCCTTAGGACATACAAATTGTGAATGGTGTTTATTGTTTAGTCCTATCAGTTGATATTATATTTAAAATAATATAAACTCATTAAGTAAGAAACTTACTTACTTCTTAATTCTTGTACATATCTCTGGCGCCAAGTGATGTCAGCCACACGATATCTCTCATACATCTGGTCAGCTGGCTTCCAAAGGCCAGGGTTCCTTAGGATTTAATAGAGGGTACAATCTGCTTACAGTCTCATTTTCAGTTTCTCTCTGGCATTTCAGTATTCTGTACCTGACATCTAAGGGGAATATGGTCAAGAGTCTTTTCTTCTTTTTGGTAGACCAAACAATTTAGCAACTCAACAATTCTGAAGCAGAATAAATACAATTTGGTGATGTCCGGTTCTTGCTCTCGATGCAGAGATGGAGATTGAGCAAGACATATCCCTATAAATGTTTTTGTCATTTGGAGTCTTCAAGATAGAGTATAGATGTTGTCCACAAATTCCATTATCCCATTACTCTATTCATCTTGTTTATGGTACCCCATTGCATAGAGCATTGTTGTAGGCACTCAAACTCTTGGGATACTGGTGTCAATCCAGATATTCTATTTACCCTCTCATTTCACTGCAGGCAGCAGTGTCCAAGTACCCATTCAAACCAAATTTCTCTATATTCCATTCTATTCAGCATTAAATGAATTTCTCTTACTCAGTGATAATAGTCTGATAGCATGCACTGTTCTAAAAGTTGAATGCACTCTTAGAGTCACTGAAGATGCACACTTTTCTTCATTTATACTAGTGAAGTGAGCGATGGCTGTATTAATAGCCAGGAGTTCTACATCTGTACTTGATACTGAGTGTCAGGCACAATTTTGGATCGTAAGGCAGATGGTAGAAATCTGTTGAAGAAGCGCTAGAAGTTTCAGATATTTATCCTAAACTATCTTGTTCAGTTGTATATCTATGGGTTCAATATTTAATTCTATTTCCATGGCTTGTAATGTGGTGGTTTTAGGGCAGCACAAGCAAATTATTAATGATAAATTTTGTTTTAATTTTGTTATTAATGCATATGTTTTAGTTTAAAAGGGAAAAAACAATATAATCAAATTTATTCTTTGTGGACATACATACAAGTGAAAAAGTTTGTATAATATTTAAGCACTATATGCTATCCAGATGATCTTCTTCTTTATTTTCTTGTACACTCAACCTATAAGTGTTTAATATCATACTATTCCCTTTGTTGGTAATATTAAACACTTAAATATACCCAGTAAACTTTCTGAATAGTCAGGATTATCACTTCCATGTGTCCTTCACTATAATATAATCACATGTTATGTGCTAAGTTTATATATTAACAGAACTTGCTTTAGCCGCATTTTATTTTATATTTTCATTACTGGTAATTTCAAATTACACAATAAAACATACCTTTTACACTTTAATAATAACCAATACCAATGTGTTATGTTGGTAATAGAAGGCTAGGTAGTGAAAATGGTTACTGATGACAGTAACCAAGACCAGTTTGTGTATGTTATGTCGGTAGTACAAGAGTGGGTAATGAGATCGTAGACTGATGACATAATTACAGAGATGTATACAGATTATTCCTCTTAATGCATAGCAGGCAAGAACATCTGATGCAGATAAACTTGTTAGAAGAGAGTCTGATCTTTCTTGGACCCCCACATGGATAAATTGAAATTTGCTCTAATTTTACAACTTAAGAAGAATGTTCCACCTAAATTTTTGCAGAACATTTTTTGCTCATATTTGTGTTAAAATGTTACAAGGTTGTTGACTTTTATTCCAATTGTCATTATAATTGTGATATTTACTGATTTTATATATTTTCTAAAATCACTGCAATACACCGTTTTTCAAGGTTTATGAGTCTACTTTTTTTGAGCTTGAAGAGCTAACAATGTCAACACACTCACTTACACGGGCAGTCAACAAGACGAGGTCTGTTATGGTAATTCGTTTGAAGTCATAAGTACTTACTTATTAAAAACTCGCTAATTTTAAGTTTTATAACTTTTAATTTTTCTTCAAATTTTATTTTGTCACCTTTTTTTTCCCTTAGCTCAAGTTCTATTTACTTTTTATTTTATTCTGCTATCTCTTTCCCGTTTGGAAGAAGTTTAATTTACAATTGAAATCTTTAAGTTTATATATTTTATAACTATCAATTTAGTGAGTACAAACACAGATTTTAATTTATATTACCTGAAAAAAAACACACATATATAAGGTACTCACAAAATAATATCAACACTAATATAAGATGTTTAAAAAAAATTTACTTTTTCTGAATTCAATAATTTTCAATAATAACTCGTTGGTCACTGTAAAGAATTTATCTCTTTACACTTTGTTGTTATATATCTTTATTAAGAAGATATACACCATTGAAGTTGGCATTTTATTACCTATTGTTTTAGTAATAAAAATTCTCCATTATTAAATTTTACTATTATTGCTTGGTCATCTTACTTACTAAACATAATTATTTCATTACTTTTGGTTTTCTTACATATTTTCCCCTTTAATTTGCTTTAACCCTTTCACAACGTTTATTACTTATTACTCTTTAATAACTTTTCCAATTTTGTTTATATTTTATTATTATGTGTAGCTTTACTAGTTTTATCAGAATCTAGTTTTAGTTTTGTTGAATTTTATTACATGTTATTTTTGATTGTGAATAAAACACAAGAATAGCAGTTAAAACTCCCTTTTAATTTGTTTTATTGTTATTTATGAATTTTACCTTATCCCTTATCCTTAATATTATCCTGAAATTATTTTTAATTAACTTAATTTTTACAGATTTTAGTTTTTTTTTCTAAAATTTTAAGATTCTAAGATTTTAGTTAATTTTTTCCCACTAATTATCTCTTCCTCTATTACGACTTTAATTAACACATTTACATTTTTCAACAAAATTAGATCGTTTTCAACTTGGTTTGCCTATTTCTGCATGTCAGTGAACGTTAAAATCTTGCTATTGCCTGTTTGCTTTAGCTTTGGTTAAGGGATAGCACAAATTACTTAATTATTACATTACTAATTTTTATTTTCTTATTTTTTAATCTGACTTGTACAATCTGGTTTTTTAGATTGTTACAAAACACACACACACACACACACACATACATACGTGTGTATGTATGTATTCAATTTATTATGTAAATAAGTGAAATAAAGAATACCGTTATGGAATTTATGTAGTCCATCTATAAAATTTTCTTACTCTGCTTCAACTATGAACCTAGGGCTATATCTCTAGGACATAAATCATAATATAAATGGATAATGTTAGTTAGATTATACATTAAAAATATATAAATATTAAAAATTTATAAAAAAATATTTAAAAAATATAAGTAAAATATATATTTTTTATGAGTAGTATAAAAAAATATAAATACTCATAATGGATAATTGCATAAATATCTTAGGTTTACATAATTGCAAAAATAGGACATAGTAAATAGGTAAAATCTATAATTATATACTTGGTTTAAGCCACTACATGTATGGTTTCACTACAGTTACTTGATTTACATAGAAGAAAATGCAAAACCCAGCTTTTAATCTGGACTCAGAAGTAATTTGTAACATCATTTGAATTACCAACTCTTCTGAGAAGAATGGCATAATACTCCCTTAAAAATGAAGGAAAAACATATTTTTTTAAACCAGCTTTTTGAAATAGTAATTTTTCATTTTACTACAGTCAATTATACTACACTATGGACGACTAAGTTATAACAAAAATATTATCAGAAATTATAGCAAAAACATTTTATTGTAGCAAAAAGTGCATCCTACATACACTCTAAAATAATGTACTGCCTAAACTAGAAAAAGTTATAAATAATGTTTTGCCTTAGGCCAAGGCAATTGAAGCAATAACATATTGTAGGAATACACCTAACTTTCTAACACACCCATCTAAAAACCAATAATATATAAAATAATATTGTTGCCATTTACTTTGAAAATATAGTTACATGAGAGAAAATAACAATTGTCTATTTCTTATAAGAGATATGTTGGTATGCAAGGGATGTCATCACCATTGATAAGAGATGGTATAAATATCATAAGTTTCACTTTATCTTTGATGTTTGCCATCTTATTTAGGTATAGGTACACACAAAGTTTAAAGAGAACTATTAGGAATTTTTTTGACAGTGTTCGATAGCAGATACGTTTGTGTTTCTGTGCGACAATAGTAAAAAGAGAATATAGTATATTAGAATTTAGCATACCATGTTAAATGTTTTCCACATGTAAGGAAATTTGGTTTTCCTTAATGTGGAAAACCAAATTATAAAGGAAACAGAAGAAAATCAAAAAAAAACTATTATGGGAATTCTGCTCCAATAAATTGAATGGTTCATTGAATTTGTGGTCATACGAGGTAAATAAACTGACTGAAGAGATAGTCAATAAAGTCATGATCTTTCGTTGAATGACTGTTGAGTGAAGATATAAAGAGACAGCTAAGGTGATAAACATCTCAGATTAATGTGGTTTTAATATCCTGCAGAACATTTGGGTATGAGAAAGGTAAAGAAAAGTAAGTGTCACAGTTGAATGAAAACGGATTCTCACAAACATTTCAAATGAGTGTTTAGACATGTATAGTGTTTAGACCAACGTGATTTTTAGAGCAGTTATATATATTTTTTAATGAAACATGGATCCATTATTACACTCAATAAATGAAAGAGTAGTCAAAAAATTGGATTGATTGGAAAATTCCTGATCAAAATTTTATGGGATTCAAATGGCATAATCTTCAACTAGAAAAGGAAAAATCACTAACAATAAGACAGCATATTATACCTCTTTTTTGAATGACTTTCACTGGGGAATTGATATAAAACCCCACTCGGTAAAGAAAAAAAGATTCTCTTACACCACAAAAATGCCCCAGCTCACATCTGCATCTGTTATGACCATCATTGTTAAATTGCATTTGAACTGCTACTTCATCCACTCTATTCACCAGATTTGGCCCCTTGCAACTTCTTTCTGTTTGCAAGCAGGACCAAATGGTGTGGTAGGAAAAGGCCATACAGTAGTTGAAACAAAGACCTATCTTAAAGAATTTGAGAAATAATGTTTTTTTAAAAGTTTTAAGAACTTATAAAACTGTTAGACAAAGTGTATCAAGGAGACTACGTCGAAAAATAAATCTAATTTTGATAAGAAAAATATACTTTCATTTCAAAGTCACCAGTTTATTAAATAAAAACTTTTAATGAAATTTGATTTACAAAATATTTCAATACATAATTGTATATATAAACAATGCCTAAGTTTACTTTTGTCATAAAATCATCTTAAGAATAAATTTTATTTGAAGAAAATCAAATTTTAATAAAGTTGATCAAGGTTCATTGTGCTTTTAGCGAATTTATTCCTGAAGTACAATTTAAAATTTTTTTTTTTTTTTTTTTGCAATTAAACAACACTGGTAAGAGATATTAATAGCCACATTTCACCAAAATTGAATAAATGATTCAGCCGATTTTGACAAAATCATAATCATCCATCTACTCTTTTGGGCTGTAGATGACAGATGACTGATAAACAGATGACAAACAGACATTTTCCCCAAAACCAATGTTTTTATCTCAGAGGGACATCAAAATGGATATTTTCGCAAAAAACTGGACATCAATTTTTTGTCACATCAAAATTTTCTCTTTACTATAAATATGTAAGAAATAACAAAAATTAGTAATAAAGAAATTGTTTATAAGCGTAATTAGAGACATTTTAAGGAAATTTTAACAACTCTTATTTTTGGTGTGAGAATATTAGTGCAACATTTTCCCGCCATTTATTTTTTTAAGAATTCACAGACAGTTTTTACTTCTGAATTAAGTTTAAATTCAAATCATTTCTAGATTTTGTTTTGAAATAGAATCTACATTAACATTTTAATATTACTAACTCCCCATCTCCTAAGGAAGATATGAATACCAAATTAGCCCTATTAATATAACCATCACTAAACTTAGGGCATAAACAGAACTTTGAAATCTATTTTCGGACAATGGTTGATGTAGGAGGAAATGGAGTGTAAGGTACTTTTGTTTACATATTTGTATCTTTTCAATACATGTTAAACATATTTTTAATGTTTTATTTACCTCATATGACCACAAACTCAATGAACCATTCAATTTATTGGAGCAGAATTCCCATAATAGTTTTTTTTTTTTTAATTTTCTTCAGTTTCCTTTATAATTTAGTTTTCCACATGTAGTGCTAAATTCTAATATACTATATTCTCTTTTTACTATTGTCGCACAGAAACACAAACGTATCTGCTATCGAACACTGTCAAAAAAATTCCTAATAGTTCTCTTTAAACTTTGTGTGTACCTATACCTAAATAAGATGGCAAACATCAAAGATAAAGTGAAACTTATGATATTTATACCATCTCTTATCAATGGTGATGACATCCCTTGCATACCAACATATCTCTTATAAGAAATAGACAATTGTTATTTTCTCTCATGTAACTATATTTTCAAAGTAAATGGCAACAATATTATTTTGTATATTATTTGGTTTTTAGATGGGTGTGTTAGAAAGTTGGGTGGGCAATGTTTTTGCACTGTTATTTGCCTATGTATTTTTTATGGGAGATCAGTTGGTATGTAGAAAGTCCTTCCTTATCAACTTTTTGAAAAATGATAAAAAGAATATTTTTCATTATATATTTATTTATGTAAATAGAGCCTAAACTTGCTTTGCTCATACAATAATATTTGATTGAAATCAAGTTTTAATCCTAGCTACAAAGTTCATTTTTGTTTTTTGACAGTTGTTCTTGAACCAATTTTTATGAATTAAATCTTTATAACATCTCGATGGATGATTTTGACCAATATATCCCAAACTGGCATTTTTTTAGAATGTGATAAATAATACATTTTGTATGGGTCATTAGAGACTAGATTTTATCAAATCATTAGAGCTGAATTTTTGAAAATCATAATTATTGGGGATATTTTTTCTTATGATAGCTACTCTCAAATTTTTAGTTCTTGAAGAAAAAAATTTAAACAACGAACTAAAACAAAAATAATACTAAATTTGATAAAAGTTGGTTCACTCATTTGGATTGCAGAGAACTGTGGAGATTACAGACAGACAGACACTTTTCAAAACCACATTTTTTTTCTTCTTAAAATGAATATTTCAATATAAACTCAACATTAATTTTCGACTCTTGTCACATAATTTTTTCATACTACATGTATGTGAGAAAGTAAAATATAGTTTATTTTTCATTTGTCTAAATATTCGTATTTTTATAGTAAATAAAAGTTTACATTTTTATTAACATTCAATTGAGCAACAAGTATGGCGAAAAATTATACATAAGCTTGAATTAGTGTAAAGTGAATAATAAATAAATATATTTTAGATAATGAATCTGATGAAATTAGTAACTGGTTTATTAACACTCTTTTACTTCTAACAGATAAATTATGTTTGGAGTAACTTTATATTAACAAACTTCAATAAATGTAAGTACACTCAACTTGTTTCATGCTAGCTATATGTATGGGGATATTTTTAACTGTGACATAACTGCAACAAATGGTTGTGACCCATTTCTTTAACTGGGTCAGAATAAAACAACTTATTGCCACATTAAAACACTTGTGCACAACAAAATATGTAATTAAGTGTATAAATATTCTATGCCCATTCGCCTATGTTGTGTTGTTCTGTAAAAGTAGTTTAATATCAAAAAAAGACATGGTTAGTATTTTTAAGTTTGTTATTGTTTTGACCATACTTTAGTTTTAAAGTATTATTGAAATAGAATTTATTTCACTTTTTGTATTTAAAATAAAAAGTAAAGTATCAGTACATATTTGTATTGTTACTTATAAAAATCAATGTTACTGTATTGTGCATTACAGTAAAAATTCTAATCACTATTACCAAACATAATATTTTTTTCCACACATTTATTGCATATGTTGAAACGAAATAAAACAGTATAAAATGTGAACGTTCATAATTAAAACTTGCACAAAATATATATATTAAGTTGTTTTAAATGTTTAGTTAGGGCAAGTTAATAAATTGTTTTGTACTGTTAAACAGGGAGAAATAATTTATGGTTAAGTTAAGTTTGGTGGTCTACTCAATGACACTAGGTATTCTTGCTCAACTAAATCTTACCAACTTGAAAGTGTCAGCTATCATCTGAAGTATTTGTAAAATCTATTGAAGAGACAGGACATAAATTGCTCTATGTTTCACTCTTGTTATTTTCTAATCATCTCTCTTTAATAGGTTAAAAAGAAGAGAAACCATTTTGAATTTTTGAGATAAGGATTGTAGTGATTTTTTTCCACAACATTTAAGTCAACTTGGATTTATCTAGTCTGATTATTTAAAATAATGTCAACTGATGTATGACGATTCAAGATTATGTGTGACAGGATGTAGGCAAGACTGAGGCAAATGCACTTGGTTATCAAACAAAGCAAAGACCTACATTGGAAAACATCTTTTGACATTTTTGGAGGTTTGAGGAAAAAGCACATACCACCTATTCTTTGAGTACAAATAAAGCAATATTCATAGGATAAAGAGTAGAGGGCATAGTGAAATTTAATGGCATGACCTCGGACCCTTTCATACTTGAAAAGGGTGTTAAACAGGGAGACAGTTTGAATCCTCTTTTGTTTGTAATTTTCATGAACGAAAACCTAGAAAACTAGAAAACTAGAATGGAAAGTCAGTGGTGTAAATAAGAAAAATCAGACCTTTGACAGACACTTGTATATGCAGAAGATGTTGTTATAATCACAGATTTGGAAAGAATGCTCCAACAAGCAGCGACCAAATGGGAAAAAACTTATTAGAAAAGTGAAACACAATTACTTACAAAAAGAGCCAAGTTAGTGGTAAGAACACAAGATCAGGTAGAGCAGATTCAGATCACGTATGGGGCACTACAATTAACCCAAGTAGAAACATATAAGTACCTCAGAACAATATTGCATCAATTTGGGAAAATACAAGGAGAAATGTGCAACTGAGCACAGAAAGTCACCAACATTTATTACGCCTTAAGTCATTATATATTTGATAAGGAGGAAGTTAATAGGAAGACAAAGACCCAAGTATACTAGGAGGTCATGGATTCAATCCTGCTGTATTGTAGTGAGAGCTGGGTATCAACGAAGAGTGAGACCACTCTAATCAAACTTGAGAGAAGTGTTCTGTCCGTACACACAGCTTGACGTGGTGTGTTATGCCTGTTGTATTAATTTTTGGTTTCTATATTTAATTCTAAATGACACAATGTCACTTAATTAATTGGGGTCATGGTGTTCGGGATCTATCTGGAGGCCCAATCACCAAAACAAATGAGTTAATTTATTATGAAAACTAGAGTTTGACAATAGGGAACACCAAAGTTCAACACTCTCAATAACACGTGTTTGTGTTAATTGAGTAAATATTTAGTTATTAGCTTTAATTCAGTAATCTACGTAAATTTAATTAATCACTTCAAAGCTGTGTAGTCTATTGGTGTATGTGCTCAACTGTGGTGAGTGTTTTAGATCTCAAAATGGACAATGGCCAAAAGCAGTATGTTTTAAAAAATAATGTAGACCATTTGCTAGAGCTAAATGTAATGATACCTTGTTATATTTATAAACAAAATCCCCAAAATATTTTTAAAAAATCAGGATGAAAAAGCATTTAAAAACAGTCTTAGGGAGTTACTAATTTCTGAATCCTTTTATTCGGTGGGGGAGTTCCTCAGCCATAATTGACAGGTAGAATGTCAAAATTCTCTATAGTGACAGACATGTTGTTGTGACTTTTGTTGATGCTTGTAACAACGGCTTGTAACAATTGGATGGAAATGTATAAACTTAAGTGTTGTGGTGTTCAAGTATTTATTTGTTTATATTATAATAAATTGTTTATTTTACTGCCTCTATCTTGGTATGAAATTGTTCATGTTTTTATTGTAATGATTTATAACTTATTATTGTGAAGATTTGAAATGTGTTTATATATGTATATATGTGTTAAATGTCTTGTTGTATATATGAATTATGACTTCTTGTATGCAATTTTATTGTCTCCCACAGTGAAATGACTATCACCAAATTTGCTGCAAGTGTTACAAATTGGTAGAAAAACTTGGTTAAGATACACATACTTCTGAATTATGGGCCCAGCATGCTTCTAAACACAATGAATAAATGAATGTGATTCCATAAACAAATAAATATTAGGCCTGTCAAATCAATACATGGTATTGACAAATTATAAAGATATTTTGTATCTTTAGTTTTACATTTAGGAATAAACATAAACCTCATTTTATTGAAATTTAAAATAAAAAAATATTAATAAATTATTTATTAACATAGAAGAATATACAACACAATCTCTCAGTATATTAAATAAATGTACACATTACATTTATTCTATTAATATAAGTAATACTGAATTCAAATCTCAATTAACTCTACTGATATAAATTCATAAGAATTTTAATTTGGACATTTTTTGAATTTTACAAATGTAAATCTGTTTTCACTCCCAAATACATAAAATGTACATTTAATTGTAGTTAACAATTATTATGTCAAGGCCTGAAAAATTTATGATATGAAAAGTGTATTATTAACTATTTATAATAATAAATTACATTTCAATGAAATTTTTAAATTATTACTGGTTTTGATGATAAAAACTAAAATAACAGTAAGTTTTTAAGCAGATGAAAATGAACACTAATAGCCTTAATTGTTAGTTAACTATTCCGTACTAATATGAGCGTAATGTCTTATGTTTTAAAAATTCTACATTACCGATAATTTCTTTACTCATCGGAAATGCTGTCAAATATCATTAATCGATTACAATAACTTCTACAATCTGTAGATATATACAGTTCTGTCTTAACAAATCTACATTTCAACTTAATTTAAGTACTGATATTTCCTTTTTAAAATCATAATTTTCATACTTTTATCCCATTTTGTGCTCCAAGTACTTACAAGGAGGGATCGGTTTTACAATATAAACCAGCTTTATTTATTTAAAATTTAAAAAAATTTGATGAGATATATAAATGTTCTTATTTTAAACCTAGAAAATAAGCATGATCATTCTTTCCATTTCACTTAACAAAGATTCATAATATTGATTAATAATGCTTATTGCGAGCAGGTTACCTGTACTGGAACCTATCATATCCATGAAATCTGTGAGAACCGTGAGCACACCAATGCAGTGCCACCGAATTCAGTGGTATTGGGAATATATCAGTTTAACTAATGTATCATAGATTTATCTCTATGTCCTCTTATTGACAATTTGTTGTTCCCTTATTTGTTTGGGAACTTTGGCTGATGAACCCAGCATTTCAATCCAAGTCTTGGAGAAGAACTCTCAGGATCCCAACATAAACACAGTATATAACATTGTATGGGTAGGATTTTCCAATATACGACCCAAGCTCTCTAGAGGTGATAGATAATAACACAAACTTCCTACTGGATATGGTCTAGTAACATTGCGATGGAACTTTACTGCTTATATCTGAGATATGACATATAAATTAGAAACCAATGCAGACTGTAGAATAATTGGAATAATGGATGTGTACAATAATTTGAAGGGATAACTGCTGTACTGGTCTTGATATTTTGCTGATTTTGGTAAAGCTACTCAGAAGCCCTGGATGTATATAACTATAGCAAATACAAGAACGGTAGCTATAGTTATCAGATTTGGTAAGTTCTGTATGTAGGAAGCTACTCTGAGAGCTCACACTTTATTTTCTCTTGTGGCTAATAGATGAAGCAAAGTGATCACTGCTCCTTCAAATTCTATTCCTCAACCAGTTTTGACTGTTACAGGACTGAACACTTTCCATACAATAGTTTCACAGATATAGGTATTGATGAAGAGAGAATACTGGATCCTAAACCATAACCCTTTTGTAACAGTACATCAAGAACTAATACAATGAGACTGGCAACAAACAGTTGGATAATAATCAGCATACAAACATCTGCTTCTATGATACAGTAGTCTTTTCGTACACTGAAATTTGCCGGGTCAGGGTGAGTAACCTTGAAATAGACGACACCCCAACTCTTAAGTTTTCAGCTGTATATGTGTTTATTTACTTTAATGGAGAACTTATTCCATGCTTTGTGTATGAGCAAGCAACCCCCTTTAATCCATTACCTGGTTAATATTTGTTATATGTATTGTCTCATCTTGAGTTCTTCTTTTTAAGGTTTGTGTTATTTGCTGAAACAGAGCATCCAATGAATTAGCTTCTGTACTACTGAATACTTAACTAAGTGCACTTGTTTATTAGAAAATAGATGTTATTAAAGTATGAAATCAATTTCATAGTAAGTAGCATCTAAGTTGCATAAGTTATGCAAAGAGACGTAAATGTGACATAGACGAGGTCTGGTCAGGTCTCTCTCTCTCTCTCTCTCTCTGGGTTAAGTGGAAGAGAGGACCTGATGGTCCTAACTTCGCCCAGAATAAAGGCTCAAATCAATCAATCAATCAAGCTCTCTCTCTCTCTCTCTCTCTCTCTCTCTCTCTCTCTCTCTCTCTCTCTCTCTCTCTCTCTCTATATATATATATATATATATATATATATATATATATATATATATATATATATATATATATATATATATATATAGACACCTGACCAGACCTAATATATATAACCACCTGACCAGACCTAATAAAGTAATTATAGTATTTAATGTTGAAAATATGTTCTTATGTTACAAATAGCAATGAAACACAATTTGCATACGCTATTGTGATAATAGACATGATTCTTCAATCTCATACAATGTCATAATATTAAGCATATATATATATATATATATATATATATATATATATATATATATATATATATCTTCAAATATGAATTTGCCAAAAGGGTTTAATATTTGATTTAACCAATTAAAAAATATATATATTTACAAAGGCAGAAGCTAAAACATAAACAAAGTTTATTACTGTTTGTGACTCGTTTATATGTTTATCTATTGTTGAAATCATATTTTAATAAATAATTCAACAAAATAATTGCAATATGATTTTCTTACAAACATTACATATGTAGATGCTTCGAATTACCACAGAAACTTTTTTTTAAAATAAAATGTACTAATTTGTTTCAGATATTACTTAAGCTGGTGTCTGTGATCCCCTTACTAAAGAAAGGTGCCAAACATGCCTGAACAAAGTAACGATTATCGTGTTGTTGTGTTTGGAGCAGGGGGTGTTGGAAAATCATCCCTTGTTTTGCGGTTTGTCAAGGGAACTTTCAGGGAATCTTACATACCAACAATTGAAGATACCTACAGGCAGGTAAGATGACACGACATTTAACCTATTAAAGGTTATCATGACCATATATCTGCATAATCTTCACCTTTGTTTTTCTTGTAAATAGACATTTGAAATTTTAAAAAAAGAAGAAATTAACATATAACACAATCACTGAGTAGGAACATTTAGCATGTTCATTAAACATGACGTATGTTTTTTGACATAAAAACGCATTAACTTGCTAATGGCTAAAATTATATTCAAAATGATCATCTTTTGAGAATAAGAAAAACAAAAATGATTGAAATAAAGCTTTTCACTATAACCAATTTACCTATGAAAATTTGAAATCTTCATGACTACTATGAATACAATTTCAAAGGAAGACAAGGATATTTATTATTTGTTAATTTATTTTGGCTGCTTATTATATATAATAGAGCTTAAAAATTATTATGCTGCTTAATTTGTTGGCTCTAAACTATGAAGATAATTTCTTAGTAAGAATCATTTTGTTACAGTCACAGAAAATTATATTAATGAACAATATTTCAACTAGCAATACAGATTTTAACATATCTTATTTTTCTGTATAAGCTCCAAAAAAATTTAAGCAGTAGTTGAGACATGGGAGAAGTTTGTTGATCCTTATTTTAATTAATTATTAATCGATATAGTGTTTGCAATATAACATAAACAAAAAACTAACACAATCAGAGACCTGAAATGTAATACACTAGTGACAATGTAAAGGATTGTAGAGAGTATCTGACCTACATACAGTTCAAACTTTCTGTATTGAAACATTCAAACTTAGAATATGCACAATCAACTATCATCAGTAGCCTCCTCTCTGAATTAGTATCTCCCATCTGTCTACCCTGACAAGCTGTTGGGTAGGAATTACCCATTTTGCTACAATTCATCATACCGGTACTGTAATATTCCTAATATTATCCACTTTGCACTTAAAATCAATTTTATATGATTTATTTTCCAATCTTGAGTAGTTGATGTTTTTTGTCTTTTATATTCATAGTTTTTTGTCATTAGGAAAACATTTAGACCAATTTTGGAATTGGGCCTTTCTTTCTGCCTATCCAGAGACCGATTTACAACTACACCTCACAGAGGGTAGTTTATATTCAGAAGTGAAGGAATGAAGTAAATATTATATGGACATTATATATTATATCTTAACCCTTTTAGTGCCAACGTCCGTATATATGCACGTTTTGAAAACTGCCGAAGAATGCCAACGTCCGTATATACGGACTTCACGGTAACTGACGAAGGATGCCAACGTCCGTATATACGGACGTTCAGGAAAAAATCTATCGGGGTTATTTTTTTGTGTATTACAATTTTGTTGTTATGGAAACAAAGAGAAAGATCTGAAGAATACTAAAAACATATATTTTTTATAGTAGTATCTTTCTAATAACCAGCTGTTGACTCATAATACAGCTGTTGACAAATAACTCTATGGTTATTGCGTCGTAGTAATGTCATCAGCTGATCGTTTTCCTGCAGCAAATTGTTTTGTTTTGATGGTGAGTGAATTGTTTGTTGATTGTTTTGGTGAGGTTAGAAAGATTAATTTTCATTCTAATTATAAATGTAAAATCAAATATGAAGCGATTGCGATCTCCGCTAAGTGAGAATACAGTTCAGCACGTGTTACTAGACGACGAGTTGAGTGATGGTTTTCTAAGTCATGAATCTGCTGGAAGATTATTATAAAGTAATAATAATAATCTTTATATTATTATTATTAGTTTTTCTTATAAAGTAATTTTATTTTTGTGTGTTTTGACTCACTTGAGTAATATTAGTACAGTAACTATATTATGAATTTGTATAGTAGTACATAAAGTTAGGCCTACATAAAAACAACACAAAAGCAAAAAATAAAGGTTGACACAAAAAAATTATAACTTTATTAGTTTTTTTACTAGGAAGCTACATTTTGTTTGTGTGTGTACAGTTTTAGTAGTTTTATCAAGTTACATAACATTTTTCAAGAATTTTGTTTTTTTCAAGAATTAAATTCTATGTAAAACTCAATATATATATATATATATATATATATATATATATATATATATATATATATATATATATATATATTGGTGAGTACAACTTTGTGTTTTTAGTTATAAAAAAATAATACATTTCAACAAGGGTAATTTTTATATTTCTTAGGCAGGAAATTTAATTTTGTACAAAACAAAACAAAAATTATGATAAAATGTTAGTATTTGAAGTTTTTATAAATGTTTTAGTAAAACACTGCAAAATATATAAACAAGGCCTGGCATTCTTCATAGTACTAGAGGGGAAAATCACGGCATTTTTGGGAAGGACTATGGAATTTTTCCTGGCACTAAAAGGGTTAAAGCTTATGTAGTCAGATACAATCATTATTTCTAAAGTAGGAATCAATAATTTATTCTCATTACAAAACTCTTTTTTTTTTCGAAATGAGGAAGCAATCATACATAGTTAGTTCACAATTATTTTTTCTATAAAAACCTACATTTGTATTCGAACTGTTAATTAGTAATTAATGGATTTTACCTGACTTATAATTTCTCATTTTCTTTTCTTCTTTGACAATTCAAACAACATTTATAAATATTATATAACATAATTATTACATAAGAGATTACATAAGTCATATATTACATAACCTTTCTTGAACATAAATATAGAATAATATTTAGTTTTTTAAATATGATAAATCATGAAGAGGCATCTGAATGTATCATGTCAATGAGTGGCTGATAATACACAATAATTGATGGCTAATTGCAATAAGAAAGATAAACCAATTAACTTAATGTAATTATTTGTACTCTATAAATTTTATATTAAAAAAAGTAATATCTTTGAATAGCAATACTCATTTTACATGCAGTTATATAATTAAAATCCAGAATATTAGATTTGATTTATTTATGAAACTTAAATTATTCAGTTTGTTTAGGGTATTGAATTTGAAGTTCAACATTGGTGAAACATTTTTAAGAGGAGGAAGGAATAATAAGTATGTAATTTGACTTTGACAAATGGTTTTATGTTAATTAAACCTCAGATACAGTATGTCACAATAGTGTGGCAGAGAAGAACACTTCTAGATGTCACTAGATATAGGTTGACTATTCTATAAAGGTTGGCCTGTTTATGTATCTCAGGAACACCTACAGTAGTAATAGAGGTTCTGTTAGGAATATAGGAGTATAATAGCTGAGGCAAGTTCAGTGGCATACAGACTAGAATACTCTGGAATATAGAAAGGAAGGCGTTGGCATAAAGGACATGGCACCATTTGTAAACAGAAAACGTATAATTACATACTTACTATGAGAAGTGATTATATCAGTAAAAAACCTCATGGACTTATACCATTTGAAGTTATCATCAAAGAGAGAAAGGATATAGACAGAGACTGGTCTCCAATACAGGATGTTATTGAATACTATACTGACGGATCTCATACTAACTTCAGTGCAGCTGTGGGAATATATGACTAAACAACCATGTAAAATAGATGTATAGCTTTGGAAAAAATGCAACTGTATTCCAAGCAGAAGTTCAACTTGAATGCACACAACTGTGCCTAACTAAAGGATATACCAATGAACCAGTGATTATATCATTATCAGGTCGGATAGTCAGGTTGCTATAAGGTCTGTAAGCTCACACGAACACTACTCATCACTAGTGTGGGAGTGTCACCCAACCTTAAACAAGCTTTCAACCCAGAAATAGGTAAAATTCAGCTGGCTACCAGGTCACAGAGGATACAAAGGATCGAAAATGCAGATAAACTAGCAAAAAATGAGACCAAGAGATCCCTCATTGGCCCAGAACCTGTATGTGGAATAACTAAAGCCATAGCCAAAGATAGTCTAAAACAATAATTGCTAAACTCAGAAATTGAGGAACGATGGACAAAATACTCCACGGGAAAACTTTACGGATTACTGATCCAATCAGATATGAAACGCTCTAAATTCGTCAGTTCACAAACTAAACGAAATCCGAGGAAAAGTATAAGCTTCGTATCAGGCTATGGAGTTTTCAAGAACCATATCAACACAATAGGATTATTTCAAGGAAACTTGAAACGCAGATTATGTAATAAACAACTTGAAACTTCAGAACATATACTTGGAAAATGTGAAGCATTAGGACTAGAAGACATTTGATCTTTGGCCCAAAGGAGACCTTTGAAGCAACAAGTAACCTAGCAGCTAGGAAATTCCTGACCCTAACCAAAGGAATAGGATATAAGCTAGATAGGAACTTAGGAAGTATAAAAAGTCTTATGGAGTGAAGTGTTTAAGGGGTAAAACCAGCTTCTTTATAATAATAATAGTAAAAAAAAATGGTACACAAACTTTCAAACCTACAAAAAAAAAAGATAAAAAATGATATGTTAACCAAATCAAATGTATTTGATACTTTTATACAAAGTGTATAGTCAATCAGAACATACTTGACAATACATGTCTAATAATGTTATACAAGGCGATTAGCATGAATAGCCTTAGGAATTAGTAGAACTGAAATAATCAATATAATTGGCATAGGCAATTAATAGTAATAGGTAAGGCTTGTTCATTCTTAGTAAGACAATCAATGGGTAACTGTACTTCTGGAATCAACTGACAAACACCCTAATTGATTTAGTCCTCAAACAACAAAAGGGTAACCATGCTGTTGTGATCAAATGACAAGCCACAGTGTAGATAAGGAAGGGTGCATTGAAGAGGGGTGGGATACTTGTAAATTCAAAAGCAAAGAGAGAAAATGTAATAGAAGTCAAGGTAGGATCTCATTAATTCACCCTCACCTTTTTTCTGTAGTCTGCAAGTTTATTGAACTGTGTGTAATGAATAAAAACATGAATTTGACTATTAAAACATAACTATTAATAACTGAATTAAATTTAATCTGTACAACTCAACTAAGTCTTTAAATAAAAAATATTATACTATTAAAATAATAATATTAAAGATGACTCTAGTTTTGTAATGTTTTTATCTTGTTAAGTTGGGTGCCATTTTGTAATGATTTTATTATTAATGAATTAGTAAAAATGAATACTAATTTCTCATGGGTCGTGAATTATTTTGAAAAAGTGTAATGAATAGAATATTGGATGAAAGAATAGAAGTCTTTTTATTCTGTAATGCTCATAATTTTTATTAGGTCAAATTATTAGAATATGCAAACAAATATAAAATCAAATTCCTGTGAATATTATTTTATATTAATACATCCTATACATATATTCTATTTTATTCAAAGATCATCAAAAAGGAAAATTTAATTTTACTGAATTTATTGAATTTAAGCTTTAGTTGCAACTTGTTATCTAAAATGAATTAAAAATGCTTTTTATTTAAAAAAAAAAAATTTATATTATTTTCAAATTACCATGAAAGTATATATTTAATAAAATGAAATAAAATTTAAATAATTAATCTCTTAAAAGCTTTAACATCTTAACATTACTTTAAAATACAATATATTACGTCTTATATTATAAGACATCAAACAAATGACAAATTCACAGTTCAAGCATTAAACAAAAAATTTATAAATTATTAAAAAATCATATTTTTTATTATATATAAATTTCAGTTTATACGTGCTTTACCAAACACATGTACTATTTAGAAACAAACTCTTTATTAAAAATCACTTCCTTTCCTCGTTGCAGCTGCGTGATCTCGTTTCATCACAATCACTCCAACTGTTCTTGAAAGTTAATATTTTAAATCCACATTTCTTATTAACAAAAACACATCAATTGTTTATTTTGTAAAAAGAATAATTAAATGTTCAAATTATGTTATTTCAGTTGAAATACAAAAAACTTAGTCTTTGAATCCGCTCCTTCCGGATTACATCATACGTTAGCTAAATAAGCAAAGTTAATCGTTCAAACAGTTTCACTCTAAACGTTTATATATGATTAAATCTTGATTACATTATTTTATTTACTAAAACAGTTCACTTTCGTTATATAAAACACTTTTGATATTACTTTGTCTTTGTTCACAATCAGACACGATTACATAAGCAATACGCTCTCACCTTTTAAATTCTTTTCAGTCTAAATATTCAGTTTCTAGATTCACACGCAAACAAATTGTTATTACATAACATTTTTTAGTAAAACAGTTTATTTATTAATGAAGAAAACACTTTTCTTACTAGGCCTAATTTTTCTTTTTTCCGAGACCGGACACGTCATCCGAGCGACGTGGTCTTGCTTCGAAGGTTCTATCCAGACTAAAATGACTGCAATCGGGCGGCAAAAATTCCACTCCTTCTTTCTTTGTATACAAAACGTTTATACTTTACTTTTTAAATTATAAAGTTTATAATCATTCTAACTATTACAATATATTATATAGAATAAATTTCTCTGATCATTTACCATTACTCATTTCGCTTTCTAATATGGTCTTTTTTAACTTATTCAATGAAATACAAAATACGTTTCTAGCTTGACTCATCATGTCTAGGCGTTGTAACTATTGAAAATAAGAAGATGACTTTACTTTAAATAAAATGCCCCACGTTGGGCGCCAATTGTAATAATTGTAAAATTACGGCTGTTGACTTTACTTTACTTAAACGCCCCACGTTGGGCGCCATTTGTAATAATATGAAAAATGAGGGTGACTGACTTTTATATAAAAATGCCACACATTGTGCGACAATTGTAATATGAAAACAGAGGACTCTAGTTTTTGTTAAAAAATTGCTTACTGATTTAAGTTGGGCACCATTTTGTAAAGCTTTGTTTACAAAAAATAATAAAAAAAATAAAAATAAAATTTTATAATTTAATTGTGAATATTAATTATTTATGGGTCATGAATTATTTTGAAAAAGTGTACTAAATGGAATACTGGATGAAAAGTAGTAGTCTTTTTATACTGAAATGAACACATTATTTATTAAAACAAACATATTATGACAAGAATACATACAAAAAACATGAATATCTATAGACAATTACCATAAATCACAACATCATATTAAGAATCATTATATAAAAAAGTCATTAATCAAAAGAATTTGATTTTTATTATAATTTATAGAATCTGGAACCTAATTCAGCTGAAACAAAATTATTTCAAGCTTTGATATAACAATTATCTTAAAAAAAAAAAAAAAAAAATCATAGGTTCATATATTAAAATGTTCAACTTAATTTTAATCAAGATCAAAAAAGAAACTTTTATATATTCTAAATTATCAAAATTACTCTTTAAACAACATATTATAAATATCAAGCAATAACATAACCATAAATATTGAAAGTTTTATACAAATCTACAAGTGCTTAAACAATCATTTTTCTTAATATATATTTAGAACAAAATATATTTTACCAGATACGTTCACTTAGTTAAAACACATTTTTTCACAAAGGAATGTAACTTTTCTACACTGAAGTCCTGTAGCACAGTTCATTGCTATTAAAAGTCACTTCTCTTAAAATGTCGTTTTTGTCCTTGACTGGACTCAATTACATGTGCGACCTCGAATGTTCAATCCAGATTTACATACACTTTCGGTAGTCCAAATGTCGTTAGTTTTATTACGTTTAAACATTGTTTGCTAATATGAATCTTTAATATAGAACAAAACACTTTACTTTTTACTTATACTATGTTCAAAACTTAACTCACTAGTTCTCACCACATGGTTTCACTTCATGGTTCATTTCAAACTATTTAAATCAGTTTTTTAACTAAATAAAATACAACTGATTTGTATACTGATTTGTACAACTGATTGTATACTCAATTTTTTAACTGAGTATACAACGTTATTCATTTAAATACTTTACTATTATCTAGTATAGCACTTTTTATTTACATTTTTTTCTTGTCCTAAGTAGGACTTGCCAATCTAGGCGACCTACCACTTCGAGAGATTTCTGTAGACTCACTGCAATGTCCCTTACCACTCAATTCTTCCTTTGTCAAACACGTGTTTTGCATTTTTCTTAATTACAATGTTTTTAATCTCTCTAATTAATTATTAAAATACATACAATAAATTTCTCCGATCATTTACCATTATTTAATTCATTTATTAAATTTAATCTATATTGAATTTAATCGAGAAAACAAAGTATTGCTGTTACTTTGCCTATACGCACACCCCATGAAATTCAAGATCAGCTATGCCTTTGCCTAAACATACCCTCACCCTATACAAGGTCAACGAAACTAAAAGTGTACACTATTACAGCGTATACTCCATTCCATATATGATCAATGTATATATTCCATTCTGTTTAAGATCAAAGAATATCCCATTTTATTTCAAATCAAAGAACTAAAAATGTACGCTATTAAAAAACCATTATTGAGTTTACTAAAAATAATTGGTAGCTTTTTACTACAATAGTATATATTTTGAATCATATCATTTATACTAAGAACCAAAGACTTGGTCAAACTCTATGTTAAATGAAATTCAAACACAATATTTAATAAAATTTTACAATTTATTGAGTCTTACCAACCATGGTTTCACTAATAACAGTTATTACAGACTAAGGAAAAATATTAAAAAGCAAATAATTTATACATATAAGGGAAATATGATTACAATATAAACTTCAGGTAAAAGGTTAGGAAGGGGTGTGGGAGAGACTATTGTTATAGAGCCTAGGCAATAGTTGAAGGATTGGGGACTTTGTGAAAAATTCTACCTGTTTATTCAAACTAAACTAGCAGCTTTATAAAATACTCTCTTATTTTCTAAAATACCAAAGCATTATTTATTTTTCCTATTTTTTGCATTGTCATGGAGAATCATAAAATTGATATTAGAATGGAAATCTGACAGTAGGCACTACATGATTTTTAAATGGTTAGAAAAACTAGAGTCATTATAACCCAACCGCCAACTCTTTTTATGTTCCCTTAACCTACAATTAATTGAAATTACAGTCTGATTTGCCTACATAGACTGTTACAAATTTTTTTTTTTTTTTTTTTTTTTTTTTTTGCATATTATCGATTTTTTCCTTAATATTCCCTAACAATTTTCTTAAATTGTTCTTGCAATAAAAAGGTGGCTTACAGTGATTTTTCTTTTTTAATATATTCCCACTCGCATGGTTATCTTTACCAAAATAAATTATTCTACACCATTTTTTAGTGTTTTTATGAGAACTATCAATTGTAAATATAAGTGATTTAACATTGTTTTAAATTTATTTTTTAACAATTTTTCTTTGAGGTAAACATTATATAAGTACATTATTTGTGGCAATGCAAGTGAGTTCTTTACAAAAATCGTTATTAGACAAAAACATGTTAACAAGAAAATACAACATACTATGGAAGGGAGCCAATTTCTCATTAAATGGATGTAGCATGAGAAATTATATTGTCAGAAAACCTAGGTTTTATAAAAATCCTGAACTTATGATTACCATCCTCAATTTTTGTACAGTAGTGAGATCTAAAAAAATGGTCAGATTTTATTTTGTAGCCTATTTCCATAGTGAATTGTCTATCTTTTTAATATAATATAAAACGTTTAATGCTGGTTTAATTGCATTCTATACAATACATCTATAAACAAAAACATCTATACCCCAATACTTAATGTTAGACTTAAATGGGTTTTTACTGTAAGAAAAATAAAATAAAAATGTTGAATAAAATTTGTCTATGAAAATCTCACCAACTAATGAAGATAAGAGAGACCCTATTGTCAACCTATCAACTTGTGCAAAATATTTATTTTGAAGTTGAAAACAATTTTGATCAAGACACACTTAAATTACATTCATCAATTCTATAGAAGTACAAGGGTCAACTTTAGTTTGATCTAATAATGATTCTACACTATCAACATAATCTTTGACAGGAAATAAACCTTTATGTCAAATGACACAATTTTGGTGTTAAAAGGAACTTTAACATCTTTAATCTATTTTTTAATTCTAACAAAAAATGTTTTAAACCAAATTTTGGCTATAATTTAGAAATATTCTTAAGAAAAGTAATGGTAAATTTATCCAGATAATATGATGGTGACTGTACAAAGAAAATAACAGAATGGATAGGAATATTACGTTTGTGTAATTTTGTAAGACCATAAATGTTTTTGTGGAAAATTGTGTTTTCATTTATTTGGTTAATTACCTAATCCTATTTAATTATTTTAAATAAAAGTTAAAATATTTTAAATTATGTCTTGCAGGTGATTAGCTGCAACAAAAATATCTGTACACTCCAAATAACAGATACAACAGGTTCACATCAGTTTCCTGCAATGCAAAGATTGTCTATATCAAAAGGGCATGCATTCATCTTAGTCTACTCAGTTACGTCCAGGCAGTCTTTAGAAGAACTAAGACCCATATGGGAGGTAAATTACAGTAATTAATTATTATATGATAATCTAATTAGAATAGTTAACCTATTTTATAATTTTATTTTTAAACCAGTTTTGTATTTATGAATTTAAGATATACTTTTATCTATATACATTACTGGAATGAATATTAAATGGATTTAAATATGCTCTCCTATTAAAACTAGCTGTCTTGCTTTGCCCAGAAATATGAGGTTATATTTTATGTTATTTTAAAACATATAATGCTTCTGGGTACACAAAAATCAACAGGAAGTTTTATATCCTATCAATTATACAATTGACCATGGACAAAAACAGTATTTCTCAAATCTAACCTTATGTGTACTAGAAAGTTTATATCTTTGATTTATTTATAGTTATGCAAAATTTGATAAAATACTGATTAAGTCATTTCATCATTTTATTGATATGAAAATCCGATGGGTGTTGAATACATTCTCTTACTAACACATGATGACATGTAATTTTAACCATCAATCAAAAACTAATAGAGCTGAATTTAAATATAATATTTTTTTAAATATGATAACATATTCCTTAAGTATTTTTAAATATTGTGCATATTATTATTAAATAAGTGGCATGTATAAGTTATATCATCACCATCATATTTACAATTAGAATGTATATACAATGTATAGAAGGTAACAATGACAACAGTGGTTCACAAAATTAAGAGTTTATACTATAAATTTCATTTTTGAAAGTGTTGTATATATGTACACTCTTGATCAATTAAGCCCTGTTTATCCGATGCTCTGGGTTAACCGAGGTAATCAGTAAAAATTTATTGTATTTTAATTCAAGTGCATTACACTGTAACACTGTAGTAGGAATCATACAAAGGCAAAGATGAAGACAAATGTGACGCTTTGTTAATATGCTTTGTGGTAGTTAGTGGTTCATGATTGCAACTACTCGTTCGAAAAACATTGTGTTCTTTCTTCACATCTCGGTTCAATGACATGTGCACGCACCTGCTGCCAACTAGCCAGACACACTTATGGTAAAAAAGTAAGAATGTTATCGTTTCAATCGAGACAAATTTTAAATCCATACTGAAACGTTGCTTCTGAGTTAGGAGTGGGAAAAGTGACAGTAGAGGACTTGGAAAGGGAGAAATAAACGAAATTGAAAAGTGGTTTTATAAAGTGTTGCCAGTTGTGACACAACTACAGCAAGAAAAACGAATATGAATGGTGATCTTGGTGTGGACACTGTTAAAGAGTTTATAAGGTTTATCACAGTTAGACATGAGAAGAGACTAAGAAATCATGCCAATACAGAGATGTACTAACTCAATAGTAGTGACATTATGAGGAGGCTTTAAAGAAAGAAACCATTGGACTTAGTAGAATTGATAGAGTTATTAAGTTGTTCAGTGGAATAATTATCTTGTATTTATAAGGAAATGAATACTAATAGATAACTTCATTTTTAGTTGTAGTTATATTAAAAAAAGAAAAAGTTAATGTTGTATGCTTACACTTAGACTGTAATGACATTTTACTCTCACTATTTAACCTCAAAGAGCACAAAACTATTATACTAAAACTATATAATGTAATAAAACACAACAATATAAATGGAACGGGTACTGTTCCAAAGGTTCAAGGCGGATAAAACACGACATAACTGATTGATCGGAAGTCCTTTGCTTACATCAGTGTTTATTAAAATGCCCCACCTTGTTTCCCCCTTCATGGTCATCTAAAACCGCTGGACTACTGGAGGGTAGGATTGGCAAAGTACCAGACTACAGAGAGTCTCCTTTACTCTGGTGAAAAAGATCTATTTGTTGTAGGGTCTTTGGGAAAAGGACCATGGTACCTACTTGGTTATCTTAAATAAATTAAATTTTCAAAACAATATTTTTTTATGAAAATATTATAACCAAATGCATCTTTGTTATTTATAACCTGCAAATCCCATTGACTTCCAATGCTAGTTTTTCTTGGACCCAACCACCTCGGTTAATTGAGATTGTACTGTATTGTGTGATCTGTTATTCATATTAAACAGAAAATATTTCGATATAATGAAAAAAACATGGTAAACTATAGACAAGAAATAATTTTTTTTAAATATTGTTGGACAAATTGAAATAATTTTTGTGAAACTAATTCAATTATGTTGATAAGGTCTAAACTAAGCCACAGATATGAGAGTTAATCATAGCAGTGGGTCAATAATTAACTATGCCAAGTATTATATTAATTAAAAAATATCTTTTAATAAACTAATAGGTTATTATTGTTATAGGTTATACGAGAAACAAAAGGTCCAAGTGAATTAGCATCAATTCCAGTTATGCTTGTTGGAAATAAGTGTGATGAGAATGAAAATAGAGAAGTAGCTTCTGCTGAAGGTGAAGCGGAAGCTGGCAGATGGGGCTGTCATTTTATGGAAACATCAGCAAAGACAAACCACAACGTTAAGGAATTATTCCAAGAACTGCTCAATCTTGAGAAGAATAGAAACATTTCCTTGCAACTAGAAAAAAAGTCACAACTTAAAGGTACAAAAAAAATACGTGAGAAATGCTCCATCATGTGAATATCATCCACAAGAAAACTTTTTGCTAGCT
Source organism: Aphrophora alni (assembly GCA_963513935.1). Taxonomy (NCBI): domain Eukaryota; kingdom Metazoa; phylum Arthropoda; class Insecta; order Hemiptera; family Aphrophoridae; genus Aphrophora; species Aphrophora alni. The sequence goes on along the minus strand of OY740766.1, from coordinate 111,785,673 downwards.
TTAATTAGAATAATAATTTTAAAATCTCAATAATTATATTATTACTATAATAACTAATTAAAGGTATAGTCAGGATCAGGAGATTATTATTAAAGAATAGGAAAATGAGAAGGTATTGAGTGTGACAAAATATTAATTTTATAGCGATTTTATGAAAACTGTAATTAATTATATTTATTCTTTTATTCCAATTTTTTAATAAATCACACACACACACACACACACACACACACACACACACACACACACACACACACACACACACACACACAAACACACACACACACACACACACATACACACTCACACACACACACACACACTGCCATGTACCGAACCCCACGTTGGAACGCCACTTTTCACACGTACCACGTCCCTCACTTCTTTTACTGTGTTAAGGAGTTCGAGTCAGTTCGATCGCGGACAAAACCAAGTTGCTCACTTTTACAATTTTACCTTAAATCAAAGTTATTGCAAGACTTGGCTTTTGTAAGTCTGAGTCTGTTCTCAATAACTTAAAATATGAATTTACTAAAATTCTCTGTATTTTATTTCTTTGCTCAATGAATTTACTTTTATAATATTAACACACACTCTCTCTCTCTGGGGAAGTGCCTTTTGGAAGAAATCGGCTTCTGAATTCCGATAATAATTTTTATTATATAAAATACCAGAGCACCTTAATAATAACTTTTTTAATCTCTAATTATTTAAAAAGGAAATGTTTAAAACCAGTATGGTGAAAGAATTAACACTTGAGCATAAAATTTTTATATACTCCTAACCATTAAACAATTTATCTTTTATCGAACAACAAACAAAATATTTTTACACAATTAATAGGACACAAAAAAATTCTTATTAATTATTACAAAATTTAAAAATGCTTAGTGTACCTTCACACTTAACATGAAGATCTTGAAGTTGTGAAGTTCCTTGCTGTAGATGGTTAACGGTGTCTTCAAATTATCTCCTTTCCAAATACTGGTTATGTGACAGTTGTTGACTGCTGGTAGTAATTACGATTCCTAGATGATTAGTCTTCCATGTAGATTTATCTTCTTATTTCTTGATTTTCAAAATAGTTAATTTTTATAAGTTACTTTACTACATAAAATACTTGGTTTTCAAATTTATTGAAGTTAATTAGAAAGTTTTGTAGAGTGACTAAAGTAACGTCCTCCCTGCTCGGCGACTGTTACTAGAGTATCGATCTTACGACCAATAATTTTGGCTCTCCCTTCTTGTGGGAATGTTTCCCGCAAAAGGTAACCACTTTTTCTCCCTTTAGCGAAGAAATGTCTCTTCTGTTAATTTTTAAGTTTTCGGCTGAATTACTCCGTAGCTTTTCTGCTAAAAGCTGTCCTCGGCTTAGTTTTCTTCTATTGTATTAGTTTTATAAGTTATTTTTCATTAAAAACCCTTTTAATTGATATTTTAATCTTTTTATTATTTTGGTTTTCTCCGTTGAACTGTTGGTCATTGGAGTGGGACTCCTAATCCGTGATGTCACACTACCTGAGCTCAGATTTCCTGTCAAATCTGGAAAACTTTGAATAAGAACACTTTTTCGTTCTTTTTGCTGAAACTTTTGAATGGTTGGTCCGATCTTCAGTTTCTCTTCGGATTCTTCTTCTCCATATTCTTGAGGGTCTTAATAAACTTGATTCGATGTTTTCGGCAGCGTATATATCGAGTTACCGCACTTTCATCGATTGTCTATTTTTTCACAAACTAACTCTTTACCTAAGTCTTTTTTAAAAATTCTTTTGCACTAAAGTTAATTTCCTGGTAGTGCCGGATTAAGCACTAAGCAGACGCAAAGCGGCCGATTTGGGGGCCCCCCGAGGGATTAAAATAATATATATATAAAAATAGTATAAAATAAAAAATGAAGTGAGAAATAACGGTCTGAAAATTTAAGTATCATAAAATCAAATAAGTGGGGTAGTGGAAGGTCTCAGAAATGCATAACGTAACGATTAACGAAACAATAACTTTGACTGTTGTCGATATCGCCGTACGTTGGGGTCGAGGTATTTTCAGTATCAGTGAGTAACGGGTGAAGGCTGTTGCAGGAGGAGAATCCAAGGCCGACTAGATACAGATAACCTTGAATATCAGAATCCGCTCCTTCACCCTCCCGCACTGGCCAGCTGACTGAAGACAAAGACCCGCGGACAGGGAATGGAGGGGATTTCTATTTTTGTCTGCATTTGACCTAGTTTCCAGCACAATACACAACTGACAGTCAGTGTGTGTCATGCACTGTGATACTGGTGATGAGACGTTGATACATTAGAAGCAGACGATTAATAATATCAAAAAATAAATGTAATTGAACTTAAAACAAAAAAAGTTATTAAGGAAATAAGATGGGCTAAAAAACCTAAAATTTGTAAAAAGGGGAAAATTAAAAATCAAAAGCAATTGAGTCATAAACCGTAGGGGACATAATAATAATCAACAATAAAAATGAAATAATAATAACAATAACTAAAAAGTTAGAGTCGAAAAGCGGTTAAATTAAAGTTTAAAGGGGATAAAAAAGTAATAGGTTATATATATAAGAAATGTATATGTATGTAAAATAACAGAGCAGAGTTGAAAAATAATAATGGGGGGGATCTTATATACGAAAAATACGACGATCAAAAGATCACGACTTCAAGCATCAATAACTCACGAACCAAGCAAGCTATGATGAAAAACTAAAAAGTTATTTCCGTTATAGGACCAGGAAACAGTGCCGGATTAAGAACCTTGGGGCCCCAAAGCGAGATAGGCAAGGAGGCCCCCAACCCCGACAACCCCCCCAATTAACCCGACCAACCACGACCATCCCAATCGTGCCCCCCACTCGCGACCACAATGAAACTAAACCCACAACTAACACCTCGTCTAACCACTACGCCATCCGGATGGACAACGAATAAAGCAATAATCAAAACTGATCCAGCTGATTGCACTTATTGCATATAAATTACAGGGTGATTCTGATAGGCTGTCCCAAACAGGTCCTTGGAAAACGATTAGAGATAAGGTCATGCAACAAATATAATTTCCTCAGATTCGTTATTATATTCGATTTAATGTGAAATGTCTTTATTTCATGAATTTAACACTATTCGTTCTCCTATAATCGGTTAAGTTTGCCCACCAAAGCTGAGTACGGCCCTGTATACGGGTTGTGTTGATGGTGTTTTACCTATAGACCCTTAAAAGAAATCTGAAAGCATTTTAATAACAAGGCACAATAAAATACTTCCATAGTGATTCTTGTAAAAACCAACTAAAGTATAACTAATAAAAATTATAACTTAAAAAAATGTTTCCAAAAATAAAAAAGCACCATTACAATGAAGCCATGTTATACACACATAACTGTATAACACACATATTATAAAAACATAAAAAGATCAACAGCGTTTACAGAATATTTGACTTTGTAAAAAATGTGTGTGACGAAATTGTTAGAAATCCTTGTACTCTTCACTTGTACACAGCAGATTCAAGATTGAGATTGGATTGATGTGGTGTATGGAATTCTTCCACTTATAAACTGTAACTACGAAATCCTATTTCTTACTCTGTTCCAGAGACAAACTTAACGTTTTTTCATGGCAAACTTATTAATTATTTCTCGCCAAAGTTAATGCTTTGCCAAACAATTGGACAAGTATTGAAAGTATACATTTATTTTCTTACTGAGCATTAAAAAATGGCTCATTGATTTAGATAATATCATAATACTGAACTGAAACTTTAGTTTTTACTACCATTTTCTAAAAATGAAATGTTCCATCGCATCGTTCTATGTCCTGTCCATCCATGTTAAAGGCCTAGTAGCCTACCGTACCTAAGTTGTGTATGCACACAAAGGATTATAAAGTTATAAGTATCCTACAGTGAGTAATGTGTTCATAAAACATAAATACTTACTAATAAATCGTTATAGAACTGTGTACTCACATCACCTCTACTGATCCACAATCACATCACCTCACGGACGTCACAACACAACTCAAAACTCGCAATATTTCAATTTTCAAAACATAACCTCATCACCAGTATCACAGTGCATGACACAACTGACAGTCAGTGTGTGTCATGCACTGTGATACTGGTGATGAGGTTATGTTTTGAAAATTGAAATATTGCGAGTTTTGAGTTGTGTTGTGACGTCCGTGAGGTGATGTGATTGTGGATCAGTAGAGGTGATGTGAGTACACAGTTCTATAACGATTTATTAGTAAGTATTTATGTTTTATGAACACATTACTCACTGTAGGATACTTATAACTTTATAATCCTTTGTGTGCATACACAACTTAGGTTTGGTAGGCTACTAGGCCTTTAACATGGATGGACAGGACATAGAACGATGCGATGGAACATTTCATTTTTAGAAAATGGTAGTAAAAACTAAAGTTTCAGTTCAGTATTATGATATTATCTAAATCAATGAGCCATTTTTTAATGCTCAGTAAGAAAATAAATGTATACTTTCAATACTTGTCCAATTGTTTGGCAAAGCATTAACTTTGGCGAGAAATAATTAATAAGTTTGCCATGAAAAAACGTTAAGTTTGTCTCTGGAACAGAGTAAGAAATAGGATTTCGTAGTTACAGTTTATAAGTGGAAGAATTCCATACACCACATCAATCCAATCTCAATCTTGAATCTGCTGTGTACAAGTGAAGAGTACAAGGATTTCTAACAATTTCGTCACACACATTTTTTACAAAGTCAAATATTCTGTAAACGCTGTTGATCTTTTTATGTTTTTATAATATGTGTGTTATACAGTTATGTGTGTATAACATGGCTTCATTGTAATGGTGCTTTTTTATTTTTGGAAACATTTTTTTAAGTTATAATTTTTATTAGTTATACTTTAGTTGGTTTTTACAAGAATCACTATGGAAGTATTTTATTGTGCCTTGTTATTAAAATGCTTTCAGATTTCTTTTAAGGGTCTATAGGTAAAACACCATCAACACAACCCGTATACAGGGCCGTACTCAGCTTTGGTGGGCAAACTTAACCGATTATAGGAGAACGAATAGTGTTAAATTCATGAAATAAAGACATTTCACATTAAATCGAATATAATAACGAATCTGAGGAAATTATATTTGTTGCATGACCTTATCTCTAATCGTTTTCCAAGGACCTGTTTGGGACAGCCTATCAGAATCACCCTGTAATTTATATGCAATAAGTGCAATCAGCTGGATCAGTTTTGATTATTGCTTTATTCGTTGTCCATCCGGATGGCGTAGTGGTTAGACGAGGTGTTAGTTGTGGGTTTAGTTTCATTGTGGTCGCGAGTGGGGGGCACGATTGGGATGGTCGTGGTTGGTCGGGTTAATTGGGGGGGTTGTCGGGGTTGGGGGCCTCCTTGCCTATCTCGCTTTGGGGCCCCAAGGTTCTTAATCCGGCACTGTTTCCTGGTCCTATAACGGAAATAACTTTTTAGTTTTTCATCATAGCTTGCTTGGTTCGTGAGTTATTGATGCTTGAAGTCGTGATCTTTTGATCGTCGTATTTTTCGTATATAAGATCCCCCCCATTATTATTTTTCAACTCTGCTCTGTTATTTTACATACATATACATTTCTTATATATATAACCTATTACTTTTTTATCCCCTTTAAACTTTAATTTAACCGCTTTTCGACTCTAACTTTTTAGTTATTGTTATTATTATTTCATTTTTATTGTTGATTATTATTATGTCCCCTACGGTTTATGACTCAATTGCTTTTGATTTTTAATTTTCCCCTTTTTACAAATTTTAGGTTTTTTAGCCCATCTTATTTCCTTAATAACTTTTTTTGTTTTAAGTTCAATTACATTTATTTTTTGATATTATTAATCGTCTGCTTCTAATGTATCATTATTTAGTTTCATATTAATTTTTTAAATAAAATTTGAAACACTATAAGTTGTTCCACCATACAGAGACCTGCAAAATTTTGCCTGGCCTTGCGTGACATCATTGCTTTACCGCATTCCAACTTTACAATGTTTTATCGCGGCAATTTAAATGTTTTGAATTAGCCTTGAGACGACTGACTTTTTCATTCCGTCTCAACACACACACACACACACACACATATATATATATATATATATTATAGTAATTATAATATATAGTCATTATATATATTTCATATTATAGTAAAAAAAAGCTATATAATTAATATTTTGTTACTAAATGAAAATTCATATCAGTTAATTAAGGTTATTTCTTAAATATTAAATTTTAAATTGTTGGTATAGCATATATATATTTATTATAATTTTGTTAGTGTTTTCTTTCTCACTTTTTTGTTTAACAGAAGTGGAATGGAAAATTTTAGAAATAATTTTAATATTTTTGTAGATTTTTATCCCCCAATGTTCTATGTAAATTATTCAATTGCAATTAACACAAACTACTCAAAAGTGATATAAAACTAACTTAGGAATTTGGGTTTAACTAAAAAAAATATGTATATATAAATCAATACTAAAAGTAGTCAAAGGTGAATATCACTTTTCGTAATGTTTTGTCAATGTCAAAAAATAAAATAAAGTTCAATAATAAAACAAATTCTACACTGAAATGTTACTCAGAAGATATTAAGTGAGAATATATTATAAATAAATATTAGTTGTGTACTTGCAGTATGTTGTTTAAAAGTTGGATTAAGTTTTAAATATTATAGGCCTACTGAAACCAAATATAACAAAACCATGGCTTTTTATAGATGAACAAATCAGTTATAAATACTTTGTTTTTTTAATTCAGTGCAATATGTAACTTTAAAAGCACTACAGTACTGTTTTGCAATACATAACCAACTTCATCAGAAGCAGATATCTAACTTAAAATCTAAACATTTACACAGTATACAACACATAATACAATATACTAGATAATTAAAGTCATAGTTTTTTGTCTGTACATCTCTACTTCCAGCTAACGGAAGCCAGCTGTGTACAATGAAACAGCACTGTAATGTTTCAAAACCTACAAAATTTGAATTGTATCAACTTAAAAACTGAGGTATTTATTGACTATACTGAAATTTAGTGAAACGGATTAATTTGTAAAAGAAAAAGATTAAATATATTTTTCAAACTTTTACAAACCAATGGTTTTAGAAGGAATAAAACAATTTCTTTTTTTACACAAAAAAGAACTGATTTGTTTGGAAATAAATTCTATAAAAATATATTACGTTAATTGATCTTTCCAAAATCTAATAACCAATAACCCTTGCATAATTCGGTTTTTAAATAATCAAAATCCCCATAAATATAAATATAGCTATAGGCACTAGGAATTGAAATTGTACATAAACAAACCCATTTTATGATGAATCAAATATTCTCCATTTCATTTCTCAAACACTTAAAAGTAAGATATTTATAACTATGTAGATTAGTTTAAACTTTTCATTTTATTTTTGGTATGTATTAGAATAAAGGATAATGCATGGGTATTTAGGACCACAATTGTTATTTATATAGTTGTTTACCAATGTAATTTATACTTAATTCTGCCTGTTTTCAATGTAAAGTTTTGTACAGATATTCATAATTTTTAACTGTTAGCGTTTCAAGTCGTAACTGTAAATATGTAAGAATTAAGTATTTAGAGATTATACAGTTTTAAATATTAATATATTAAATTTGTTTGATAAAAAAATGGATCGTTAACATTTAGGCTTGGATTTTATTTGGATATTTACATGGTCCGTGATGTCAATAAGACAACAACTAAAATAACACAATGTAATTTGTTTTCAATAATTGAGGACTCTCCAATTAGAAATTTCGTATAGTGATGAAATCCCCTAGTTTTTTATAATATTATTTATTCAAAATTATCTTTAGACTTTTGGTATTAATGAAGAGTGTATGTTTGGGATCATACTTTATTTTATTTTTTCTTAAAAATAATATTTTAGTTACAATAGGTATGCAATGTTTTCAATAAATTATTAATTAAATCATTATGAAGTACATACAAGTAAACAACAAAAATAATATTTTGAGTTTTTCTGTGTTAAAATTGTTAATTTGGTCAATATCGAATTATTGTTAATACATCCTAATAAAATCCATTTCTAATAATGTATTTGTTAGGATATTGTGTATATATACATTCCAAGCTTATTTTTTTCCCAAGTTATCAAAACTTTGCTAACTCATGTATTTTGCTAATTGATATCTTAAATAGAATTTTAATAAAAATTTGTTAATAGTTTGTCTGATAATCATAATAAGATGATTCAATTAACTTTGATTATTAATCTTTGTACACTTTGTTCACTTTGTACTTTAGCTGGAAAAAAAGTTCATAAATTGTTATCCTGATATACAATATTTTATTTTAATAAGTAAAATAAATAGATTTGGAAATGGAATAATTTTTTTAATTTAAGTTATATATTATCTGTTAAATTTATCAAATATATTGATCCAGATAAAATGGAAATGTTTTTCTCTATATCTTAAAGTTTATTATTTTAATCAATACATTGATTAAAAGCTGTAATAAATTTTATTTGATGTTTTGCCTGACTTTAACATAGTTTCACTCAGACTTTCTATGTTAAATAGAAATATTTATAATAATAATAATAGACTAATAATAAATATGTTTAAAAATCAAAGTTAGCTCATATTTGCAAAACTACTGTCTACGTTTCAGATTAATTATCTCCTAAGATGTAAAAAGAATTAACTAATATGTTAATGTGTAGTTTTAAAATAACATTGTATGTTATTTATTATTTGTGAATAATAATAGTTATCTTTTTTATAATAAGTAATAATGAGTAAGATCCAGGTTTAAGTTAGTTCTTACATTTGTAATACTCTAATTTTTGTTTTATTATTATAAGTTAATATTATTAAGTTTTTATATCTTGCAAATTTGAACATTAATAAAGTGATAAGTATAATACGATATGTTCATTAATAAAACATCAGCCGAAGGTAGCCGGTATATTTTAAATTTTATAGCTGTTGAATATTTCTATATATATATATATCCATTTATTTTTACACAAATTTGGAATTGTAAAAGAATTCATAGTTGATGTGCTAATAAAACTAAAAAAATCAAACACATTTTGTTTCAATCTAAATAAATATAATTTATTAAAAATATTAATGACTAAGTAGCAATTAAAACATACGATGTCAGAATTTAATGCTCATAGGCTAGATAAGAACCTCTTAGTTCACGAAAAATAATTCTATACTTTCATCTTTCTTTGTATAGCCTAATTAAAAGAGTATGGAATGTGATGTTTCAGAATCTCATTTCAATATCTAGATTATAATAATTATTGGATTATGAAAGTAAACAAACATCTCAGAAATATTATATAGGCTACATATTCCTTTATTTTGTAGTGTCATACAATACAATATTATGAAATTAGTAGTGTTTACCTTAGGGATCATTGTACAAAAAATAAAAAGTAATTATGTAAATTAATAATATCAATTAAAATTCTTTTTGTACACTGATGAAATATGTGTGTTGCAAATATTCAGAGTGCTCTTCTTTGTTTAAAAGAAAGGATTTTTGTCTACTTCATTATTAATAAAATTACACCGTTTCTGACACATGGTAAATGTTTTCCAAGCTCTCAAAATTAAACTGTTATGAAAGTGATTCAATATAAAAAGCTACTATGCCTTATATTAGTTCACATGTTATGGAACTAATAAAGAATACTCAATACATTCCCTCTAAAATACAATTTTAATATCGAGTTTCGGGTAGCTAGGATGTTAGAACTGGCTACCCAAACCTCGCCTCTCAGTTTTAATGACACGTACAAAAGGATGCTTATAAAGCTGTTCAATAAAGGGTTTACTTTAGTGACATTGTATAATAACAGATATTCATGGCCTAGTAACCATTTGTAAACCAGTAAAAGATATCTTAAGACTTCACATTGCATGAACTAAGATACATTAATCAATTTTAAAGGTACAATCTTCAAATATTGTGATAAGTCATTCATCAGAAAATGAAATTACAATGCTCCTATTAAGGAAATCCCCATATTTATAAATAAAATTTCAAAGATGCATTAACTTACTGGTTTGAAAAATGTTAATTGGAAAAATGAAGGGAAATGTCTTTATTTGCTAAAACTTGAATTTTAATGAAATGAGTAAACTATATTCATTAACAAAGTCTAATTATGCAATAAAACATCTCATGAGTAAAGGATATCGAATACAAATATTGAGGGAGAGTTTGTCAAAAAAATTTGTTTAATATTCAAGTAGTTGTAGGCAAAATATCACACATAAATTTCAAATGGTTGATTGATACATTGAATAAGAGTGAATCATCAATTGCATGCTTTATAGGTTTCTCTCTCTCTCTCTCTCTCTCTCTCTCTCTCTCTCTCTCTCTCTCTCTCTCTCTCTCTCTCTCTCTCTCTCTCTCTCTCTCTCTCTCTCTCTCTCTCTCTCTCTCTCTCTCTCTCTCTCTCTCTCTTTATAAAATTATCCTAAATATTAGTAGTTCTGATTGTCCTTGACGTCTACACTCCTAAAACTAAAAACCAAATCATCAAAATATTTAATCTCTTTGGGTAGTGATAAACTTTAATTCAATGTTTATCTATTTAGTCAATTCTGGTTTAAATTACCTTTATACGAATATCCATTTTTATAACAAAAAAACTTGAATAATGTTTGATAAATATTTTACTTACGGTACTTAAAAATATTTTTTCGAATAGAAAAAACATAAATAATCTATAAATTTAAATATGGTCAATAATAGTTACACAAAAACCTAGGAGAATTTATAAGTCTAAAGCAATATAACTTTAAAAACATGAAATGTCTCACGTGTTAGTAGTCTTCATTGTTTTCGTTGTTGAAACAAAACAAAAATCAAATACATAAAAAACCATAAACATTAATATAGTGTAATTAGTTTATATATGTATATTGCTGTTAAGAACAAGTCAGCTTTATATAAAATACCTTTATACATTAATACCTTTGTATATATATATATAGCAACTCTGAAGGCAATAATTATGGAAACATAATTAATTACTATGAACATAGAGTGCTATTACTGTAACTATTCAAATATATTCAAAAAGAAGAACTTGAAGAGTTCATGAATTTACGTTATTTAAATAAAAAAATGAATTTAATATTGATTATTTAATCTAGAAATTTTCTGTTTTATGGGCGCCAGGAAGCTTTCGCTTACCAATTTAGAAAAATGAATTTAAGAGAATTTAACCTCAGGGTCGCAAGCTCTTGTTATATGTGTACTCTACAGTGATATTGGTTGTTAATGAATACACTTGTGCTGAAATTTTAACATAAAAATTTATTAAACATGTTTATGATCAATTTTAACATACATAAAGAATAAAATATCAACAACATCAATTACAAATAAAATAGTATAAACATCAATTACTATTAACGTCCTATTAATATACGAATTTTAATGTCTTTGAAAAAGATCTATTATTTCTTTAGTCCAAAAATTAACTTTTATTTGAAAATTGTATTAATGAAAATTGAAACTTGCAAGTATTAAGTTCGTTTACTGAAATTAAGAATTTAGATGTAACTACTTTACTCTTTCTTTTTGAGTACAAAAAATATATAAGATAAAAAATTGATTTTGTCCTTCATCTAAATGATATCTGGACTCATATAGATTTTTTAATGAAATAGATAAAATTTACACATATTACATACAAAGAAAGATACATATAACATATTATAAAAATTTATATAAAAGAATAAAACATGTGGTACATGTTTTTACCAGACTGTCGAAACTCATTGTCTCTTTAGTAAGATCGTTGCTGAATCGTAGTTGTAGCAGACAAGTACAGTTGAATACGTCTGTATTCTTCAATAATGTCGATGTTGTAATGTTTAAATTTCATTTCACCTAACTAGTTAATATAACTGTTCATTGTTCGTCATTTGAAACCACGTGCATGAGATTGCACAACATAGTTCGAATTAACACGTTTTCTCGCTTTTTTATTAAAAGTTTATACATAGAAAACACTACTGATCACTTTAAATCATCTATCTTGATTGTTTTTTACTATTTTTCTCATTTTTAGAAAAGTTTAACTACATTCTAAAACACAACCTAAAATAGGTCTGTAGGCAACTCGCCCCAAAGCTAGACTGACTAATGCTTTGTCTCTCGCTTTTGCGAGCCTGTTCCTACCCGCTAAAACAGTTTCCATAGTCCAACACCCCCCCCCCCCCAGGAATGTCCACACATGACTACACATAACACAAATTTAATAAACACATTATTTAAATAATTCATTTTAAAATTATACAGTATTAATTATTTTGTTGATTTGAAAATCTATTTTTTATGTTAGAATTTACTTTGTTTAATACGAAATATTACTTAATCCGGTTACCCTTTCCATTGCATCCGCGTTATTCAAACATTCAATCAAACCTTAATTTTTACATTATCACATTACAGAATCAATGTTCAATTCTAACTGGTCAAAGATTTGTTTTTTTGTAAAATAATAATTATTGATAATATGTTAAATAAATATTTTAGATAACTTTCCTTCTATTTATTTGATTTGAGAATTATTAAATATAACTCCCTAAGTTTTAAGAAGAATAAATATATCTATTTTATAATTAATTGTCTGAAAAGTACATTTAAAGATTTTAATAAAGCTGGCATTATAACAAATAATTATACAAGGTTATGAAAAAATAATGATGCAAGGGTAAAGCTTTTTTATTCATAGCTGCATTGTTATAAAAAATGTTTTTTTAAATTAAAAGATACATAAACTACAAAAGGAAATGTGGTAGAGCCCATCCTATTGAAAGATTACATTTGACATATTTTCCTCCACCTGAGACATGAACTATTCCGTTCGCATGTCCAATGGTTGTTTTCTCAGAAAAAATAAGGGACCTTACATTTTGCGTAGCACAAAATACGTTTCTTTGGAGAGTTCTTCACATGTCGACAATGAAATGTAGGCTCTCATTATCCCAGATCCTAACTTTGTACCAGTTAACTTTGCCACTTAGGTAGAACATCACCTCTTCATTGAACATGAGGCGCTCAGTGAATCTGCCATCTTCTATTTGGCCCTACAATTCAGTTCAAATGTCCAAGCATTTTGCTTGTCATTCGGTTTGAATTCTTGCATCAGTTGTAATTTGTATGGTGTAAAATTAAGCCCCTGTCTCAAGATATGCCACAGAGTAAGCTATAATATTTGTATTTTAAACTAACCCGTGTTGTTGTACTTTTTGGACTTCGAGCATAGATTTCTTGAACTGTATTCATTATCTTTTGTGGTGTTTGTGGAGAACCTGAAATTTTACCAGTGCATAAATACTCATTCATTTTGAATGGTCAGACCTAACAAGCAATGCAATTTCTGTATGTTGGATTATTTCCATATTTAGTGTGAAAGCTTTGCTGGACAGTCATTACAGATCCTGTTCATGTAAATTACAAAACTCAAAAAGCCTTCTCTTGTTAGATACTGTAATACCATTTTCTTGCAATTTAAACAACACTCATATATAGATAAAAACTAACCTAATATGGACAAACAAAATTTGAGACCAAGTACTTTCATTGTTGCAAGCAATTGATTTCTTAACATTGTTTATACTCTTACAACATTGTTCATTTTTGCACTATTTTTTTAATAACCCTATATTTACAATGATACAAACATTTTACTATAAATTATATTTTTAAATAAACTGTATTAAAATTCTATTAGCTCTGTGGTGTACTTCACAAACAAAACTAAATGGATACCCAAACTACATTCATAAATGATTTCAAAATAGTAATGTCCTTACTTATTGTCTTTTAGAACAGTATTTCTTTTCTTAAGTGATTTTTAATGTACTTCTTATTAGGAGTATTCATTTAAATCAAACAGTAATAATTATAGGCTCAAAACATATTTATTTTTTTCAAATTTTATAACAAAATAACTGTTTTAGCTTTCTTTAAAGTAATTTTGCACTGTTTGCAAAATATATCAAACTTAAGCAGTAGTATATGAAATAAAAGATTTGTTTTAGAATTGATTATTAAATTCTTCTTTTTTTAAAGTTTACTTTGTAAAAACATTTTCTTCAGGACTTTCCTCATGGCAGCACTAAGAAATTTGTGACACAAACATCAAAGTTGTTTAATATAATTTTCATTATAACTTTGAATTTTCATATAGACTAAAGTCAAAACTCCCTTTTTCTAGTTCAAACTCTCATTACAGGACTGGTAAAGATGAACTGGTAAAGGATGGTAAAGATCTGCTCACCAGATTACAGTTAATATATTCTTATCATTATCCGCTTCTTCAAGAAATCATATTTTTCAAATTTATGCTGGCAGGGACAAATATTTACATTTATTTACACCCAGCATTTTTAAGATGCTTTTAACTGAAATTGACCAGCACAAAAGTTTGCTGAAGGAATGACCTTGATTAGTCAATTTTAAATAAAAAAATACAAACATAGTTTCGCCTTTTAACATAAACACGTTATACTCCAGTAGACAAAGCTTGTTAATATAGAGTTTGTTCCTACATGTTAATATTCTGTTGTCTTTACCTTTAATAAATAAAAGTTTAATTTTTTGTTGTTATTGCATTCAACTCAAATTCTATCGTATATTTTATCGATAAAACATTGTTCAATTCTGTTTCCATACTTACTGAACTTTTGCTATATACAAATATAATTCATTATTTTTTTAAAATAAATCAAAATTATTATATATGTATATCTTTTCAATGCATTTTAGGAAGACTGATAAATATAAGTAATCTTAAAGTTATTCTTATTCTAAAGTAGGGAGATGAGAATTTTAACTGTTATTCAAAATAACCAATATACATGAACATTTATTAGTTTGTAACATTTTCAAAAATTTTAACCCAGTTTAATCCTGATTCAATTAATTAGAAAAAATTATATAATTTGGTAGTTTAAAAAAAGGTTAAATGTTTTAAAAATTAATTTTACATCTTGGGAATCTAATATGGTAAAATAAGATAGATAAAAACACTGTAGTATAAGAAAAATAAAATTATTAATACAATACTATTAATACATCTTTCAAAATACAAAGTACATAATACGTTACATAATAAATTTCAAGAATTTATAATAATCATATATGTTTGTTAATTCCTATAACTTTTAATTTACATAATAACAGCTTTAATTTATTTGAATAGATAGATTACAAAATATGTTTTTTGAATTCTAGTGAACTATTTTTACTTGGTACTTAATAATATAAGTCACTGAATGTTATTGTTCCCAAAATATGTTAAGATATTGACAGAAGAATGCTAGGTTTTTAAGCATGTCAAATACTTAATAAAAAAAAGACGTAAAGATAAGAATAATGAATTATTAAATAAAAAAAATATGTGCTATCAAATTTAATTATGATTTATCAACTTAATAAGATTTTGTATTATATGCGACATCTCAATGCTTTTGTTATTTAAAATAACTAAAGAACCTGTTGCTGAATATAGATATAATCATTTCACATTTATTAAAGGGTTTAAAGGCTAGCTTCCTTATTTGATTTATTTAAGTTTAGCTAATATGAAATAGTAAAAAGAACACATTTTACATTATATAAAATTAAATTTGGATAATACATGTGTGCTGTTCGAAATACAACGATTTTTAGTAAGAAAAGTAGTCAAGTTTTTAGATGAAGATACTTTTTTTTTAGAAATACGGTTGACATGTTTATTAAATTGTTGTTTCATTAGGCCATTTCTTCTGCTACATTGCTACTATAATATGCTAAAACTAAAAAGCTGTACATTTATTTAGTTTTAATACTCTATATTTATTTTTTTATTATTACTGTATTATGTTTTATCTTGATGTTATAGTAGGGCCTACAATTATTTAAAATATTAAAATACTTTACAATTTTTTTTTTGTTTGACGTACGGTATTATTATTGTGTTTTTATTCATTTTAAAATTTATGACTTTAATAATTATTGTAATCAAGCAATCTGTGACACAGGTTGTTTAGAGAAACACTTTTGTAACTACTTTGAAATTTACGCAGAATTTGTAAATATGTTCATTGCTCAAACTGTTGTTGATTGCATGGTTTCCTTTATTGTTTATAGATGACAGGTTATGTGCTTACGTATCATTAGGTTTTTTAAAACTTTAATGAAAAATTTTTTAACCCTATCTTTAATTATTTTATATCTGCAATTCTGCTCATAGAATTTAAAGAGTATTCCATTTTAAATTCTGTGTTAGTTAATAAATGACAGTGTATTAAGTGATATTTTAACAAAAAAATTTGAAAATTTAAAACTATGTGGCAATTTTTTACTTATTAAGGAAACTGATAATTTACCATAATTGTAAACATTTTGTGATTTAAAGAACAATGTTTAAAAAGTCCATTCCTGAAGTGGCTGTCAAACCCTTAATATAAATGCTTCCAGGTATAAAGAAATAAAGAGAGCTATAAAGAGGTGTATTATCATTTTTAAAGTGCCTAATTCTATTATGCTAGACTGCAAATTTATTTCTCACTTTGCTTCAATTTATTGTTGATTAGAACTTTTTGATTATATTTTCACTGCTTAACTTTATGAATTTATTGTGTGAAAATATTTGATTAATTTTTTAGCATTAGTATAAATTTTTGTTAGATGGAAGTATTAAAAAATATATTTGTTTTTTAATAATATGATGTTTAATTCATGATTTTATACAATTTAATATTTCTTCTAAATACAATTTGTACAGTCAGTAACAAATGAGTAAACTTTACATATTACTTACTAAAAATAGCTTACTGAAATTATAGCATAAAAGAAAGTTTTGTTATATATCACTGAATCATAGAAGTGACAAGACTAAAGAATTATGTAATTAAAAATAAGAACTGAGCAGAGTTGTTATATTAGAGCTTCATAAAAGAGGCCAGAAGAACAATAATAATTGTTATTTTGCAATAAATTTATTTGTCAACCAATTCGCATTGTGACTTTTTTGTCTTTTAAACCTCTTTAACTCTTTTCTATCAATGTTTTGAAAATAAAATGACCGAAGAGTATACTAAAATGTGCATTAGTTGGTATTAGTCTGTATATAATTTATATCTCTTGATTATGTTATAACAAATGAAAGCAAAAGAAATTCTATTTTATTACTTTAGCCGATGCCGATCCTTGACATCTCTGCCTATCAATTTTGTGTGTCTCAGTAGGTCCTGACAATGAGGTATGGTCTGAATGGATAAGAGAGGTAGAGGACAAATGATGGTTGGTGTCCTCTCTTTTATTCTTATAGAGTGAACAGACGTCCGAGTCCATAATAACATCTCCATAGGAGATGGGTTGTAAAAAACTATTGGGAGTTAAAAGTCTAAATTGCGCT
This sequence comes from Aphrophora alni, assembly GCA_963513935.1. NCBI lineage: Eukaryota > Metazoa > Arthropoda > Insecta > Hemiptera > Aphrophoridae > Aphrophora > Aphrophora alni. The sequence continues at coordinate 111,768,189 of OY740766.1, read as the reverse complement.
ACACCCTCCGCTCTTGGTAAAAGCTATTTCTACGGGGCCTTTAAGTATTAACCATCCCCATTTTTCCTAGATATCTGCAAGTGGTACTGTTGTTTCAGATGACACTTTATTCTTGCCTTTCCTGATACTAAGAAGAGTTCAGCTACAGGTTGGAGGAGGGCTCCTCCATCTTTGCTAGAGTGCTTGAAACAATTCAATATTTAAAGATGTAGCTTTGTTTATTTGAAATGATTTAATAAAAGTTGGGCGCCATTTTGTAATGTTTTATTACAAAAATAAAAATAATATTAATTATAAAAAATTTAGTCTTGAAGAGAGTATAAATTTTCTCTTAGGTCGCAAGTTCTTTTGAAACAGTGTACTTTGTAGAATATTAAATAAAATACAGAATCCTTTTTTCTGAAATGCACATTTTATTATTAATAAACATCTTTTAACATAAAATTTCATACAATCAAAATATTACCTGAAAAGACAGAATTATACATAACACCCTACGTTCTATATTAATCAAAATTCTGTTTCATTAAAACTCTATTTGTTATTATTTTTATGGTCGCAACCTACTTTCAAAATGAAATTTCTAAGTATTTAGAAGTTAATATTTTTTATTTTACACAATTACTTTTATAAAATATTAATTCTTTTTAAATTTAAAATATCAAATTCAAAAAGTTAAAACAATAAAAATCTTTTAATTCTAATAGATTTCAATAATTATATTTGAATAAAACATCTCTCTTTGAAAAAGTATGTGACTATTCTACAAACATTATTATACAACTTTCAACAATAAATCACAAATTCTAATTATTTTCATATATGAATTTCTATAAAGGATAGCTTAAGCATGTTATACCAGACATGCATTCACTCACAGAAGTTAACTCGTATGTTTTATATAAAACTTTTAATTAAATTACTTCTTTTCCGGGTTGAAACCACAGGGCATAATTTTATCAAAATCTTGTCTCTCATTTTGAAAAATAACTTTTTAAGATTTCCTTTTCACTTTTATAACAGTCACAGTTATGTACTTTACCTTTAATTCAAAACACTTTATTCAAATCATACAGTTTTTCTTAAAAACTAAGGTACTTGTCTTTTTTATACACGTTTTCCTGCTTAAGTAGTACACTTTGTCTATTGCATCATATACAACCACATCTTTTTACTTTAAAAGTCCATTTCTCGCTGGTTGAAACTAACTCACTTAATTGTTCTATATAATGTAACTTTTAGTTTTATAGAAAAATCACTTTCTTTTGACGATTTGTGTTACTTTCTTTTTTTTTAATGTTTTTTGTTCCAACAAACATACATATTTTTTAAGCGTGCTCCCTCTCTGAATGTAAAGATCAGACTGACTTCCACCCGGTTGGCAACAGCATTCATCCTTTATGTTCAAAATGTTAATGTTGCAATTTTCTTACAACTAAATTTATACCTGTTTTAAATATTAACATACATATAATAAATTTTTCTGATCATTTTGTACCAATTACTTTTTTCATTTACTTTATACTTTATTCATTTTATTCCAAATGTGATAATTTATAAATGTTGCTTGACAAGTTAATTACTAAAAATGAAGTTATTTTTTAAAAGAAAAAGAATTATGTGAACTTGAAGAGTTCTTACGTTATTTACTGAAAAATTAAATTGAATTTAATTGTAGTTAATTAATTAATATTGGGCGCCAGACCTAATGGTCATTATTAATTTATCAAAAAGAAAGAAAATTTTATTAACTTTAAAATCTCTGGGGTCGAAAGTTCTTTCATAAGTGTACTTACAGTGAATCTGGTATATAATGAAAACAATTCTAGCTGAAATATTGACATGGATTTATTAAAAAACAAAGAATTAGTACATATTATTCATTAACAAATTCATAATCTTTCTAAACTACACATCCTAATATCAATTATCATGGTTACCTTTTAAGAAGGTCAAAATTTTGAATCTTGAATTTACTTTTTTATGTTGCAACTTAGAAATTCATTTATTAAATGAACAGATTAAAATTATCTGTTTATATTATTTTTTAAATTACTTTTGTAAAAAATTTATGTCAGTAGACCTTTATGATTCTTACAACACAATAGTTGTTCAAAAATATTAAATTTATAAAAAATAGTACATTACCGGTACATATAATAAGCTTTACATAGTTACACAATATAAGTTTCAGTGTTATTTAACACTGGTTACCGTCTTTTGTTGAAAGAAGTTCATTGCATATTTGCACGTGCAGAGTTGTCCGTCGACGTTGTATCATTTATGAACTTCGAGCTTTCTATTGTTCGACACATGTTCATATTAAAATGTTTATTAATTTTTAGTCTATTTGAACACTTCACGATAGTCCATGCTCACGAAATATAAACCACTTTCAATTTTTTAGTGTATTTAGGCACAGTATGCATTGTTCTATTTTGTACCGTTTAATATAATTGTCTCTGTTATCTCTAACTTCATAACACGTTATTTTCACAAAAATGTTCTAAAACTTCTCTTAGACTAAAAGTAACGTCTCTCACTTTCTTACATGTATTAATATGACTCGACATTGTAAATCTTAGCACATTTTGAAAAAGTTCTGATCGACTCAGAACTCAGAACAAAAAGCTCTAATAACATTCAACTCTCGACTTAATACACCTGGTCTCTCCAGACGCACATTAGGCTTCTCACTCAGACTCAAAACACAACCTGTCTCTCCAGACTCTGGACTTCGACTGTATGAAAATTAACACTACCTTCACCTCCAAGCTCTGAACTAAGACTTTTATTAACATTTAATCTACATTTTTGTAAAAGTTACTCTGTATTAAAAACACGTCCTACCACATCAGGCCTCTCACTAAGACTGCCTGTTGCTAAGTGAGCTCGCAATATGTATTACTTCCGAAAACCTCTCTTCCGCTGTTGGCTGTTCCAATCACCTCACATACATCACCGTATAATATCAAAATTCACATGTATTATTAATTACAAACAATTTATATCAATATTTACATAATTATTTATTCTGTTGTCTTGAAAAACTATTTTTCCTTTATAAATGAATTTACTAGTTTTAAATTATTATTTGAACTCTTATCTCTATAGTTTAACCGCGCCTTTGAAATTATTTAATATTAAAATCTGACTTTTCACATTGTCACACAAAAACAAAATGCGTTTCCTTCTTGTTGCATAGAGTTAAACGTATATCCCATTCAATTTAAGATCACCAAACTGAAAACGTACACTATTACTTGCTAGCGTGTTACCAACTATACTAACAGACCAGGAATCCATTGATAAAGCTGGCCTTGCCAATTCATGATTAATCATTTCCAGTAAGCAAGAATCAGATTACAGTTTGTTGGTACATTACTACAGATGGCATTGATGGCAAATTTGAAGTCAACCAGCATGACTCACATGAATACTTTGAGTAAATTGTAACTAATTTAAATTAACCTAGGTAAAAACATTCAAATAACATTTAAATAACATTCAATATAAAAATGCAAAGTTTGAATTGTTTGAACAGTGCAATGGACCTAAATTATATGAACAGTTGCTATAATTATAATATTGTAGTTATTTTAAAAATGATAAAAATCCAATTTTTATTTAACTTATTTATTATTATATTTATTATTATTATTATTATTATTACTATTATTATTATTATTACTATTATTATTATTATTACTATTATTATTATTATTACTACTATTATTATTATTATTATTATTATTATTATATTTATTTAATGCCCCTTCCTCAAAGAGACTACATTTAGTTTATTTTTTTTGGTCACTGATAACAAAAGTCGACGTCCCGCAGCTCTAAAAATATTGTGTCACCCCTAAAAGTGGAAAAAACCACCCTTTTTGGGGGTTGTTATCCAATGACATGTATGAGACCGCAAATAATGTTCTAGAATATACAGATTGTGATGATAATTTGCAAATTTAGTTTGACCGTAGGAACTGATCAAAAATTATATGCTAAGGGTTGATCAGAGGTGGTGAAACCATCCATAAATTGACTAAAAATTTTAAAATGCTAAAAAAATTGTTTTAGCTTTTTGAGGGGAGCTCAAATAAACGGGAGTTATAAATTCACAAAAATATTTCTCACCCCCCCCCCCCGAGGTGATAATTATATATTTTTTAAACATAGTAAATTAAGTCCTATTGTTTCAGTAGTTGTAGTCTTAAAATTACTAGTTGTCAATGTTAAATTATTCTCTATACTAGTTATTACATATTCAATTTAATTAATTACTATTTTTTAGCAATTATTTAAATTTTTGCCATGTTCTTATTAACTTGGTTTGTGTCTTTTCATACCTATGAAAAATGCACAGTAATACAATTGCTAAATTTTTTTTAAACCTTTTCAGTCCATTTTAATTATATTTTTTATTAAATTTATTAAGTCAATTTTGATATTTAATAATTTTTGTAATTATTTTGTCCCCAGGCACAAGAATGGTGTTGTGCTTAATTTGCGAGCAGCCATTGATAGATGATATTTTCCACTTGAGACCACCAGAAACACCGAAATTGGGCGATATAAGTAAAGTGAGAATGGATAAGAAGCATTTTAAACTTGAAAGTGTTTCTCGGCTCAAAGTTCATGAAAGTTATTTATATTCATACTCATCGTGGGAAGAGGCTGTTCATAATAAAGAAAATTTTGAAAAAGGAAATCTTACAGAGACATCTGAATATGAAGATGAAGTTTTCAAGTATCATCTTCAATACATGTTCTGTGGTGAAGATGTATCTGATGATTATATATCCAACTCGATAAAAAAAAAATAGAACTCACTTATTTCAAAGTAGTTCTCACAAAGGAACGAGTTAAAATACTGAATTTGCAAGAAATTCTCCAAAGCAAGGATAGTTTTAAATGTCAAAAGGTACTAAGGCATTTACAAGTTGACCAAGATCAAATTCCTTCAGAAGTATCAGAGTAAAATCTATACTCGAAAAACATTCAAACAGCAATTGAAAACATGTACAAAATAAGCAACTTCCTTACCAATCATAAAGTTAAAATAAACTTGTCAAAGACCAATTATATTCAATTCAGTATGAAAACTTTGAATAGTGTTTTTTCAATGTAAATGCTTATGGATGGAACTGCGTTGAAAAAAGTCAATAAAACCAAATTTCTAGGTTTAATAATGGACAAAAAGTTGAGTTGGGATCTTCATGTTGAACATATTGTAAATACAGTTTCCTCTAGCCTTTTTGGTCTGTACAGATTATCTAGATTTTGTAGCCTGGATATTCTGAAAAGGGTTTATTTCGCACACATTCATTCCCATATAGCTTTTGGGATTAGTGTGTATGGTGCTACCTCTAAAAAGAATTTGGACAGGATATTGCTTTTACAAAAAAGAGCAATACATATTGTTTTGGAATTAGATTGGCAGCATTCTGTGAAGAGTGAGTTCAAAAATCTCAAAATAATGACAGTATACAGTTACTACATTTATCAATTCATCTTGTACACTAGACAGGATTCCAGCATGATCTCACTGATGGGAGATAATAATAGTTATTTTACAAGGTACAAAAACAAACTTGCTATACCAATCCACAAATAAAAATTTTTTAAGAAGAAAACAACTTATATAGGTGCAAAGTTTATAAATGTATTACCAAGTGACATCATGAATGAAAATAAGTATAAAAAATTTAAGAAGTTACTAAAGATCTTTATATTAAATAATCCATTGAGAAATATTTTAGCTTAATTAATTTTAACTAGAATTAGATATAAATTGTGACACCATTCATTTGTTTCATGTGTACATTGTTTGAATAAAGATAAAAATGAAATGAAACATAAACAGTCAAGGCCCAACTTGTGCGAACTTAACCTTAATTTCTTCATCACGTCTCTCATGTGACCATACTTTTTCCTTTTTTTGTATTTAGTGATCCGACTTCACATACTTCATCATTCACTTCACTAAAATCACTTTCCATGCCAATAAAAAACAAATCTAGAAACAATCCTCAACAAAGAGACACTCAAATTATTGAAAATTAATTATTATAAAAGTTCACAAAACTACAACTAAATAAACAAACTCTTACCTTTCTGGCACCAGCTGGATTTCTGTCATGTGGACTCCCATTGTTTTTCTCCCAAGCGCATGGACACTCATCACTTTTACCACTGTAACCTATATCTTTCTGCATGTTCATTGAAGGACAGTTATTGTTTTTCCCTTTTAGCATATTTATGGCATAGCAAAAGTTCAATGCTGAACTAACTGATAGCAGTAATAATTATAAAAAATTAAAAATTGGACCTATCATCAGTTTCCCCTGGACCCTTCAAGTACCTTCTTCTAAGAAAAGAAATACAGCATAGTAATTCCAGTTTGATTACAGTTTGATTTTATTAGTATTGTAATAATTCAAAAAAAGGGCTGTTAGTTAATATTAAAATTGAAGCTATTTAAAAAGAAAATTTATCTGAACTTGAAGAGTTCTTACTTCATATTTCGTTATTATCATGAAAATTGAATTTAAAGTTTATTTTAACTATTTGCCAAGCAATTTAGGGCGCCAGATGTGTTAACATCAATTTAGAAAAGAAAAAAAAATGAATCTAGTTACTTATATAATCTCTGGGGTCGCAAGCTCTTTTAAAGTGTACTTACAGTGATATTGGTTTTATTCAATGAAAACACTTGTAGCTGAAATTAACATAAAGGTTTATTAAATATAAGTTCATTTAAATTATACATATACATTCAAAATATATATCCTAATCAAAATTGTTGTTATTACCTTTGAAGAAGGTTTTACTATTTTAAAAAATGAATTTATTATTTATTTTTAGTTGCAACTTTTAAAGAAATAATTAAAAAAAAATCAAGCAGACTGAAGCATCTGTTACTTATATTGAGTTTATTTTATAAAAAAAATCTTATATCGATAGACATCTATTATCTATTCATTTATTGAACATAATTATTAAAATATTTGATTATAATTTTATAAAATAAAACATTTAAAATTCAACATAATATGCAAATTAAGTTCTTTGTATTGAATAATACATTTTTTACCAGTCCGTTGACGTCGATTCTTTGTCTTGGAGTGATGAGAAAAAAACGTGGTCTCGAAAATGAGTCCCTTTGTGATGTCGACCTGTAGAATTAGCTCGATGAAAATTACTACAATTACACCTTGCATTTATACTTTGCTAATGTCTTTCAACATAATCAGTTCATTGTTCGCTTTTTTATCGGACACGTGCAAATATTGCATCACCACTTTTAATACTGAAAAAGGATTGTCCAAATATACATTTTAACATTTCAACTGTTCAATTAAAACTGTTCAACTAAACTCACTAACAAAGACTGTCTATAATGTTTAAACTACATTTTGAAAATATTTGTCCAACCTGAAAACATGTTTCACTTCCTTGAAAGTTCTGCTAAGACTCTTATTAACACAACCATCACCTATGAGCTTCTAACTAAGACTGATCTAGCAATTCGCCATGCTCTCATTGTCCTTATAATTGGAAACCGGACCTACGTACCTCCCTTATTTCCGCTGTTTTAATCAGTTCACATACTCCTTATATTTTCGCACCATTTATCAATTGTTTGTAACAAAAAACAACACTTTTACCTAATTGTATAATACTAAAATAAACACTTGCAATCAACTATGCTATACTAATACTAAACATCGTAACTCATTATGTTGTCTTGAAAATCCATCTTATTTCCATAAAAGAATTTACCGAAGGCTACATTTTATTCAATAGCTTCTCCCACCCTTTGTATTTTTATCTCGCGCGTTTAACACCTATTACAAACTTTAAATTCTGACTCTAATTTTTCACACTATTACAAACTAATTTTTTACATTATTACAGTATGTAACAATCAATAATTTGATATAATAATATGTCATGATGGATGGGCAACGAAATCTCTCAAATTGAGTTGAACAGGCAAACTGGTAGCACTCAAGGCAACGTATGTTAGTTTCAAACAATCAATGTTGCTTTTGATTCAACATTCATTTCATCCTATTTTTTTGCCTGTAAATTTTTTTGCAAGTTTTCTTTAGTATCAGTGTTAGGGTATTTAGTTGTAAAATTTTCATGTCTGCCGTGTATGCAGAACATTGTACTTTATTTATGATTCCAGATCATATTTTACTTCGTAGGACATGAATAATAAATGTTAGACTAACAAAAAGAAAAAAAATGATGCCTAACAATAATAGCAATGAAATGTGGAATAATAACTAAAAGAGTAAGAAATAAAGTTAGAAGCCTATGTTCATATTTCTCCAAAGATTACCTAAAGTTAATGAAGATCAAAAGCAGGGCTGGAACAGATGTAAACATAAAACAACTTTTGATGATAAATTTTTATTTTACAATACTGATATTGGGGCTAGTATTAATCTTAGATTCATAAGCTTACTTTTTTCACACATTATTCATAAGCATTCGTCTGTCAGACTACTCCAGGTAAAAAATTTAAAAAAAAATTAAATTGAAAATTATCTTTATTAATACATAGTCAAGTAATAAAGTATAAACATAATCATTTGTCCATGTGTTTCTTTCCATCAAAAAGTCACTTTAAATACAGTTCACACATACTTTTCCCTGGTGCTCAAGACACATGAATCGCTGACACTTGAAGCACTTATAACGTGTCATCCTCCGCTTCTTTGAGGGACAGTAGGCACAAATCTTCCTTTGTGATGTCCCTTGGGGTTCATCCTCAACAGCTGGAGCTTTTTCTTCAGAATGTCTTCAATTTTCAACTTTAGATGACGCTGTAAAGTTGGGATTTGAAGTCTCTGTTGTAACCATGGAAACATGAGTGCTTCACTTATGTCTTTTGCGAATTCTCATCGTGAAACCGGTTTCCTCCGTTGTGCCACCATGTTATGTACGTAAATTACATAAGAGTTCACTAGCGTGGTATTAATCATACCAAAGAAAAAACAGAGGGGCCATCTTTGTGTTTTTCTACTGCAGCTCATGTTACTGCACATTTCATCAAAGGCATCTACAGCTCCTTTTGTTGCATTATAAAACATGACAATGTCTGGCTTTCCTGTTTCCTCTGCAATACTACCTCTTTCATGGGTGTTTGAAAGCAGATAAACCATTTTGTTTGCCTTTGCTTTGTAAGAAACTAAAATGTTTTCTTTGCTGTAACAAAACATGGAAGAGTTCAGTTTTCTTGACTTTTTCTCTGTCATTTCTTTTGGGATTTCCTTTTTGTCACAGCGCAATGTTCCCACAATAGTTAAGCTTTGCTCCTTCAACATGTCATTCGCCAAAGGTATTGAGGTGAACCAATTATCCATTGTAATGTTCCTGTTGGTTCCATGAATAGTTTTGGTTATATTTTGCACAAAATATGCACCTGCAGGAAGTCCACTTGTGTTTGTATTTTTGCCAAGGTAAGGCATTGCATCTATTATATATTTTGTCCTCACATCACATAATAGGACTATTTTGATGCCATATTTATTTGGCTTTGATGGCAAATACATCCTAAAAGGACAGCGTCCACGAAAACCAAGCAGTTGTTCGTCAACGGTCACATAGGAACCTGGTGTGTAGCTACTTCGGCATGCTTCAACAAATTCCTCCCAAATATCCCTAATGGGTGCTAATTTGTCAAGGGCTCTTTGGGCCGGACGTGTGGCTCTGTCATCAAACCTTAATGAATTAAGCAAAAAGTCAAAACAGTCTCTGCTCATTACTGATACATACCTGGTACCACTAAATGAGGATTCGAACAACTCTTTGGAAGTCATGTGGTTGTCTTTCATGGCCGCAGACATAACCAAGAAGCCTAACAATGCATTTAACTCATTCAGAGTAGTAGATTTCACTGTTGCAGAGTTTGGGTCTGAATAAGTGGATCTCTTATAAGCAATCTCCACATTTGTATGAGTTACAATTTGGTTAGCTATCGAGGTTTTCATGAATAAGCCAAAAGCTTCTAAGGGAGTTTCAACATTATTGTTAGGTTTTTGTCTATAATGAATAATGTTGCGCCTGCTAACTCTAGAAAATCTAGTTTTTGGCACTGAAGACCAGACATAACCATTTTTACCTCTCAAAATTCTTCTTTTAGGAAGGACAATATTTTTGTGTCTAGCCAATGAAGGTAAATTGACAACAGTTCTCTGGTCTCCAGTGGTTGATTTGTCAACAATGTAATTAAATCTGTCACTTCATTAGGATCAACTTCCATATCCGAATTTCTGCCAGATGCTGATGAACTTTCTCCATCTGAAGGAATATAATCCTCATCACTACTACAATCGCCTAAATCAACTGGCATAATAGATTCTAATTGATGGATATTTTCACTGGCTTGAGGTTGGAAACAAGAATCCTCAACATTGGAACTTGCAATATCAGCTCTAATTATAGGCCTACTAATAATGTCTTCTTGGCTAGTAGGAGGGTGAGAAACGTTAGTAACTGTAATTTCGCCAGAATTAGTATTGTTTATATGTACTGGAAATGACTCCTCAGAATTCGTTTCAAAAAAATTTTCCAATTCGGTTTGATGAAATTCATAGTCAGAAGGGTAGTAATCAGGGTCTGCATCCATATCGTCTACACTGTCATCAGTTCCGTGGTAGAATTCCACTTCCACATTGTCTTCGACCTCACTTATATCATTTTCTATATTTTCAGGATCAATACAGCTTGTGTCACCTTCAGAACCGATTTTGTCCAGTTCACTAAGAACCCGAGCAATTTCATCGTCGTCTTTAAAAAAGTCTGCCATTTTACTAAATGTAAAAACTTGTAAAATAAAAAATCGTAAAAAATCAAATTAAATTAAAATTTGTAAAATCTAAAACTATATTTAATCTAACTAAACTATCTATATATTTATTTTAAATTATATAATAAATCTAAAACAATAAAAACATTTATAATAAAAGTTAAAACAAAATTTTATGTCACTGAAGTGTTTATCAATTTTAAATAAAGTGATTTACAATATAGGCACAGTACGCTTTTACTAATGAAATTTGTAAAATCTAAAACTATATTTAATCTAACTAAACTATCTATATATTTATTCTAAACTATATAATAAATCTAAAACAATAAAAACATTTATAATAAAAGTTAAAACAACATTTTATGTCACTGACGTGTTTATCAATTTTAAATAAAGTGATTTTCAGTATAGGCACAATTCATAAGCTTTCGTCTACCGGACGACGCAATAAAATCGTACACTGTCACTATTCATAAGCGTTCGTCTCACAGGCTACGGCACAAACTTAATGCGTTTTAGGACCGATACCACTTATATTCAATGACCAAACACCCTGGCAATACTGAAAGGACGATTGGACAAAGGATTAGACGGAGCGGGAAGGCCCGGCAGGGTAGGCAACTATGAAAAACTAAAATATCCTAAAAGTCGCGTCGCCTGGGAGACGAATGCTTATGAATCTAGGGTTAACCTGTAGTAGTATTGGTTTATTAGTGTTGGTATTATAAGTACTTATGTTGATGTGAAATACAACCAACTGGTGATATGAAGTATTCTTTGAATTATTCACAAATCTCCTTGGCTATTCTTAATGAGTTCCTTTGAGTCAAACTGAGCCTTCTCCTATCAGTATTACATGCAGTTACCTGACTCCAAGTACCTTGAATAATTTCCCCAGTACTTGTTTCCTCATTGGTAAAAGATCTTAGTGGTGAGTAGTGCTGCTGGCACTAGTTGGGTTGTGACATGAGAAAATTTTGAAGATACACATATACTATAATAATGTCGATAACAGTATTTTCAATTTGTATGTGCTAATAACCCAAAAGCCTTTCTTGACCTCGAAAGTCTGTAGTTGTGAACTCTGGAGATCATTGGTTCAATCCAACTATATACGGTTTCATTATATTTTATGACAATAGAAATGGATCATCAGCCACCAACACATAAGGTGTTGGTGCATGTGAGGCTAAGTGCATTATGGCCAAGTGTATTAAGATGTATTTACTGGCAAATGTAAACTTTGATTTTCAAGTCGTTTAAAGACTTAAATGTTTTTAAATACTCCACAATCTGAAATGTGACCTTGGCAAGCTACGTTTAAAAAAGATAAAATTGTAATTTCCATCTACAATCACAATCAAAACTATTGTGGGTTCCTTTATAGTTGTAAAAGTCTCTAAAGGATTTTTAATCCTTAAATACGCTTTCCATCAAGAGCTTCAATGCAATTTGGGAAAATCCACTAAGTGTAAAATCATTTGCAGTTGCTATCCATTGTTGTTCATCATCTGTAGGTATTGGAAAAAAAAAAGTATAAAATTATAACTGTTTTTCATTACCTTTCTTATATTATAAATTGTGCATAATTATGAGTACCTATGCAATGTAAGTGTGTCTGATATTGTATCCCTGTTATATTTGTGGTTTCATTATTTATAAATAAATGTTATGTTATTATTATATACTAACAAATTGAATGCAATTTTTCCAGAACATTCCTTCTTAAGATAATGTAGTTCCACTGAAAAACATAGAACTGGTGATACCCAGTCTAATCATACATTCTATACATTTATCTTTGGTTCCACAAATTTTTTCGAAACTGCTAAAAGTAACTAGGAATATAAAGAGAGCATGCAAAGAAGATAAATAATCAATTAAACAGAACAAGATGCAATATAATTAAAAAATTTTAAAGTTCTGCTATTTCTCTAACTATGAAAGATGACTGTGCAATTTTTGGCCAGATGGTATCTTCCCAACTGAGAAAACTAATCATGAGGAATAAAACTATTACAAAAAATCACATCCAAAATTGCCTTTTTGAATTAGAAATGGTTGAAATAAATATTGATTCTCAAAGTGTAATCATTACTGCGTAAGTACCTACCAAAAATAATTGTGTTATTAACCCCTCATCTATTACAGAAATAGACAGAACATCAATCAGCTTCTTCAAATTCTTCCTTCATCTCAATTGTTTATAGGTACTTCTCGGTCTTCAACCCCTAATATTGCACTAGAAGGTACCAATATAGAAAAAATGGAAAAAAAAGTTGTTATTCAACCTTGATTGAAATGTTTGAATTTGAATATGGTTTGAAATAATGATTTTATAATGTGTTATAAGTGTTTGAGACTAAGCGGTTTTATAAAATTCTAGTTCCTTAATTAATTCTAATTTTCGTGTTTTAAGGTAATCTTACATTCATATGAAACTTCGTCTTCTTTCACGTCTCCTCCTGATGTCTTTTAACACCAATTATGTAGCACTATGTGAGGGATCAGAGTTTGAAATGTTGCAAGCTCTTTTGTTGTGAGACATTGGTAAGAGGGGTGTTGTTAAAGTTGCAGCCAGTTTTTGGCATTCCCTTTGATTGTACAAAAATCGGGACATTGCAACAATCTGCCTTGAGAAAATAATTATTGCAGCCAGTGTGCGGTCAGCCACCCGCTAATGCTAAAGTATCATCCATGACTGTAATGACAAACCTAACCTATTTTCATGAAGAAGTGTGTCAAAATCTTTCATGTAAGGAATGGTCTTTATAGCAGGTAATTTCAAAGAGGAATCGAATGTTGAAAGGTATATCGACATTGTAAGCTTATTGGTGTAGACATAAGTATTGTATATTAACATTATAATATCTGCCAGTTTCTATTTAAAACAATTTTAAAACACCCACAAGTTAACAAACTTGAGTTAAGAAATTTAGAAGATTGGAATTTTAACTAGATGAAAAGGATAGTTATCCACTATTTTAACCTTCTCGACTTACTCTTACTAGAATCCAATTAAATTCATTATTATACTAGATTTTAATTGCTGGAATAAATTAACTGAATTTAATGATTGATAATCTTTATAAAGAAGACTATCTGTGCTCAAGTTTATACTAACAGTCAGTATCTGTCAAATCCTCCTCTTATCATTTTCCTATGCACAAAAATTTCATAAAACTAGTTCCTCTTGATGGTTAACTAATTTGCATTCACATGTATGAAAATAATAATAACCTTATCCATTTTTTTTTAAATTTTGCAGGATAGGTGGAAAATCTTCAAAAGTCAAAGGGAGAAATCCGCTTTTCCCAATGGTGTGAGATTCTTACTCACTAAAAACCACCTTCCTTCCTGTTAGTACCCCTATCGCGTTGGACAAGGAAACAGGAAAGGTTTTCCATGTACCAAGCTGAGAAGTTCTTTCCATGAGCATATCAAGATTGTAAATGTGGAATAAAACAGAACATTATATATCCACACGAAGGGCAAGGTTAAGGCCTGACTTAACAGAGTCCATTCAGGTAAAACCTCCCGACAGATCATGCAGGAGCCCAGGTTTGGTAGATGTGGCGTGCAAGGTGAAGGATGTGAGTTACTTTATAAATACCTTGTTAGTGAATTTATTGGAGGAGTTACAAGCTACATCTTCTTCTGCCTACTCGATACTGAAATAAGCGTGCAAGATTAGACTGCATGCAACTGCGTCCTGGTGGTGACAGCTTGGCTCATGCCGCTGCGGTGCACCAAACACAGCACCTTGTTGTGCTGCTGCGGTGCATCTCGTTTTGGTCTGAAACAGAGCTAGAAAACAAAGAGGTGAATTTTGGCTATGTATTAGGCTATGCACGGCTTTATGGACCCAAATGATAGATCAAGGTTGGTCGTGTGAATAAGGACAGCAGCCGTCTGTGTTTGTCAAATGTTGTGTCATATCTACTTTGTGAAGAGATTAATGTTGATGTTAGGTGTGCGTGGGCCCCCTTGGAGAGATTAGCTGAATATTGTTGTATGTGTTGTTTGATGAACAGCACATTTAACTTTTTATGTAAGGTCCTAACTCTGGTGCACATTGGTGCTTTAGTGATTATTCTCAAAACCTTGTTTTGGAATATCTTTAGCATGCGCATGTGTGTGTCCCCAGATGGGCGCTGCATAGGTGATGACGCTTCTAAGTACAGATAAATAGATTGTGGTAGCTGTTCTCATTTCAAGAGAACTTGTTTTATTGAGCAATGGATATAGTTGTGACAGTGTCATGTTTGATCTTTTAATTGTGTCGGATATGTGGGCGGACCAAGTCAGTTTCCTATCTAGGATGATCCCGAGGTACTTGACCTGACCATGCCAGTGTATGTCTTCGTTGAATAAGCATAAAGGCGTATTAATGGTTTGTGAGTTTCTTTTAGAGAGCAAAAGCACCTGGCACTTGGACACATTTACCTTTATTCTCCAGGCTCTAAGCCATGGCAATATATTGCTTAGTGAAGTTTGTAACTTACTGTAGATCAAACATGGTTGCACGACTGTGCAGATATCGCGGTGTCGTAGCATATATAGCCACATTGGTGTTATCAAGTGTTGGAATGTCGTTGATGTAGCTATTGAACAATACGGGCCCGATGTGTGAACCTTGAGGCTTGCCAGCTTGTATTGTCCTCTGTGTGGATGTTGTTAGGTCTACATCAACTTTAAACTTGCGGTCTGCTAGATAAGACCTAATGAGGTGTATCAGCCTGTCTGTGAAGTTTTATTGCCTAAGTTTGTCTATGTGGCCACTGTGCCAAACCCTATCAAAGGTCTTTTCAATGTCCAGGAAGACTGACCCGGTCGATTGATTACCATTGAAACCTCTGGTTGGATTACCATTGAGTGTTTGGTTCTGAAACTGAAATGCTCCAGCCTCAAGATGTTGTGTGTGTGTGTGTATATATATTTGTTGATACGTTTGAGCAGGATCTTCTCAAAGACCTTGCTCATTGTATTCAGCAAATTAATGGGTCTGAAGGATTTGGGCCTATGCTTGTCCTTCCCCATCTTAGGAAAAACTAATATTTTAGCTTCTTTCCAAGTAGCAGGGAAGTGTTGAGTGCGGAGAATTGCATTACATAATATATGTTTGTAAAGAACCTTAACGCTTTCTCAGTTAAGTTTTTTAGTGTTGTATTTCTAATAGTGTCTGGCCCAGGAGCTTTCCTGGCCTTTGTGTGTGAAATCGCCCACTAAATTTCTGTGAGGGTTGTTGGTGCCTAGCCTAGCCTTTTATAACCAGTTCATTCCTCCTGAGCATATGAACAATTTTGAAGGCTTACATATAGAAACTTTAAAGGGAGTACAGTGGAAATCCAATTATCTGAACTCCAGTTATACAGATCTTATCCGAATTTCTTTAAGAAAAATAATGCACGAAATTGGCTTTTTAAAAGACATAATCTTCCCTAATCAATAAATATCCAATGCTGTTTGTAGTAGAGCACCATATTTAGTCATCTTACTGCAAAACAGTTTCACATTGTCTGCCACTGACAGTGTGGTCCTATCTCGAAGTGCAGTTTAGTCGAACTAATTTGTTGCTATGTTCTGTTTTGTTGTGTGTGGTCTTTTGTTTTACTGTACAGAGTATGCCTTCAAAAAAGGAAACGTGTTGTTTTATTATTGGCAGACAAAATCAAAATCATTGAACAATAATTAGACATAGGAGTGACTAGTAAGCAGTTAGCTGAGCTGTATATCGTGGAAACATCAAGAATTTTGAACATTAGGAAAACAGGTTTTCAATATTTTAAACTTCATACCTTTCCTCGAGAATGAAGATGGGAGTTTGTTGAGAAAAGCTGTGAAAATGGCAAGAAACAAAAAACTGAAAGAGGCCGTCTTCTGTCTTCAAACAGTTAAATAAGCAAGTTAATGGTGCCAAACGGTGAAGATAGATTATAGACAAAGACAGGTACGTACATGTGAAGTATTTTTGTTTGTTTTATTGTTTTATCAATTTGTCGCTTCCACTTATATAAAGTCAATACATAGCTTACCCGCTGATTTTAACATTTATGTTCAAAACTATTATTAGGGTCATTGATTGGAATTGATTTTATAGTCTCAGACCTCAACTTTGCCTTCAATGTATAGTTCTTATCTATGTTGCTACTGCAATGGGCGTTTTCACACTACACAGCACGTCGCCAGCACTGCAACAGCAACAGCACGGCAACGGCAGGGGTGCTTACACACTTGACAGCAACGACACGTTAAGAGCACAGCATTTTTACTGCAGTCAGTGCAGTCAGCTTTTAGAGTTGGTGGAAGCAACATGGCTGACTTTAATCGAAGATTATATTTATTATATTTGTTGTACTTAAGACGTAAGCATCGGTCAGAAAGAAAGTGGTGGGTTCACCCTGTTTTGAAAGTGTGCTATGTTAATGGTGCTTACTACAATTTATTTGATTACTACAAATTATGTGATCCTAAGAAATTTTTCAATTTCTTTCGTATGAGTAAACCAACATTTGATTATTTACTGACAAAAATGACTGAACACATCAAAAGAGAACATTCTTCCTTTAGAATGGCTATTCCGCCAGAAGAAATGTTGTTAGTGACACTAAGGTAAGAAAAAAATGCATTTGTATTCACTAGAGAGCATTTAATATACCAATATAACAAAATATAAAAATTTGTTTTAAGGCACACGGTAAATAAAATATTTAATTAGAATTGTAAGAATACATCTTAGTGTAACCAGCTTGTTTAAAAAGTTAAAAAAAATACTGATTGTTTAAAAAAATACAAGTTACAACAAAATTGAAAGTGTTATTGATAAAAATATGCATTGATATTCATTAGTTCATCGTTTGTTCAGCGTATTCATTAAATAAGGGAAAATTTTGTTCAATATTGACAGATGTGAAATCATAAGTAACCCTTGCTCGTTGAAGTTCTGTGAAGCTGGGTGCACTGGAATTGCTGGTGCAGTCAGAATTCGTATTGTTGAATTCATGAACGCAGTTGGTTTTAACAGTTCTCTTTTGTTTTATTCGTCTTATCGTCATTAATGTTTCCATCTGCAGCTCCATGAGCTCATCTTCGCTCATGTCTCTCAGGTATGGGACGAAAGATAACATTAGCTTTTCATTGTCAGACTTGTCGTGGTTGGCTGGCTGCTGTCGTTTCAACTCCGTTAAAATTTCATGCTCAACCGTATCTAGCTCCCGTTTATCTGTAAATCTCAATTACATAAATCTCATTAGTATTTCATATGTCATTATGCTTGTTATAAGTTATGTTTTTATTTAAAATGTATAAAATGTTAGTTGGATTCATTTCAATAATTTGTTAGTTATTATATACTGAAGTTAAATTTTCTGCATATTATACATGTCTTTACTCATTACAATTCTGTGTTTCTTTATCCAACTTATCACAAAAACAATAACAATAAGCTTACAACAATGTTATGAGTAGTTAGCCCATGACCATATCAATGTAGATGTCATATTAATAATTATTCAACATAAAATTAGAATAGTTCAGTAAACTAAATTTAATTTGCTATAAAAAATATGTTCTCTAAAATGAGTTTTCAAGTATGCTAGCTCTCCGCGGGCCGGACAAAATCTGTCCCCGGGCCGGACAAAATCTGTCCCCGGGCCGGATGTGGCCCTCGGGCCGTAGTTTGGAGACCCCTGGTCTACACTATACTGCTGTTAATGCATTACTGTAATTTATGTATGAATAAATATGATTAGGCACTATACTAGTAAATCCATTAACAATCCTAAAATGTATCATGTAACTTTATTTCAGCTGCCATTAAATTTTACTAATAAAATTTTCTATTTCACCATACAATATCTCAACCTCAATTCAGGTATACCTGTTAGGTGTAAATATTTGTGTATTGAAGCAAATCATCACTAAAATAGTTTAACTTTAATTTATTTATAAAATAGTCAAACTGTCAAAATGATCACACTCTTTGAATCAATGCATATAGAAAGAGTAAAGATGAATGCAGTTAAATTAAATTAAAGTGATTAATGGTAAAAACTATACAGTAGAATTATTATTGGATTTTTTGTAAAATAAATTAAATTGTAAACAGGTAACCTCACTAACCACCTGTTTTCTTCTCTTTACTGTTTAGCTCATCATAGCCATCTTCCAAAAATTGGAATATTTCTTTCCATGCCTTCTATCTAATAATTTTGTTTTATTGTCCTCATTTGTTTTGTCCCAAAGACAGGGCTTAGACTCTACAAGCTCAATAAGCGAGACGACGTCGTACTTAAACGTAGCACTTTCTTTTTCCATCTTGCAACGAAGCACGCACCTTGAACTTGTACTCAGGCCAGGGCTGTACTGACTGAGACGGTGACTGCACGGCAACAGCAACGCCGGGGGGCCAGCAGCTCGTCGCCAGCACGTCACCGTCACAGCACCAGTGTGTACGCTCTCATATGATAGCATTACCGACGTCGACGGGCCAGCGCTGTGCTGGCGACGTGCTGTTGATGTGCTGTGTAGTGTGAAAACGCCCAATAACTTATGTAAGAACAGTATTTATAAAAGAAATGCATTAATAATCTGATCCGTTAAAAAACAGTTTTTTTGCTATCACTGAAATAATATTATTTAATTCTATAAAACCCGTGGTACCATAAACTAAACCAAGATCATGAGAACAGAGACCGAGATCAGCTGTGATTCCAATTCAAATTGTTTGTTTCCATAATTCGTTCTGTCAAAGAAAATTTTCCTCCATGGATTTAGTTATGTTTAGTTCGGTTTAACGTGAGAGTGTCATGCATTATGTTTATTTTGTATATCAATATATGATGAAGTTAAAATATAGAATTTTTTTATTTGCCATAATATTTTTTATATCGTACATAGCAATTAATTATTTGTTTAATAAACATAACCCTAACTTATTTCTCTTCAACGAAAATGAAATATCAAATGATAACAACGCAAATAATATAAATAGTAATGCATTTCTTTCTAGAGTTGGAGAGAAGTACATCATTGGGAAAACAGTCGAAAATGAACATAATATAATGTTAAATAAATCAAGGACGAGGTAGGATATGGTAGCTCTTTAATTTAACTTAAAATTTGTATTAATTCCATTGAGGGAACCTACCCTCATTCTTGTAAACTATTTTTCTCATTGCTGTAAATTATTTTTCTAGATTCTAGGCCTAGATATTTATAGGTTACTCCTGAATGAAGAATTTTTGGCGAATTTCCTGAAACTCGAAACACTTTAGTAACCTTATACAGAAATATGGATAAAGTTTACAATTTAATAATAGTTTGCAGACTGGTGCCCTATCAACCATCTGTAGTACAAGATCGGGGCAATTAGTACCTAGATCCCTTTTCTTAAGGTGTTAAGATATTATATTTATAACAGTATCTGCCAATGTACTCTAAATTTTGAACTACTTTATTGTCATTCCTGCTTCATTATTCTATAAACCATCAGCTGTAAATATCTAAATTAGCTGAACCTCTTTCTGGGAGGTTATAGCTAATTGAGATTTTTGTTTGCAATAATACTGCCTTTAGGTTAGATTAGATTAGGTGTATATTCAAGTAGTCTGACCAAATTATCTCCTTGTATATAAAACCTTATATTTTGTTGGTCTAGTTAAAAAAATGTTATTTATTTACATGAAGATGACTGGGTAATTTTCAGGATTTTTTTTTTTTTAAACATGTTCTACATACCGTATTATTTAATAATAAAATAAGTTTTCAACATGGAGCTAATTTTTTCTTTAAAAAATCACAATTTAAAAACTACAGAATTCAACGCATTTATACATCACCGAAATCAAGCAACATCGAGCATGGTTATACTGGGATATGTGATCGATTGGGAAATAACACACAATTTCTTTCTTTTAGTTTTACAAATTTACACGTAGGTCAGGTGAGGTGGCTATATATATACCATATATATATAAAACCACCATATATATATATATATATATATATATATATATATATATATATATATACATAGCCACCTTACTTAACATTGTAAAGTAAAAATTAGTGTGCATACTTATTATAATGTTTAATTCTCTTAATGAACCTTAACCCAGAAAAGTTGAAATTATGTTTTTTTTCTGTAAAAAAGATAACTCTTCGTTGAAAACTTATTTTGTTATTAAAAAAAGAAGGTAGGCCTATGTAGAACATGTTAAAAAAATAATTGCAAACAAAAGCAGTAACTTTCTTTGAAACAATTACCGAATAAATAATGTTTCAATGTCACTGAAACATCAGAATTTATAAACTATCAAATCAACGTATATATATATAGGCTAGGTCAGACATAATGACAAATGTTCACATTCAAGTCTCATATGTTATTAAAAAAATTTCAATGTTTTTATACCTCAGATCACAGATCACGTGATATTCTGTCAATCCTCCATATTAATAAGCTAATTTCAAATTATTAACTTCAGTAAATCTACAAAAGGTTTGGCCAGATGGTTATAAATATAGCCACCTGGCCAAACCTGTCGTGACATATAATTATATCACCCTATGTATTATAGTAAGCAAATTATTATCTTCAATAAAGGTTTGGCCCGGTAGATATATATATATATATATATATATATATAGCGATCTGGCATAGTCATTCTATAATGTGCATGCATCAAACCAAAAGCTATTCTCATTGCAATTATGTTTTAACCTATAAATATGTTGATTTGTCCACATTGAAAACATTATTAATTTTTAAGAAGTAAGGTATGTAGTAAATGATTTAAAAAAGAAATCCAGAAAACTAGCAATCACTTTTATGTAAATAAATACAAATCTACCTTAGTTCTTGCTTTGGTCTATTAACTTCCCTTATAGCAAACTTTGCAACTGTTAGGTTTGTTATTATGGCTATGGCGTACTTTATCAGTTGAATTGTCTTGAAATCTACATAACTACAAAAACAATGAAGTATTTTAAAACACCTATTATATTAATAAGTTATATCGTTATTTTTTTTATCATTATTCATTTATTTATTTTGATTAACCTTATTTGGATTTGACTTTCATATTCAAATAATTTGTTGTGGGGTTTGTAGGATAATTATGCATTGAAGCTTGCCTTAAAATTTCATGAAGAAAATTGTTGAAATTGTTTACTACCTAGCTTATTTTGAAAAAATGAGATTATATTAGGTGTTGCAATACACTTTTGAAGTAGTTCAATAAATTATTTTACTACAAAATAATACGAAATCCAGGTTTGGTTAGTTTATTTCGAATGGAAATCAATTTCTGGTTATTACTACATTATTCAAGTTAGTATTAAAATATATTATTGTTTTATTACGTATGGCTAAGTGACTGTATATATTTAAATATTATGCTATAATACGCATGCGATATATATAGGCCCTATAGTCACCTAGTCATACCTAATAAAACAAGAGATCATACATTCACTAATTGGCTAATATAGTCATAAATATTAACGTATGCATTCATTACCTGAGCTGTAGCCTATTTCGTACTTTTATATTTTGTATGTATAGTAAAAATAGTAATGTATAAATAAAACTAATGTAGGCCTATAGTACTTCATAAATGTTTGGCGTCACCTAATATGATTTCATTTTTTCAAAATAAGGTAGGTAGTAAACAATTTCAACGATTTTCCTAATTACATTATATTATGGCGAGGTCCAATGCATAATTACTCTTTGTACAAACATTTGCATAATATCCTTAGTATGGTAGGCCTAACTATTTGATAAGTTGATGTAAAATGATTTTATAAATTTTGTGTAATTATTTTACTACATTTTTTATTTTGAAATTATAATATACAATTTTAATGCAGAATTTACTTTTTTACTGAAAAAATACAATTTGAAAAGTACCAAATTCACATATGCATAGGTTATGTACACATAGCAATGGGAATTTGTAAGTTTAAATATGACTTCTAAAATGTTAACTTTAAAAGTTATTTTAAAAGAATGTAATTATTTAATCGTAAAATTTCAACATAAAAATGAAAAAATAATTTAAAAAATATAGTATAGGCTACTGTATTAATCTATATACATTTTAACTACTAATTGGGAAGTATCACCTAATTTCAAGATTCTCGTATGTATGATGCATGCACATTACATGTCTTATGACGGTAATTGTGCATTGAAGCTCACCCTATTTATAATCGCTAAAAATGATGCAAACCTAAAACTATTTATCTTGTTTGTAACTAATTAGATATTTTTAATAATGCGAAACAATTTTCAAAGTTAAAATCCAATAATATTGAAGAAGCTTACAATTTTAGACACAAAGGAATTTAAACTTTTTCGGGTTGTGTGTACAATGACAATGTGAGTCAAGTTTGTAACTGCATTACCAGTCTATGTTTATGTTATACACTGTATATTACATTAGTATAAATCATGGTCTATAAATTAAAGGATGAAGGTCTGGGAATACTTGTAATGCAGTCACAAACTTGACTCATGTTGTCATTATACACATTCGTAATAACCCAAATAAGTCCTAATTCTTTTTGTCAAAAAGTGTCAGTTTCATCAATATCTTTTACACTTAAAAGTAGTTTTTTCCGTTGTTAAAAAATATCTGATGAATGACAAAGAACGTAAATAGTTTAAGTTTGCATGATTTTTAGTGACTAAAAAATAGGGTGAGTTTCAATGCGTAATTACCCTTTTGACTCATAGAATGTTGTTTGTGTCATTGTCATTTAGGCCTACTGGGATGTTAACGTTATGGATGAAGACCAGAGGCACGACTATAAATTGAAAATATTTCTTTCAAAAACATACTTTTAATTTTTCAGTGAAAAAGTTTATTTTTGTGTTAAAATATTATATTACTTTCAAAAAAGTTATGTAGGGTATAAAAGAATTAGACAATTTTTTTAAATAATCAGTACATCGACTTACTAAATAATTACTACTCAGTACTAATGTAAAGTTAACAACAAAGAAAGCTAATAACAGATTAATGAACTTATTTATATGGCTTGTAAATTATTTCATTGATGAAATAAATAAAATGTACTAGTCTATTAAGTTAAAATTTTCTATCTTTAATTTATGAAGTGAAAAATGTGAATGCCAAAAAAGTTTAACTAGAAACAATCTAAAATATTTTTAAGTTGAAAATAATAGAATGTTATGTATACTACATGGGTCAGTGAAAGGAAAAATAAGTACATAAAAAGGTAACATAAGCTAATTTGATCAAAATATCTTTCACAATGATCATGAGCCATAACTAACTTAAAAAGAGCATCAACTATGAATATAATAACAAAGCAATGTAAACTATACACATTGCATGTTATAGGCCTACTCATTTGCTAAAAAGATGGGCTAAAATAGATTTACTGTCTTGAGTGACAATAGTATCACTTTCATAAAGTTTTTATTACACACTTTGGAATAATAAAAAAAACAAAAAAAACTATCCTTATCCAACATAATTTGTATCCTCATGTTGCTTTCATACTATAAGAACTATGTTGCTCCTATGTGCAACGGAACTATGGAATTCTTCCCTAAATTCAATCTGTGAATGAAGTTTCATGACTTTTGTAAAGTTGTTAAAACAGCAGAATCTTATAAATAATATCGGACATTTTTACTAGACCTAAATTGTAAACTGTAGGCTATTAATTTTTTATTCATGAAAACAAATTGTGTTCAGAGGTGTAGGTTCTATCAAAGGAAAAGTTTCCTGCAGTTGTCAGCAGGTTCCCTTAATAGAATTAATACCATAAAATTGATTGATGTTGTATAATAATGATTAGTCACACTATAAGTAACTGGCTTAAAATAGTAATTAAAATTTGTTAAAAAAAATAAAATAAGAGACCACGAAAATTATTATTTTAACATTTATTAATTTCTCAAAAAGCAATAGCCTATAAGTAATAGTGTGTATTGATGTGCACATTTCTACTTTATTGAAATAAAAGGCGTGACTATACACAATAACATTCAGTTTTTGCGTTGAGCACAAAGTACAACAAGAGTCATTTTGTATTTATTAATTAAT
The DNA here is from genome assembly GCA_963513935.1 of Aphrophora alni. Lineage (NCBI taxonomy): Eukaryota > Metazoa > Arthropoda > Insecta > Hemiptera > Aphrophoridae > Aphrophora > Aphrophora alni. Next base: position 111,743,274 of record OY740766.1, on the reverse strand, counting down.
TAATATAGTAGCATAAATTTATTATGGAGGACATATTGAGATAGACAATAGTTAAACAAAGTATATTAGTGCAATAATATGTTAACATTTCTTATATGAAAGCTTTGTCTGAAATGTACCCCTAACTGGCGTTGTAGATGTGAAAAATGAGTTCTTCACTCACATTGTCATTTTTGTAAATCTTTGGAATATGAAAATCTCACCGATTTTATCAATTGTGTTTAACATCCAGCTTAGTAAAAATGGTCATCCACTCAGCTAACTTGTCTCAACAGTTCAGCCCCTTGGTTAACTTTACACAAATACAAGTGGCCTATTTTAAATATTTGTAATTTGCAAATGGTCTCCACTAAGTTCTTATCAATGGCTCAGGTGTAATTTGAATTATAGGTATGAAGTAAGGCTTTCACTCACTTTGTAGATTATACAAAGTAGTTCTATATAAATTGCAAATGTATTTTTATAGATTTACAAATATCATTTGCACATTCTAATCTTTAGTTATATCAGAATTCGTCAATTCTTGGAATTTTTATAGATTTATAACAATGGCTTCTGTTCATTTTCCTCATATGGACACCTTACTCTTTAGCAAGCCACACAGTTCTGAAAGTTTTCCTTGTTGTTTAATGGCGAAAACCTCATAGATATCATAGTCTTATAAAAAAACTATAATGAAACAGAACTAATAGTAGAAAAAACTATAATGAAATAGACTCCTAATAGTAGAATACTCTAATTGTATCAGAGTCAGAAGAGAACACGAGTTTTCAAGAGTGATGTTATAGGAAAAGGCTGGTGTCAATGTTTTCAGATATTTATGTGTTAGGTTTACATAATTATCTCGATATTTAGGCCTATTATATTTTATTTTTGCAAGTCTATTTTAAATGAAAGAAATTGCTACAATAATATTACATTTTCAGCTTTGACTAATTTTTTAACATAATTCAACACATTTGAAAGTGAATGATAATTGGATTTAAATCATTGGTTAACATTAAAAGCAGCATAACCTATTTCATTTTTTAAAAATCAAGTTTTTTTGGGCGGTGTTCACTGAACCAGTATATAGGATGCTTTACCACCACTGAGTTTAATCAGAGATCTCAAACAATGCGTGCTGTTCTACTCTAAAAATGTTATATGAGGTATGTCTACTAAATAACAATTTACTGTTTTTACCTCTTAAAGAAAGCATCGAGAACTGATTGTGAGAGATTTGGCAGAGACCTTGGATATGTATGAACCTGCATGACAAACATCAACACTTTTAACTGTTAGGTTGATTGTGAATCATCATTTAATGCAGTTATGTTTTAAGTTGTGTCTTGATATAAAAGTTGAGCAATGTTCAATTGGAATTTTTTTAAATTTAAAATATACCAAGGTAAGGCTTTCAAATTATAACTATGTCTTAACTGGGACATAAAAAAATAGTTTATCTCAAGATGGTCTCTAGAGTTTTTACACCAGAGCAAACGATTGATACAAGGAAATTTGCACTGACATAGTAAATGAACTTGATTTTAGCCCCAACTTAAAAAAAAAAATCACCATTGTGGTGAAACCTATATCTTGCAGTATGATCCTAATATGAAACGACAGTCAATGCACTGGAAAACATTGTCATAAAAAAAAGAAGATAAAAGTTCATCAAAGCAAGTCCTAATTCAAAGCTATGTTCATTGTGTTTTTTATGTCAAGGACCTCATTTTTGAAGAATGGGTTCTAGAAGACTTAACAGGGAACCAACAATATTATAAGTAAGTTTTGACAAATATTAAAGAAAGTGCTAGAAAAACAAGACCAAAAAACAGTCAGAACTGTGGGAAAATGGTTTCATTCTTCGTCAGAACAATGTGCTTGTTTACATAATAGAAGCAGTTTTTGACTGATAAATATATTACTACATTGTAACATCGTCCATATTTACCAGATTTTGTCGCCATGTGTCATTCCTTTTCCTTAAATTGAAATCTATGCTTAAAGGAACTTATTTTGAATCAGTTGATGTAGTAAAGAAGAAAATGGCAGTTGTGTTAAAGTAGCTGACAGAAACTGATCGGCAAGCATTAGAATTGTAATATAGGCCTATATAAATAAAGGTGACATTGTATTCAGTCTCGTTATATAAGACAGATCTTGTATGAAAGGTAAGGCTATATTTTATGAGGTTAGTTTCCTATGATATATATTACATGAAAGTAAGATTTGTATTTTCTGAATACAGAAATTTAATGTTATGTTGTTTTCTATTTTAGGATAGTTTTAGCAGTAGTGGCATGTGGAGATCGTCTACAAGAAACATTAGTGATGATAAAATCAGCAATATTGTTTGGATCAAAGACTGATCTTAGAATTGCAGTAATTGCTGATGATGATCTCATTCAAAGCTTTGAAGAAAAGGTACTACATATGATAATACAAAATTTGTGCAACTAATTTAACGGTTCAAATAAGTTGTCATTCATCACCATCCATCGAATCATCAAGATGATCAATATAAAATGTATAATATTTAAATGTTGAGAAACAATGAACATTATAAATATTATTTTCTAATTTAACTTTAATAAAACAAATAGTAAAATCATTAATTTAATCTAAAAAAAATTAAAATCACAAAATCTATTCATGATCATTTGTTTCACTCGTATCCTTCATTAATATCTATAATGTGAAAGTCTATGCATCATATTTGAAATTGCAGTTTAACCTAAATATCACAGTAAAAAATAGTCAAAAACTCACACAGTATAGTGCCACAGTAGTCTACAATTACAAACCCATAACTATATCATATATGTAACAAAGTAGCTATTGTAACAATTATTCCTGAGATGATAAGGAAGTATAATAATTGTATCTAGTTAATGTGAACTGTTTGAAATGATAATATAATATTTAAAAAAAGAAAGGAGGAAAATCTAACCGAGACCATTGGATAGACTCTTGTAATGTACAAAAATTGTTATGTGTTATAAGAATAGACTTCATTTTATATCTGTGGTGAGGCATAACACCACACACAGAAATATCTTTTTTTTTTTATATTCGTTTTAATTAAACTGATTCTTAATGAAGCTTAGTCTTCAAATTTCATGGCATAGTTGAAAACGACTTTAAATAAAAGTACTATATAAAAACACCTTTTGATAAAAATGTGATAATTCTTAAGAGAAAAGTCAATTTCAATAGATTTTAATAGCCAACTTATTTAATGTTACAACAGTCGGTACATGATGGAATTCCATGATAATCTGCTTGAAAATGCTTAATGGCGAAACATATGTCGCAATTAAAGCTGTTTTGTCGAATTGAATAATCGTCTTATTATGTCCAGCCAACTTATTAACAGAATCCATCCTGTATAACTTGTAAAATTTGTGTCTGTTGTCGGTTGCAAAAGTATGGATACTAGTTTGGACATTAATATAAAATTAACAAAGTGAGCTAAAGCAAATCCAATTATACCATGATTTGCTTTGTTTATTTCTGTGTTGATTGATGTCAAAGTCAGATTTATAAGTTGTTAAAAAACATTTTTTATTATTTTTGCATGAGTACCTTGTCTCATCACAGTTATCCTACAAATTCGATTATTGGTATGTTATGTACCTCTTTGTCATAGAAGTTATAATCCATAAATGTGAAAAATATAATATTGAATCAGTATTTTGTATAAATTTTTATTTAACAGCATAGTTGAGTAGGTACAATTAACTTTGACATCAGTCAACTTAAAATTAAACAATGAAAATTATGGTACGGTATATGAAGATTTTTTTAGGTCACTTCTTTAATTTCACATTAATGTCCAAACTCTATGTAACATTAAAACCAAGTTTTGTTTTGATCCGACAAGGGAGTGAGGTTGATTGCAGCAACACCGCATGACCAGAGATAATAGAAACCAGCTCAAAGTACTAATTGATTAACCCTTCAGTAGCCTACACTCAACTATGCTGTTAAATAAAAAAATATATATAAAATACTGATTCAGAATTAATTTTAACATCTATATTAATTATATGACATAACACACCAATATAAAATTTATAGGATAACACAGTAATGAGAAAAGTATTTATTGCGAAATTAATATCGTAACAATTTTTTTTAATCAACCTAAAAATCTGAAATTATAGTTTTCCATGTAAAATACTGGCATAAACATTGTAGTGATCAATAAGTTAACAAGCTATGAATTTTGAAAGTGAACACTTGTGTTAAAACAAACATGATTATATTAACAAACAAACAAACAAACAAATTTTATATTAATATCTTAAATCTGTTTGGTAAATAAAATATGTGATAGGCTATGGTCAGAGCATGACTAATATTATGCAAACCAATAAAGACGAAACACAAGATGGTGGTAACCAAGAAAATCAGGCATTATGCCTTTAAACAACAAGAAAACAAAACAAAAAACAATATTCAAACACACTATCCAAAAATGATTTCAATTTGTTTTAAAAATATACTACGAAAGTAGATAAATTATAAGTCTAGATATTGAACTTGTAGGAATTATATTCTTCACAAGATGATTTCTTAAACTGAATGATTATCTATTTAATATTTGAGACTATTAATTATGTCTTTATCTAGCACCAGCTTACATTATTTTCTAAATGAGCAGCATATACAGAATGCTTCAAAAAGGATTTTACAACTCTGCAAATTCTTAGAAAATTATTCAGACTACTTACTTGAAACTGACGGTACTTTTGTCAATCCTTACTTTGTTGAAAGGGTTGTAATATTCTCTGAACTTCTTATCAAGATAAACTACGACATTTCTTTCCTTTGCTGAACTGGATGGTGTTCATAATATGCGTCTATTTGGAGGTGGGCAAAAATGCAAATTCCAAAAAAATTGCAAAACCCTTTTCTTTGGAAAGTATGTCTTTAAAGAATGATTGGTGATACAACCAATCATTTGAGAAATAGTATTCAATGTTGGACTTTAGATGCATGTCCATATTGATAATAACCCCCCCAAAAAGGCTTTAAATTCTTCCAAAGTTATATCTTTCCATGACAACCACGTGGACTTTTTAGACAACGGTATCATCTTATGTATCTTTTCTTGAGCAATTCTATTACTTTCAGAAACGATTTCTTGCATGAGTTCATCAGTAAAAAACAAGTTGAAATACTCAATTGCAAAATTTCTTTTAAAATCTAGGGGTGGCCTAAATCCACTAGTATTATTACATTTAAATTCTTTTAGACTTATGTCAACATCATGCCAGTTTCTCCATTCCTTTTCATTTTGTATTGTTTGATTATTATCTGGCTTAGTGGCATCATCTTCAGGTACATTTCCTTCCTCACCACTATCCAAATCATTCCACTCATTGAGTTCAAAGTCATTATTAATGAAATCAAAATTAAACAAAATTAGTACACAATTCACTAACCTACCTAATTTCAAAACTAAAATTGCAACGTTCACTGCCGATCAAAAAATTAATTTTCACTTTTTACCTCCCGCCGCACCTCATCAGGGAGGATTATGGGAAAGTGCTGTACGAAGCGTTAAACATCATTTAACTCGTATTATAGGTGAACACAAACTACCTTTAATGGATATCATAACATTCGCCACCCGTGTTGAAGCAATTGTAAACTCGAGACCACTTATACCACTTTCCAGTGATCCATCTGATTTAAACGCTCTCACTCCAGGACATTTTTTAACTGGACAAGCTCTGGTGACCTTGCCAGAACAAAACTTAACTGAAACACCATACAATCGCATAAAACATTGGCAGCAAGTCCAATTATTCACACAACAACTCTGGAAACGTTGGAGCCTCGAGTATCTTCATACTTTACAACAAAGCGCAAAATGGACAAAACCATTCGAAAATTTAAAGGTTGGGGATTTAGTTCTAATACACGATCACCAAACAAGCCCATTAGCTTGGCCAATGGGTCGAATTGTGAATACACATCCTGGCAGAGATGACAACGTGAGAGTAGTCACTATACGCACACCGACTGGTACTTTAACTCGACCTTCTGTCAAAGTTTTTAAGCTACCTATCGATAATTAAACTCCAATATTTAAACTTTCTACCCTTGTTTCTAATCCTTTCTTTCCTATTTCCATACCTTAAGGGCACCGCTCCTAATATCTCTTTATCCTATTTCTTACCCATTCGTTCCTTTAACCCTTTATTTTGAAACCACTGTTTCAAGGGCGCCGCTATGTTCAGTATTTTTATATGCCCTTTTCGAATAAACTGGTTTCTCTACATTTATAGTTTTCTGTCTCCGTCTAACAATATCAGACCACAATAATTAGTCGATCATACGATTCAGAAGAGTCCATGTCAGTCACACGAGGATTGTTTTTACCCACAATTGCAAAAATATTCAAGGCTAAATGACATCATCATAGCCTCCCATTGGTCCAGAATGATCGGACTATATCACGTGATTGGGGACGCGTCCAATCTTCTTGAAGGTTAGAAAGTCAGTTGTAAAGAACACCTCATCTGTGTATCACGCAAACGCTAATTCCTTTCAACTCGCTTTAATTTTATATGCAAGTGCATAGTTTTCATAACGCAACTCAGTATTTGTTACCATTCGGCTCCGCCACGCTTTTTTAATTATTAACCTATTTTATAAGTGCAAACTGTGTAGATTTAAGAGTGACAAATATAAACAATAGAATAATTATGATAACCAGCTAGCTGTGTTAAGTGTAGTGCTACGTCTGTCTACATCACTTCCTGAATTACCCTGTGGGACAATTGGACATTGCATCAATTCAAGGTAATGAACTTTACTGTTACTCAATTATTATTTACACAGATTGTATGAAAGTCTAATTAACATAAACTCTGTACCGTCATTCAACCACTCGTTGGAACTTATAAAGTTTGAGTTCACTATAAAACTCTGGTCCCTCGGTAACTAATAGATCTTTGTTTATAACATAAAACACGCAACAGTTTTGACGAATAATAAGACGAAAAGTGTATAAAATGGTGAATATGTTGTTTTCTTCAGATAGTTCAACATTTTCCCGAACAAGTGAAGCACTTATTGGCGATTTAAAGACGATAAACATATATATAATGCAGACGCTTTAAAACAAAACATAGGGCCACTATGTTTAGAACAGCCGAGCCATAGACAAATAGAGTGAGAGGCCACTACATACAAGACACCCAACCGTACTTATAAATTGGCATCATAAATACCAAACTGGTTGAGGAACCTGGTTGAGAAAGGCTGTGGCCTTCTGATCTCAAAGGAAGGAATGAAAATATCACAACCGAGCACAAAGGGTTAATACTTGTTTCAAATTTAATAGAACTAACAACACAATTTATGTTAATTTTATATAATTTATTTAGTGTTTATATTTGATCAATAATTTTCTTCTTTCATTCATACAATTGTAAATGTTCCAATAAATTTTTGGTTCAGAATTTGTTTATTCATGTGTTTTTTAAATTTGATTTTCACCACTGTAACGTTAAGTGAGTCTACTTAGACACGTTGGGCATCATTTTGTAACGGTACTGTGTGTACCTTACATACGTTGAGTGTCATTTTGTAATGGTACTGTGTATTTTACAAAGTTACTCACCAATAATGAATTATTATTAATTTTACTTACTAGGTTTTTGCCTTCATTTCTGTACTTCCCAGCCTTAAAATGACCAATGTGATTAGTTGGAAAGGTGCTCTTCAATAATTTTTAGAAACTCGTGTTAATTCTTTTTTTAAGTATATATAAGTTTATTAGACATAAAATGAAATCTATATTATTAATTTTAAACAACTTTCACCTAAAATGAGAGTCCTTATTCTAATGTTTGTTCACCTTAAAATCTATTAATATTTCATTGTCCTATTTTGTTATGAAGTTTGGTTATGTTAGTAACTGCATAATTTACTTACAATTTATTTCGTCCGTATTTTTTTATACTATCATTTTTTATTTTCATAACTTGATACTTTCATAGGTTCACTAAACACCTTTCTTTATTCAAATCAACTCACACTCACTTCTTCTTTTAACATTCAAAAATAAAGCCTCGCTTTAAGGACAAATGTCTTATACGTCTGACTACATTGCCATCTTCTCGAAGAGTGACTAAAATTCCGTTTCAGGCGAAGTTGCTTCTAGTTCGTGTCTATGCAACTCCCGCTCTTTAAGGTTGTTTGAATTTTACATTTTGAACCAATCAAATCACAAAATCAGTATCATGTCCTATGGCACATCATGTGATTAGGTCTTTGTTCCACACACTTTTCTGCTACGACACATTTATTTAAATTCACTTTTATTCATCATTACAAAAACATTTTTATCCTTTTACCATATTTCAAAATTCTCAACTTAATGATTTTTAACAATTGTCTCTTTATTCCTAATTTAACTTTTGTATCAATTAATAATTATTTCAATTACTGACTACAGATTATTATTGGTTTGAGATATCCCATGTTTACACCCCACTACATAAAAAAGCATTATAGAAAAGTATTACCCTTTTTAAAAAATAACTCCGGTAAGATGACATTCGGACATAAGATGGCAGGTGGCAAGTGGCAGGAATGATGTTGGTCATGTTCCACACCTAATCAATAACAATGGAGCTGTGGACTCCTCAACATCGCATGTACACTGTCAAAGTGGTTTATCAAAATAGTAGTTCTTACAAGTCTTACTTTCTGCCACCATTTTAACATCATTATAATTGATTGGTGCTATCAGACTGCAATTAAAATGTGGGTTGAGAACTTTGAAGAGACTTCTTCAATGACAATAAAGAACACTGGGAAACCAAGAGCAGTGCGTACTAGGGCTGTGCCCGTTAATGGGTAACAGCTAACCGTCAACGTTGACCATTGTCAACAATCAACGCAGTTGATGAAGAAGTGCATTAACTGCTAATGTTGATCATTTGCTTAGTCCTTGCAGGTGACACATCAATGGTTGTTTGTTAGCGCCAGCGGCCCACTTGATGCACACGCATCCAGCTACACGTACGCCTCTCAGTCCTCTGTTAGTTTAGTTGAGCAACTAATGCGAATCAATTAACATCAACGTTTATTCATCAACTGAATCAACGTATGTTTCTGCTGTAGCCTACTATTTTACTGTTTGTTTTTTTACTAAATCTAAAACTGTATAAAACGACGACTTTATTAGATTATTAGATTATTATAATACAATTATTATTTTTCATATTTATTTGTATGGGTTTTTTTACTATCTTTTGAAACAATCATATAATAAATTTTAAACTTATTGTTGTAACCGAAATATTAGAATGTAGTTTATGGTAGTAGGCTATCCGTCATTACATGTATTTGTTGATTTTATTTTATCACACATTGGAATTATTGTAATAATTCATTATAATAACGGATTAATTACCTAGTAAATAGTAATACAAATAACTCCAAAATTATTCCTCTGTAAATAATCAGTTTTTATTTATCTAAGAAACAGGCGACATTCGATTGATGACTAGAGCCTTCTCACTTCTCACTTCTCACGTACACTGCACACCTACACACTGAACAAACAAAGACGCTTGGTCTTCTGTTCTGTCTGGCAGGTTAACATTAGCAGTTTTTTTCAACAGTTAATCACGCTCAATGTTAACTGGTGTTGACGTTAACCATTGTTAGCGTTAACACCCACCACTAGTGCGTACACCCAAAACATCGAGAGTCTAATAGCTGTGAGCCCCCATTGCTCAGCTCCCCGGCATAGCATGTTTGTACAAAATCAAAATTATTTAGGCTCTTAAAGAAACAGATTATGTTTATATCTTCCCTAAAAGAACAAATCTAATAAGAAGTGGTTCAAATCCCACTGGCAATGTGATAATAACTTCAGGGCCTGTCTTCATCTTACCAGAGTTATTAAAAAAAGTATACTTTTCTTTAATTCCTTTTTATACAGTTTAAGCTGGTGAAAAAAAACTTTGGAAAAATTGATTGTATTTTTCTTTATTTTTAATAGACTTTTGCCCCACTCTTTATTAGTGATTGATATTTTAGTACTTTATGTACTACAAGAAACAAAGTAAACACGTTTTAATGATTTTACTAAGAAATTACTGTTTTAATTTATCATCCATGAATTTTGAAGAAGCTTTCTAAAGATTACATTTTTGTACATTACTCATAAATTTAAGGTCTAAATACAAAGTTTTAAATAAGCTATTGTAATCTCCCCTATTATAGATAAAAAGCAACAGCCTATATATGTTTGATCCTTATAGCCATAGGATTTTGAAAATATTATGAGTTCAAAATTGTTTTTGTGTTTATATATATATATATATATATACAGGTATATATATAAACGTTACGTTGTCTGTCTGGAACAATAAGTATTTAATAAATAACTTTTATTTTTATAAACCTGTTTATTTATATTATAACTAATAACATATGTACTTAAATTAATATAATAAAAAGTTTTCTGATACAATTGATTTGCATTCAATGTATACGGAGAGAGAAGAAACGACTTGATTAGTTAAAATTATAATAATTGAATTCTCATATCCACTGACAAGAACCATTTGGTTCTAAAGTCTTGCTACACACTAACTTAACTAGGCTCTGTAATAACTACAATAGAAAAGATGAATCAGCTTAAAAACTACTAAGATCGTCATTTAAACTACAAACGATACATTATTTATTTACATAACTTATATACTGTATATATAATTATAGAATATAATTATAATTAATGTATATATTCTATAATTGTCTTTGTATTGATTATATGAACCTGTGGTGTGCTGCATTTATATTTTGAATGTGTGGGACACCTATTTGACTGCTGTTATCTAGTGCCCCTCTTTCCAAAGGGGGCGAAAGGGGGTTAAGTAAAATTTTTTAAATGGTAAAGGGGGTTGAGTGACACATCTCATTTTAAAGATCTATGGAAAGAAGGTGATAGGCGAAAACAGAGTTAAAAATCTCACTATGTTTAGAAATGGCGGCAAGAAACTTACCAAATAAGGTTGTACAACGGACAGTGTTCTATGCAATTTTAAATAAAATTCCTATTTTTTATGTTAACTTTAATTGAACTGCACAACAAATTAGCATGAACTGTGATGTTTGGTTTTACGGTGGGTGGGGGGGGGGGGTTGAAAAAATTATTTAACGAAAAGTGGGTCTAGTGACACCTCATTTTAAAGATCTATTCACAATTAGATAATTGGCAGCTGACTAGGAATTATTGAAAGCTTTCTTGAAGCTTTCACAAGGAAATACCTGAAATTGTTATAATTCAACCATTGTACTACCTTATCAATAAACAATAAACTTGGGACTGTTATCTCTTTGGTTTTCCGAGTGTATTAGGAGAAAGTCCAACTAGACTGGAAACTATTCAGTCACTAGAATTACTTTGTTGGCGTCTTTGTAACTTGTACTTCAGTTGTGCTTTATTTTCACATCATTATCAATCTTTAAAAAAAGATTGTTATAATGAAATATACATTTGAAGAATAAGTGTAGTTAATTTTATTATATGGGGAGAGATGAAGATCAGCACAAGCAACTGCTGATCGTTTTAACGAATTACATCCTGAAAAAAATAATCTGTCATCAGAGTATATCTAAATTATTAAGGAAGTTTCTTTTAACTGGAAGTATTGAGGACGAGAAAAAGTCTGGTCATCCTAAGGTTTATGAGTTAAAGAAATTTGTATTTTGGCTGAAATTGCCGGAACTCCTATGTCTCTAAGAAACAATCTAAGCCATTGTACTGTTTTTAAAACTCTTAAACATTACAAGTTTCATCCATACAAAGTCATCTTTGTACAAGAGTTAAGCGATGGTAATTTTGATAGACAAATTCAATTTTTTGAAGTCATATCAAAAAGAATAAACAATAGAACCATTTCTACATTCAACATTCTGTTCTCTGTTCTCTTTCAGATGAAGTTAGTTTCACATTGAATAGTACTCTGAACAGGCACAACATGTGTTATTGGGCTCAGGAAAACCCGCATTGGTTTCGAGAAGAACACACATTACATCCTTTAAAACTGAATGTATGTGTTGGAATACTAGGGAACACCATCATAGGACCCTTTATGAGTGGTGGTGATCTTACTGGTGATAGATACTTGCAGCTTTTGCAAAGTGAAGTTATCCCTGCTTTAGAATATTTGATTGAAAATCCGGTGGGCAATGATGAGGACTATTAAATGAAAGAATATTTTTCCAACTCTGCCTCATTATTAATTAATAATCCGTAATTTCTTAAATCAGCGATTCTCCGACTGTTGGATAGGTCAAAGGGGGTCTCGATCGAGTGGCCAGCCAGGTCACCTGATTTGAATCCATTGGATTTTTTTCTTTGAGGACACTTAAAGTCAGTTATTTATACCACTAAATAACCTTCAAGAGTTACAAGAAAGAATTCAAAATGAGTATAGAAGAATCAGTCCTGAAACTGTGACTAAAGTAAGGGAAGAATTTGAAGCTAGACTTTATCAATGTATAAAATCAAATGGAGGACATTTCGAGCAAATGGTATAAATATAAGGTATTTTATTTTGTATTTAATTACTTGTTCCTAATCCGTTTTGTTTACTACTAGATTTTACTAACTGTAATTTCTAACAATATTAATTTTGAGTCCTAAGACTTGTTATTAAAAACTATTAAAAAACTGAAATAATAGATATTATATTTTGAATAATGTTTGTCATTACCAATGCCTTTCCACCACACAGCTATCATCAATACCTTACATTACCTAAATCATATAAAAATATATCGCTTGGGTTTGAATTTTGTTATTATTGAAAAGCTTTTTATAGCAATGAATTTTTTCCTCCTGACATTTCACATGATGCGTTACTTGACCCAATTTTCTTAAAATAATCCCACTCCTTTCCAAAAAACCAAAACTAAAATATCACGGTTTAAATATCATGGCTGCACATTTGTTGTGCAGTTCAATTGAAGTTAATATCAAAAATGAGAAATAAAAAAAAAAAAACTTATAACACTGTTTGTTGTATTAACTCATTTGTTTCTAATTTGGTACATTTTTTGCCACTATTTCTAAACGAGGTGAGATTTTGTAACTCAATTTTTGTCAATCATCTTTTTTTCAATAGATCATAAAATGAGGTGTCACTCGACCCCCTATACCATTTGAAAATTTTTACTTACCCCCCATTGGAAATTGGGGCAATAGATAACAGCAGTCAAATAGGTGTCCCACACATTAAAAATATAAATGCTACACACCGCAGGTTCGTATAATCAATACAAAGAAAATTATATAAAATCAAAAAGAATTTAAATTTGATGATTTTCCCCAGAAAGGTTTTAAATTTATTTTTTATTTCAAAGCGATTATTTATTCAAGATTGTAACTGTGATACCTTGTAAACATATTTATAGCTGTTTTCAGCTCCTGTTGTTCTGGTGAAGGTTGAACTAGTTGATGTCAGCTAGCAGTCCTCAGTTATGTTGAAATTGGTTGTGCTGTTGTTTAAAGTTGAATGATTACAGATTGAAGATCTTGTAGTCGAAAAGTTTAAAGATGAAGTCCAAGTTTGAATCAGTGTGGCTGTTTGTTGTATCTTGCTATACCATTTGAAATGCCATATCTCTTCCAATAAAACGATCGGTACAGTGCTGATCACATAAAGATGATTGTAGATGACTCTCCTCCTGGTGCTGGTTAGAGATGTTCTTCTTCTAGGAGCTGGATAAAGAGTGAAGAAAAATTCTTTTGAAATGGACCTCCAAAACTTATTCCATGTCCACTGGTCCCAATTTCAATGAACATTTTCCTTTGATTTTATGACGTTTAAAGTTGACTAATTTGGTTTATTTCTTCAAAATTTCACTTTAGTTAGTTTTTATTATAACCATTTTGGTTATTTTAATGTTTGTTTTACTTTAATTAGTTGTTGATTAACTAATTATTATTTAGTTTATTTATACATGGGTTGACAGCACTGCTTTTGCAAAATCCAAACACTTGACTCCTCCCCTATCGTGTGGTGGGGGTTACTTCAGGTTGATTCCTGTAATGTCTGATTTTCTGGAATTTAATTTGTAAATTTTCTTGAAAATTCCCATATCTCTGGTGCTAACAGGAATTCTGGAAATCTGGAAATGTCATTTTGTTCCTCTTGACTTCTGGATTCCATACAGCTTTGATTTAAGGGGACTGGGATGTCCCTATGCTCGCAATGTTAAATTTATTAACTTTATGTACCTGTTGCTTGGCAACCATTAATGTTAGAGACTTGCTTTTTGTTTTGCTTGAAAGATTACACTTTTCTCTGCAAAATAAGTTGAAAACAAATAAAAAATCTTTTTTTAAATTTTAATACACTTTTTTTTAAAAATACACTAAATTTTACACGTTTTTTTTTTTTTTTCAAAAAAATTTAATAATGTGTTAAAAAAAGTTTTTAACACATATAATCAACTTAAAATGTATGCAATAGTGTAAGCAACAAAACAAAAAAAGGTTTGTGTAGATATTTCTATTGGTTTTTGAAAAAAAGGAACATATGTGGAAAAAAACGTGGTTTTTCAGGAATCGCGACTAAAAAACTACCACTGTAAATATATAGAAAATATAAATACACAAGTTCCTTAATACATTCCTGCTGAATAGCTTGGGCGATCTGCACCTTCTTGTGCCTCAAAATCATCCTCCAGCTTCCTTTTAGCTAACTGCTGCTTCTGACGACACTTTTTTTGTATCTCTTCTATAGCTTTTTCGGTTTCTGCGATTCGCTTTTCATCAAGAACTCTCATAACTTTGATGCAGTTTATGCCAGGCTTGATTCCCAGTTTTTCCAATAGTCTACACCTTGTAATATTGCCATTAATAAAGGTGGATATGCCTTTATAAACTCCTACTTCAAGGGTACTTCTCATCACAAAATTTGCCTTCGGTAATCTGGTCCAAATCACACTGTTCACACTCTAGCACGGGTTTTGAGTGCCACCATGCAGACACCTTTTGAGCAGCTGTGGGTTGGCCAGATCCCTGAAAATTGGCTTTATTTCCTCCATAATGACTGTGGGGAAATGTCTGTGATTGTCATGGTTGTACTGTTCATTGTTGTGTTTGGCCTTATTATATTTGCAACAACTGTCAGGCCCAGTGGAGCAAAGATTGTGCATCGGGTTTTCATTAGATGAGGCCAGATGAAAATACTCAGCCCAAATATTTGTTTATTTTCCAACCTTCCCTTACACCTACAATATTTAGAAAATATTCTAACACCCACAACTTTTCCGGTGTTAGCTGCTATAGCTGTAACATAACCATTTAGACTAACGTGTCCGCGTCGCTGCCACGATCCAGCGAAGATGGCTGTTATGTCCGTGTCACCGTTATTTTCCTCTACACATTTTGTAACTGCGTTTTGCATAGTTTCCATGCAAACCTCTTTAGCAGCAGAGCACTAAATAGTTGAACTGTTAGAATTCAAGCACTATAAGCAGTGAAGTGTTACAAGGAAGAGCCAGGCCTTGCATTTAATGTTAAAATAAACTCTGCACGGTCTCACTAAAATAGTAATAACTTTGTTATTTTTTTATCAAACGAAATAATTTTTATATATAAATAAACAGAAAAATACAGAGAATGCAAAAATATAAAAAACCAAAAATTGAAAATTTTGACCCCAAAGGTCATCCCAGTCCCCTTAAAGTTGTAGGATGATAATTTTCTAAGATGTACCCATTTTCATTTTTCATGATTTTTTTTTCTTTGACCAACTTTTGATCGGTTCGGAATTTCTTCATTCTTCTTTTTGGTTTTTGTAGCCTCTGCCTTAGAAATGAAGGAATTCTTTACTTTTTTCATTTATTTTCATTTTCTGATAAGTTATTCATTGTTGAACTTTGTCGATTTTTCAATGGTCAAACCCCCCCCCCCAATTAATTATATATGTACTTATTTTGGTCTCATTATATTATGTCACATATCCTTAACCTATTTCCATTATAAAACTTTTAACTTATTATCTAGACAAAATTTTAGTTTTTTGTCTATGCATGTTTTTTGCAATAACTATTAAATTATTCGGTTTAATAAATATTTTCTTGTATTTCCTATGCAAACCAGTTATTCTTTATCATAATATGATTTTATATTCAAAATTTAAACAATTTAAAATTGAACATAGGAAATTGCATGTGAAATATTTTCTTAACAAGTTGAATCCAATTATTTAGTCCAGTCTGGACCTGAGGTGTCACGTGATCAACAACTCTATTGTTCTTTTTCGACCTGGTGGCTCCTGTTAGCCCCATCCCACTTCCCTTACGCTTTGAATGTTTCATTTTTTAAATGAAATTGACAAAACTCTTATAATTCTACTTTTCTTCATATTAAACTAATTTTTTCTGTATGCATTAGTAATTATTTATGGATATTACCATTTATTTAATTTTTTCTGTATGCATTAGTAATTATTTATGGATATTACCATTTATTTATGTATTCTTGATATTTATTATGTTTTAACTAAAATTTTATGTTTTACAAAAATTTTAGTTTTTGGAACGATTTTGGTGAAGAACCCAAATCGTTTCAGCACGCACACACACACACACACACACACATATATATATATATATATATATATATATATATATATATATACAAACTCGTGCAGATACACACATGCACATACACATATTTCTTCTCTGTTAAACATTTTTTGCTTAATGTATACTTTATGCTGGTTGGACAAATAAAGACTTTATATACAGAAAAAACCAACATCAGCAAATAGAGTAGATGTTTCCATTTTGGAGTACCAAGTTCTAGTTAACAACAAGTTAAATGTACCTGTGTCAATTACGCCTGCCGCTTTCCCAAGTAGTATTGTAGTTGTTTTACATGTTAATTCTTTGAACTCCAGCAATTTTTTGGAAAGTAGTCTGAATATGCTCAGAACTTATGCTATTCCTGTCTGCTTAGCCCTTGTGCTATTCCGGTGTGCTCAGCCTTACAATGGAATGTCTTTTTCATAAGCTTTTAGAATAAAAACTATACCTTCCTTATTTTTCAAGATAATTTAATAATACTCAACTTTTTTTTTTACTGGAAACAAACTGTACAAATGGACTTAAAGAAACAATAAAAGTATTTTATTTCTTTGTTTATTTATTAATTCTTAGAATTTGAAACCATACATTTTTGAAAAGAGTTTATAGGACAAATTGTATGATAATATTTTACATTATTTATTGCAAAAACAGTGATAATATCATTTAAAAAAAGAATATCAAAATCTTAAAAAATGTATTTGAGCTACGTTATTAAATGTCAACTGACATCATATAGGCAGGGTGTCGTATTCATTTGGCATGCACATGCCGATATATTGCCTGGTTGTCATATTCGGTTCATCTATGCTTACCAAATATTGACAGCTGTGGGTCAAATAGTTAGCTGTAAACATTAAATCAGTATGTTCAGTCATTCATTATAAGCTTTGTCTAATAATTACCACTTTGGGTGAAATTGAAGGCATAGCAGTTAATTCAGTTTCGAGTTTTTAAGAAATAATTAGGTGAACATAATTTCATTTTATTACAATTTTCCATGATTTAAATGACTATGTTTCTATTTTTACCTCGTCAACTATATTTATAATGATGGTATTGTTTATAAATCTTTAGTTCCATGGCTTACAAACACAGTACACTTTTACGAAAAGTTTATGATATAAATTAAATTATGCAATATGCCTGTTGAAGAAAATAATTTAATGAAACGTAAGATTTACCTAAATGGTTTTACTTAACATAATACATATATTGAAATTAAATTATTCCCACCTTTTGGTTTTAAAGTAATTAGGTTGTTCATATTATTGATATAGTTTAATTAGATATTTGCTAACATTTGTGTATATAAAAACTAATACAAGATATTTTAAGGGTATGAATCAACTCCCTTTATCCAAATGAGAAAACTAGTACATGAGAAATGTGAAGAACACCAATATAGCTTGATAGTCCAGGGGCGTGTTGGAAACTATAAAACCAGCACTATTCTAAATTTTATTAATAATTTTATAAATAATTCCCATTTTATCCATTTACCATGGAGTTTAACGAAACATTGTTTATTAGTTTCTATATACACACATGATGGCATGTCTGATTAAATTATATAAATAATTCCCATTTTGTCTAACTACTTTGAACTTTCAAAGAATAGGTATGTGGTCTATTTTTAATGTCTACGTGTGCTCCTTTCAGTGATTAATTAATTACACTAAATGATACAACTAATTTGTTAGTGTGTGTGTGTGTGTGTTAAGTCCGTTGTAGTATATATATATTTGTAATATATATATATATATATATATATATATATATATATATATATATATATATATATATGTGTGTGTGTGTGTGTGTGTGTACGCATTTGTGTGTATGTGAGGGGGAAGTTCTGTAGTTTTTACAAGTATTAATAATATGTTAAACTATAACAAAATAATATGTACAGTATTCTATTGTTTGTTAGATTAATATCATGTTTTCCTTTCAGCTGAATGAGTGGGGAGATTTAATGAACCATACCTTTGGTTATGAAGTTCATCCTATAGCTTTCCCTTCAACTGAAGGAAATGAATGGCGGAGGCTGTTCAAGCCTTGTGCTGCACAAAGGCTGTTCTTACCCGTTAAGTAT
This sequence comes from Aphrophora alni, assembly GCA_963513935.1. Lineage (NCBI taxonomy): Eukaryota > Metazoa > Arthropoda > Insecta > Hemiptera > Aphrophoridae > Aphrophora > Aphrophora alni. The sequence continues at coordinate 111,724,547 of OY740766.1, read as the reverse complement.
TGCAGGCAATTTATTGTTTCAATTTTTTTTCTAAATATTTTTGTATACATGGCCATTGGTATAAGAGTTGGTAGAATTTAAAATTAAAATTAAAACTAGATGAATTACAACTTAAAAAATCACTATGTGCTAAATTGTCATTGTATTAGCATTAGGTTTTTATTTGAATAATAAATTACTTTCACAGAGTTGTTATGAAAACTGAAATCATACTAACTGAATAACTTAAGAATCAAATCTACCATAATTATTTTCTTTTCAGTACCATTTGTTTATAATGGAACGTGAAAGTTCAAAAAGTGAATAAACATTTACATAAAACGTGAGGTAATATGGCCATTTAAGAAAAAGGGCTTCCTATGGTTTTAATTGTTATTTTAGAAAAAAAACTACAATGTCCATCTTTAGAGTAGGTTGGGTTTAACCCTCGAACTGGTAGACAGCCCGGTTTTAACAAATGATCGGGTCATGGCAACTGTCATGGCTCACTTCACCAACTATAAAACACGTATTTTGCAATTCAACATTACGCCCACTGAGAATTGTCGTATCGCAATAAATAAAATACCGTTGGAAAACTAATATTCCTTAGATGCATAATCATGCAAAAAAAATACCACAAAACGTTATAAATAATATTCCAAAAATTGGTGAAGTTCGCATATTTTTGATGCGTAAAATCGTAAATTTGAACTCTGCGCCTTTTCGTAAACGCGACGCCATATTTCCCGATATGATTACAAATCTATATTTCTGTCAAACGAGTTGACCAAAACATAGTTCTATGGATCACATCTTTCTCTTTCAAACCGAAGATTACAAATTTTTCTGCGTCACAGATCCAGAGATATTTTTACTTGACGAAACTAGAAACTTGACGGCATGAAATTCAATTGGCATTCGGTGCAGTTAACGAAATGGCATAATCGATTACTGAGTTGAATTTTTGTAATCGAACTTTACAGTATGTTGTAGAGGAAATTTCATTCTACAAGTTGGTACTACTTGACATACTGTACAGTTATTTTCAGATTCTTCTTTTCAAGACCAAACATTGTCAATTTTACGCGATGCGGTGAAATAAAATAGACGCAAAAGGGCATGACATTTGTGTAATATTTTTATTATTTCTTTTATTTTGAAGGTTTGTGTATACAAATTGTATATAAATTGTGTATACAAGTTACAATATAATATGTGTTTTTATTTTTAAAGTTTATGTTTTTGAGTGAATTTTGAGTGTGTATATGGAATAACCTAAAAGGCAAGTTGTAATTCTAGCATATATGCAAATTTTCTTATATTTAGTGTTTATATGATTATACAAGTGAATATGTGTGTTATTCTTTGTAAAGTATAATGTCTTAGTAAAATCTAATGATTTTGTCTTAGGCCTAGCTTTAGAAAGTTACTAATTATGCCTAAATGATCGAGGTGTCAACCTAACCTTCAAGCGTCAGAATATCAATATTTTGAAAATCGTCATTTTTATTTTGAAAATGTAACAAATTATTATTTTCCCCCCTAAATATATTCACAAATATATTACAAATCTCAAGTAATGGTTGAAAAAATTCCAAAAAATCTATTAGTATGTTATTCATTACCATTTCTGTGAAATTTTTGCTCCGTTACTCTTCGATTTTTGGGTATTTGACCAAAAAACTCCAAATGTGATACATCTAACATTTTTTTTCACTACACACCTACATTCTATGCACCTTTCTGAACGTAATGATATATAGTACTCTTGTATAAAATATATATTACTATATTTGGTAAATTATTGAAAGAAAAAAGATATTTTTATATTTTTTTATAAAATTTTTTTTTTTAATTTTTAAAATGTAACAAATTTATTTATTTTTTTCCTAAATATATTCAAAAATAATACACAAAAATTGTGTATATCTTAGAAAAAGGTAGTAAGCTATTGATTTTGGGTGATACAGGTTTTTCTGAAGAAAAGTTAATATCATTTTAGACATCTAACATACTTACTCCAAAACCGTTTCAAAATTTTTTTTTTATTACATAGATGAATTCTATGCATCTTTCTGAGAAAAATGATATCTTATAAGTTAGGTTTTGTATACAAATAATATATTTTATTAATTTTTAAACAAACGAAGAATTTTAAAAACAAATTAACATACGCCAGCTTTAGGGTTAATAGATTGAGTTTAAAAAGAACTACGTTTTCAGTAAATAAGAATGTAGTGTTGTATCTTTGAATTGAAAAATAATGTTACAAATGTTACTTTGGAGTTTAAGACCATAATATAGAAGTAAAAGTCCATTATGCACTTTAGCACTTCCATTGAAAACAACACGAAGTTTAGTGGTTTAAGTGTTTTCTTTAAATATTGCTTGAAAAGTAATGTTGTTGAAAAGAATAGTTTCATCAACCAGTTGCATATGACCTGAGTTGAGAAAATCAGTCATAAAGGCAGTATAAGCGTATTTCAATTCATGATTTAAATTTAAAGATTTTTCTAAATTTAGAAAACATCTTGCTTGATCAAAAGAAATTCCCAAATTTTTAGGATTATTTTTTAAAGGAAGTGATGTTTATATATACTATCATCTTTGCGTGTTATATTATTTGAAATGTAATGGTTTTCACATTCAATATCTTCAGCAGTGGTTTTAGTTAAAATAGGTGGTTCTTCAACAGACCAAAATTGTTGTAACAGTCGACTTAAATAGAGATAATTAATTAATAATAAAAAACTAATTTTGAAATAAAGGCAGTGTGAACAGGACCAATTAAAGTGTAGTCAAAAATTATTTTATATTGTGGTAGGTAATATTCACTCAATTGTATTTTATGACTGGTGATTTCGTGACTATATAAATCAGCATCAATTAGAATATCTATTTTTTGATTAAATTGTGGATCAGCGAGTTTAATTTTTTTTATTAGATCTAGTATATTTTCCCATATGGGAAAATACACTACAAGTAAATACAATATAAAAACAATAGAAGTTTAGAAGTGATATTATCGAAAGCAATAACATTGTGATTTTCTTGAAGTATAGAACCATCAAGAGAGGGCAGATTTATATTTGCAAATTCTTTAATTTCAGTGCTGATATTAGAGATACCACTTTAAACGTTCAACAGAAGGTTTGATGTAAATACCCAATTTAATAGTGCAGTGAGTAGTCATTAAAGTTATATGACTAACAGAATATAAAATTGTAGTAACGATTTGTGATTTATTTTTATTAAATGTCACATGGACTTTACCAGTGCCTAATATTGTAATTAGAACATCAGATTTAATTAAGCTATGTAGTAGACCTATTAGAAAGGTTAGCTATGTTGTTATTATAGTTATCATTGGAAGAAGTATTATGAGTTAAACCCGGTTCATTTTGTTGTTGTGGTGGTAAGCTATTTTAGATCTTTAAACCAGAGGATGGTTTCCTGTTTCCTAGTCAGCTTGAACTTGAAGGTTGATTATTTTCTACGGAGGCAGTGTTAAATGTAACAACATGTAATGTCGTTTGTTGCATACTTGATATACTACATTTACTACATTCATACTAGTGTGGATACTACTTAAACAATTTGTATAGAATTGTTTTTTTTCTGATAAAATCTAATCTTTTATTTGGATTTTGCTTGAAAGTTATTACATTTATAGATATTTATGCATATTGTTATTGCAGAATACACAATTAGCGGTGAAACTTGAAGTAACATGATAAAACATTACGTACATTTTAATTTGTTTAAAATCTTTTGTAGTTTTTGAAGTTTTTGGGTTGAAAAGAACTGAAATGGTAGGTTTGCATCTTCTAAATTAATACAGTCTTCATTTAGAAATTCAATAACTTCTTCAACTTTAGGTATACTATGATCAGATGTGCGATTACCTTCAAATCTTTTTTAAGATTCAGTGTCTAGTTTTCTTAATAAAATAGGTAACAAAATAAGTTATAGTGAACATCGTAATTTAAAACTATAAAAACTTGCTAATTTTCAGAATAAATATCTAAAAATTGTATAATACTCTCTAAAGACACACAATCAATAAATGGCATTTCAATGGATTTTGTTAATATGAAAGCTAATTAGGTGTCTATGATTTTGACCTCTGTCACATAGTGTGTCCCTTATGATTCAATAGTTCAATAGTTGAGTGGTGCAATTCAAATACCTTTTATAATATTTAAAGATTCTCCACTTAAATATGATTATAAATACTTAAACTTTTCAACAGGAGACTATTAATTCTGTTGAATAGTTGTGCAAAACATGTGGTAAAATTTTGTCCATTCTGACAAACAGCCATGTAGGCTGCAATATATGAGCTAATTTAATAGATGCTTTATGTATGTCTGAGCGGTATGATATACTAGATGTGTTTAAATTGTCATTTAAACTAATATTAAGCAGTAATAATTTGATGTTTGACTTGGTACAAATGGATAATTCAAAAATCTCATCTGGAATTTTAAGTATTTCCTGTATCTGACATTCGTCCATAGCAACTCAATCAGTAGAGGATTAAAATTCATTTTATTTCTTAAAAGAATACTGTAATAATATTCTAAAAGTTACTTTTCACAATGTGTTAGAAAAGTTTCTACCATATAAGTGTTAACAAAAGATTGAACTAATTCACTAATTTTAGTAAATCTATCTGAATCATTTCAGGTTAGTGAACAAAAGCATTATAGCATGTGTTGAATCAGAATTGGTACACAAAGATCAAAATAACATAGCTTATATAAAATTGTTATTATAAGCTTATTAACGTGAAGTCACAGTGAAGGATGTGGCTACATATTTTATAATAGGACAACATAATATGTACATTTAAATGTGTTCAGTAGTAGATTTATTTGTAAACTAGGCTTCAAAATAGTTTTGGGCCTATCTTACAGCAAAGTCAAATTAGCATTTGGAATGAATATAATTGCAAAACAGAAATCATAAGCAATAAATAATATTGTTTATGAAGCATTATTAATTAAATTGTTAATAAGAATAAGTGTGTATGAAAGTGAGAAAATAATAATAATTTTTGTGAACAACAGCTGAAGAAAGTTTATGACGTATGCATTTTAAACATACCAATGTATCTAGTTTGTTATACCAATCCAGATTATATTGACTGCTGTTTATGGAGTAACTTTTTTAACATAAGCATAGAGGTACGTGTGCAGAAGTATAATGTACAGAAACCGTTGTACAAAAAGGAAAAAATGCACCTAACATTCATTTGCTAACATTGACTAAATTACCATACACTGTATAATTCAAGTGTGGGTCATAACATAAACAAAAATAATAATTTTATTCAACAAAGTTTTAAATAATTTTATATTGTCATATATTCGAACTTGGAGGACCAAATATGTAGGATATTAAGTTTAAGATTTGATAAAAAATTGAGATATCTTCTATAAAACTACTACTCTACTTGATGTTTAGAGACATAGAACTTTTGTCTATAATCACTACTGATATGTTTTCCTCTCTTCATTGAATTAGGAGTGATGCGTTGACTTGGCCAAGCTGTAGTCATGACTGCCATTAAATGTTGTAGCAACTACCTAGTTCAGGCACTTTCACAAAATGTTAACACGAAGTTCATAAACATACATTATAATTAGAATTATAGACAAAATAAGTACTGGTAGCGCATTGCCATTGTCTTAACAAATGAAACTCATTTGATTGAAAACCCTTGAAGAGTAGAGAGCGAATATTTGTGGAATGTATTTATTAAATGTCTACATTTGACGAGCGTAGTAACAAGACTAATAAGGCGATATCTTTAAGGCGATAATGACCGAAATGACCTTAAAACTCCAACCAAACAAAAACAAGACAAACATAGTGTCTTTTAGTTCACTTTGGTTGTGCATAAACAATCAAGAGTACAAAAAAATATGGCGAGCGTTGATGTAATATAACATATCAACTTGAGAACTGTAGTCTTTTTTGTAGCAAGAAGAAATATAAGAATATAAATACAGAACAGTATGAATGGTCATTGCTGTCAAACACAGTATTTCCTCATCATTGATCTTTAGTGATCATTGATCAAAATTCAATGATAGGGATCTTGTGTTGCAAGCTTAACAATGAGATGGATACATTAAGACTATTCTAATTCATCTTACTACAGTATGATTTTTTTTTCTTGAAGTAATAGTAAATCAATAATACCCAGAAAAAAAAACCAATCTGAAATATAAATATGACCATTTAAAAGGCACTTTTTACATTTGTATAGGTCTTCTTGTATAGTATTGCATTTAGAGGAGGCATGGTTTATATCTTCACTGCAGCGAGTTCTGGATATTTCATGCCTTTTTGTCTAACCTATCATAATAACTGGACTGAAGTTTTAGTTGTGTTTGTACTTGAGTTCTGCTATGAGTTTGAAGTGTAAATTTATTTTTCTTGTTAACTATATATTTGAAACATTAATTTATTTTCATAAATAAAGTATTTATTTTCATAAATAAATTATTTATTTATTATTACAGTTGGTGTCTTAAATCTCTATTATAATGACACAAGTATATTTTTTTTAAATAAAAAAAAGTAAGTTTTTTAACATTTATAATTTAAAACAGTTTAATTTTTCTTAGGTACAGAAAGTAATGTTAAAAGTAGCATAAAACCAATACAAACTGTTTATTTGTAGTGCTGAATATAATAATGTATTTCCTATAGATATAAGCTTGACATTAGAATTTTGTTTGTTTTTGTCATACAGAGTGTATTAGCACATATAGACTCAGTTTTATATGTGGACACAGATACTTTATTTTTGGCACCACTAGATGATATCTGGAGTCACTTTCAAGCAATGAATGAGTCACAAATGGCAGCTCTTGCTCCTGAACATGAGGATCCTAACACTGGATGGTACAACAGATTTGCTAGGCATCCCTTTTATGGAAAGCTAGGTACAATATTTAAAAACCTAATAATAGTGTAATAATAATTTTCACTATAAATTTAATGAAATACAATAGTTATTTTACTTGTTTGCTAAATGTCTTACAGAAAAAGTATTGTGAACCAGGGGAAGAAAAGTTGATTTCGAGATATTTTTGAAAAAAATCTTATTTTAGTTCCTTATGTCTTTAGATATAGTTTTTACAAAAAGCTTGTATTGGTATGTAATTTCCGTAAAAATATTTAAACATTTATTATCCATAAGTTAATACCTGAAAACAAAACAAAATTAATCATTAATATTAGCAGTTTCCAACCTTTTTGTATTCCTGGCATCCTAAAGTTGTCAGATAATTTTCGTGACATACCAAAAATTATATAATTCAATAAATAATTATTTGTATAATGACAGTGTATAATTCATTTAAAGTATAATGACAGTTTGTCAAATTTTAAATAATTTTTGGTTATTGCTATTCTGATTATTGTTATAACCTTATAATATCAACTTATCATCAAAAATAGTCTTCTTGTTGTCAAACACATAACATTCGTAAAATCAATACACAACACAAACCACACTTGGATTTCAGTCACAAATACAGAGACAATTAAAATGATTTGACAACATGTTTAGTGGGCTTACAGTCTCAAACTACAATGATTAATGTTTGAAGTAATGATTAATGATCTTCCATCTAAATTATAGAAATTATGACATCAATCCCCCCCCCCATATGTGGATAATCTTGCGATTTTGATATTTACCTAAGATACAAATCAAAAGAACTTGAATGATTGAATTAACGAATCACTTATCAAGTCAGATGAGTTGCGTCAAGTCAACGACATGGTAGTAAATAGGACAAAAACAAATTACTAATTATTTATCCTTTGCCATACTATACCGTAAATCATACTATCCATAAAATTAGTAATAGACATTTTGAAAAAGACAGAAACCTAAAAATATTTAGGTGTTTGCTCTGAATTCCAAGCTAACATGGAAGAAGCATATAGAAGTAAACATAAGGAAAACACAACAAAGATTTAAAACATTGGCAAGATACTGATCCTTCGTTTTTGGATAGGAATGAGTTATTATTAGTTCGTGTTTCTCGTCGTCTGCTCGTGAGTAATCCAGTGTTGTGCGAAGCTTTCGACAAGCTACAAGTGGTTGAACCTTCAGACCAAGATGATGTTTTAAAGTTTAGTTTTACTCATTATGGTTGTTGACAAAAAAAAAAAAGATATAGCTTTGTTAGAATACCAATATGTGAAAATTACGTGAATGCGTCTTTCGCCCGCAAAGATGCGCGTAGTGGCTGGCAAAATAACTCCAGCTGCTGGGTGCCACGCGGCACATTTTTATTCCGCCCGCAATGGGTTAATGATATTCTGACTACTAGGGCTTTTTTGGATGTGACAAAAATATTACGGATGTGAACAAGCGACACCCTGGAAGACTGCACTTTTGTTCCACAGTCATAACCATTTCCTTAGAGGAAATAGGGGTCATTGTTAACAGTTTGAAGCAAATTTTCAACAATTGCAGCACGAAATTCCTTGTTTTTATAACAGAATCTGTGGAATGAATTTTGCTATCAAACGTTCCAACCAAGATCATGTTTTATAAAAATCTTTGAAACAGTTGTTGTTTGTTTTGTTTTTTAATTGGAAGATCATGTTCTAACTTTCCTAACAGTCACTGATTTTCATAGTTTTTACCCTGCACTTATTCAACTTACTCTGTGTTCTGATTGTTGGAGGCCTTCCAGAAAATGGAAAGCAATCGACAAATCCCAACTTATCTTTGAAGCATCTATACCACAATTTTATCTTGGCTTGAGTATTGAATCATGCTTAAAATAGCTTTCTTAACGATCTAAATAGGTTCCGTGGACGAATGTTAAATTTTAGGCAAAATTGTATGTCCAGACATTTAATAGTCCAGTATGGTAATTATGTAATAATAAACCATAGATTATCATTTTGTTTTATCAATAATATTCTGTTTATTGAAATAAAATCTTTACACTTGTCTACAGGTGTTAATTCAGGAGTAATGCTCATGAATTTAACCAGAATGCGGCAGTTTGGCTGGGAGAAGTATTTGTCTCCAATTTATAAAGAATTCAAACTAAAAATAACATGGGGAGATCAAGATATAATCAATATTATATTTCATTATCACCCAGGTATGTTGTTCAGATATCAAAATTTACCATTATAATAAGTTATAATAGATAAGGTAATACATGTGTCAGAACAATATCATAAAATTCATGAATGACAGTAGTAGAATACTGGGCACTTTAGGACTAAAGTGAGTGGAGGAAGGGTGGCGAGGGGTGGGCGTAATTGTCCCTCCCCTTACCCCACCCTCCCTCCCCTTTTAGGATGCCATTTTTTGTCGGCAATTTTTTGTACGTCTCAGTTATACAATACACCCTCACTACATGCTCTGTGACGTCAGACCCTTAACTTTTTCATTTCCCAGTGGGATTCGAACCAATGAAGTCTGGATTTGAAGCCAGACATTATACCGACTGAACAATTATGCATACTCGTAGTATTACTCGTATTTTTAAGGGAGATATAAGTCGCCATGTTTTTTTTTTTTTTTGTTGTCAGCTTGTTTTTTTTTTGGACATTAACGCTCCAAATATTAATTTAATTATATTTTGTTACCTATAGTAGATGATGATGGTTACCGCTGTAGGGAGCGTTGTTGTTGACATTAATATTTAGTAGATTACTTTTTTGATACCAGGGCATACCACCACATTTGTTTATTTTTTAAATGATGGTATATTCACCTATGTTAAGTTAATGTGTAATAAATATATGTATATGATTTATAGTTCCTCCGTTGGTCACTAGATCACAGCACTGATATTTTGTTAGTGTCAACAATAGGAGTTTAGGTTTTTGTAAACCAGCGCACAACCCAGTACACTTGATAGATTTTAATAATTATTGAATGTATATTATGTTACACACAAACAACAACAATGACACACAATCATTGAAGTTGTGCACATACTCCTTACTATAAGATATACCTAGTTTTTCGAGTGCATACAAAAAACTTGTGTACGCCTCATGGTACGGGTCTAGCTTGTACCTCTAGGTTTAGGATGCTCTGAGGATGTATGTATAAGGTAATAACAAAAAATTTAGCCGGCCTATAAACAAGTTTATTAAAGATGATAAAACATATATATTGTATATACCAACAACAAATCAATATTCAAAATACAGATATATCCACTGCCACTAGAGAACACTACTGACATTTTTAATGTAAATATAATGTGTAATATACTTATATGATTTGTATTTTCTCCCTTGGCTACTAGAGTGAAGCACCGGTTTTTTAATGTTAATATATTTATAGTTCCACCGTTATCTACCAGAGCGAAGCACCAGGACTTTTAATGTTAATGTAATGTGTAATATATTTATATGTTTTATAGTTTCTCCATTGGCTACCAGAGCTTAGCACTGGTTGAGAGAGCCAGTCACCCAAAGTTTGTACCTATATTATTATTATAATATACGAGTATGACAAGTTTATGTGACATTACTTTTCACATGTCTAGAGCTACTAGGGCGCAAATCAACCTGAGCTTACCACTGCCCATTTGTGTTTATATAATGTATTAGATTATCATATACTTGTTACACCTAAAACCTGTGTTATAACGTGTGACCAAAGATGTGTGAGCTATTCCTAAACTAACGAGACCATGCGACCTAACCTAATCTAGTTGCCGGTGTGTAGTTATCTAGAGATATATTATAATTACAATTTTGACAACTAGATTGCATCACAGATATTTTTAATATAAATATAATTTGTAATATATGTGTATAATGTGTATTATAATTTATGATAAGTTCCTATTTTTGGCTACCAGAGCGTGTCAGTAATAGTTCCAAAGTTCGCGCCTAGAGGGAGTTAGTTTCGCGCAAGCAGAAAGTATTTTCAGCCATCATAGTATCTAAGCAACTGTAACCATCATATAGGTAAAAAAGGTGGGTATAGTTACTATCAGCTACTTTTCAAGGTTACAGGGACCACACACTTACCACATGATCACAGTTGGATAGGAAGGTGGATTGGTGCTAGTATACCTGTCGAATCCTGCCTGTTGCCCATGCACTAGAAACTTCTACCGGAACTTTGAAAGGAAGGTAGTGGGGAGTAGGAAGGAGGGTAAATCTAAACAAAAATAAAAAAGACCCAGATACAAAAGAATATTTATTTAAACAATATTTATACACAAAATACAGCTCACTCTTTATATTTACATCATGTTGTTTTTAACTTATCCATCTTAATAATAAATCGATAATTTAAATCTACAATTTCTTTTTCCAACCAGTAGTTAGAGATATAAGAATTCACTGTTTTCGAATTTTAAGATATAATGTACTTTGTTTCTGTACTGCATCTCCTTGTGGGCAACGACTCTTAGAAGTATCCCTCTTCTAGATACTCCAAATGTAAGCACTGTGATATCTTTATAGCTCTGTCTATTGTTTCCGTGGTAACTTCGTCCAGATGGTCCCATATCTTCTTGGTTAAAGGGTAATTATCCTTCCATACATCTGGAGAAGCGACAAGGCCCACCATTTTAGCATAGGACTTTCCATTAAAGGTTGTTAGTCGATTTGTTTTAAAGGTTATAAACGTCTTTTTTGTAGGTAAACATATTATATCAGATCCAATAAATGGAACGAGATTGTAACATTGTTACTTAACTTCCCCTCTCATTATACACACTTAAAAATGGTGGTTTGTAGAATCCTTTTAACCCTCCAAGTGGCACGGCGACCTACAGTAGGTCGCCATGTGCTCCGAAGTGATTTCACTAACTTCTAATCACGTATTTTGCCATTCAACGTTACGCCCACTTAAAATTATCCGATCGCAATAAATAAAATACCGTTGGAAAGCTAATGTTCCGTAGATGCATAATCATGCAAAAAAAATACCACAAAACGTTATAAATAATATTCCAAAAATTGGTGAAGTTCGAGTATTTTTGATGCGTAAAATCGTAATTTTCAACTATGCGCCTTTTCGTATAGCGCGGCTCCATTTTTCCTGATATGATTACAACTATATTTTTCTGTCATTTAAGTCAACTAAAACACTGTTATATAGATCACATGTTTCTCTTTCTAACCATAGATTACAAATTGTTCTGCGTCTAACAAATCCAGAGATATTCGTACTTGAACATAGAACAAACCTGACAACAAGAAATTCATTTAGCATTCGATGTGCTTTACAAAAAGACGAAGTTGATATCTCTCTGTTTTTAAAATTATTTTTCTTTTTACTCTATGTTGTAGGGGAAATTCCATTCTATAAGTTGGTACCACTTGAGTTTAGGAATTGCTTACTAACAATTATTTGTTGTTTTGAAGTCCAAACGTAGTAAATGTCTGACGTGAACACTATAATATTTGGCTTGGCAAATATTGGTTTTGGGATTAGATTTTTGTTATTTTGAAGGTTTGTGTATACAAATTGTATATAAATTGTGTATACAAGTTACAATATATGTGTTTTTATTTCTAAAGTTTGTTTTTGAGTGAATTTCGAGTGTGTATATGGAATAACCTATAAATAACAATGGTTAGTTTAGGCTATAAGCATATTTTCTTATATTTAGTGTTTTATATGAGTATACAAGTGAATATGTGTGTTATTCTTTGTAAAGTATATTGTATTAGTAAAATCTAATGCTTTTGTTTTAGGCCTAGCTTTAGAAAAATACTAATTATGCCTAAAAGTTTGACATGTCACCCTAACCTTCAAGCGCCAGAATACAAATTTTTGAAAAATCGTCATTTTTATTTAGAATATGTAACATATTATTATTTTTTTTCCCCTAAATATATTCACAAATATATTAGAAATCTCAAGTAACGGTGAAAAAAATGCAAAAAATGTATTAGTATGTTTTTGATCACCATTTCTGTGAAATTTCTGCTTCGTTACTCTTAGATTTTTTGGTATTTGACCAAAAAACTCCAAATGTGATACATATGTAACTTTTTTTGCACTACACAACTAAATTCTATGCACCTTTCTGGACATAATGATATATAGAAGTTCTGTATAAAATATATTTTACTATTTTTTATGTTTTTTGGAAAAAATAAAGAGAAAATTCAGTTTTTTCGTATATAATTTTTTTAATTTTTAAAATGTAACATTTTTTTTCTTTTTTTTTCCTAAATATATTCAAAAATATTACACAAAACTTTTGTATATCTTAGAAAAAGGTAGTAAGCTATTGATTTTGGAATATACAGGTTTTTCCTGAAAATTGGTAACTTCGTTTTTGACATGTAACATACTTACTCCAAAACCGTTTAAAAATTATTTTTTTTATTACATAGATGGATTCTATGCATCTTTCTGAGAAAAATGATATCTTATAAGTTAGGTTTTGTATAGAAATAATATATTTAATTAATTTTTAAACAAACAAAGAATTTTCAAGACAATTAACATTGCCAGTTGGAGGGTTAAGAGATGCACTGCTTTACTTCCATCCTCTGTTTCTGCTAGGACGCTAACGTAGGGGTATATTCCTTTGTTTCTTACTGTAAACACCGATATTTTATAAGACCTGTGTGTATCTAAATTCTTTCATTGACTTTTAAAGTATTTAAATAATTCATCCTTTAGTTTTGAAATTTGAGATTCCTTTTCCAATAGGTGTTTATATTCTTGTTTTATAGCTGTAGTACTAGTTAAAATCTCCACTCTTCTTTTCTTGGAGTACAACTCATCCATTTCTAATTTTCCTGTAATTTTGTAACATTTTGGAATCACCTTGCAATAGAAGAGGTAATTTTACTTTTAAACCATGTCTTGCAGAAACGAATTTAAAAAACATGCCACATGTTACATGATCTCGTAAATAACTATTAAACACACCACAAATTTCCTTTTTAACAAGAATAGTTTTTTTATCTTTTCCTTAGCAGTTCGTTAGGTCAGTTCTCTTAACCAGCATTATATTATTTCAAAACGGTGGAGTAATCTGCTAAAGTCCTTTATTGTCCAGTAATTTCTCACCTTTTACATAATTAATGCATCCGATATCCATTATTAAGTTGTTGTCGATCAGGGTTTCTGTTAGTAGCCAAAATCTGAAACGTTCATTGGTTTTAAAAATTTTGTTTCCCTGCAACAAATGCAGAACACTAAACACTTGGGAGGAGCACATGTTAACACTTTCGGCTACCGAAGAAGACTGAAATTAATTTCAAAATTTTGGCTTTATATACCCCCTGTAAGACCTATCCCCACCACCTTTCTGTCAAAGTTCCTATAGCGCATGCACACCAGGCAGGATCTGAAGGACTGTTTATGTGTACTGGACAATAACATGCAATATTTACAAGATGAACTTTTTTATTCTGTACCAATCGCTTCTATGTGGACCAAAATTTTAGGAACTGATTTCCTAACCCAAACATCTGATTACCAATCGATTTACCAACCCAAACATACGATTACCAATAGATTTACTAACCCAAACATACGGTTACCACACAAACATCCGATTACCAACCGATTTTCTAGCCAAACATTCGATTTCCAACTAATTTAAAAACAAACATACGATTACTAATCCAATCATATGATTACCTGTTGCATGGTATGTTACATCACATATTCCCTCGCCTCTCTCCCTACCAGATGACAGCCTAAACCAAGATGGCGGTCAAAAACAAAGTGGTAGCTAAGATGAGGTATTGTTATTGACATTAGGTTAGGTCACATGGTCCCTCCTTGGTTAAGATAAGTTGGGTTAGATCACATATTTACCCACGGATAACAAAATGGCGGCCTAGACGAAGACCAAAATGCTGGGAAGTTAGGTTAGGTCAGATTAGATTAGGTCATATGGTCCCTCTTAGGGGTTATGTTGGGTTATGTTACATGGTCCCCCAATGGGGTTAGGTTAGGTCACTTGTGGTCAAAAGTAAACTATGGCAGATAGGTTATGTACGCTAGGTTAGGTCACATGGTCCCCTTGGTTAGGATATGTTAGGTTAGATTAGGTAAGGTTATATTATGTTAGGTTAGTTCACTTGTGGCAACTTAGGTTAGGTAGGTTAGACAATGTTTTGTTGTTAGGCCGCATGGTCCCCTGAGATTTAGGTTAGGTTAGGTTAGGTAGGTCAGCTGAAAATACTTTTTACTTCCGCGCCACTAGCACACACTAGCAGCAAATGTTGGAACTATTACAACACTAACTCCCTGTAGGAGCAAACATTGGAAGTATTACTGACACGCTCTGTTAGCCAAAAGAAGGAACTTATCATATAAACTTGTCATACATTATAGTTCACATTATTTAAATATACGTGGGTCATTTTTTAAGTTAGAACTGTTTTTAAGTGGAGTAACAGCAATTTTATTTATGAACATAAATTGTATCAAAAACTTAAGTATGAACATATTTTTACTTTTCTACATAGTCACCAAGAATATCTAAGCATTTGTTTAGTTGTGGCACTAGCTTTTGGATCCCTTCATCATAGAACTCTGCCGCCTGAGCATTTAACCAGTTAGTAACAGTTTCTTTCAACACGTCATCATTTTCAAATTGCTTTCCACCAAGATATTCTTTGAGTTTAGGAAACACATGAAAGTCTGATGGTGCCAGGACAGTGCTGGAGGGGGGATGGTCTAGTAATTCCCATCGAAAGTTGAACAGTTGCGTCTTGGTCATTGCTGCAGCGTGAGGCCGAGCGTTATCGTGAAGCAGCACGACGCCGCTAGACAGAAGTCCCCGCCGGCAGTTTAAAAAAGCGCGCCTAAGCTTGGTTAGTGTTTCTCAATATCTCTCAGCATTTATGGTCATTCCTCTTGGCAGAAAGTCAATCAGAAGAATGCCTTTCCGATCCCAAAAGACCGTGGCCATGATTTTCCGTGTTGAAGGTTCTTGTTTGAATTTTCGTGGTTCCGTCGGTGAAATTGAGTTATGCCATTCACTGGATTTACGTTTAGTCTCTGGAGTGTAGTATGCTACCTACGTTTCATCACCGGTAACAATATGATTCAAGAACTCATCACCACTGTTATCGTAGCACTCCAAAAATGACAAAGAATATGCCAAACGCTTCTTCTTATGTTCTTCTGTCAACATTTTTGGTATCCATCTCGCACAATTTTTTTGTAATGCAGTTTGTCAGAAACAATGTGATAAAAAACCGATCTTGAAACTTGTGGAAATTTCTCATGAAGCTTGTCAATCGTAAAGTGCCGGTTTTGGCTAATTTCCTCATCGACTTTTTTTGTCAAGTCTTCATCAATGATAGTTGATATCCACGTCCATATCGTTCTTCATCATGAACACATTTGTTCTTTCTTCATTGAAAAGCCTACACCATTTACACACATTACTGTCATTCATTACACCTTCACCATAAACTTCAACAAGCTGCCAGTGAATTTCGGCGGGACGGACTTGTTTTGTGTTTAATAACCGAATAACCAAGCGCACTTCACAATCGGCGGGTTTTTTGATTAACATGGTGACAAACAAAGTAGTGCTACGATAGAACCAATAGTGGCAGAGACATGAAATCAACTGACTGGATAGTTGGGACTGGGCGAGTAGCTAACCTTGAGCGGGCATCATGTGACAACCTGCGCAGTTGCTGTGCGCAAACGGTTCTTACTTAAAAAATGACATCTCGTATTACAAATTATATTTAGATTAAAAATATCTGTGATGCAATCTAGTTGTCAAAAGTGTAACTATATTATATCTCTAGATAACTATCCTCTGGAAATTAGATTAGGTTAGGTCACATGGTCTTTTATGTTTAAGTTAGGTTAGGGATAGGTTAGGTTAGCTCACAAATCTTTGATCACAGGTTATAACACAGGTTTTAGGTAAAACAAGTATATGATAATTTAATGTATTATATAAAAACAAGTGGGTGGTGGTCAGCTCAGGTTGGTTTGTGCTCTAGTAGCTCTAGACATGTGAGAAGTAGTGTCATATAAACTTGTCATACATTATAATAATAATGTACATACAAAATTTGGGTGGTTGCCCTCTCAACCAGTGCTACACCCTGGTAGCGAACGAAGGAACTATTATTCATATAAATATGTTACACATTACATATATCAGTGCTACGCCTTGGTAGCCAATGGAGGCACTATAAATCATATAAATATATTACACATTATATTAACATTAACACGTTAGCTGCCGAGGCCTAATACGATACTCTTGGAGTGCCACGATTACCAAATTATTTTTCCATTATTATTTTTGCATCTACCTATGTTAAATAATATAAGGCAATAGTATTTACTAATTTTATTTACATTTATGCATATATAGTTTCGAGACCGATCGGACCGAAATGCATTTTTCGGCTTTAATTTTAATCGTAGTGTAACGTTTAGGTCCGATCGGACCGAGGCAATTTTTGTGTAAAAAAAAAAATCTAAACGGGCTATTTCATTTCTTTATGTTGGCAACACTCACTATTTTATTTGTCGAATATTTATTTTATAAATATATATATATATTCATTTTACAACTGTATTCTTTGTGAATTATTCATTACTAAACCAAAATGTTTTTGTAAAATTTTTAATCGGTCCGATCATGCCGACAAAAAAATGAAAATAACCACCGATTTTATTATTACATTGAGTAACCATGGTAACGGTTATTAAAGCATACAATGTACTATGTCTAACACATGTCTTTACCCAATCCAGAGAATACCAAAATTGGCCGATAGGTTGCTGCACTATCGAACTGTGAGCCACAAAACAAAACATTACGTCAGTGACTTTATTGGTCCGATCGTGCCGAAACGTTGCATGTACATTCACCTTAGTTTCGGTCTGCTCGGACCGATATGGCAGCTAACGTGTTAAAGTCCTGGTGCTTCGCTCTGATAGTCAATGAAGGAACTATAAATCATATAAGTATATTAGACGTTAGATGTACTGTTGCTTAGCCCTGGCAGCCAATGGAGGAACTATAAATCATATAAATATATTACACATTATATTAACGTTGAAGCCTAAGCACGAGTATAGGTCGGGTAGTCGCGTCAGCGCTTGCCGCCGAACCCCGAGTATACATCGGGCCGCGCTAAATAATTCCATATGATCGCGATGTCGGCATATAATCGGGTTTCGGCACTTTCATATAGCTAATTGATTATTTATCTTTGTATGTCTATGATTTTCGAATAGTCTGTGCTGTTGATTTGGACTAAATAAAAATATTACGAAGCTGGGCTTGCCGCAGAGCCCTGAGTATACATCGGGCCGTGCTAAATAATTGTATACGATCACGATGTTTGCATATAATCGGGTTTCGGCACTTTCGTAGAGCTAATTGGTTATTTATCTTTGTATGTCTTTGATTTTCGAATAGTCTGTGCTGTTGATTTGGACTAAATAAAAATATTACGAAGCTGGGCTCGCCGCAGAACCCTGAGTATACATCGGGCCGTGCTAAATAATTGTATACGATCACAATGTCGGCATATAATCGGGTTTCGGCACTTTCGTATAGTTAATTGGTTATTTATCTTTGTATGTCTTTGATTTTCGAATAGTCTGTGCTGTTGATTTGGACTAAATAAAAATATTACGAAGCTGGGCTCGCCGCAGAACCCTGAGTATACATCGGGCCGTGCTAAATAATTGTATACGATCACAATGTCGGCATATAATCGGGTTTCGGCACTTTCGTATAGTTAATTGGTTATTTATCTTTGTATGTCTTTGATTTTCGAATAGTCTGTGCTGTTGATTTGGACTAAATAAAAATATTACAAAGCTGGGCTCGCCGCAGAACCCTGAGTATACATCGGGCCTTGCTAAATAATTGTATACGATCACGATGTCGGCATATAATCGGGTTTCGGCACTTTCGTATAGCTAATTGGTTATTTATCTTTGTATTTCTTTGATTTTCGAATAGTCTGTGCTGTTGATTTGGACTAAATAAAAATATTACGAAGCTGGGCTCGCCGCAGAACCCCGAGTATACATCTGGCCGCGCTAAATAATTCTATATGATCGCGATGTCGGCATATAATCGGGTTTTTGGCAATTTCGTATATCTAATTGGTTATTTATCTTTGTATGTCTTTGATTTTCGAATAGTCTATGCTGTTGATTTGAACTAAATAAAAATATTACGAAGCTGGGCTCGCCACCGAACCCCGAGTATATGTCGGGCCGCGCTAAATTATTCTATACGATCGCGATGTCAGCATATAATCGGCCAAGGTGATGGAAATAATTCAATTAGTGACATTTTGAGAGAAAATGTGAATGAAACGATTTATAATTTTGATTCTGAGGGCGAAATAGATGAAAATAACAATCCAAACTTTTTAGTGACAATCTTAGGCCTATTAGTGTTGTGTAGCTATTTTTGTTTGTGTGTGTATTTTACTTTTTTTCAAGACTAAGGCGTGTTTACTGTAAGCAAAATATGTATTTACTTGTATATATATTTAAAAAGGTAATTTCTTTGGGTTTAAAATGATATATAATAAGTCATATATAATAAATATAACAAATACAACAATTTTTTATAAACATGTCCAAAACCCCCAGGCACAATAGGAAAGCAGCGTGTTAGAGAGTTAGGCTTCAAAGTGTTAAAAGTCCCAGTGCTTCGCTCTGGTGGTCATCGAAGGAACTATAAATCATACTTGTCTCCTATATCTGTGTTTTGTATTTTGATTTTGTTGTTGTTATACAATGTATATGTGTCTATCATCTCTAATAAACTTGGTTATAGGCTGACTGATTTGTTAGTTATTTTCTTACACACATACCATCTCAGAGCATCCTAAACCTAGATGTACAAGCTAGACCTGTACCGTGAGGTGTACACGAGTTTTTTGTCTGCATGTCCGACCTCCATGATTGTGTATCGTCATCATCGTTTGTGTTTCTCATAATATATATTCAATAAATATTAAAATCTATCAAGTCTACTTGGCTGCGCGTTGTTGTGCTGCACTCTGGTTTCCAAAAACCTAAACTACTACTGTTGACACTAATAAAATATCAGTGCTACTATCTATTAGCCAATGGAGGAAATATAAATCATATAAATATATTAACATTAACATAATGTAGGTGAATATACCATGTTAGAAAAAATAAACTACTACTTTAATATCAACAACAACACTCACAATAGCAGTAACCATCGTCGTCTATACTGTAGGTAACAAAATATAATTAAAATAATATGTGGGGCGCTAGTGTAAAAAATAAACAATCCAACAAAAAAAACATGGCAACTTCTATACTCCCTTAATCCCTTAATAATACAACGAGTAAAACTATGCATGATAGCTCAGTCGGTATAGTGTCTGGCTTCAAATCTAGACATCATTGGTTCGAATCCCACTGGGAAATAAATAGTTAAGAGTCTGACATCACAGAGCATGACGACAAAATATGTGCCATAAAAAATGTCCAACAAAAAATGGCGTTCAAAAAGGGGGAGGCAGGACAAGGGGAAGGACAACACCCCCACCCCTACCCACCCTTCACTCACTCCAATTAGGTCCTAAAGTGCCTGTTACTCTACTGTCAATAATGTACACAAATTTAATACAATTATAGATAGAACAATTAATTTTTTTAAACTTCGGAAACCATCTACATTTGAAATATTTAATTATATACATCTATTTCTCTTTAATGGAAATGCTGAAGATAGTGGCCAGATACCATGTGGTCCACCAGTGCAGCAAATGTGCCTGTGGCTCTCGATACTTCCTGATTTAAAGTGTGGAGCCTGTGGTTTCAGGCTCAATTCTAAACCACCCTCTGCCCATTTGTTCAATGTTCAAACCAGTTGGTAGCCTGATGATGTCATTTTGCACTTATTCGGGGAGTGGTGAGAAGATAAACAGGTCTGAAATTTGCAGCCTGTTTTACCATATTTTTGGCTTGTTTTCATTACTATCCATCCTAGAGTTCACTGGAACACAATGTATTTTACTTCAGTGCGTCCATGCAAAAATTTACTGGGCTTTGACTTTCTCAATCTAGCCATGGTTGAATTTAAGTCTATAAGAATGCAAATTACTCTCTCTTTTGCTTACAAGTAGCAGGAGAATGATGCGTTTATGGTTATTAATTTGGCATTTATACTTGATAAAGTGTTTGCCAGGATATAGTAACTTTACCTATGTTTTTGGTTATAGAAATACACTACTGATTTGTTCCAATTTAATCTACCAAGTCATCTTTATATATTTTATAAAAAAAAATTGTACTTTATACTTAATATTTTACTCTTTATCACTAATCAGCAAATTTAGCTCTATTTCAACTTCAGACATTTCCCAAGGATCTCACTGTATCATTTAGGAATTGGTTGAGGGATATCTCTTGACATCCACTGAGGTAGAGATACTGTTTTGAGATGAATGATTTCTTAACCAATCAATGAACGAAGAGGGCAAATTTTACATTTTTCCTTATTTGTTTTAGATATAATTATGTTTTTGTAATAACAAGTCCAGATAAATAAATAAGTTAATTATGAACTATTTTGTTATTAAATGTTTTTATTTTTATTTGTAACCTGGTTTATGTTATGCTATGAGATAAAACTCTGATATTTAAGGCGTTCTAAGTTTTATTGTACTTTAATAAATTGTATAATACTATGTTACTTCGCAGTGACATGACAGGCGTGAAGTGAGTACATTTATTTAAATAAAGTTTTTTAAACAACACTAAATTTTATGCAATAATAAGCTGTGAATACTTTGACTTTCCATATTTAAAATGGAATTTAGTCATTGTTTATTGTAGTAATAGACTTACTCATTGCTCATATATTAATATATTTATATAATTTCTACTTGCCTGAGCAATCTCAGTTGTGTCATTCATTGTTGACAACTGTTTTGCTTATTTCTCAGGCATCTTTGGAACTTTAATACACTACAAATAGTTGTAGTATCTCTTTTAACCCTCCAACCACTAAAAGTCGCGATCACGATCTATTTTGCTGCGACCACAGTGCTAAAGTCGCGATCGAGATCTAATTAAACATGGTTTGCTAAAATCGATATACCAATGGTAACTTTTATCCAAACTACATGTATTTTATATAGTAACTCTGAGTAAAAGACGCTTTATTTATTATGCACAATTTTATCGATAGTTATAAAAAAAAATCATTGTTAGCAAGCCTGTGAAAGACAACTGTGTTTTTATGCAGCAGCTGTCAACTGTTGTTTACTGCTGCGTCGTACCGGCAGTGAATTGTTGTTTAGTGTTTTTGTCAATTTTATTTTTCTAAATACAATTTATTTTATGATTATTTAGTGTATCAGTAGTGTTTTTAGTGTAGTATTACACATATTATAATAATGAGTGAACTTGGCAATTCAAGTGATATTCGTAACTGTTTGTGTGAAAGTGATACCGCTAGTGACGAAAGCGGTAACTCCGATGTAGAAATCAAATTGTTTATATCTTCGTTTTTTTTTTGTGTATTACATAATATTTTATAAAAACTAATTTTAGTGAATATATGATATTCAAAGGTTAAATGCCAATACTTTCTAAAGACACAGTAATAGAGCACACTAATTTGCAAAAGTTGGATGTAGTGTCACACAGTGCGAGAAATTACTGAATTTGATGTTTGTGTATGTATGAATGTTTATAATGATGTTGACATTATCAAGAAAATAAAGTGTTACTTATGTTACATTTTTAGTTTTGTAACAAAATTTGCTACATTTTGTATATATTGGAAATTGTATTATCATAATTTAGTTATTACCTACGTTGTCACTAAATGGACAAAAGAAATTATTATAAGTTTTTTTTTTTGCGGATATGAGTTAAAGCAGACCTCAGTTTTAAAGTGGTAAGTTTAAATTTTATTTCATTTTGTTCTATTGTTCTATGGGTTTTCCTGAAAATATTGATGTATAGTGTGTCATATTTCAGCCAATAAAATTGTATTATTTCCTGTAATAATAAAAGCCTTGTGCAGAGCGTTGAATTAGCTTAGCACTTAGGACTAATATAATCAGCACTTGTAGGGTTAGGCTAAATGAAGTTTAATTATATCTGAGTGCTTTTAAAATTATATATGAAGTGTTTTTGCGTGTATTATACATTCCGAAGATACTTGACAGCTGTCAACAATTAATGACACAAGATTGCTTAGGCAAGTAGAAATTTTATAAATATATGAAATTTAGTTTTCATTAGTTGTTACAAACTTTAAAATGTTAAATTTAATAAAAAATCTTTTTTCACATGACTGCAGAAAAGCTGTTTCTTTACTCTTGTCGCTATAACTATCGCCCTGACCATTGTATGTATATGAGTGTCTGCCGTGATGCTGCAGATAAAGGGGTTGCAGTTTTACATGGTTCTCGAGGAACATTCCACAGTGATAAACAGCCTGCATTTCAAAGCATTTATCATGCTATGGAGGAAGTAAGTGCATTCAGGCCTATATGAAGTACTATTTAACCTCAACATTTTATATTTCGGTTTATTGCAACATTATTATTATTATGAAGATAGTTGTGATAAACTAAAATATATATAGTTAATTTACTATTTTTATTTTCATTTTTATTTTAATTATAAATAAGTTAATAAAGAAGCTTTATAGTATTTTAAAGATATTTAAACTTAACATTTAAATTATTTAAATTTATGATTAGTATCTATCTAATGATTAGTTTATAACTATTTAAGGTTACATATTTTTATCAGTAATTTTTAGAATTACATATAAACGTACTTCTTACAAAAAAGATCTCTTTTTGTTTGTATTGAAGGTAAACTATTCTTGTCGTTAAAATTTAAGCCTGACAAAAATAGTAAGGTAAAGACCATAGATAAATTATCATAGTGGAGAGGGACCTTTGTGGCCTCTCTTCAACCCCCCCCCGCCCAATATAAAGGAAAACCATAAAGATGGAAACAAGAATTTTTAATTTAACCCTAACCAATTAAAACAAAGACAATTAGCATAAAGATGGTCTTGAGAATAACTTTCTAGTAAAATAGTTGTAGCTAGCACAAGCCTTTCAAAGTACTTGTATAAAAATTTGTATCAAATTTAAACTTTACATCTACAAAAATAAATATTATCATTTTCATCAAAATGTATTAATAACTAATTATATTTTATGTTTTGGGATTCGGGAACTTGATATGTATAAACAAATGTGAGATTCAAATATAATATTAGAAGACTAATATTATAGCCTCTAACCTTAAAAAGCGATTTTTACCTAAATTTAATCATTCTGTGGTACACTAAATTTTTATCAAACTTCAACATTTTAAATAATTCAGAACCTAATTTTTAGATAATGCGCAACAATCACTTATCACCATTACACTATTTTCATCTCCAAACCTTGGGTAATTTGATACAAAATTTATAAGATTTAGAGTCAATCAAACTATTCATTTTTTAAATGTGTAGATTACTGCTGAAAGGCAATTAAGAAATCTGTATTAAAGATAGACATATCTAAACATCAACCCAATGTTGATATCTGTCTGTATGCCGTAATTTCTGTATTCACGTAACATAACCCTAGGGTCTTGTGTATCACCATCAAAATTGTGATATAACAATTTTCACCCGATAAAATAATTTTATACTTTGCATCCTATTTAATTAAAGAATAAAATTTTTTCTGTGATACCGGTACATTAAATAGAAATAAAGATTGGTAGTGTGCAAATAAATTGAGTAAAGTACCAAACAAGATGCAAAAATACAACATTCACTGTTGATACTTTATAGGTCAAAGGTAAATCGACTTTTCTGCCCTAAACTTTATAATTTTCTAAAAATTAAAATAATAGTCAAGATTTGTATAGTTTCAGCTTGGAAGCGATTCCTACCAGAATTTGTTGCTTCCTTTGGAAAGTTATCTTGATCAAACATCACACACAAATTGCGGTAAAGTACGACAGATCTTCAGCAAAAATATACAGCAATATATTCCACAAAGAGAAACATATAGGTAATAGGAACTAAAACAAATCTTATTATCATTATTTCTAACAAAACCTGTAGAAAGAAACAATTTTATTTCAATTGCAGTTTAAGTAGTGTTGCAATAATTGACATGAAAGTAATGTATGTAAGTAATGTAAATAGTGTATATATTAGTTTATCTTATTAATGTGATGTGTCAATACCAAAGGAAGCAGAAATAGTATACTCAGTATTTATTTTATGTAATGTTATGTATTAATATAGTTTATATTTAGCACAAATACAGCATAACATAGTTTATAGGTGTATTGATAATTTTTTAACCCTTTTACTGCCAGGTCCCATATGCAAGATTTGTCTAAAATTGCCAAGCCCTTTTCTGCATTTTTGTAGTGCTTTTATATAACATTTCATAATTTATAAACTATTCGTGCTATAGTAATAATATTTTTATCTCACCTCAAAAAGACTGTACTGATGCTGATTCTTAGGTTGAAACTGGTCAATTTTTATTACACAAATTTTTAAAAAATCACAAACAGCTGATTTTGTAAATAAAATATTGTAAAAACTGAGTTTGTAGTGCCATAACACTTTTTGAATCATTCACTATCAAATTAAAGCATAATTAAATTGGAAAAAGAATATATTGTGTAGATTATTAGAAAAAGTCATAAATATCTACCAAATAACAAAAATATATATACTAAAAAAGTTGATAGTTACAAAAAAACACAATTGGTAAAAAACTAGTAATTTATTTACATTAATTTAAAAAATATTCAGTCATTACCATTTTCATGTTTAATGTAGTTCAGAAGAACATGTTTTATAATTTCAGAAGTACATATTTATAATTTAGTAAAAAAAAATATCATAAAAAATCACAAAAAATTAAATATACTGAAAGTCAAGTTTATTTTCTGCACATGTATTTATAATGTTTTCTTATTACAAGGTGTGGAAAATAACCTATAGCCCTACACTATTTATAAAAAGTTATTAACTATTTACATCTTATTAAACTGAGGTTTGAAAAACTATAGATAGATTTTAACATCATCTATGAAGTTTAGAACAATGGGAATGGAGTCCTTTATTACGCTTTGTACAGGCAATACGCGATAGTCTCCATTGTCCACGCCTGTTGCATATACACATTCTTTCTCCTTTTCCTCCTCTATTTTAGTTATACCAAAACTTACAGCAGCTGGTGGATTATCATTGTCTTGCCTTCCATTACTTGTCGAAGGCCTGGGTTGTTATGGGTGTCCACAAAACTCAATCCATTCTTTCACCACACTTTGGACAATTTTGTTTGTATTATTGAACTATGTTATATTATTTTTATTGGCCTGGTTGTTTAATATGTAAGTATTTAGAACCATTCTTCTTATAATGGTAAAGACAACATTTTCCAATATTTCACAGTTCTTCTTTCATCAAGTTAAAATACAGCATCATATCAGATGTGTCAATGCCGCCCATGTAATTATTGTAATCTTAAGCTACTTTTAGCTTGACTTCATCCCGATTTTATTTGGCATCATGACAAGTGGACAAAAGAACAACCTGTGATTTTTCCCCCTGAATCCAGCAGCCAACAGTGGTCCATTTCAATAAAAATGTTTCTCGCCTACACGAAACTTTGTTTTTGTAAGGGAAAATGGTAGAAATTTTCTATTTTCACTAATTGTATCAGTAATAAAAATTAGCAAATCATATAGGTGTTTTACTAAAGGTACTGAAAGAAAGAAGTTATCAGCAAAAATATGATACAATATTTAATGACAGAATCGCAGAGCATCCAGTGTTTTAGGCCCCAATGATGGTGTGCTTGTTTGGTAAATACTTACCATTAAATGTGTATGATTTGTTGTTCCAATTAAACTTTCATCTATACCAAGCTGTTGTTATGGTGTGAAGTAGTGTCAGAATACATGATTTGTATGACTCATTAGAGGTTCAAATTTTGAACAAGGATCATAACCAGATTGTCCACTAGAGGCTACAGAATCACTATCAATTAAATGTAAAAATTTTAGAATAAGTTGGAACCTATTCGATTAAATCATTGAGTAGTTAGATTTTCATCAAGTGACCAATATGAAAAGATGGTTGATTTTCGAACAAGACCCATATTTATTTGCAAGCAAGAAAGGCTATAATTTCATTTGAATTTATTTGTTACCAATAATTAGTTCTGCTATGTTTAGATAATCGTTTTCTATTTGAGACAATAAATTGATTACCCATATCTATTTGTTCAACTACAAACAACTTTTTTTCTTTTCTTTTCTTTTTTTTTTCATTACTGTTGAGACCGATGGTTTTTGGTGGAATTCCATTTTTATAGATAATAAAACACAATTTATTTATTTTGTAATATCCACTTTTTGTAATAAAAAGTGGATATTACAAAATAAATAAATTGTGTTTTATTATTTTTTTACAATCAACTGTAGTTGCAGGAAAAAAGAGGTTGACGAAATCAATTGGTGTCTGTAAACAACCTGTGTGTTTAGGACCAGGTAATTCCTTAAATGAAAACAAATGAGCACAATCTTCTGCATTAGTGTCTTCTATTTTATTCCACTCATCAACATTATTTTGTAGGGCTACATTTTGGTTAGGAGTAGGTACACTGTCATCCAAATCAGTATTGTTAAAATAAAATGATAGTCACTACCGGTATCCGAACTATATCACTATCTTCTGATAAACAGTCATCAAGGGCACCAAGTAAAAGTTGATCATCGATGCCCGGGTTTAAATAAATTCACACATTTTAAATAAAACAAAGAACTGAAGTAAAATATTTAAAATAGTTTATGGTAAACAAGGTTGAACAAAAAAAGTTAATTAAAATAAATCACAATACCAAAAACACATGTCTATTGTTCTAAAATATATAAAAATACAATAAACCTTCGTATAAACAGAATGTAACAATGTTATTACACTTCAACTCAATTCTGCTAGAACTTATGTCTACTCTACTGGAACAGCAGTTCACTAAGTTTTTTAAAGCAGAAAGATTGCTTAATAGAACTAAGTGAACGCCAATGCCATCTGTTAGAATTCATAGGAACTATGTGCACAAATATGAAACAAGCTGATGCAATCGGCATTGACACTTTTTGTCATACCGATCACATTAGCAGGTGGCATTAAAAGGGTTAAAGTACATAAATCTTGGACTAGTTTTAAAATCAATATAATGCTAAAATAAGCGTAGGCTTATTGATTGTTTTTTAAAAATATTTTACTAACAACTGTAGGTACATCATGGAACTCCATTGTAAATTAAAATAAATCTTTTTGTTCTTTCTACAAATTTATTTGTTTGAGTGCCAACATACGTTTTTCCAGTTAATGACATTCATTGAGACAGCTTAAAACTAATTAAGGAAAAGCAACAATATTACAAGTAGGTAAAACAGTCTCTTTAGCCAAAGTAATTAGAGGAGTTTTATTTAACCATTAAAAACTAAAAAGTAACATATTTTAATCTCATTGATATTTTTATATTTTAAGATTCTCCATAACATTAGTGGTAAGAGTAAAAAGTTCAATTCACTTGAAATGTTAGAAAAAAAAGAGATTAGAATATAATACTCTACTTTAAATGAATAATTGCATTTAAGTAACTTGCCACTACTCACTCAACCCCTGACCAAGTCTTTGAACCTACTTCCTCCTAGTTATCTAATTATCTAAGTTAAGTAACGGAATTGTTTTAGTTCCTTGTAATATCGTTGTTTTCTTTCGTCTGTTTTAAGCTGCCGAAGTGAATGTAATGACAGGGATGAATAACAGGTTGACACGGCTCAAATAAATTGTTTAAAATACAAAAAGAGTTTTATGTTTATGGGCTTATTATATGCAAGTCATAATCTGTTGTTCAGTTTTTTTTTCTTTCATATTTCTATTTCAATACTTAAAATTAAGCTCCTGAATTTTAATTTATATAAATGTTAAGTTTCGATTTTATCTTTCATTCATTAAAATAATCATTTTATTATAAACTGTATGTGTTTACTAAGTCCTGAAGAGTTGGATCAGGTTTGTTTAGAAATTATTGTTGGTACATTTACTTATTTTATTTTAATTTTTTTACTTCTTTTCACATTTAATGTAGGTTTATAAAGTGTTTGATTGAAAGTCTCATTCATCTATGATATTATTTATTTTAAATCATTAAAAATCATAAGGTTATGGTTGTATTTCTATATATGTTACAAATATTTGTTCTTAATCTTTACAACACCACGTATTATCATACTTTTTATACGTGTATCATATATTTATATCGTCAGTGTTTGTAAAATACATGAAATTAAAATGATTTTTACTTATCTTAAAACAAGATAACATTATATTAAACTGTGACTTAATGTGGAAAAACACATTATAAATCAAAATAAAGTATTACACCAAAGACACCAAAAATCAATTAATAAAATCAAATGTATTAGCACATTTTGGATGTGCTTCATCAAATTCATAGCACATCCAATGTATGAGAGAAAGCTAATCTACACTCTTCTATCTATATAAATAATTGTCGTATAATAATCCTTCGAAGGCCAGATGGTAAGATCAAAAATACAATTTTGCTAACATATATATTAGGGATGAAATGATTATCTTACTGATTAATCGTAATTACAATAATCTGCGATTATGATTAATCGTCGATTTATACTTCTCTTACCGATAAATATTAGAGCTTACCACACTCAAAATTGTTTTTTCTTTAAAGGCAATAAAACCTTTCGGTCATCATCGCCTTATAAAAAAATGAAAATAAAATAGAGACTATCCCCCTCGATATTACTCATTAAATAGGAAAAAGGTTATCAAGGCATAGGAAGACATATTTTAATTGAAAACAAAAATAGCACATCATAATTCACGTTTATGATTTTAATTATAAAACAAAAGGCGAGAATTTCCACAAAATGCATAATTTACAACTTTAAAAAAAAAGTAGTTCTGTAATTATTTTCGGTTTATATATCATGACTATTCCATTGTGGATGAGCGGAAGTCCTTCTATTGTGCAAAAATACAACTGTAAATAAGTAATAATAAGAAGAAAATTATGGATTGAATTGAGAAAATTAAAACAAACATAGAGCAAACTGCATGTATTTTAATTGGGTGCAATGATGTGAACAAAGTAAAAAGCATCTATGGTTATCTGTTAAAGCATGGGAGGGGTAATATGTTAGATAATATTTCTGTTACTGTGAAGCACAAGTTCTCCTATCCCTCAATTATCTTATTTTTCCATTGGGGCCCTCCTAGTCTACAGATAAATAGTGATATAAAGATCCAGCAGGCATAAGGGTCTGGCTTGTTTATTGTGTCTAGGAATGAGTGCTCAAAGTCAAAACTTCAATTCCTTTATCACATGATTTTACCTCTTTTTGTTAGCTTCATAGAATTCTCCTGAAAAACAAATGTTTTGAGGATGAATCCTTATTATGTTTCTTTAAACATGTTATATACAGAGATAGTTTATTACCTTACAAAATTTAATTAATTGTAATAAATTTAAAGAATAAACACCGATTTTTGAAGTGAGATGTACCTGTCTGAATCTGACTTAAAGGAAATACAACTGGAAACAAGCTCAAGGGCAACTAGTCCCCCTATCCCACCTCTTGCTTTTTCACTCTAAATGACAGAACACTGAAGCCTATCTTTTGATAAATGTCAAACACATGCATGGGCACCCACAGTTGAATTAATTGACACTGTATAATTAAACTATTAAATTTATTATCCCTACTTTAATCCTCATTTTACAAAAAAAACACTAAAATGATTTATTGAGCACTAATCATCAATCATCGTAATTGGTAATCACCGATTATTACAAATAATTGTAATCATAAATCATAATTGTTAATCGGAATCGGTAATTCAGAATTGTCTCATCCCTAAATATATATTTTTTTATTTGAAAATATTGGATGAAAAAGTGGTAGAAAATTTGGAGAAAAAAATTTAAAATTTTGTATTGAGTTACAAAAAGCATATTAAAAAAAAAGTCAGTTTTTATATCGTCATTGTACACTTTATATCATTTTGTATAACTACTGAAATTTTTAAGAAGATATGGTGGAATAATTAGATTATTGGCGGCCATTTTAAAACGTTTAACTAAAGTCATCAACCAGTTATGCAGATAGTCGTTTTTGCTGAACTATTAGTGTAGTCTTTTTATTTAAATTGAAGTTCTTGGTTTGTCAAAATTAGGGTTAAAGATCAGGTCTTCGTTTGTGTTGTTGTCAAAGAGATCAAAATCTTATTAACTTTTACTTGGTCTTGAATCATTGTCAACAAAAAGAAGTACGTTACTGAATGTTTGACACCAATGGATTTTCCCTGACTGACGATTTGCAGTGTCATTTGTTATTCATGTTAAAATTTATACACTACAAATAAACATAAAACACAATAATGAACACTTACAATAACCTCAAAAACATTTTTCACTAATGTAAATAATGGCAAACTGAAGTAACAACTATCAGCTATCACACTTGATGCCTACTTGATTTTGTTACTAATAATATTATATTAAACCAAACATATGTTTTTAAGCATTTAAATGTAAACTACAATTAATTCCCTTTCATTAAAGGGAAATTTCATAAAAAATGAGTGAAAAATATGCTTTCTAGATCAAAAACAACAATGAGCCAAAATATTGGCACACAGCTGTTTTGCATTAAAATACACTGTACCGATATATCAATCCGCAGCTCTTTTAGCTGTTATTTTACTGAACCAAAGTATTGGCCAATGACGTTGAAAGAGTTAATAATTCTATATTCTTTATTACATAGTGATTGATTATCATTATTAGATTTTTATTAGTACATAATTCATACATAATCCATGTTGTATGTACTTATACAATATAATAATACATAATATTATTTTATTTTATTATTACTTCATGTTTAACTGTGAAAATTGTAATACTAAATTATTACATTCATATAATGGAATACAATAATAATTTATAAAATGTAAATCTGTAACATTTATCAAATTTTATATTATCCAAAATAATTTTTTAAGAGTTAAAAATTTGAATCTTCTAATTTAAAATTTAATTTTTTAATGTTTATAATAATTAATAACTCTTTAATCTCAATGAATATCTTCCAAGATAAGATTTTTATTTACCAATTATAAATTCAAAGATTTACCTTGTTCCAAGAGTCATGTTCTAAAAGGCTATTTTCTTGCAAAATTTCTTGTTATACATTTGGAAGTCATACATCCTTTTGATGACTTCTGAAAAGTTTGTTTTATCCACACAGTTCCTGGAATTCATAACTTATAGACTTTGTTTTCAGTTTAACACATCTTCTAAAATTTGTCTTTTAAGAAAACTGAATGTATGCCTTTCAAATCCACTCACTACATTAGATATTTCTTCAAATTACACTCAAGTGTTGTTGATTTTCTCTTTAAATGAGTCATTATTATAAATACACTGTTCTTACTAGAGCTTTTTATTCACATTCTTATAATTAGAAACTAAAAAATATTAAATTTTACTTAGTTTTTTACACACATTTCTTTAGTTTGCTTTCACATCTCTCTGTCTGTCATCAAATCTGGGAAGCTCTATTTGAGATGACACTTCTTGTTGATAAAAATTTTGAAACTGTATGATGGTGATCTCGGATGACAATACAATAATTCATTGTTATATACACATGTTTATGATGTATGGGTAAACGCATGCACAGTAGGCAGAGTTGCGCAGTAGGTACGTATGTGAGAATCACCGGACGGAGAGACAGAGTGAGATCCCGTCGAATACCAAAGATTTTTCGAAGAAAAAAAGGGGTGAACAAACATTTGTGTATAGAGTGATCTAATAATTGTCTCAATAGTAAAGTAGATTCATGGAATCCACAACAGTTGGAATCATTCTGGATTCATATGTCTAAATAAATATAATCTCAATTTAGGAAAGTAATTGAGAGAAATTCTTAAATTAACAAGGTCATCTCGATAATTTGATTATTAATATTTGGTATACATGTAATAAAAGAGTTGAACTAAAATGTAATTGTATTTGAAGTAGATTAGATAAATGTGTATAGAAACTAAACCACTGATTATTCTATGTTAATAAAGAATCCAGGCTTAAAGCAACTTCCTAACAAATTTTCAACTGCTGTGGTTCCATGAATCTACTTTACTATTAAGACAATTATTAGATTACTCTATTTTTTTTCTTTGAAAACTCTTTGGTATTTGGCGGGCTCTCTCTCTCTCTCTCTCTCTCTCTCTCTCTCTCTCTCTCTCTCTCTCTCTCTCTCTCTCTCTCTCTCTCTCTCTCTCTCTCTCTCTCTCTCTCTCTCTCTCTCTCTCACTCTCTCTCTCTCTCTCTCTCTCTCTCTCTCTCTCTCTCTCTCTCTCTCTCTCTCTCTCTCTCTCTCTCTCTCTCTCTCTCTCTCTCTCTCTCTCTCTCTCTCTCTCTCTCTCTCTCTCTCTAACTCTCTCACACACACACACACACACACACACACACACAAACACACATACATACATACACTCTTAATCATTTTGGTATTTTTGTCTGTAATGTGAGTACAAAATCTACCAATAAAATTGGTTAAAAATCTCATTTCATAAAGTAAGTATTGTGATTCATTTTGCATACTATTTTTTTAAATATCCAGTTTATAAATATTATTATAAAGTATGCTAATTAAGAATATTTAAATTATTTCTAGTTATAATTATTAATTTGACATATTTTCCAAATTA
Organism: Aphrophora alni; assembly: GCA_963513935.1. Lineage (NCBI taxonomy): Eukaryota > Metazoa > Arthropoda > Insecta > Hemiptera > Aphrophoridae > Aphrophora > Aphrophora alni. The sequence continues at coordinate 111,690,738 of OY740766.1, read as the reverse complement.
TAATAGAGCTATTGTTAATTTATGTGTTGATATTTTACCTAACCTGTAGGCCATAATATCTTGTAACTATAGTTAATAACTACGCTATGTGGGTCTAAGTTTCTCATACCATATTCTTAAAATTGTACATGATGTATCATATCAATAAGTTGAAAATGCTCAACACAAAACCATTTAAAAGTAAAAACTAGATAATCATAATATAATAAACTTTTTTTTTTTCCCTTTAATAGAAATATGCTAAATTCTTTTGATTAGTGTTGTAAATTAGGCTTTTAAAACTACTGCAAAGTGCATTTACATTTTTTCATAAATTCATCAAATTGTACAGAAAAATCTAAGATTTGTTATATTTTCATCTATGACATATGATACATCTTGCAGTTAATAAATTTTGAAAAAGGGGGGAAAAAAATTATATTTTTCATTGTGACTTTTAAAAATCATAGAATTAATTGTATATAGATTAGTAAGTCTGGTATGTTTTTTGTATTCTGCAATATTAGTAACTATAACTTTTGAACAAAAAAATTTTTTTTTTTACTGTAAAGAAAAACAATTAATAAATATTTCATTTCCAGTAAAATGAAAATAGGTTTAGTGAAGATAAGAGTTCTTTAAATTATTTACATTGAATTTTTACTAGCAATTTTGTAATACATGAAATGTAAATAGTAAATTTATATTTTGTAGCTATTTAAAGAATATATAATTTACATACCTGTAAGTATTGTATGTGGAAACCTTAATCATTAAATTAATGAAAAGACAATTTGTGCAATATAAATGAGAGATGCAATACATGATGAGATTTCAACGACTAAGTCATCATCCTCAGTTGCTACATACACACAAACCATCCAGTCATAGTCGAAAAACATTACAATAACTATTGACAGTCTCCCAGTAAGAAGATTAAATTTTTTAATTTATAACATTGAGTAAATTGGATTGTTGGCCAAGATTTAAGATCTTTCATTCTTGGATAATATTTTAAAAAACTTTAGCAGAACTGTAATTTTTGAGAATGCAATGCCCTTAAAAAAATAAGATGTTTACATTTATCAAATCATTATTCTTTCCTTTATACCTACTATACAAATTTGTTTTAAGCATTTCATAAATATCTAAGACTAAATCTTTTCTGGTTTGTAAGTTATTTGATAATGATAGAATGTTCATATTTTGATATATTTTAATCAGACATTTGCCATCATTTGTGTATGTAAAAATTAATATATGTCATTTTGTGAGTGAAAAACACCAATATTTTGTAGTAGGCCATGCTCTAGATTTATCACTTGATAATGGGAGTTCATTTATATTCTTGAATTGTTTTGTATTAGATTTATATACACAAATGATGACAAAGTCTGACTAAATACATCTCTTCTGTTGCATATTTTAAAATATGAGGAACTCCTTTCATTCATAATATATGTTTTATTGAAATGGTTGCCTTTAAATAATATAATTTCTTTACTTTTTACTTTAACTTTGTTTTAATTTTATCATTATTAAAATATTAAATTTATAGTGAAACACTTTCACAATTTATATTCATAGAAAAAGAGAGTTATAATGTTATTTATTTTTGGTTGACACTCCTTAAAACATTTCATATCACTTTTAAACTGTTTATCCAAACTATACATTTGTTCATCATTTGTATAGAAAATAAATATGTATAAAGTTGTTTTTTTATTCGGTGTAGTCATCAACAGATATACAACTACCATGTTATTTAAATATAGTTGTTAATTCAAAAAACCTCATAATATCAGGAAATATGGATGATTTTTAATATGGTAAACATTTTTTTTAAATTTCTTCAACAGATTCATTTATATGATAAATCATTAACCTGTATATACCTGGTGCTGACACTCTGCTATGATTAAGTCACTATTATTAGCAGGCACAAGATATCCATTAATGTTCATAAGACCCATAGATTCTCGTGGGATTAGTCTAACAATTTCATAAATAATAATAATAAAAGGTTCGACTAGTATTTTATACCATGGGGTTGAACAAATACTTGCACGAGAAA